>NC_069413.1:11915866-12045126 GCF_026875155.1 Cherax quadricarinatus | reverse complement strand
ATCTGGGTGTTAGTGGACATTGGTGTGGGTCGCATCCGGGTGTATAGTGGATGTTGTGTGGTCGCATCCGGGTGTTAGTGGACTGGTTTGGGTCAAATTCCCGGGTGTTAGTGGACTGGGGTGGGTCGAATCATGGGTGTTTAGTGGACTGGTGTGGGTCGCAATCAGGTGCTTAGTGGAATGGTGTGGGTCACATCTGGGCTGTTAGTGGAATGGTGTGAGGTGCATCACGGGTGTTAAGTGGATTGTGTGGGTCACATTCACCGGGTGTTAGTGTACTGGTGTGGGTCGCCCATCCTGTGGTGTGTGTGGACATGGTGTTGGGGGGTCGCAGTCCCAGGGGTAGTGGACGGTGTGTGTCTCACATCCGGGATGGTCTAGTTGGATGGTTGTGTCGGTCGCATCCGCGGTGTTGTTAGTGGACTTGGTGTGGGTATCGCATTCCCGGCTGTGTTTTGGGGACTGGTGTGCAGGGTCGCATTTCCCATTGGGTGTTAGTGGACTGGTTGTTGGGGTCACGCTCCTGGGTGTTAGGTGGTGGTGTGGGTCGCATCCCAGGGGTTTGTGGACTGGTGGGGGTCGCATCCTGCGATGTTAGTGGACTGGTGTGGGTCGCATCCTGGGGACATAACTGACCTTACTTTGCAGGAAATGCTCTTAGCCTTAAACTTGTGTCTTTATATATGTAAGTAGTATGTCATATTAATTGTCTGCTATGGTCTGTTTACCTGGTACATGTTTGGGGACAGACCTTCAGGACCCCTCCGAGCGGACCCGAACACCTTCCTCAACTCCAGTTTATAAGAAGGTTGTGGCTGGACCTTACGGACCCCACCGAGCGGACCCCACCATCATACCTTCAATGAAAGTTTTAAAGAAAGTACGTTTGGGGTTAAGGGCCTTCTAGGTCCCGAACTGCAGACCCCACCACATACTTCACATGAAGTTTAATGAATGATCGTTTTGGGGTAAGGGCTCTTCAGAGTCCCGAAAGCAGACCCCTCCACCTAAACTACACAGAACTACACCATAGCTCTACCTACATTTCAATTCACACTCGCTACATACAATCACTGCACTGCTCTACACAACTCTACTCAACATACACAACACTACACAACACTTACAAAACACTATACATACCAAACTATTCTCAAACTTGAATCTGACAACTAACGTCAAACTCTACACATTATATACACGTACACATACACAACATACACTAACACTACACAAAAACTACACTGCCAACACTACATACACATACTACCACAAACAATTACACAACACTACACAACCAAACAAACATACACAATACACTCACACTACACTCACAACAATTACTAACACGCAAACATACATTACCCACAACACTACACTACACGCA
The DNA here is from genome assembly GCF_026875155.1 of Cherax quadricarinatus. NCBI lineage: Eukaryota > Metazoa > Arthropoda > Malacostraca > Decapoda > Parastacidae > Cherax > Cherax quadricarinatus. The sequence goes on along the minus strand of NC_069413.1, from coordinate 12,043,739 downwards.
ACACTACATTATACACTACTCATACACAACACTACAGCTATCACGACACAACCACAACACTAACACTACACAAACCAACACATACACTACAAAACACTACACAACACTAACTACATAACACTACACCACACACACTACACAACACTACCACAAACACTACACAAAAAAACACTAAACAACCTACAAAAACACTAACACTAGCTCAACCACTTCACAAATATAAAAAACCCACCACTAGCACATCACAACAAAAATACACAACACTACAGACAAAACAATACAAATACACAACACTACATCTAAACTACACAAACACTCAAATCATGACACAAGCAACTATCTAACACTTCACAACCACTACACTACCAACAACCTACATTACACAACCTTAACTGCAATTTCACAACACTACACCTTTCACAATCACGTACTATTACCACAACCACTACAATAAACATTTTACTGTCAATACACTACACAAACTACTACAACAACTACAATGACAAAACACTACACTACACATAACTACACTGCTACACTAAATAGACGCACTACAATTTATTGCAAACACTTTCACTTCATTACACTAACACTACACATACACTACACAACAATACACTACACTCACACACTACTAGTAACACTGACACTTTTGCAACACTACACAACACTACACAACACTACACAACATACACAACATCTACACAACACTACACAAAACTACACAAACACTTCACTAACCACAAACACTACACACACTTTCTCACACACTACTCAATCACCTACACTAACACTACACACACAAGACACAACAACTACACAACAACTACACTACCACAACATACACAACTACTACACAACCACTAAACGAAACACTCACATCATCTGCAAACACTACACTACTCATCTACAAACACTACACTACACAATCAATACACTACATGAACATACCCTACACTACACTACACATCATTAAAACTTACACAAATCTACTACCTTCACTACACTACACAACACTTCACTAGAAAACACTACACTAGAGGAACACCTACTCATTTTTACTAACACTATACTACACTACATAACACTACACCACTACACTGCATTACACTACACAACACTACACTGCATACACACACACTACACTGCACTTCACAACACTACACCAACACTACACAAAGACCATACATCTACACTTCACAACACTATACACTACCCTACCATTCCCAAACACTACACAACACTACACAAACTACACTTACAAACATACACAACATACACTTCACTAAACACTACCACAACACTACACAAGACACTACACCTTAACTATGATACAACACGCAAGACATACACAACATATACACTTCACTATGCTTACACCTCGCAAAAGGAAGACTACTAACACTACAATTTCACTATGCTACACCACGCAAAGACTAAACAACACACTACACTTCACTATGCTACAACCACGCAAAGCGGAACTAACACAACACTACACTTCACTATGCTACACAACGCAAGGACTACACAACACTGCCACCTAAATACATCATTCATATGAAACAAAACTCACTTAACTTGGTTTTTGGTTGAGGTAGGTGGGTGGGTTCTGCTCGGCGGGGTCCTGTAGACCTGTGAAAGAGGTGTAGAGCGTGAGGGAAGAGAGGTGTGATGGGAGTGAGGTGAGGGAAAAAGATGAGGGTGAAGGGAGAGAGGTGAGGGGAAGAGGGGTCGAGCGGAGGAGATGTTAGGGGAAAGAGTGAAGGGATACAGGTGAGGAAAGAGAGGTGAGGGCGGAGAGAGGTATGAGGGGGTTGAGGTGGAGAGGGAGAGAGGTGAGGGGGAGGAGGTGAGGGGGGGGACGAGAGGTGAGGGAATAAGAGAGGTGACGGGGAGAGGGGGAGAGGTGGAGTGGGAAGAGAGGTGATGAGGGAGAGGGGGAGAGGTGAGGGAAGAGAGGTGAGGGAAGTGGGTAATGTGTGAGGGAAAAGAGAGTGAGGGAATAGAGAGGTGAGGGAAGAGAAGTGAGGGTGAGAGAAGGTGATTAAGGGAACGTAGGGGATGAGGGTAGTGAGGGAGGAAGAGGTTAGGGGAAAGAATGGTGAAGGGATTACAGAGTGAAGGAAGAGAGGTGAGGGGAGAGAGAGCAGAAAGGGTGAGGGGAGAGGGAGGAGAGAGGTGAGGGGGGTGAGCGGTTGGGGAAGTAAGATGAGGTGAGGGGAGAGAGGGGAGGGAAAGAGTGAGGCTGAGGGGAGAGAGGGGGAGGGGAGACGGGGAGAGGTGAGGGAGATGAGAGAAGGGTGGGGAGAGGGGGGTGATGGTGGAGGGAAGGAGGTGAGGGGAGAGAGATGGGGGGGAGAGGGAAGAGAGATTTAAGGGGAAAGAAGTGAGGATAGAGGGGTGATATAGGAAGAGAGGTGAGGGGTGAGAGATGTGAGGGTGAGAGGGAGTGAGGAAGTGGGGAGAAGGGTGATCGGGAGGGTAGATGCGGTGACGAAGGAAATGAGGGGGATGGTAAAAGTAGTGTACCTGGGTGTTAGTACTCTCTTACAACCTGCTGTCCCTGTTCACCCTCTTTCAGTAAAATTTGGCTATGGGCTGTTAGTACGCCTTTCACTGCTGTCCTTGTTCACCATCCAGTATATTAGTTACCTGGTGTTAGTACCTGTGCACCTGCTGTCTCCTGTTCCACCATCAGTAAATAGGTACCTGGGTCGTTAGTACCTTACACCTGCCTGATCCCTTGTTCACCCATCTGTAATAAGTGATTTCCTGGGTTGTTAGTGGACTGGTTGTGGGTCACATCCATGAGGTGTTTAGTGGGACTGGTGGGGTCGCATCATGGGGGTTAGTGGAATGGTGTGGGTCGCCATCCGGGGTGTTAGTGTGACTGGTGGTTTGGTTTGGTCGCGATCCTGGGTGTTAGTAGACTGGTGTGTGTCCGGCGCATCCTGAGGGTGTTTGTGACTGGTGGGGGCTCGCATCTGGGTGTTAGTGGACTGGTGTGGGTCCAATCCTGGGTGTTTAGTGGACTGGTGTGGGGTCGCATCCTGGGGTGTTAGGGGACTGGCTGTGGGTCGCTTCTCCTGGGGATGTTAGTAGAACTGGTGTGGGTCGCATCTGGTGTTAGTGGACGGGTGTGGGTCGCATACCTGGATTGTTAGTAGATAGACTGGGATGTGGGTCGCATCCTGGGTGTGTGTGGACTGGTGGTGGGTCACATCGCCTGGGTGTTAGTGGACTGGTGTGGGTCAACATCTTGTGATGTTGTGGAACTGGTGTGGGTCGCATCATGGGTGTTAGTGGACTGGTAGGTGTGGTCGAATCCTTGGATGTTAGGAGATGACTGGTTGTGAGTGGGTCGCATCCTGGGTGTTAGTAAGGACTGGATGTGGGTCACATTCCTGGTGTTAGTGGACTGGTGTGGGTACTATCTCCCTGGATTGTGAGTCGGATGGATGTGGGTCGCATCCTGCAGTGATAGTGGACTGTGTGTGGGTCGCATCCCTGGGTGTTAGTGGACTGGTGTGGTCGCATCCTGGTTTGTTAGTGGATGGTGCTGGAGTCGCTCATCCGGGTGTTTAGTAGACTGGTGTGGGGGTCGCTCATCTGGGTGTTAGTGGACTGGTGTGGGTCGCATCAGGATGTTAGTTAGACTGGTTGGGGGTTTCGATCCTGGGTGTTAGTTGGACTTGGTCTGTGGGGTCAAATCCTGGGTATGTTAGTGGACTGGGGGTGTGGTGTCACATTCCTGGATGTTTAGGGGACTTGTTTGGGTAGTATCCTGGGTTGATAGTGGACTGGTGTGGGTCGCATCCTGGACTGTAGTAGACTGGTGGGGGTCGGACATCTGGATGTTTAGTGGACTGGTGGGGGTTCACATACTGGGTGTTTAGCTGGGACTTTGGGTGGGTCCATCCGGATAGTTAGTGGATGGTGTGGGTCGCCAATCCTGGGATTGATGAGTGGACTGGTTGTGGGTTTCGCACATTCCTGGGTGTTAGGTGAGACTGGCTGTGGGGTCGCTTCAGGGTGTTAGTGGGTACTGGTGTGAGGTCATCTTCTCTGGGTGTTAGTGGATGGTGTGGGTCACATCCTGGGATTGTTAGTGCGACTGGTTTGTGGGTCGCATCCTGGGGAACATAACTGACTTAATTTGCGGGAAATGACTCAGCATAACATTGTGTCTTTATATATGTAGTTTTGTCCATGAGGCAGCTTTATGTCTGTATTACCTTGTAAGGTAGGACTAGTTTAGTAAGTAAAGATATTTATATTATTGTTATTATTTATTAATTAGTATATTATGTATAATATTATTATGTGTGGATAGTTGTGACTTTGCATGATCTCTTTCCTTCTCTAAATTCTGTACTGGTTTTGTTGTATTGCATCGCCATAAAGTTTGTCATATGGCATTCTCTTGCTCTCTTTAAGACTGTATTAGTGCTATACTAAGTGTCATGCTTGGTCTGCAAGTTTTTGTCTTGAGCTATGCTGTCTTCTTCGCATACATTAGCGCTTGTTGCTTTTTGGAGCAGCAATAATCAGACTACGGTGTTTATCACCTCTGCTCCCAGGCGCAAGTCAAATGATTATTCTCGTCTTCCTCCTATCTTTCTGTTAATATATTTCTGCTGTGCTTGTATTTGACTGTAGAAGTCTACTGTGCAAGGGCACGTAACGTTTCAACATTTATATGTATGCACAATATGTCTTAAGTTCGTATTGTATACCATTTTCATACTCTTTGTACATTCATTCACATTATGTCTCTGTATTGATAAAGGCACTGGATTGGCCACACATCTACATAGATAACAACATGTTCGGCTCATGTGTCTAACTCGCCAACTTCCATTTTATATTTGCGAGACTGAAATCTCCAGCAGAGGAGATGTTTAGTGTATGAGCTGTGGAAGTTTTTTTGGTTTTATATACCTGAGCTGCTTGTGGAAGTTTGCTGGGTTTAATACCTGAGCTGTGAAGTTCTTTCTTGGTTTCTATACAGCTCTTGATTTGTGAAGTTTTCTTGGTTTATATACCTGAGTTGTGAAGTTTTCTTGGTTTATATACTGTGAAGAGATGGTGAAGTTTTCTTGGTTCTTTATACCTGAGCTGTGAAGTTTTCTTGGGTTATATAGACCTTGAGCTAGTGAGTTTTTCTTTGTTTATATACTGAGCTTGTGAAGTTTTCTTGGTTTTATTATACCTTGAGCTGTGAATGTTTTCTGGGTTTATCATGACTGAGATGTGAAGAGTTTTCTTGGTTTTTTTATTACCTGAGTCTGTGGCGTTTTAGCGCTTGGCTTATATACCTGAGCTGTGAAGTTTTCTTGGTTTTATTTATACTGAGACTGTGATGTGTTTCTTGTTTATATACCTGAGCTGTGAAAGTGTTTTCTTGGTTTATGTGCCTGTGCTGTGAAGTTTTCATGGGTTTATATGGCCTGAAGCTTAGTGAAGATTTTCTTGGTTTATATGGCCTGAGTGTGATAGTTTTCTTGGTTATTATATACCTTTGCTGTGAAGTTTTCTGGGATTTATATGCCTGAGATGTAGAAGTTTTCTGGTTTGTATATACAGAGATGTGATGTTTCTTGTGGTTATATACTTGAGACTGGTGATGAAGTTTTACATGGTTTATTTACCTGAGCTGGAAGTTTTCTTGGTTTATATACTTAGCTGTGAAGTTCCTTCTTTGGTTTATATACTGAGCTGTGAAGTTTTCTTGGTTTATGTACTGTGAACTGTGGAATGTTTCTCTTGGTTTTATATACTGAGATGTGAAGTTCTTCTTTGTTTATATTTCGATCTGTGAAGTTTTCTTGGTGTATATGCCTTTGAGCTGTGAATTCTTCTTGGCTTTATATGCCTTAGAGCTGTTGAATGTTTTCTTGGTTATATATACCCTGGAAGATGTGAAGTTTTCTTGGTTTATATACGCGGCCAGCTACTATGTGGAATGTTTTCTTGAGTTTATATACCTGTCTGTGATAGTTTTCTTGGGCTTTATATACCTGAGCTGTGAAGTTTTCTTGGTCTATTTATATACCTGAGATGTGAGTTTTCTTGGTTTATATGCCTGAGTGTGATGTTTCTCTTGGTTTATATACCTGAGTATTGATTAGTTTTCTTGGTATTTATATAACTGAGCTGTGAAGTTTAGTCTTGGTTTATATACTGAGTGTGAATGATTTTTCATGGTTTTATTATACCTGAGATGTGAAGTTTTCTTGGTTATATGCCATGAGTGTGAAAGTTTTCGCTTGGGTTTTATACACTGAGATGTGAAAGTTTTTCTTGGTTTATATGCTGAGTCTTGTAAAGTTTTCGGTGTTTATTTACCTTGATCTGTGAATAGTTTTCTTGCGATTTTATATGATGAGCTGTGAAGTTTTCGCTTGGTTTAGAAGTCCTGAGCTGTGTAGTTTTTCTTGGTTTATTTAATGAGATGTGAAAGTTTCTTGGTTGTTTAAATACTAAGCTTCCACTTGAAAGCTGTGAAGTTTTCTTGGTTTATATACCTGAGCTGTGAAGTTTCTTGGTTTAATATACCTTGACTAGCTGTGAAGTTTTCCCTTGGTTTATATACTGAGGATGTGAAGTTTCTTGGTTTATATGAATGAGCTGTGAAGTTTTCTTGGTTATATACCATGAGCTGTGAAGTTTTCTTGGTTTATATGCCTGAGTGTGAAGTTTTTCTTGGTTGCTATATACCTGAGCTGTGAAGGTTTTTCTTGATTTATATTCCTGAGCTGTGAACGTTTTCTTGGTTTATATACCTGAGGCTGTCGCAAGTTTTCTGGTTTATATACTGAGAGATGTGATAGTTTTCTTGGTTTAATTATACCTGAGCTGTGGGAAGTTTTCTTGGTTTCGTATAACTGATCTGTGAAAGTTTTCGGGGCGTTTATTTACCTGAGCTGTGATGTTTTTTCTTGTGTTATGTTACTGAGATGTGAAGTTTTCGTGGTTTATGTACATGGTATGTGAATAGTTCTTCTTGGTTTTTTTGACTCATATCTGAGCACTTGTGATGTTTTCTTGTTTTATATTACCTGAGGCTGAGAAGTTTTCTTGGTTATTAACCTGAGCTGTGAAGTTTTCTGGGTTTATTTACTGAGCTGTGAAGTTTTTTCTTGGTTTATGATACCTTTTTTTGAGATGTGAAGTTTTCTTGGTTTATATACCTGATGATGTGATTGTTTTCTGGTTTATATACTGATGATAGTGTGAAGTTTTCTTGGTTCTTTATTTTTATGCCTGAGCTGTGACGTTTATCTGGTTTATATAACTGAGATGTGAGTTTTCTTGGATTTATATGCCTGTAGCTGTGCAAGTTTTCTTGGTTTATATACCTGAGCTGTAAATTTTTCTTGGTTTTATTACCTGAGCTGTTGAAAGTTTTCTTGGGTTAGTTGATATCCCTGAGCTGTGAGAGTATTTTTTCTTGGTTTTATATACCTGAGCTGTGAAGTTTTTCTTGGTTAATGAATACTGAGTCTGTGAAGTTTTCTTGGGTTTATATACCGAGCCTGTGCAGTGTTATTGGGATTTATAATAACTGAGCTGTGAAGTTTTCTTGGTTTATGTAAAGTGAGATTGTGGATCATTTCTCTTCTTCTTGGTTGTTTATATACCTGAAAAACGTTAAAAGCTAGCCGCCCTCGGGATTCATTAGTTTCCCTGTTGAGTTCTTTTGGCCTAGCTTCCTTAAGGGAACTTCAGATGCACGCTCTTTCCCCTGGTCCAAGTGGGTCCCTGTTGTCTCTGTGGCAACAAAATATTTATTGATGGTCAAGTTGGCCGTGATATAACCCACTTGTATGGGACCCTTATCCTGACTTTTCTCCTCCGTGTTTTTTTATGCAAAGTTTTTTGCCTGTAGGCCATGACTCAACCCAAGAGGAGTTATTTGTCATCACTTACCAAGACTATACCCAAGACTCGTTATTGTCTTCCTACCAGACTTCAACCCAAGCGGGTTATTGTTCCTATACATGTATGACTATCTTTCTTTATCAGTTTCTTATTAGAATTTTATCTCAAAGGCCTTTAGCTGAGTCCTATAGACAATATCTTATTTCTTTATAGTGAGTCTTCCTGCTCGATTACCTTTGTCGACAAAGGATAATGTTTGTTTGTCAGGACTGGGTCCTGACACTGGGTTCTTAATTCTAAGGACCCATACGAGTCTCCGAATACAGATATCGATGTATTTCAATTGGTCTTGTGGCCCGCCTCAGGTCTTCACTGTAGTTCCCTGGTGTTATTCCTACATAGTCTTGCTGTGAGTCCTGTGTGATTCCTCTAGTTCTGCTGTAGTCCATGTCGGGTTTTCACATTGTCTTGCTGTAGTCCCTGTGTGTTCTACTAGTCTTGCTGTAGTCCCTGTGCTGGTCCATATTGTCTATTAGCTGTAGTACCTGTGTATTCCACCTAGTCTTGCTGTAGTCCCTGTGTATTCCCACTAGGATTGCTGTTTAGTCCCTGCAATTGTGTTACACTAGTTTGTGTAGTCCCTGTGTTGTCCACTAGTCTTGCTGTAGTCCCTTTGTGTTGCACTAGGTCTTGCTGTTAGTCCCTGGGTGTTCCAAGTCTGTGTGTAGGTCCCTGTGTGTTTCATTGTCTTGCTGATAGTCACTGTGTGTTCCACTTTAGTCTTGCTGTTCAGTCCTCCTGTCTATTCCACTAGTCTTGCTGTTGTAAGTCCCTGTATTATTTCCACTAGTCTTGCTGTAGCACCTGTGTCATTCCCACTAGTCTTGCAGCTGTAGTCCCTGTCATCCGAATGTGTTCCACTAGTCTTGCTGTAAGTACATGATGGTATTTCCACTAGTATTGCTGTAAAGTTACGTGTGATACTTACACTAGTCTTGCTTGTTAGTCCTGTGGTGTTTCACTAGTCTTGCATGTAGTCCTGTGTTAGTTCCACTAGTCTTGCTGTAGATTAGTCCTGTGTCTTCCTCATAGTCTTGCTGTTGTCCCTGTAGTATTCCACATCAGCTTGCTGCTGTAGTCCCTGTGTATTCCATAGTTTGCTGTAGGTCACCCGGTGTATTGCTCAATAGATCTTGCGGTAGTCCCTGATGTGTTCCACTAGTCTTGCTTTAGTCCCTGTGTGTTTCAAGTTGTATTGCTGTTAGTTCCTCCTGTGTTGTTCCTATAGTCTTAGCTTGGTAGTTCCCTGTGTGTTCAACTAGTCTTGCTGTTTTCCCTGTGATGTTTCACTAGTCTTGCTGATTGTCCCTGTGTGTTCATCTAGTCTTGCTGTTAAGTACCTGTGTGTTCACTGTAGTCTTGCTTTAGTCGCCTCTGTGTGTTACCACTAGACTTGTCTGTAGTGCCCTGGTTGTTCCACTCAGTCTAGCTGTATTTCCGTGTGTTCCAGTAGTATTGCTGTAGTCCCTGTTTGTTTCCACTAGTACTTGCTGTGAGTCCCTGTGTGTTCCACTACTCTTGTCTGTAGTCCTGTGTGTTCCCACTAATGTCTTTTGTTTGTAGTCCCTGTGTGTTCCACTTGTTCTTGCTGTCAGTCCCTGTGTGTTCCACTAAGTCTTGCGTAGTCCACTGTGTGTTCACTAGTCTTGCTGTAGTCCTGTGTGTTCCACTAGTCTTGCTAGTTCGTCCCTGGTGTTGTTTCACTTCTCTTGATGTAGTCCCTGTGTGTTCCACTTTAGGCTTGCTGTAGTCCTGTGTGTTCACTCAGTCTGGTTGTAGTCCTGTATGTGTTACCACTACTCTGCTGTAGTCCCTGTGTGTTCCACTCGTCTTGTTTAGTCACCTGTTGTGTTCTCCACTAAGTACTTGCTTGTAGTCCCTGTGTGTTCCCACCTTGTCCTTGCTGTAGTCTGTGTGTTCACCTAGTCTTGTCTTGTTGTCCCTGTGTGTATCACTAGTCTTGCTGTAGTCCCTGTGTGTTCCGCGGCAAAAATATTATATGTACAGCAATGGGCCGAGCATCAGGTCTCTCCCCATCATTGTCTCTGGTCTTTGTGATGTGGTGGTAAGGCCAATCATGGGTCTCCACTTTTTTTTCATTGGCTTAGTCCCTAGTGTATGGGTGTGTCGACCATCGGTCTCCCCGCATCATTGTCTCTGGTCCCTGTGATGGGTGGGCGACTCATCAGGTCTCACCCATTCAATTGTCTCACAGGTACTGTGATGGTCGTGGTCTCGTCACAGCTCGCAGGTCTCACCATGCATGTTCTCTGGTCCTGTTGATGAGGTGGGTCGACCATCAGTTATGTCCCCATCATTGGGGGGGTTCTTGTCCCTTGTTGGATGGGTGGTCGTGTTGATCGGGTATCTTCCCCCTCATCATTGTCGCTTGGGCCAAGTGCTTGGCTGTGTGAATTCGACATCAGGTCTCCCCATCGTGGTCTCTGGGCCCTGTGAGCGGTGTGGCTCGGACCATCAGGTTCTCTCCACCATCATTGTATCTGGTACTGTGATGGCTCGTGAGGCTCGACCATCAGGTTCTCCCATTCATATTGTCTCTGGATCACCTGTGACTGGTGTCGGTCGACCATTAGGTCTCCCCATCATTAGTCTCTGGTCCCTTGTATGGACGGGTGGTCGACCATTCAAGTCTCCCCATCATTGTCATCTGGGTCCTGTGTGGGTGGTCAGACTCATCAGGTCTTCCCATCATTGTCTCGTTGTCCCTGTGATGGGTGGTCACCATCAGGTCTTCCATCATGTCTCTGGTTCTTTGTGATGGATGTGTCGGCATCAGGGTCTCCCCTCATTTGTCTATGGATCCCTTGAGATGGGTTGGTTCACGCCAAATCGGTTCTCCCCATCTCATTGTGTCTCTGCGTCTTTGTTGTATGGCGTGGTAGGATAAGAAAGATGCCTGTAAATTCCTAAGGCAGGAAAGCACCTATGTAAAACCATACTGAGATTTAGTTGATTCAAATTCAACTCTTTCGAGTGTAGCTTCAAGTTGCATCAGGAATTAATTTGGATACCATCGACTTTCTTCACTAGTTGAGGGCTACGTTGATTGATCTATAAAGTTAGAATACCTAGCAACCAATCTCTCTCTCAGCTTTGTAACTGTAACCACATTGTCCAGTTCTTATTTTCATAGGCATGATATTTTTAAGTGGTATAATACTGGTAATTAATTCTTATCTAGTGGTTAATTACTAGTGTAATATAAATCCTTATGGTATAATGTACCTGGTATTATACCACGGTATTATTACTAGAGTATTATACAGGTATCTATACTAGGTATTATACCAGGTATTTTACTAGGTTGTTTATACCAGGTATGTATACCTTAGGTATGATAAAGGTTACCACGGTTGTTTCTAGAGGTATTATAAGTGGTTTTAGACATGGGGGTGATACCTGGTATTGTACAGGGTTAACACCGTGGGAACCTATACTATCCAACGTTAATCATACAGGAGTCTGCTCACACCGTACGATCGATACGAGTGTTACACTGGAGCAGATCTTTGCAGATGGCGAGCCAGGGGTGCTGTTCAATATGAGTTTCGCTGTAATAATGATACAATTTATCTATGCATAATCTTCACTAACACCGTAACGATTTATTAATATTGTCGTAAAGTTGTTATACACGAACAGTACATTGAATACATTATTAGTTAAAAATATTCCATTAAGGACGCACAACAACCCACATTATAGGAAAGAGGAAGCTTACGAGCATTCTGTCGATTGGGCTTTAAACCGAAGTCACACAGTGTGACTTGGGTAAATGTAGATTGATATGGTTTCAGAGAACGACAATGTTGTAAATTAGGACAACATGTGCTCTCTCTTGGGTATCTTTATTGAGAGATTACGTTCGCCACCACGTGGAATCTTACATCGTCTCATCACGTAGGAGAAAACTTGGAAGAAGTAGGTAGGAGAATGAGAGGTAATCAGTCCCACTCTCAACTTGAGTCGATGTGTTCAGGTCCCATCAATCTTTGATTAGATACGGCATACGTACTGAGAAGGAGCTTATTAAACCGTATGCATGGAGAGGGTTGAAGCAGTATAGGGTGGTGTTCAATTTGTTCAATAGTGGAAGTAGGTCGTGCCAAGAATTAGGCAAGCGATGAAGAATTCCAAAGTATTATAGATCACATGTTCGTTCTCTGACTATTCATCTACATAATCTGTCAGGACACTTGCCAACTTCTTGGAGATCTTAATACTTGTGGAATTCTTCCTTGCCGCTATTGCTTGGGCACGCACCTACTTCCACATTGAAACAAATGTGACCCGACCTAGGACTGCTGCACCTCTCCTGCCATACGGTTTATAAGCTGCTTTCTCCGCTGATATGCTCCTGTATTATAATTCAAGATTGATGGACCGAACACTATAATCGACTCAATTGGTTGAGGGAAACCTTGATTACCTCATTTCTCCTCCTCGTTCTCTTCAGTTTCTCCTATGTATGGACTGATGAAGCACCACTGTGTGGCGTAAACCGTTTCCTCAATAAAGATTCCCAAGAGTTGCCACAATGTGTATAATTTATCGACTTTGTAAATGGTTTCAAAGATTCTCGGACCGGAAACGTTGTGGTCACGTCCTCTCTTCTATATGTTGGTTGTTGTTTATGTATTGTGTCAGTTCAGTTTATTGTGTAGTGCTCGTTCTTATCTCTATAAGCAGAGATTCGCACGTACACAATTTACGATGTGTTGTACGGCCGGTGTGGCGTCACTACCTCATCTCAGATTATAACTCCGACGTAGTTGCCAGGTTTTGACCCGCGAAAATGTACTTGTCTATAACATTTTCCTAATCGCATACCAAAGCTTCAAAGATTTTAGTTTCTGCTCCAAAGAGGAGAAAAGGTGAGAGGAGAGGTGGTGGAGGCGGAGAGTGGTGAGGGGCGAGAGTGGTGAGGGGAGAGTGGTGAGGGGAAGAGAGTGGTTGAGGGGATGAGAGAGGTGAAGGGGGAGTAGTGGTGAGGGGAGAGTGGTGAGGGAGGAGTGTGAGGGTGAGAGTGGTGAGGGGAGAGGAGGTGAGGGGGGTGAGTGAGTTGAGGGGAGAGAGGTGAAGGGAGAGTGGTGAGGGGTCCAGGGAGCAGTGGTGAGGGGAGGAGAGAGAGTAGGTGAGAGAGGGTGGGAAGCAGTGAGTGAGGGCGAGGAGTGGAGAAAGGTGAGGCGAAGAGTGGTGAGTGGTAAGGATGGTGAAGGGATAGAGAAATGTGGGGAGAGTTGTGAGGGGAGTGATGAGAGTAGGTGAGGGGGAGTAGGTGTGGTGAGGGAGAGAGAGAGGGGCAGAGGTGATGGATGAGCAAAGTGAGGTGATGAGGGGAGTGTGGTGTGGGTGCAGTTGGATAGAGAAAGGTGAGGGGTGTAGAGAGGTGAGGGGAGAGTAGGTGAAGGTGGAGAGGTGGTGAAGGGAGAGTGCACTGAGGGGGAGAGTGGTTTGATGGGAGAGAGGTGATGGGAGAGAGAGGGAAGAGGAGAGAGGTGAGGGGTGAGTAGAGAGTGGTGAGGGGAGAGCGCTATGAGGGGAGAAATGGTGAGTGGAGAGGGATAGATGAGGTTAGGGGAGAGAGTGAGGGAGAGAGGACATTGAAGGTAGAGAGGTGAGGTGTGAGGGAGAGGGATGTAAGAGGTTAGGGGAGAGTAGGAGAGATGTGAGGGTAAAGAGAGATGAGAGGAGAGGGGTGAAGGAAGAGAGGTGAGGGGAGAGTGGTGAAGGAAGGATGTAAAATAGGTACTCTGGGGGTTGTACCTTTACACTGCTGTCCCTGATTCATCCCATCAGTAAATTAGGTACCTTGGGTGTTAGTGGAACTGGTGTGGGTCACTTCCCGGCTGTTTGTGGACTGGTAGTGGATGTCTCGCATCCTGGGTGGTTGTTAGTGGACTGGTGGGGTCGCAATCCTGGGTGTTTGGAGGATCTGGGTGGGTTGCATCCGGAAGTGTTAGTGGGAACTGTTTTCTGTGGGGTCGCATCCTGTGGTGTTAGTGGAAATGGTGTGGGGTCGCAATGGGTGTTTGTGACTTGGGTGTGGGTCGCATCCTGGGTTGTTAGTGGACCTGGTGTGGGTGACATCCTTTGGGGTGGTAGTGGACTGGTGTAGGGGTCGCCATCCTGTGTTTAGTGGACTGGTTGTGTGGTCACCATCCTGGGTGTTGAGTGGACTTGTGATGCGGTCGCATCCTGGGTGTGAGTGGATGTGTTTTTGGGGGGTCGAATCCTGGGGTGGTTAGTAGGATGGTGTGGGTCGCAGCTGGGTTGTTAGTGGACTGGTGTTGGTGTCGCCTCCTGGGTGTTAGTGGACTGGTGTGGAGTTCGCATCTGGGTGTTAGAGGACTGGTGTGTATGGTCGCTTCTGGGTGTTAGTGGACTGGTGTGGGTCGCATCTGGGTGCTATGTGGACTGGTGTATGGGTCGCTCATTCTGGGTGTGTTTAGTGGACTGGTGTGGGGATTCAACATCCTGGTTGTTAGTGGCTTGGTGTGGGTCGCATCCTGGGTGGTTGTGGGACTGAGTGTGGGTCGCATCCTGGGTGCTAGTGGAAATGTGGGTGATGGAGTCGCATCTGGGTGCATTAGTGGATGGTGTTGGGGTCGAATTCCTGGGTGTTTGTTGGCCTGGGTGTGGGAAATCCCGGGTGTACTAGTGGACTGTGTGTGGGTCACATCCCGGGTGTTAGTGGACTGGTTGGTGGGTCTAAATCCCGCGGTGTTAGTGGGACTGGTGTGGGTCACATCCAGGGTGTTAGTGGGATGGTGTGGGGTCACTTCCTGGGTGTTAGTGGAAACTGGGGTGGTCACATCCCGGGTGTGAGTGGACTGTGTGTGTGGTCGCATCGCCTGGGTGTATTGTGTGGATGGTGTGGGTTCGCCATCCCAGGTGTTATTTGGACTGGTGTGGGTCGCATCCTGTAGTTGTTAGGGACTGGTGTGTGGTTCGATCCTAGGTGTTAGTGGAGACTGGTGTGTATGGTCGCATCCCCAGTGTTATGTGGTCTGGTGTTGTGGGTACGACATCTGGGTGTTAGTGGACATTGGTGTGGGTCGCATCCGGGTGTATAGTGGATGTTGTGTGGTCGCATCCGGGTGTTAGTGGACTGGTTTGGGTCAAATTCCCGGGTGTTAGTGGACTGGGGTGGGTCGAATCATGGGTGTTTAGTGGACTGGTGTGGGTCGCAATCAGGTGCTTAGTGGAATGGTGTGGGTCACATCTGGGCTGTTAGTGGAATGGTGTGAGGTGCATCACGGGTGTTAAGTGGATTGTGTGGGTCACATTCACCGGGTGTTAGTGTACTGGTGTGGGTCGCCCATCCTGTGGTGTGTGTGGACATGGTGTTGGGGGGTCGCAGTCCCAGGGGTAGTGGACGGTGTGTGTCTCACATCCGGGATGGTCTAGTTGGATGGTTGTGTCGGTCGCATCCGCGGTGTTGTTAGTGGACTTGGTGTGGGTATCGCATTCCCGGCTGTGTTTTGGGGACTGGTGTGCAGGGTCGCATTTCCCATTGGGTGTTAGTGGACTGGTTGTTGGGGTCACGCTCCTGGGTGTTAGGTGGTGGTGTGGGTCGCATCCCAGGGGTTTGTGGACTGGTGGGGGTCGCATCCTGCGATGTTAGTGGACTGGTGTGGGTCGCATCCTGGGGACATAACTGACCTTACTTTGCAGGAAATGCTCTTAGCCTTAAACTTGTGTCTTTATATATGTAAGTAGTATGTCATATTAATTGTCTGCTATGGTCTGTTTACCTGGTACATGTTTGGGGACAGACCTTCAGGACCCCTCCGAGCGGACCCGAACACCTTCCTCAACTCCAGTTTATAAGAAGGTTGTGGCTGGACCTTACGGACCCCACCGAGCGGACCCCACCATCATACCTTCAATGAAAGTTTTAAAGAAAGTACGTTTGGGGTTAAGGGCCTTCTAGGTCCCGAACTGCAGACCCCACCACATACTTCACATGAAGTTTAATGAATGATCGTTTTGGGGTAAGGGCTCTTCAGAGTCCCGAAAGCAGACCCCTCCACCTAAACTACACAGAACTACACCATAGCTCTACCTACATTTCAATTCACACTCGCTACATACAATCACTGCACTGCTCTACACAACTCTACTCAACATACACAACACTACACAACACTTACAAAACACTATACATACCAAACTATTCTCAAACTTGAATCTGACAACTAACGTCAAACTCTACACATTATATACACGTACACATACACAACATACACTAACACTACACAAAAACTACACTGCCAACACTACATACACATACTACCACAAACAATTACACAACACTACACAACCAAACAAACATACACAATACACTCACACTACACTCACAACAATTACTAACACGCAAACATACATTACCCACAACACTACACTACACGCAACACTACATTATACACTACTCATACACAACACTACAGCTATCACGACACAACCACAACACTAACACTACACAAACCAACACATACACTACAAAACACTACACAACACTAACTACATAACACTACACCACACACACTACACAACACTACCACAAACACTACACAAAAAAACACTAAACAACCTACAAAAACACTAACACTAGCTCAACCACTTCACAAATATAAAAAACCCACCACTAGCACATCACAACAAAAATACACAACACTACAGACAAAACAATACAAATACACAACACTACATCTAAACTACACAAACACTCAAATCATGACACAAGCAACTATCTAACACTTCACAACCACTACACTACCAACAACCTACATTACACAACCTTAACTGCAATTTCACAACACTACACCTTTCACAATCACGTACTATTACCACAACCACTACAATAAACATTTTACTGTCAATACACTACACAAACTACTACAACAACTACAATGACAAAACACTACACTACACATAACTACACTGCTACACTAAATAGACGCACTACAATTTATTGCAAACACTTTCACTTCATTACACTAACACTACACATACACTACACAACAATACACTACACTCACACACTACTAGTAACACTGACACTTTTGCAACACTACACAACACTACACAACACTACACAACATACACAACATCTACACAACACTACACAAAACTACACAAACACTTCACTAACCACAAACACTACACACACTTTCTCACACACTACTCAATCACCTACACTAACACTACACACACAAGACACAACAACTACACAACAACTACACTACCACAACATACACAACTACTACACAACCACTAAACGAAACACTCACATCATCTGCAAACACTACACTACTCATCTACAAACACTACACTACACAATCAATACACTACATGAACATACCCTACACTACACTACACATCATTAAAACTTACACAAATCTACTACCTTCACTACACTACACAACACTTCACTAGAAAACACTACACTAGAGGAACACCTACTCATTTTTACTAACACTATACTACACTACATAACACTACACCACTACACTGCATTACACTACACAACACTACACTGCATACACACACACTACACTGCACTTCACAACACTACACCAACACTACACAAAGACCATACATCTACACTTCACAACACTATACACTACCCTACCATTCCCAAACACTACACAACACTACACAAACTACACTTACAAACATACACAACATACACTTCACTAAACACTACCACAACACTACACAAGACACTACACCTTAACTATGATACAACACGCAAGACATACACAACATATACACTTCACTATGCTTACACCTCGCAAAAGGAAGACTACTAACACTACAATTTCACTATGCTACACCACGCAAAGACTAAACAACACACTACACTTCACTATGCTACAACCACGCAAAGCGGAACTAACACAACACTACACTTCACTATGCTACACAACGCAAGGACTACACAACACTGCCACCTAAATACATCATTCATATGAAACAAAACTCACTTAACTTGGTTTTTGGTTGAGGTAGGTGGGTGGGTTCTGCTCGGCGGGGTCCTGTAGACCTGTGAAAGAGGTGTAGAGCGTGAGGGAAGAGAGGTGTGATGGGAGTGAGGTGAGGGAAAAAGATGAGGGTGAAGGGAGAGAGGTGAGGGGAAGAGGGGTCGAGCGGAGGAGATGTTAGGGGAAAGAGTGAAGGGATACAGGTGAGGAAAGAGAGGTGAGGGCGGAGAGAGGTATGAGGGGGTTGAGGTGGAGAGGGAGAGAGGTGAGGGGGAGGAGGTGAGGGGGGGGACGAGAGGTGAGGGAATAAGAGAGGTGACGGGGAGAGGGGGAGAGGTGGAGTGGGAAGAGAGGTGATGAGGGAGAGGGGGAGAGGTGAGGGAAGAGAGGTGAGGGAAGTGGGTAATGTGTGAGGGAAAAGAGAGTGAGGGAATAGAGAGGTGAGGGAAGAGAAGTGAGGGTGAGAGAAGGTGATTAAGGGAACGTAGGGGATGAGGGTAGTGAGGGAGGAAGAGGTTAGGGGAAAGAATGGTGAAGGGATTACAGAGTGAAGGAAGAGAGGTGAGGGGAGAGAGAGCAGAAAGGGTGAGGGGAGAGGGAGGAGAGAGGTGAGGGGGGTGAGCGGTTGGGGAAGTAAGATGAGGTGAGGGGAGAGAGGGGAGGGAAAGAGTGAGGCTGAGGGGAGAGAGGGGGAGGGGAGACGGGGAGAGGTGAGGGAGATGAGAGAAGGGTGGGGAGAGGGGGGTGATGGTGGAGGGAAGGAGGTGAGGGGAGAGAGATGGGGGGGAGAGGGAAGAGAGATTTAAGGGGAAAGAAGTGAGGATAGAGGGGTGATATAGGAAGAGAGGTGAGGGGTGAGAGATGTGAGGGTGAGAGGGAGTGAGGAAGTGGGGAGAAGGGTGATCGGGAGGGTAGATGCGGTGACGAAGGAAATGAGGGGGATGGTAAAAGTAGTGTACCTGGGTGTTAGTACTCTCTTACAACCTGCTGTCCCTGTTCACCCTCTTTCAGTAAAATTTGGCTATGGGCTGTTAGTACGCCTTTCACTGCTGTCCTTGTTCACCATCCAGTATATTAGTTACCTGGTGTTAGTACCTGTGCACCTGCTGTCTCCTGTTCCACCATCAGTAAATAGGTACCTGGGTCGTTAGTACCTTACACCTGCCTGATCCCTTGTTCACCCATCTGTAATAAGTGATTTCCTGGGTTGTTAGTGGACTGGTTGTGGGTCACATCCATGAGGTGTTTAGTGGGACTGGTGGGGTCGCATCATGGGGGTTAGTGGAATGGTGTGGGTCGCCATCCGGGGTGTTAGTGTGACTGGTGGTTTGGTTTGGTCGCGATCCTGGGTGTTAGTAGACTGGTGTGTGTCCGGCGCATCCTGAGGGTGTTTGTGACTGGTGGGGGCTCGCATCTGGGTGTTAGTGGACTGGTGTGGGTCCAATCCTGGGTGTTTAGTGGACTGGTGTGGGGTCGCATCCTGGGGTGTTAGGGGACTGGCTGTGGGTCGCTTCTCCTGGGGATGTTAGTAGAACTGGTGTGGGTCGCATCTGGTGTTAGTGGACGGGTGTGGGTCGCATACCTGGATTGTTAGTAGATAGACTGGGATGTGGGTCGCATCCTGGGTGTGTGTGGACTGGTGGTGGGTCACATCGCCTGGGTGTTAGTGGACTGGTGTGGGTCAACATCTTGTGATGTTGTGGAACTGGTGTGGGTCGCATCATGGGTGTTAGTGGACTGGTAGGTGTGGTCGAATCCTTGGATGTTAGGAGATGACTGGTTGTGAGTGGGTCGCATCCTGGGTGTTAGTAAGGACTGGATGTGGGTCACATTCCTGGTGTTAGTGGACTGGTGTGGGTACTATCTCCCTGGATTGTGAGTCGGATGGATGTGGGTCGCATCCTGCAGTGATAGTGGACTGTGTGTGGGTCGCATCCCTGGGTGTTAGTGGACTGGTGTGGTCGCATCCTGGTTTGTTAGTGGATGGTGCTGGAGTCGCTCATCCGGGTGTTTAGTAGACTGGTGTGGGGGTCGCTCATCTGGGTGTTAGTGGACTGGTGTGGGTCGCATCAGGATGTTAGTTAGACTGGTTGGGGGTTTCGATCCTGGGTGTTAGTTGGACTTGGTCTGTGGGGTCAAATCCTGGGTATGTTAGTGGACTGGGGGTGTGGTGTCACATTCCTGGATGTTTAGGGGACTTGTTTGGGTAGTATCCTGGGTTGATAGTGGACTGGTGTGGGTCGCATCCTGGACTGTAGTAGACTGGTGGGGGTCGGACATCTGGATGTTTAGTGGACTGGTGGGGGTTCACATACTGGGTGTTTAGCTGGGACTTTGGGTGGGTCCATCCGGATAGTTAGTGGATGGTGTGGGTCGCCAATCCTGGGATTGATGAGTGGACTGGTTGTGGGTTTCGCACATTCCTGGGTGTTAGGTGAGACTGGCTGTGGGGTCGCTTCAGGGTGTTAGTGGGTACTGGTGTGAGGTCATCTTCTCTGGGTGTTAGTGGATGGTGTGGGTCACATCCTGGGATTGTTAGTGCGACTGGTTTGTGGGTCGCATCCTGGGGAACATAACTGACTTAATTTGCGGGAAATGACTCAGCATAACATTGTGTCTTTATATATGTAGTTTTGTCCATGAGGCAGCTTTATGTCTGTATTACCTTGTAAGGTAGGACTAGTTTAGTAAGTAAAGATATTTATATTATTGTTATTATTTATTAATTAGTATATTATGTATAATATTATTATGTGTGGATAGTTGTGACTTTGCATGATCTCTTTCCTTCTCTAAATTCTGTACTGGTTTTGTTGTATTGCATCGCCATAAAGTTTGTCATATGGCATTCTCTTGCTCTCTTTAAGACTGTATTAGTGCTATACTAAGTGTCATGCTTGGTCTGCAAGTTTTTGTCTTGAGCTATGCTGTCTTCTTCGCATACATTAGCGCTTGTTGCTTTTTGGAGCAGCAATAATCAGACTACGGTGTTTATCACCTCTGCTCCCAGGCGCAAGTCAAATGATTATTCTCGTCTTCCTCCTATCTTTCTGTTAATATATTTCTGCTGTGCTTGTATTTGACTGTAGAAGTCTACTGTGCAAGGGCACGTAACGTTTCAACATTTATATGTATGCACAATATGTCTTAAGTTCGTATTGTATACCATTTTCATACTCTTTGTACATTCATTCACATTATGTCTCTGTATTGATAAAGGCACTGGATTGGCCACACATCTACATAGATAACAACATGTTCGGCTCATGTGTCTAACTCGCCAACTTCCATTTTATATTTGCGAGACTGAAATCTCCAGCAGAGGAGATGTTTAGTGTATGAGCTGTGGAAGTTTTTTTGGTTTTATATACCTGAGCTGCTTGTGGAAGTTTGCTGGGTTTAATACCTGAGCTGTGAAGTTCTTTCTTGGTTTCTATACAGCTCTTGATTTGTGAAGTTTTCTTGGTTTATATACCTGAGTTGTGAAGTTTTCTTGGTTTATATACTGTGAAGAGATGGTGAAGTTTTCTTGGTTCTTTATACCTGAGCTGTGAAGTTTTCTTGGGTTATATAGACCTTGAGCTAGTGAGTTTTTCTTTGTTTATATACTGAGCTTGTGAAGTTTTCTTGGTTTTATTATACCTTGAGCTGTGAATGTTTTCTGGGTTTATCATGACTGAGATGTGAAGAGTTTTCTTGGTTTTTTTATTACCTGAGTCTGTGGCGTTTTAGCGCTTGGCTTATATACCTGAGCTGTGAAGTTTTCTTGGTTTTATTTATACTGAGACTGTGATGTGTTTCTTGTTTATATACCTGAGCTGTGAAAGTGTTTTCTTGGTTTATGTGCCTGTGCTGTGAAGTTTTCATGGGTTTATATGGCCTGAAGCTTAGTGAAGATTTTCTTGGTTTATATGGCCTGAGTGTGATAGTTTTCTTGGTTATTATATACCTTTGCTGTGAAGTTTTCTGGGATTTATATGCCTGAGATGTAGAAGTTTTCTGGTTTGTATATACAGAGATGTGATGTTTCTTGTGGTTATATACTTGAGACTGGTGATGAAGTTTTACATGGTTTATTTACCTGAGCTGGAAGTTTTCTTGGTTTATATACTTAGCTGTGAAGTTCCTTCTTTGGTTTATATACTGAGCTGTGAAGTTTTCTTGGTTTATGTACTGTGAACTGTGGAATGTTTCTCTTGGTTTTATATACTGAGATGTGAAGTTCTTCTTTGTTTATATTTCGATCTGTGAAGTTTTCTTGGTGTATATGCCTTTGAGCTGTGAATTCTTCTTGGCTTTATATGCCTTAGAGCTGTTGAATGTTTTCTTGGTTATATATACCCTGGAAGATGTGAAGTTTTCTTGGTTTATATACGCGGCCAGCTACTATGTGGAATGTTTTCTTGAGTTTATATACCTGTCTGTGATAGTTTTCTTGGGCTTTATATACCTGAGCTGTGAAGTTTTCTTGGTCTATTTATATACCTGAGATGTGAGTTTTCTTGGTTTATATGCCTGAGTGTGATGTTTCTCTTGGTTTATATACCTGAGTATTGATTAGTTTTCTTGGTATTTATATAACTGAGCTGTGAAGTTTAGTCTTGGTTTATATACTGAGTGTGAATGATTTTTCATGGTTTTATTATACCTGAGATGTGAAGTTTTCTTGGTTATATGCCATGAGTGTGAAAGTTTTCGCTTGGGTTTTATACACTGAGATGTGAAAGTTTTTCTTGGTTTATATGCTGAGTCTTGTAAAGTTTTCGGTGTTTATTTACCTTGATCTGTGAATAGTTTTCTTGCGATTTTATATGATGAGCTGTGAAGTTTTCGCTTGGTTTAGAAGTCCTGAGCTGTGTAGTTTTTCTTGGTTTATTTAATGAGATGTGAAAGTTTCTTGGTTGTTTAAATACTAAGCTTCCACTTGAAAGCTGTGAAGTTTTCTTGGTTTATATACCTGAGCTGTGAAGTTTCTTGGTTTAATATACCTTGACTAGCTGTGAAGTTTTCCCTTGGTTTATATACTGAGGATGTGAAGTTTCTTGGTTTATATGAATGAGCTGTGAAGTTTTCTTGGTTATATACCATGAGCTGTGAAGTTTTCTTGGTTTATATGCCTGAGTGTGAAGTTTTTCTTGGTTGCTATATACCTGAGCTGTGAAGGTTTTTCTTGATTTATATTCCTGAGCTGTGAACGTTTTCTTGGTTTATATACCTGAGGCTGTCGCAAGTTTTCTGGTTTATATACTGAGAGATGTGATAGTTTTCTTGGTTTAATTATACCTGAGCTGTGGGAAGTTTTCTTGGTTTCGTATAACTGATCTGTGAAAGTTTTCGGGGCGTTTATTTACCTGAGCTGTGATGTTTTTTCTTGTGTTATGTTACTGAGATGTGAAGTTTTCGTGGTTTATGTACATGGTATGTGAATAGTTCTTCTTGGTTTTTTTGACTCATATCTGAGCACTTGTGATGTTTTCTTGTTTTATATTACCTGAGGCTGAGAAGTTTTCTTGGTTATTAACCTGAGCTGTGAAGTTTTCTGGGTTTATTTACTGAGCTGTGAAGTTTTTTCTTGGTTTATGATACCTTTTTTTGAGATGTGAAGTTTTCTTGGTTTATATACCTGATGATGTGATTGTTTTCTGGTTTATATACTGATGATAGTGTGAAGTTTTCTTGGTTCTTTATTTTTATGCCTGAGCTGTGACGTTTATCTGGTTTATATAACTGAGATGTGAGTTTTCTTGGATTTATATGCCTGTAGCTGTGCAAGTTTTCTTGGTTTATATACCTGAGCTGTAAATTTTTCTTGGTTTTATTACCTGAGCTGTTGAAAGTTTTCTTGGGTTAGTTGATATCCCTGAGCTGTGAGAGTATTTTTTCTTGGTTTTATATACCTGAGCTGTGAAGTTTTTCTTGGTTAATGAATACTGAGTCTGTGAAGTTTTCTTGGGTTTATATACCGAGCCTGTGCAGTGTTATTGGGATTTATAATAACTGAGCTGTGAAGTTTTCTTGGTTTATGTAAAGTGAGATTGTGGATCATTTCTCTTCTTCTTGGTTGTTTATATACCTGAAAAACGTTAAAAGCTAGCCGCCCTCGGGATTCATTAGTTTCCCTGTTGAGTTCTTTTGGCCTAGCTTCCTTAAGGGAACTTCAGATGCACGCTCTTTCCCCTGGTCCAAGTGGGTCCCTGTTGTCTCTGTGGCAACAAAATATTTATTGATGGTCAAGTTGGCCGTGATATAACCCACTTGTATGGGACCCTTATCCTGACTTTTCTCCTCCGTGTTTTTTTATGCAAAGTTTTTTGCCTGTAGGCCATGACTCAACCCAAGAGGAGTTATTTGTCATCACTTACCAAGACTATACCCAAGACTCGTTATTGTCTTCCTACCAGACTTCAACCCAAGCGGGTTATTGTTCCTATACATGTATGACTATCTTTCTTTATCAGTTTCTTATTAGAA
Source organism: Cherax quadricarinatus (assembly GCF_026875155.1). Lineage (NCBI taxonomy): Eukaryota > Metazoa > Arthropoda > Malacostraca > Decapoda > Parastacidae > Cherax > Cherax quadricarinatus. The sequence continues at coordinate 12,019,311 of NC_069413.1, read as the reverse complement.
TTTTATCTCAAAGGCCTTTAGCTGAGTCCTATAGACAATATCTTATTTCTTTATAGTGAGTCTTCCTGCTCGATTACCTTTGTCGACAAAGGATAATGTTTGTTTGTCAGGACTGGGTCCTGACACTGGGTTCTTAATTCTAAGGACCCATACGAGTCTCCGAATACAGATATCGATGTATTTCAATTGGTCTTGTGGCCCGCCTCAGGTCTTCACTGTAGTTCCCTGGTGTTATTCCTACATAGTCTTGCTGTGAGTCCTGTGTGATTCCTCTAGTTCTGCTGTAGTCCATGTCGGGTTTTCACATTGTCTTGCTGTAGTCCCTGTGTGTTCTACTAGTCTTGCTGTAGTCCCTGTGCTGGTCCATATTGTCTATTAGCTGTAGTACCTGTGTATTCCACCTAGTCTTGCTGTAGTCCCTGTGTATTCCCACTAGGATTGCTGTTTAGTCCCTGCAATTGTGTTACACTAGTTTGTGTAGTCCCTGTGTTGTCCACTAGTCTTGCTGTAGTCCCTTTGTGTTGCACTAGGTCTTGCTGTTAGTCCCTGGGTGTTCCAAGTCTGTGTGTAGGTCCCTGTGTGTTTCATTGTCTTGCTGATAGTCACTGTGTGTTCCACTTTAGTCTTGCTGTTCAGTCCTCCTGTCTATTCCACTAGTCTTGCTGTTGTAAGTCCCTGTATTATTTCCACTAGTCTTGCTGTAGCACCTGTGTCATTCCCACTAGTCTTGCAGCTGTAGTCCCTGTCATCCGAATGTGTTCCACTAGTCTTGCTGTAAGTACATGATGGTATTTCCACTAGTATTGCTGTAAAGTTACGTGTGATACTTACACTAGTCTTGCTTGTTAGTCCTGTGGTGTTTCACTAGTCTTGCATGTAGTCCTGTGTTAGTTCCACTAGTCTTGCTGTAGATTAGTCCTGTGTCTTCCTCATAGTCTTGCTGTTGTCCCTGTAGTATTCCACATCAGCTTGCTGCTGTAGTCCCTGTGTATTCCATAGTTTGCTGTAGGTCACCCGGTGTATTGCTCAATAGATCTTGCGGTAGTCCCTGATGTGTTCCACTAGTCTTGCTTTAGTCCCTGTGTGTTTCAAGTTGTATTGCTGTTAGTTCCTCCTGTGTTGTTCCTATAGTCTTAGCTTGGTAGTTCCCTGTGTGTTCAACTAGTCTTGCTGTTTTCCCTGTGATGTTTCACTAGTCTTGCTGATTGTCCCTGTGTGTTCATCTAGTCTTGCTGTTAAGTACCTGTGTGTTCACTGTAGTCTTGCTTTAGTCGCCTCTGTGTGTTACCACTAGACTTGTCTGTAGTGCCCTGGTTGTTCCACTCAGTCTAGCTGTATTTCCGTGTGTTCCAGTAGTATTGCTGTAGTCCCTGTTTGTTTCCACTAGTACTTGCTGTGAGTCCCTGTGTGTTCCACTACTCTTGTCTGTAGTCCTGTGTGTTCCCACTAATGTCTTTTGTTTGTAGTCCCTGTGTGTTCCACTTGTTCTTGCTGTCAGTCCCTGTGTGTTCCACTAAGTCTTGCGTAGTCCACTGTGTGTTCACTAGTCTTGCTGTAGTCCTGTGTGTTCCACTAGTCTTGCTAGTTCGTCCCTGGTGTTGTTTCACTTCTCTTGATGTAGTCCCTGTGTGTTCCACTTTAGGCTTGCTGTAGTCCTGTGTGTTCACTCAGTCTGGTTGTAGTCCTGTATGTGTTACCACTACTCTGCTGTAGTCCCTGTGTGTTCCACTCGTCTTGTTTAGTCACCTGTTGTGTTCTCCACTAAGTACTTGCTTGTAGTCCCTGTGTGTTCCCACCTTGTCCTTGCTGTAGTCTGTGTGTTCACCTAGTCTTGTCTTGTTGTCCCTGTGTGTATCACTAGTCTTGCTGTAGTCCCTGTGTGTTCCGCGGCAAAAATATTATATGTACAGCAATGGGCCGAGCATCAGGTCTCTCCCCATCATTGTCTCTGGTCTTTGTGATGTGGTGGTAAGGCCAATCATGGGTCTCCACTTTTTTTTCATTGGCTTAGTCCCTAGTGTATGGGTGTGTCGACCATCGGTCTCCCCGCATCATTGTCTCTGGTCCCTGTGATGGGTGGGCGACTCATCAGGTCTCACCCATTCAATTGTCTCACAGGTACTGTGATGGTCGTGGTCTCGTCACAGCTCGCAGGTCTCACCATGCATGTTCTCTGGTCCTGTTGATGAGGTGGGTCGACCATCAGTTATGTCCCCATCATTGGGGGGGTTCTTGTCCCTTGTTGGATGGGTGGTCGTGTTGATCGGGTATCTTCCCCCTCATCATTGTCGCTTGGGCCAAGTGCTTGGCTGTGTGAATTCGACATCAGGTCTCCCCATCGTGGTCTCTGGGCCCTGTGAGCGGTGTGGCTCGGACCATCAGGTTCTCTCCACCATCATTGTATCTGGTACTGTGATGGCTCGTGAGGCTCGACCATCAGGTTCTCCCATTCATATTGTCTCTGGATCACCTGTGACTGGTGTCGGTCGACCATTAGGTCTCCCCATCATTAGTCTCTGGTCCCTTGTATGGACGGGTGGTCGACCATTCAAGTCTCCCCATCATTGTCATCTGGGTCCTGTGTGGGTGGTCAGACTCATCAGGTCTTCCCATCATTGTCTCGTTGTCCCTGTGATGGGTGGTCACCATCAGGTCTTCCATCATGTCTCTGGTTCTTTGTGATGGATGTGTCGGCATCAGGGTCTCCCCTCATTTGTCTATGGATCCCTTGAGATGGGTTGGTTCACGCCAAATCGGTTCTCCCCATCTCATTGTGTCTCTGCGTCTTTGTTGTATGGCGTGGTAGGATAAGAAAGATGCCTGTAAATTCCTAAGGCAGGAAAGCACCTATGTAAAACCATACTGAGATTTAGTTGATTCAAATTCAACTCTTTCGAGTGTAGCTTCAAGTTGCATCAGGAATTAATTTGGATACCATCGACTTTCTTCACTAGTTGAGGGCTACGTTGATTGATCTATAAAGTTAGAATACCTAGCAACCAATCTCTCTCTCAGCTTTGTAACTGTAACCACATTGTCCAGTTCTTATTTTCATAGGCATGATATTTTTAAGTGGTATAATACTGGTAATTAATTCTTATCTAGTGGTTAATTACTAGTGTAATATAAATCCTTATGGTATAATGTACCTGGTATTATACCACGGTATTATTACTAGAGTATTATACAGGTATCTATACTAGGTATTATACCAGGTATTTTACTAGGTTGTTTATACCAGGTATGTATACCTTAGGTATGATAAAGGTTACCACGGTTGTTTCTAGAGGTATTATAAGTGGTTTTAGACATGGGGGTGATACCTGGTATTGTACAGGGTTAACACCGTGGGAACCTATACTATCCAACGTTAATCATACAGGAGTCTGCTCACACCGTACGATCGATACGAGTGTTACACTGGAGCAGATCTTTGCAGATGGCGAGCCAGGGGTGCTGTTCAATATGAGTTTCGCTGTAATAATGATACAATTTATCTATGCATAATCTTCACTAACACCGTAACGATTTATTAATATTGTCGTAAAGTTGTTATACACGAACAGTACATTGAATACATTATTAGTTAAAAATATTCCATTAAGGACGCACAACAACCCACATTATAGGAAAGAGGAAGCTTACGAGCATTCTGTCGATTGGGCTTTAAACCGAAGTCACACAGTGTGACTTGGGTAAATGTAGATTGATATGGTTTCAGAGAACGACAATGTTGTAAATTAGGACAACATGTGCTCTCTCTTGGGTATCTTTATTGAGAGATTACGTTCGCCACCACGTGGAATCTTACATCGTCTCATCACGTAGGAGAAAACTTGGAAGAAGTAGGTAGGAGAATGAGAGGTAATCAGTCCCACTCTCAACTTGAGTCGATGTGTTCAGGTCCCATCAATCTTTGATTAGATACGGCATACGTACTGAGAAGGAGCTTATTAAACCGTATGCATGGAGAGGGTTGAAGCAGTATAGGGTGGTGTTCAATTTGTTCAATAGTGGAAGTAGGTCGTGCCAAGAATTAGGCAAGCGATGAAGAATTCCAAAGTATTATAGATCACATGTTCGTTCTCTGACTATTCATCTACATAATCTGTCAGGACACTTGCCAACTTCTTGGAGATCTTAATACTTGTGGAATTCTTCCTTGCCGCTATTGCTTGGGCACGCACCTACTTCCACATTGAAACAAATGTGACCCGACCTAGGACTGCTGCACCTCTCCTGCCATACGGTTTATAAGCTGCTTTCTCCGCTGATATGCTCCTGTATTATAATTCAAGATTGATGGACCGAACACTATAATCGACTCAATTGGTTGAGGGAAACCTTGATTACCTCATTTCTCCTCCTCGTTCTCTTCAGTTTCTCCTATGTATGGACTGATGAAGCACCACTGTGTGGCGTAAACCGTTTCCTCAATAAAGATTCCCAAGAGTTGCCACAATGTGTATAATTTATCGACTTTGTAAATGGTTTCAAAGATTCTCGGACCGGAAACGTTGTGGTCACGTCCTCTCTTCTATATGTTGGTTGTTGTTTATGTATTGTGTCAGTTCAGTTTATTGTGTAGTGCTCGTTCTTATCTCTATAAGCAGAGATTCGCACGTACACAATTTACGATGTGTTGTACGAAGTGGTAAAGGGAGAGGGTGGGGGGAGAGTGTGAGGGGGAGTGGTGGGGGGAAGGTTAAAGGGAGAGGGGTAAAGGGAGAGGGTGAGGGGAGAGTGGTAGGGGGGGATGCTGAGGGGAGAGAGGTGATGGAGAGGAAAGAGGTTAGGGGGGGAATGAAGGGGAAGGGGTGAAGGAAAGGGAGTGGTGAGGGGTGGGGAGAGGGAAGGAGTTAGGGGGTTGTGAGGGAATAGAGATGAGAGGTAGGTGGTGAAGGAGAAGGTGAGGGAGAGAGGTGAAGGAGAGAGTAAAATAGGTACCGGGTTTAGTACCACACCTGCTGTCCGTTCACCCATCAGTAAATATAGGTACCTGGGTGTTAGTGGACTGGTGTGGGTCACACCCGGGTGTTAGTGGACTGGTGTGGGTCGCATCCTGGTGTTAGTGGACTGGTGTGGTCGCATCCTGGGTGTTAGTAGACTGGTGTGGGTTGCATCCTGGGTGTTAGTGGACTGGTGTGGGTCGCATCCTGGGTGTTAGTGGACTGGTGTGGGTCGCATCCTGGGTGTTAGTGGACTTGTGTGGGTCGCATCCTGGGTGTTAGTGGACTGGTGTGGGTCGCATCCTGGGTGTTAGTGACTGGTGTGGGTCGCATCCTGTGTGTTAGTGACTGGTGTGGGTCACATCCTGGGTGTTAGTGTACTTGTGTGGGTCGCATCCTGGGTGTTAGTGGACTGGTGTGGGTCGCATCCTGGGTGTTAGTGGACTGGTGTGGTCGCATCCTGGGTGTTAGTGGACTGTGTGGGTCGCCTCCTGGGTGTTAGTGGACTGGTGTGGGTCGCATCCTGGGTGTTTAGTGACTGGTGGGGTCGCATCCTGGGTGTTAGTGGACTGGTGTGTGGTCGCATCCTGGGTGCTAGTGGACTGGTGTGGGTCGCATCCTGGGTGTTAGTGGAACTGGTGTGGGTCACATCCTGGTGTTAGTGGACTGGTGTGGGTCGCATCCTGGGTGTTAGTGACTGGTGTGGGTCGCATCCTGGGTGCTAGTGGACTGGTGTGGGTCGCATCCTGGTGTGTAGTGGACTGGTGTGGGTCGCATCCTGGGTGTTAGTGGACTGGTGTGGGTCACATCCCGGGTGTTTGGACTGGTGTGGGTCACATCCCGGGTGTTAGTGGACTGGTGTGGGTCACATCCCGGGTGTTAGTGGACTGGTGTGGGTCACATCCCGGGTTTAGTGGACTGGTGGTGGGTCAATCCTGGGTGTTAGTGGACTGGTGTGGGTCACATCCGGGTGTTAGTGGACTGGTGTGGGTCGCATCCTGGGTGTTAGTGGAACTGGTGTGGGTCGCATCCCAGGTGTAGTGGACTGGGTGGGTCGCATCCTGGGTGTTAGTGGACTGGTGTGGGTCGCATCCCGGGTGTTAGTGGACTGGTGTGGGTCGCATCCCAGGTGTTAGTGACTGGTGTGGGGTCGCATCCTGGGTGTTAGTGGACTGGTGTGGGTCGCATCCCGGTGTTAGTGGACTGGTGTGGTCGCATCCCGGGTGTTAGTGGACTGGTGTGGGTCACATCCCGGTGTAGTGGACTGGTGTGGGTCGCATCCTGGGTGTTAGTGGACTGGTGGGGTCGCATCCCAGGTGTTAGTGGACTGGTGTGGGTCACATCCTGGGGTTAGTGGACTGGTGTGGGTCGCATCCCGGTGGTTAGTGGACTGGTGTGGGTCACATCCCGGGTGTTAGTGGACTGGTGTGGGTCGCATCCTGGGTGTTAGTGGACTGGTGTGGGTCGCATCCCAGGTGTTAGTGGACTGGTGTGGGTCACATCCTGGGTGTTAGTGGACTGGTGTGGGTCGCATCCCGGGTGTTAGTGGACTGGTGTGGGTCGCATCCTGGGTGTTAGTGGACTGGTGTGGGTCGCATCCCAGGTGTTAGTGGACTGGTGTGGGTCACATCCTGGGTGTTAGTGGACTGGTGTGGGTCGCATCCCAGGTGTTAGTGGACTGGTGTGGGTCGCATCCTGGATGTTAGTGGACTGGTGTGGGTCGCATCCTGGGGACATAACTGACCTAATTTGCGGGAAATGCTCAGCATAACAAGTGTCTTTCTATATAGTAGTATGTCATTAATGTCAGCTATGGTCTGTATACCTTGTACATGTTGGGACAAGACCTTCAGGACCCCACCGAGCGGACCCGACCACCTTCCTCAACTCCAGTTTATAAGAAGGTTGTGGCAGGACCTTCCGGACCCCACCGAGCGGACCCCACCACCTACCTCAATGAAAGTTTTAAAGAAAGAACGTTTGGGTAGGGCCTTCAGGTCCCCGAACAGCAGACCCCACCACCTACCTCAATGAAAGTTTTAAAGAAAGAACGTTTGGGTAGGGCCTTCAGGTCCCCGAACAGCAGACCCCACCACCTACACAACACAGCACTACACCACTCTACACTACATTACACTACACAACACTACACAACACTGCACTGCACTACACAACACTACACAACACTACACAACACTACACAACACTACACAACACTACACTACACAACACTACACAACACTGCACTGCACTACACAACACTACACAACACTACACTACACTACACAACACTACACAACACTACACACACTACACTACACAACACTACATTACACAACACTACACAACACTACACAACACTACACAACCCAACACAACACTACACAACACTACACAACACTACAACAACACTACACTACACAACACTACATTACACAACACTAAACACTACACAACACTACATTACACAACACTACACAACACTACACAACACTACACAACCCAACACAACACTACACAACACAACACAACACTACACAACACTACACAACACTACACAACACTACACAACACAACACTACACAACACTACACAACACTACACAACACTACACAACACTACACAACACTACACAACACAACACTACACAACACTACACAACACTACACAAAACTACACAACACTACACAACACTACACTACACAACACTACACTACACAACACAACACAACACTACACAACACTACACAACACTACACAACACTACACTACACAACACTACATTACACAACACTACACTACATTACACAACACTACACTACACAACACTACATTACACAACACTACACTACACTACACTACACTACACTACACAACACTACACAACACTACACTACACAACACTACACTACACAACACTACACAACACTACACAACACTACACTATGCAACACTACACTACATTACACTACACTACACAACACTACACAACACTACACTACACTACACAACACTACAGAACACTACACTATGCAACACTACACAACACTACACAACACTACACAACACTACACAACACTACACAACACTACACAACACTACACAACACTACACTACACAACACTACACAACACTACACAACACTACACAACACTACACAACACTACACAACACTACACAACACTACACAACACACACTACACAACACTACACAACACTACACAACACTACACAACACTACACAACACTACACAACACTACACTACACTACACAACACTACACTACACAACAATACACTACAAAACACTACCCTACACTACACTACACAACAATACACTACAAAACACTACCCTACACTACACTACACAACACTACACTAGAAAACACTACACTAGAGAACACTACACTATACTACACAATACTACACTACATAACACTACACTACACAGCATTACACTACACAACACTACACTGCACTACACAACACTACACTGCACTACACAACACTACACAACACTACACAACACTACACTACACTACACAACACTATACACTACACTACACTTCACAACACTACACAACACTACACAACACTACACTTCACAACACTACACAACACTACACTTCACAACACTACACACAACACTACACAACACTACACTTCACTATGCTACACCACGCAAGACTACACAACACTACACTTCACTATGCTACACCACGCAAGACTACACAACACTACACTTCACTATGCTACACCACGCAAGACTACACAACACTACACTTCACTATGCTACACCACGCAAGACTACACAACACTACACTTCACTATGCTACACCACGCAAGACTACACAACACTGCACTAAACTTCACTACACTATGCAACAAAACTCACTTAACTTGGGTTGAGGTAGGTGGTGGGGTCTGCTCGGCGGGGTCCTGAAGACCCTGTCGAAGAGGTGAGAGAGGTGAGGGAAGAGAGGTGAGGGAAGAGAGGTGAGGGAAGAGAGGTGAAGGGAGAGAGGTGAGGGGAGAGGGGTGAGGGAGGAGAGGTTAGGGGAAAGAAGTGAAGGGATACAGGTGAAGGAAGAGAGGTGAGGGGAGAGAGGTGAGGGGGGAGGGGAGAGGGGAAGAGGTGAGGGGGAGAGGTGAGGGGAGAGAGGTGAGGGAAGAGAGGTGAGGGGAGAGGGGGAAGGTGAGGGAAGAGAGGTGAGGGGAGAGGGGGAGAGGTGAGGGAAGAGAGGTGAGGGAGTGGGTGTGAGGGAAAGAGGTGAGGGAAGAGAGGTGAGGGAAGAGAGGTGAGGGGAGAGAGGTGAGGGAGAGGGGTGAGGGAGGAGAGGTTAGGGGAAAGAAGTGAAGGATACAGGTGAAGGAAGAGTAGGTGAGGGGAGAGAGCAGAAAGGGGAGGGGAGAGGGAGAGAGGTGAGGGGGGAGAGGTGAGGGGAGAGAGGTGAGGGGAGAGAGGTGAGGGAAGAGAGGTGAGGGGAGAGAGGTGAGGGGATGAGGGGGAGAGGTGAGGGAAGAGAGGTGAGGGGAGGAGGGGGAGAGGTGAGGGAAGAGGTGAGGGGAGAGAGATGAGGGGAGAGGGAAAGAGATTTAGGGGAAAGAAGTGAGGAGAGGGGTGGAATGGAAGAGAGGTGAGGGGAGAGATTGTGAGGGAGAGGGGTGAAGGAAGAGGGGAGAGGGGTGAGGGGAGAGAGGTGAAGGAAGAGAGGTAAAATAGGTACCTGGGTGTTAGTACCTTACACCTGCTGTCCCTGTTCACCCATCAGTAAATTAGGCACCTGGGTGTTAGTACCTTGCACCTGCTGTCCCTGTTCACCCATCAGTAAATTAGTTACCTGGGTGTTAGTACCTTACACCTGCTGTCCCTGTTCACCCATCAGTAAATTAGGTACCTGGGTGTTAGTACCTTACACCTGCTGTCCCTGTTCACCCATCAGTAAATTAGGTACCTGGGTGTTAGTGGACTGGTGTGGGTCACATCCTGGGTGTTAGTGGACTGGTGTGGGTCGCATCCTGGGTGTTAGTGGACTGGTGTGGGTCGCATCCTGGGTGTTAGTGGACTGGTGTGGGTCGCATCCTGGGTGTTAGTAGACTGGTGTGGGCCGCATCCTGGGTGTTAGTGGACTGGTGTGGGTCGCATCCTGGGTGTTAGTGGACTGGTGTGGGTCGCATCCTGGGTGTTAGTGGACTGGTGTGGGTCGCATCCTGGGTGTTAGTGGACTGGTGTGGGTCGCATCCTGGGTGTTAGTAGACTGGTGTGGGTCGCATCCTGGTGTTAGTGGACTGGTGTGGGTCGCATCCTGGATGTTAGTAGACTGGTGGGTCGCATCCTGGGTGTTAGTGGACTGGTGTGGGTCACATCCTGGGTGTTAGTGGACTGGTGTGGGTCACATCCTGGATGTTAGTGGACTGGTGTGGGTCGCATCCTGGGTGTTAGTGGACTGGTGTGGGTCGCATCCTGGATGTTAGTAGACTGGTGTGGGTCGCATCCTGGGTGTTAGTGGACTGGTGTGGGTCACATCCTGGGTGTTAGTGGACTGGTGTGGGTCACATCCTGGATGTTAGTGGACTGGTGTGGGTCGCATCCTGGGTGTTAGTGGACTGGTGTGGGTCGCATCCTGGGTGTTAGTGGACTGGTGTGGGTCGCATCCTGGGTGTTAGTGGACTGGTGTGGGTCGCATCCTGGGTGTTAGTAGACTGGTGTGGGTCGCATCCTGGGTGTTAGTGGACTGGTGTGGGTCGCATCCTGGATGTTAGTAGACTGGTGTGGGTCGCATCCTGGGTGTTAGTGGACTGGTGTGGGTCACATCCTGGGTGTTAGTGGACTGGTGTGGGTCACATCCTGGATGTTAGTGGACTGGTGTGGGTCGCATCCTGGGTGTTAGTGGACTGGTGTGGGTCGCATCCTGGATGTTAGTAGACTGGTGTGGGTCGCATCCTGGGTGTTAGTGGACTGGTGTGGGTCACATCCTGGGTGTTAGTGGACTGGTGTGGGTCACATCCTGGATGTTAGTGGACTGGTGTGGGTCGCATCCTGGGTGTTAGTGGACTGGTGTGGGTCGCATCCTGGGTGTTAGTGGACTGGTGTGGGTCGCATCCTGGGTGTTAGTGGACTGGTGTGGGTCACATCCTGGGTGTTAGTGGACTGGTGTGGGTCACATCCTGGATGTTAGTGGACTGGTGTGGGTCGCATCCTGGGGACATAACTGACCTAATTTGCGGGAAATGCTCAGCATAACAAGTGTCTTTCTATATAGTAGTATGTCACTGATGTCAGCTATGGTCTGTATACCTTGTACATGTACTGGTAGTAAGTAAAGATATTATATTATTATTATTATTATTATTATTATTATTATTATTATTATTATGAGTGGTAGTTGTGACTAGCATGATCTTCCTTCTCTAAATTCTACTGGTTTGTGTTGTATTGATCCATAAAGTTTGTAATATGGCATCTCACTAGCCTCTTTAAGACTTGTATTATGTGCTATACTAGGTCTGCTGGTCTGCAGTTTTTGTCTAGGACTCTGCTGTCTTCTTCATACAATAGCGCTGTCTGCTTTCTGGAAGGCAGCAATAATTCAGGACTACGGTGTTAATCACCTGCTCCCAGGCTCAGCAACTGATTATCTCGTCTTCCACTATCTTCTGTAAATATTTCTGCTGTCTCTGTATTTGACTGTAGAAGTCTACTGTGCAGGCGAAACGTTTCAACAATAAATGTTGCACATATGTCTTAATCTTCGACTTGTCGGTATTGTATACCATTTTCAACATTTGTACATTCATCACATTATGTCTTTGTATTGATAAAGGCACTGGTTGGCCACACATCTACAAGACACACATGTCTGCACATGTGTCTAACTCGCCATCTTCCATTTTATATTTGCGAGACTGAAATCTCCAGAGAGGAGATGTTTAGTGTATGAGCTGTGAAGTTTTCTTGGTTTATATACCTGAGCTGTGAAGTTTTCTTGGTTTATATACCTGAGCTGTGAAGTTTTCTTGGTTTCTATACCTGAGATGTGAAGTTTTCTTGGTTTATATACCTGAGTTGTGAAGTTTTCTTGGTTTATATACCTGAGATGTGAAGTTTTCTTGGTTTTTATACCTGAGCTGTGAAGTTTTCTTGGTTTATATACCTGAGCTGTGAAGTTTTCTTTGTTTATATACCTGAGCTGTGAAGTTTTCTTGGTTTATATACCTGAGCTGTGAAGTTTTCTGGGTTTATATACCTGAGATGTGAAGTTTTCTTGGTTTATATACCTGAGCTGTGGCGTTTTCTTGGCTTATATACCTGAGCTGTGAAGTTTTCTTGGTTTATATACCTGAGCTGTGAAGTTTTCTTGGTTTATATACCTGAGCTGTGAAGTTTTCTTGGTTTATGTGCCTGAGCTGTGAAGTTTTCTGGGTTTATATGCCTGAGCTGTGAAGTTTTCTTGGTTTATATGCCTGAGCTGTGAAGTTTTCTTGGTTTATATACCTTAGCTGTGAAGTTTTCTTGGTTTATATGCCTGAGCTGTGAAGTTTTCTTGGTTTATATACCTGAGCTGTGAAGTTTTCTTGGTTTATATACCTGAGCTGTGAAGTTTTCATGGTTTATATACCTGAGCTGTGAAGTTTTCTTGGTTTATATACCTGAGCTGTGAAGTTTTCTTGGTTTATATACCTGAGCTGTGAAGTTTTCTTGGTTTATGTACCTGAACTGTGAAGTTTTCTTGGTTTATATACCTGAGATGTGAAGTTTTCTTTGTTTATATTCTGATCTGTGAAGTTTTCTTGGTTTATATGCCTGAGCTGTGAAGTTTTCTTGGTTTATATGCCTGAGCTGTGAAGTTTTCTTGGTTTATATACCTGAGATGTGAAGTTTTCTTGGTTTATATACCTGAGCTGTGAAGTTTTCTTGGTTTATATACCTGAGCTGTGAAGTTTTCTTGGTTTATATACCTGAGCTGTGAAGTTTTCTTGGTTTATATACCTGAGATGTGAAGTTTTCTTGGTTTATATGCCTGAGCTGTGAAGTTTTCTTGGTTTATATACCTGAGCTGTGAAGTTTTCTTGGTTTATATACCTGAGCTGTGAAGTTTTCTTGGTTTATATACCTGAGCTGTGAAGTTTTCTTGGTTTATATACCTGAGATGTGAAGTTTTCTTGGTTTATATGCCTGAGCTGTGAAGTTTTCTTGGTTTATATACCTGAGATGTGAAGTTTTCTTGGTTTATATGCCTGAGCTGTAAAGTTTTCTTGGTTTATATACCTGATCTGTGAAGTTTTCTTGGTTTATATGCCTGAGCTGTGAAGTTTTCTTGGTTTATATGCCTGAGCTGTGAAGTTTTCTTGGTTTATATACCTGAGATGTGAAGTTTTCTTGGTTGTTTATATACCTGAGCTGTGAAGTTTTCTTGGTTTATATACCTGAGCTGTGAAGTTTTCTTGGTTTATATACCTGAGCTGTGAAGTTTTCCTGGTTTATATACCTGAGATGTGAAGTTTTCTTGGTTTATATGCCTGAGCTGTGAAGTTTTCTTGGTTTATATACCTGAGCTGTGAAGTTTTCTTGGTTTATATGCCTGAGCTGTGAAGTTTTCTTGGTTTATATACCTGAGCTGTGAAGTTTTCTTGATTTATATACCTGAGCTGTGAAGTTTTCTTGGTTTATATACCTGAGCTGTGAAGTTTTCTTGGTTTATATACCTGAGATGTGAAGTTTTCTTGGTTTATATACCTGAGCTGTGAAGTTTTCTTGGTTTATATACCTGATCTGTGAAGTTTTCTGGGTTTATATACCTGAGCTGTGAAGTTTTCTTGGTTTATATACCTGAGATGTGAAGTTTTCTTGGTTTATGTACCTGAGATGTGAAGTTTTCTTGGTTTATATACCTGAGCTGTGAAGTTTTCTTGGTTTATATACCTGAGCTGTGAAGTTTTCTTGGTTTATATACCTGAGCTGTGAAGTTTTCTGGGTTTATATACCTGAGCTGTGAAGTTTTCTTGGTTTATATACCTGAGATGTGAAGTTTTCTTGGTTTATATACCTGAGATGTGAAGTTTTCTTGGTTTATATACCTGAGATGTGAAGTTTTCTTGGTTTATATGCCTGAGCTGTGAAGTTTTCTTGGTTTATATACCTGAGATGTGAAGTTTTCTTGGTTTATATGCCTGAGCTGTGAAGTTTTCTTGGTTTATATACCTGAGCTGTAAAGTTTTCTTGGTTTATATACCTGAGCTGTGAAGTTTTCTTGGTTTATATACCTGAGCTGTGAAGTTTTTCTTGGTTTATATACCTGAGCTGTGAAGTTTTCTTGGTTTATATACCTGAGCTGTGAAGTTTTCTTGGTTTATATACCTGAGCTGTGAAGTTTTCTTGGTTTATATACCTGAGCTGTGAAGTTTTCTTGGTTTATGTAAGTGAGCTGTGAATTTCTCTTCTCTTGGTTGTTTATATACCTGAAACGTAAAGCTAGCCGCCCTGGGATCCTTAGTTACCCTGATGAGTCTTTTGCCTAGTTCCTTAAGGAACTTAGATGCACTCTTTCCCCTGGTCCAAGGGTCCCTGAGTCTGTGGCAACAAATATATAATGATGGTCAAGTTGGCCGTGATAAACCACTTGTAATGGGCCCCTTATCCTGATTTTCTCCACGTTTTTTATGCAAAGTTTTTTGCCTGTCAGCCAAGACTCAACCCAAGAGGTTATTGTCTCCTACCAAGACTCAACCCAAGACGTTATTGTCTCCTACCAAGACTCAACCCAAGAGGTTATTGTCTCCTATACCATGTATGACTACTTTCTTTATCAGTTTCTTATTCAGAATTTTATCAAAGGCCTTACTGAAGTCCATATAGACAATATCTTATTCTTTATAGTGGTCTCCTGCCTCGATTACCTTAGTGACAAAGGCTAGTTTGTTTGTCAGGAACTGTGTCCTGACACGGGTCTTAATTCTAAGATGACCCATACGAGTCTCCGATAAGATATCGATGTAATTCAATTGTCTTGTGGCCGCCATCAGGGTCTTCCTGTAGTCCCTGTGTATTCCACTAGTCTTGCTGTAGTCCCTGTGTGTTCCACTAGTCTTGCTGTAGTCCCTGTGTGTTTCACTAGTCTTGCTGTAGTCCCTGTGTGTTCCACTAGTCTTGCTGTAGTCCCTGTGTGTTCCACTAGTCTTGCTGTAGTCCCTGTGTATTCCACTAGTCTTGCTGTAGTCCCTGTGTATTCCACTAGTCTTGCTGTAGTCCCTGTGTGTTCCACTAGTCTTGCTGTAGTCCCTGTGTGTTCCACTAGTCTTGCTGTAGTCCCTGTGTGTTCCACTAGTCTTGCTGTAGTCCCTGTGTGTTCCACTAGTCTTGCTGTAGTCCCTGTGTGTTTCACTAGTCTTGCTGTAGTCCCTGTGTGTTCCACTAGTCTTGCTGTAGTCCCTGTCTATTCCACTAGTCTTGCTGTAGTCCCTGTATATTCCACTAGTCTTGCTGTAGTCCCTGTGTATTCCACTAGTCTTGCTGTAGTCCCTGTGTGTTCCACTAGTCTTGCTGTAGTCCCTGTGTATTCCACTAGTCTTGCTGTAGTCCCTGTGTATTCCACTAGTCTTGCTGTAGTCCCTGGGTGTTCCACTAGTCTTGCTGTAGTCCCTGTGTGTTCCACTAGTCTTGCTGTAGTCCCTGTGTATTCCACTAGTCTTGCTGTAGTCCCTGTGTATTCCACTAGTCTTGCTGTAGTCCCTGTGTATTCCACTAGTCTTGCTGTAGTCCCTGTGTATTCCACTAGTCTTGCTGTAGTCCCTGTGTGTTCCACTAGTCTTGCTGTAGTCCCTGTGTGTTTCACTAGTCTTGCTGTAGTCCCTGTGTGTTCCACTAGTCTTGCTGTAGTCCCTGTGTGTTCCACTAGTCTTGCTGTAGTCCCTGTGTGTTTCACTAGTCTTGCTGAAGTCCCTGTGTGTTCCACTAGTCTTGCTGTAGTCCCTGTGTGTTTCACTAGTCTTGCTTTAGTCCCAGTGTGTTCCACTAGACTTGCTGTAGTCCCTGTGTGTTCCACTAGTCTTGCTGTATTCCCTGTGTGTTCCACTAGTCTTGCTGTAGTCCCTGTTTGTTCCACTAGTCTTGCTGTAGTCCCTGTGTGTTCCACTACTCATGCTGTAGTCCCTGTGTGTTCCACTAGTCTTGTTGTAGTCCCTGTGTGTTCCACTAGTCTTGCTGTAGTCCCTGTGTGTTCCACTAGTCTTGCTGTAGTCCCTGTGTGTTCCACTAGTCTTGCTGTAGTCCCTGTGTGTTCCACTAGTCTTGCTGTAGTCCCTGTGTGTTCCACTTCTCATGATGTAGTCCCTGTGTGTTCCACTAGTCTTGCTGTAGTCCCTGTGTGTTCCACTAGTCTTGTTGTAGTCCCTGTGTGTTCCACTACTCATGCTGTAGTCCCTGTGTGTTCCACTAGTCTTGTTGTAGTCCCTGTGTGTTCCACTAGTCTTGCTGTAGTCCCTGTGTGTTCCACTAGCCTTGCTGTAGTCCCTGTGTGTTCCACTAGTCTTGCTGTTGTCCCTGTGTGTTCCACTAGTCTTGCTGTAGTCCCTGTGTGTTCCGCGGCAAAATATTATATGTACAGCAATGGGCCGAGACCATCAGGTCTCCCCATCATTGTCTCTGGTCTTTGTGATGGGTGGTCGGCCATCAGGTCTCCCCATCATTGTCTCTAGTCCCTGTGATGGGTGGTCGACCATCAGGTCTCCCCATCATTGTCTCTGGTCCCTGTGATGGGTGGTCGACCATCAGGTCTCCCCATCATTGTCTCCGGTCCCTGTGATGGGTGGTCGACCATCAGGTCTCCCCATCATTGTCTCTGGTCCCTGTGATGGGTGGTCGACCATCAGGTGTCCCCATCATTGTCTCTGGTCCCTGTGATGGGTGGTCGATGATCAGGTCTCCCCATCATTGTCTCTGGGCCCTGTGATGGGTGATCGACCATCAGGTCTCCCATCATTGTCTCTGGGCCCTGTGATGGGTGGTCGACCATCAGGTCTCCCCATCATTGTCTCTGGTCCCTGTGATGGGTGGTCGACCATCAGGTCTCCCCATCATTGTCTCTGGTCCCTGTGATGGGTGGTCGACCATCAGGTCTCCCCATCATTGTCTCTGGTCCCTGTGACGGGTGGTCGACCATCAAGTCTCCCCATCATTGTCTCTGGTCCCTGTGATGGGTGGTCGACCATCAGGTCTCCCCATCATTGTCTCTGGTCCCTGTGATGGGTGGTCGACCATCAGGTCTCCCCATCATTGTCTCTGGTCTTTGTGATGGGTGGTCGGCCATCAGGTCTCCCCATCATTGTCTCTGGTCCCTGTGATGGGTGGTCGACCATCAGGTCTCCCCATCATTGTCTCTGGTCTTTGTGATGGGTGGTCGGATAAAATGCCAGTAAATTCCTAAGGCAGGAACGCACCTATGTAAAACCATACTGAGATTTGTTGATCAAATTATACCTTTCAGAGTAGCTTCCAGTTGCATCAGGAATTATTGATACCATCAACTTTCTCACAGTTGAGGCTACGTTGATTGATCTATAAAGTATACCTAGCAACCTATCTCTCGCTATGTAACTGTCAACCACATTGCCAGTTTCTATTTTCTAGCATGATATATGGTATAATACCTGGTATAATATCTGGTGTAATACCTAGTGTAATATATGGTATAATACCTGGTATTATACCAGGTATTATACTAGGTATTATACCAGGTATTATACTAGGTATTATACCAGGTATTATACTAGGTATTATACCAGGTATTATACTAGGTATTATACCAGGTATACCAGGTATTATACTAGGTATTATACTAGGTATTATACCAGGTGTTATACCAGGTATTGTACCTGGTATAACACCGGTGAACCTACTACCAACGTAATTCATACAGGAGTCTGTCACACCACGATCGATACGCGTGTACACTGGAGCGCTCTTAGCAGCTGCGTAGCCAGTGCGCTGTCAAATGAGTTCGCTAATCTGTAAATAATCATGCATAATCTTCCCTAACCTAACGGATTAATATAGTGTAAGTTTATACCGAACGTACTGAAATTAATGTTAAAAATCTCATAAGACGCACACAACCCACATATAGGAAAGAGAAGCTTACGACGACATTTCTGTCCGATTTGGACTTTAAACGAAGTCACACAGTGTGACTTTGTAAATGTAGATGAATGGTTCAGAGAACCGACATGTTGATAAATTAGACACATGTGCAACTCTTGGGTATCTTTATTGAGGAAACGTTTCGCCACACAGTGGCTTCATCAGTCCATACGTAGGAGAAACTTGAAGAATAGGAGGAGAATGAGGTAATCAGTCCCTCAACCTTGAGTCGATGTGTTCAGTCCATCAATCTTGAATAGAATACGGCATACGTACTGAGAAGGAGCTTATAAACCGTATGGCAGGAGAGGTGAAGCAGTCATAGGTGGTGTCACATTTGTTCAATGTGGAAGTAGGTCGTGCCCAAGAATTAGGCAAGCGAAGAATTCCTAAGTATTAAGATCAACATGTCGGTTCTCTGAACCATTCATCTACAAATCTGTCAGACACTGCAACTTCTTGGGATCTTAATACTTGGGAATTCTTCGCTTGCCTAATTCTTGGGCACGACCTACTTCCACATTGAACAAATGTGACCCGACCTATGACTGCTGCACCTCTCCTGCCATACGGTTTATAAGCTGCTTCTCCGCTGATATGCCGTATTCTATTCAAGATTGATGGACTGAACACATCGACTCAAGGTTGAGGGACTGATTACCTCATTCTCCTCCTGTTCTTCAAGTTTCTCCTATGTATGGACTGATGAAGCCACTGTGTGGCGAAACGTTTCCTCAATAAAGATTCCCAAGAGTTGCACATGTGTCTAATTTATCGACTTTGTAAATGGTTCAAGTCGGACCGAAACGTTGTGGTCAGCTCCTCTCTTCTATATGTTGGTTGTTTATGTATTGTTCCAGTCACTATATTGTGTCTTGCTGTTCTTATCTTATAACAAGATTCACGTACACAAATTACGATGTAGTTGTACGTGAATGATGTACAATACCGACAACATGAAGAATTAAACACATGCCAAACATCTGCGTATCTTTATTGTAGACGTTTCGGGGCCCAAGACTGTTCAACTGCTTCCCAGCATACATAAGGGGGATTACCAATAGACCCCTGACTGTCTTCAAGAAGGTACTGGACAGGCACCTAAAGTCAGCACCTGACCAACCGGGCTGTGGTTCGTACGTCAGCTTGCGTGCGGCCAACAGTAACAGCCTGGTTGATCAGACCCTGATCCACCATGAGGCCTGGTCTCAGACCGAGCCGCGGGGGCGCTGACTCCCGAAATCCTCTCCAGGTAAACTCCAGGTAATCAGTCCCTCAGCCTTGGAGTTGGTGGAGACCATCGTAGTCTTCGAGACTTGAAGTCTCCGGTGGTCTCCACCAACTCCAAGACTGACTATCTCGTCTTTTGTATATATTTCTACATCACATTATGTTCTTGTATTAATGAAAGCCACTGGAGGGCGAAACGTCTACAAATCAAGATACCCAGATGCTGCACGTGTGTTTAATCTTCTTCACAAATAACAATATACAACATAGTCACTGCGCACTACCAGTGCATACAGTTTCCATCAGTAGTGAAATGTTTGGCACTAAAATGCTGTGTTTGTTCCACAGAACGTCCGTGTTGTTCGGTCGGTCGTCATCATCCTGATGTGATATCCTGGCCTGTTATCTTCTACATATCTGAGGTTCGGTTTTATCCACTGGATGTGGCTTGATACTTCCCCTTAACCAATATCATCTGACCACCCTCAGCAGGTATTCTGAATCGGTATCATTCTGACCACCCTCAACAGGTATCATCTGACCACTCCTAGACGGGTATCATTATGACACCCTTCGGCAGTACACAACCCTCACGTATCATTCTGACCACCCTCAGGCAGGTATTCTGACCACCCTCAGACAGGTATCATTCTGACCACCCTCAGACAGGTATCATTCTGACCACCCTCAGACAGGTATCATTCTGACCACCCTCAGGCAGTATCATTCTGCCCAAACCTCAGACATGGTATCATTCTGACCACCCTCAGGCAGGTATCATTCTGACCACCCTCAGGCAGGTATCATTCTGACCACCCTCAGGCAGGTATCATTCTGACCAACCTCAGGCAGGTATCATTCTGACCACCCTCAGGCAGGTATCATTCTGACCAACCTCAGACAGGTATCATTCTGACCACCCTCAGGCAGGTATCATTCTGACCACCCTCAGGCAGGTATCATTCTGACCACCCTCAGGCAGGTATCATTCTGACCAACCTCAGACAGGTATCATTCTGACCACCCTCAGACAGGTATCATTCTGACCACCCTCAGGCAGGTATCATTCTGACCACCCTCAGACAGGTATCATTCTGACCACCCTCAGGCAGGTATCATTCTGACCAACCTCAGACAGGTATCATTCTGACCACCCTCAGACAGCTATCATTCTGACCACCCTCAGGTATCATTCTGACCACCTTCAAAAACGTATCATTCTGACCACCCTCAGACAAGTATTCTGACCACCCTCAGACAGGTATCATTCTGACCACCCTCAGACAGGTATCATTCTGACCACCCTTAGACAGGTATCATTTTGATGATCCTCAGACAGGTATCATTCTGACCACCCGCAGACGACAAGTATTCTAACCACCCTCAGACAGGTATCAGTATGACCACCCTCAGACAGGTATCATTCTGACCACCCTCAGACAGGTACTATTCTGACCACACTCAGGTATCATTCTGACCGCCCTCAGACAGGTATCATTCTGACCACCCTCAGACAGGTATTCTGACCACCCTCAGGTATCATTCTGACCACCCTCAGACAGGTATCATCCTGACCACCCTCAGGCAGGTATTCTGACCACCCTCAGGCAGGTATCATTCTGACCACCCTCAGACAGGTATCATTCTGACCACCCTCAGACAGGTATCATTCTGACCACCCTCAGACAGATATTCTGACCACCCTCAGACAGGTATTCTGACCACCCTCAGACAGGTATCATTCTGACCACCCTCAGACAGGTATACTGACCACCCTCAGACGGGTATCATTCTGACCACCGTCAGGCAGGTATTCTGACCACCTCAGGTATCATTCTGACCACCCTCAGACAGGTATTCTGACCACCCTCAGACAGGTATCATTCTGACCACCCTCAGACAGGTATCATTCTGACCACCCTCAGATAGGTATCATTCTGACCACCCCCAGGCAGGTATTCTGATCACCCTCAGACAGGTATTCTGACCACCCTCAGACAGGTATCATTCTGACCACCCTCAGACAGGTATTCTCACCACCCTCAGGCAGGTATCATTCTGACCACCCTCAGACAGGTATCATTCTGACCACCCTCAGACAGGTATCATTCTGACCACCCTCAGGGAGGTATTCTGACCACCCTCAGGGAGGTATTCTGACCACCCTCAGACAGGTATTCTGACCACCCTCAGGCAGGTATTCTGACCACCCTCAGGGAGGTATCATTCTGACCACCCTCAGGTATTCTGACCACCCTCAGACAGGTATTCTGACCACCCTCAGGCAGGTATTCTGACCACCCTCAGGGAGGTATCATTCTGACCACCCTCAGGTATTCTCACCACCCTCACACAGGTATCATTCTGACCACCCTCAGGCAGGTATTCTGACCACCCTCAGACAGGTATCATTCTGACCACCCTCAGACAGGTATCATTCTGACCACACTCAGGTATCATTCTGACCACCCTCAGACAGGTATCATTCTGACCACCCTCAGAAAGGTATCATTCTGACCACCCTTAGACAGGTATAATTCTGACCACCCTCAGACAGGTATCATTCTGACCACCCTCAGACAGGTATAATTCTGACCACCCTTAGACAGGTATCATTCTGATGATCCTCAGACAGGTATCATTCTGACCACCCTTAGACAGGTATCAGTCTGACCACCCTCAGACAGGTATCATTCTGACCACCCTCAGGTATCATTCTGACCACCCTCAGGTATCATTCTGACCACCCTCAGACAGGTATCATTCTGACCACCCTCAGACAGGTATTCTCACCGCCCTCAGACAGGTATCATTCTGACCTCCCTCAGACAGGTATCATTCTGACCACCCTCAGGTATCATTCTGACCACCCTCAGACAGGAATCATCCTGACCACCCTCAGGCAGGTATTCTGACCACCCTCAGGCAGGTATCATTCTGACCACCCTCACACAGGTATCATTCTGACCACCCTCAGACAGGTATCATTCTGACCACCCTCAGACAGGTATTCTGACCACCCTCAGACAGGTATTCTGACCACCCTCAGACAGGTATCATTCTGACCACCCTCAGACAGGTATTCTGACCACCCTCAGACAGGTATCATTCTGACCACCCTCAGACAAGTATTCTGACCACTCTCATACAAGTATTCTGAGCACCCTCAGACAGGTATCATCCTGACCACCCTCAGACGGGTATCATTCTGACCACCCTCAGACGGGTATCATTCTGACCACCGTTAGGCAGGTATCATTCTGACCACCTCAGGTATCATTCTGACCACCCTCAGACAGGTATTCTGACCACCCTCAGACAGGTATTCTGACCACCGGCTTCAGACATGGTATCATTCTGACCACCCTCAGACAGTATCATTCCGACCACCCTCAGACAGGTATTCTGACCACCCTCAGACAGGTATCATTCTGACCACCCTCAGACAAGTATTCTGACCACTCTCATACAAGTATTCTGAGCACCCTCAGACAGGTATCATCCTGACCACCCTCAGACGGGTATCATTCTGACCACCCTCAGACGGGTATCATTCTGACCACCGTTAGGCAGGTATCATTCTGACCACCTCAGGTATCATTCTGACCACCCTCAGACAGGTATTCTGACCACCCTCAGACGTGTTTCATTCTGACCACCGTTAGGCAGGTATCATTCTGACCACCTCTGGTATCATTCTGACCACCCTCAGACATGTATCATTCCGACCACCCTCAGACAGGTATTCTGAGCACCCTCAGACAGGTATCATTCTGACCAGCCTCAGACAGGTATTCTGACCACCCTCAGACAGGTATCATTCTGACCACCCTCAGACAGGTATCATTCTGACCACCCTCAGGCAGGTATCATTCTGACCACCCTCAGACAGGTATCATTCAGACCACCCTCACACAGGTATTCTGACCACCCTCAGACAGGTATCATTCTGACCACCCTCAGACAGGTATCATTCCGACCACCCTCAGACAGGTATTCTGACCACTCTCAGACAGGTATCATTCTGACCACCCTCAGGCAGGTATTCTGACCTCCCTCAGACAGGTATTCTGACCACCCTCAGACGGGTATCATTCTGACCACCGTCAGGCAGGTATTCTGACCACCTCAGGTATCATTCTGACCACCCTCAGACAGGTATTCTGACCACCCTCAGAGGTATTCTGACCACCCTCAGGCAGGTATTCTGACCACCCTCAGACAGGTGTCATTCTGACCACCCTCAGACAGGTATCATCTTGACCACCCTCAGGCAGGTATTCTGACCACTTTCAGACAGGTATTCTGACCACCCTCAGCCAGGTATCGTTCTGACCACCCTCAGACAGGTATCATTCTGACCACCCAAAGGCAGGTATTCTGACCACCCTCAGGCAGGTATCATTCTGACCACCTTCAGATAGGTATTTGACCACCCCCAGGCAGGTATTCTGACCACCCTCAGATAGGTATTCTGACCACCCCCAGGCAGGTATTCTGACCACCCTCAGGACAGGTATCATTCTGACCACCCTCAGACAGGTATCATTCTGACCATCCTCAATGAGGTATTCTGACCACCCTCAGGGAGGTATCCTGACCACCCTCAGACAGGTTTTCTAATTCTTTGACCATCCTCAAAGAGGTATTCTGACCACCCTCAGGGAGGTATCCTGACCACCCTCAGACAGGTATTCTGACCACCCTCAGGCAGGTATTCTGACCACCTTCAGACAGGTATCATTCTGACCACCCTCAGGGAGGTATTCTGACCACCCTCAGGTATTCTGACCACCCTCAGGCAGGTATCTTTCTGACCACCCTCAGACAGGTATTCTGACCACCCTCAGGCAAGTATTCTGACCACCCTCAGACAGGTATCATTCCGACCACCTTCAGGCAGGTATCATTCTGACCACCCTCAGACAGGTATTCTGACCACCCTCAGGCAGGTATTCTGACCACCCTCAGGGAGGTACAACCTCATTTCCCGACCACCTCAGGCAGGTATTCTGACCACCCTCAGACAGGTATTCTGACCACCCTCAGGGAGGTATTCTGACCACCCTCAGGGAGGTATTCTAACCACCCTCAGACAGGTATTCTGACCACCCTCAGGCAGGTATTCTGACCACCCTCAGACAGGTATTCTGACCACCCTCAGGTATTCTGACCACCCTCAGGCAGGTATCATTCTGACCATCCTCAGACAGGTATTCTGACCACCCTCAGGCAGGTATCATTCTGACCACCCTCAGGCAGGTATTATGACCACCCTCAGGCAGGTATTCTGACCACCCTCAGACAGGTATCATTCCGACCACCCTCAGGCAGGTATCATTCTGACCACCCTCAGGCAGTTATCATTCTGACCACCCTCAGGCAGGTATCATTCTGACCACCCTAAAGCGGGTTTTATCCACCCTAGCCAGGTTATGTTAAACCACCCAAAGACAGGTATCATTCATTGACAACCACTGAGGGCGTAAGTCTTCATGAACCACCCAAGTTTGCACAGTGTCTTTGACCACCCTTAGGCTAGGTACTTCTGACCACCCTCAGGACAAGTTTTCAACGCACTGGGCACCACATGGAAATCATGTTGAAACACTTTTCGTTCCGAGTGTTAACTATCATTGGATTGTAAAAGCCACTGACTGGGCCGACAACGTCTCTGAATAAAGTTAGCACATGTGTTTCGGCAGTGTCTTAAAAATAGCAAACCTTGCTGGTGTCTTCTGAGTCAACTTCATAAGGATAGTATAAACACACATGCTGGTGTCTCCACAGTGTAACTGTCATATAGGATAGTGTAGCAACACACTGCTGGTGTTCCGGCAGTGTAACTATCATATAGGATAGTGTAGCAACACCGCGGTGTCTCCACATTGTAACTATCATATGGGCATAGTGTAGCAACACTCTGCTGGTGTTCCGGCAGTGTAACTATCATATAGGATAGTGTAGCAACACACTGCAGGTGTCTCCACAGTGTAACTATCATATAGGATAGTGTAGCAACACCGCAGGTGTCTCCACATTGTAACTATCATATAGGATAGTGTAGCAACACTCTGCTGGTGTTCCGGCAGTGTAACTATCATATAGGATAGTGTAGCAACACCGCAGGTGTCTCCACATTGTAACTATCATATAGGATAGTGTAGCAACACTCTGCTGGTGTTCCGCAGTGTAACTATCATAAATTGGAAAATGGGTGTTAGTGTAACTAAAAACACACTGCTGGTGTCCCCACAGTGTAACTATCATATAGGATAGTGTAGCAACAACCAGGTTTTCCCACATTGTAACTATCATATAGGATAGTGTAGCAACACTCTGCTGGTGTTCCGGCAGTGTAACTATCATATAGGATAGTGTAGCAACACACTGCAGGTGTCTCCACATTGTAAGTATCATATAGGATAGTGTAGCAACACACTGCTGGTGTCCCCACAGTGTAAACTATCATATAGGATAGTGTAGCAGCACACTTCTGGTGTCTCCACAGTGTAACTATCATATAGGATAGTGTAGCAACACACTGCTGGTGTCCCCACAGTGTAACTATCATATAGGATAGTGTAGCAACACTTTTTGGCTGGTTGTAACTTCGGATGTGTAACTATCATATTAGATGATAGTGTAGCAACACACTGCAGGTGTCTCCACATTGTAACTATCATATAGGATAGTGTAGCAACACACTGCTGGTGTCTCCACAGTGTAACTATCATATAGGATAGTGTAGCAACACACTGCTGGTGTCTCCACAGTGTAACTATCATATAGGATAGTGTAGCAACGCACTGCTGGTGTCCCCACAGTGTAACTATCATATAGGATAGTGTAGCAACAAACTACTGGTGTTCCCACAATGTAACTATCATATAGGATAGTGTAGCAACACTGCTGGTGTTCCGGCAGTGTAACTATCATATAGGATAGTGTAGCAACACACTGCAGGTGTCTCCACATTGTAACTATCATATAGGATAGTGTAGCAACACACTGCTGGTGTCTCCACAGTGTAACTATCATATAGGATAGTGTAGCAGCACACTTCTGGTGTCTCCACAGTGTAACTATCATATAGGATAGTGTAGCAACACACTGCTGGTGTCCCCTCAGTGTAACTATCATATAGGATAGTGTAGCAACACTCTGCTGGTGTTCCGGCAGTGTAACTATCATATAGGATAGTGTAGCAACACACTGCAGATGTCTCCACATTGTAACTATCATATAGGATAGTATAGCAACACACTGCTGGTGTCTCCACAGTGTAACTATCATATAGGATAGTGTAGCAACACTCTGCTGGTGTTCCGGCAGTGTAACTATCATATAGGATAGTGTAGCAACACACTGCAGGTGTCTCCACAGTGTAACTATCATATAGGATAGTGTAGCAACACACTGCTGGTGTCTCCACACTGTAACTATCATATAGGATAGTGTAGTAACACTCTGCTGGTGTTCCGGCAGTGTAACTATCATATAGGATAGTGTAGCATCACACTACAGGTGTCTCCACAGTGTAACTATCATATAGGATAGTGTAGCAACACACTGCAGGTGTCTCCACAGTGTAACTATCATATAGGATAGTGTAGCAGCACACTTCTGGTGTCTCCACAGTGTAACTATCATATAGGATAGTGTAGCAACACACTGCTGGTGTCCCCACAGTGTATCTATCATATAGGATAGTGTAGCAACACTCTGCTGGTGTTCCGGCATTGTAACTATCATATAGGATAGTGTAGCAACACTCTGCTGATGTTCCGGCAGTGTAACTATCATATAGGATAGTGTAGCAACACACTGCTGGTGTCTCCACATTTAACTATCATATAGGATAGTGTAGCAACACACTGCTGGTGTCTCCACAGTGTAACTATCATATAGGATAGTGCAACAACACACTGCTGGTGTCTCCACAGTGTAACTATCATATAGGATAGTGTAGCAACGCACTGCTGGTGTCCCCACAGTGTAACTATCATATAGGATAGTGTAGCAACAAACTACTGGTGTTCCCACAATGTAACTATCATATAGGATAGTGTAGCAACACTCTGCTGGTGTTCCGGCAGTGTAACTATCATATAGGATAGTGTAGCAACCCTCTGCTGGTGTTCCGGCAGTGTAACTATCATATAGGATAGTGTAGCAGCACACTTCTGGTGTCTCCACAGTGTAACTATCATATAGGATAGTGTAGCAACACTGCTGGTGTCCCCACAGTGTAACTATCATATAGGATAGTGTAGCAACACACTGCAGGTGTCTCCACATTGTAACTATCATATAGGATAGTGTAGCAACACACGGCTGGTGTCTCCACAGTGTAACTATCATATAGGATAGTGTAGCAACACACTGCTGGTGTCTCCACAGTGTAACTATCATATAGGATAGTGTAGCAACACACTGCTGGTGTCCCCACAGTGTAACTATCATATAGGATAGTGTAGCAACACACTGCTAGTGTCTCCACAGTGTAACTATCATATAGGATAGTGTAGCAACACACTGCTAGTGTCTCCACAGTGTAACTATCATATAGGATAGTGTAGCAACACACTGCTAGTGTCTCCACAGTGTAACTATCATATAGGATAGTGTAGCAACACACTGCTAGTGTCTCCACAGTGTAACTATCATATAGGATAGTGTAGCAACACTCTGCTGGTGTTCCGGCAGTGTAACTATCATATAGGATAGTGTAGCAACACACTGCTAGTGTCTCCACAGTGTAACTATCATATAGGATAGTGTAGCAACACACTGCTAGTGTCTCCACAGTGTAACTATCATATAGGATAGTGTAGCAACACACTGTTGGTGTTTCCACAGTGTAACATCATATTGAATAGTGTAGCAGTACATAATTGATCTATTCTCTCTCTCTCTCTCTCTCTCTCTCTCTCTCTCTCTCTGTCTTCTCTCTCTCTGTCTGCTCTCTCTCGTCTCTCTTCTCTCTCTCTCTCTCTCTCTTACATCACCTTGCTTACCTCTCTCTCTCTCTCTCTCTCTTCTCTCTCTCTCTCTCTCTCCCTCTGTCTCTCTGTCTCTCTCTCTGTCTGTCTGTCTGTCTCTCTCTCTCTCTCTCTCTCTCTCTCTCTCTTTTCTCTCTCTCTCTCTTACATCACCTTGCTTACCTCTCTCTCTCTCTCTCACACAGCGTCACCTGTGCAGCGCCGCCAAGAAAGCCTTGGCGAAGATACCAGTCAAGAGCATCAAGTCTGGAGATAAGGTAAGATACCTTGTTGTGAAAGCTAAGGTAACTTGTTGTGTAAGCTAGCTTGTGAAAGTTAACTGCTATTGTGAAAGCTAACTTGTTATAGGTAAGATAACTGCTATTGTAAAAACTAACTTGTGAAAGGTGACTGCTGTTGTGAAAGGTAACAGCTGTTGTGAAAGGTAACAGCTGTTGTGAAAGGTAACAGCTGTTGTGAAAGGTAACAGCTGTTGTGAAAGGTAACAGCTGTTGTGAAAGGTAACAGCTGTTGTGAAAGGTAACAGCTGTTGTGAAAGGTAACAGCTGTTGTGAATGGTAACAGCTGTTGTGAAAGCTAAGATAACTTGTGAAAGGTAACAGCTGTTACGGGGGGGGGGATTAATGTAATTAAAAAAGTTTACTCAAAATTTCAATATTCGTGCGGGAAGTTATTTCAATTTTGAATGTACTTTTGAGATACTTTTTCAATAATAATAATGATATAATAATAATTATAATTCATGAGTGTTAATTATTAACGATAATAATAACACTTAATTATAGTTATAATAATAAAAAAATAATAAATTAACACAAACAAAATAATTAACATTAACAAAAATAATAGTTATAGTTATAGTAATTAAACAGTAATAAATAATAATAAAATAATAATAATAACAGTTATAATTATTATTAAACAAAAGTAATACATAAAATATAATATAATAACCGGCCAGATATTTTAACGGGTTAATTATGACCAGCGATGCAGTTGCATATTTTAGTAACTAGGCTGCTAAAATTTTAGGCTTATTTTCTGTTTCACTGAGGCGTGGGAGACGTAATGGGTCTGATTTCAGAAAGAGTAGCTTCAATGCCTTGGATGAAGAACATACATAGCTATACCAGTACTATACCAATGAAGGGGTAACCCCAAAGAGTTGTCAACTAGTAAGTGTATCTCATGACTTCGTGCAAAATGAACTAAGCAGGTTAAACCCAACTAAGAACACCGACCCAGATAACTCGTCTAAGTTCCTAAAAATTGGCGCCTCTGAATTGCCAGTCCCCAATGTTCAGATAATAAATTGGTCCATCACCACTAATACTGTACCGGAGGGGTTCAGGGCCAGAGTTACTCCTGTTTTCAAGAAAAACTGTAGGTGTAATGTTAGCAAGTATACCCAGTGTAATATCCAGAATTCAAGAGAGGGCTTTGTACTGTCAAATAGTTAAGTATCATGCCCTATGGCCTGGTGGCTAAAGCTCTCGCTTCACACACGGAGGGCCCGGGTTCGATTCCCGGCGGGTGGAAACATTTCGACGCGTTTCCTTACACTTGTTGTCCTGTTCACCTAGCAGCAAATAGGTACCTGGGTGTTAGTCGACTGGTGTGGGTGGCATCCTGGGGGACAAGATTGAGGACCACAATGGAAATAAGTTAGACAGTCCTCGACGACGCACTGACTTTCTTGGGTTATCCTGGGTGGCTAACCCTCTGGGGTTAAAAATCCGAACGAAATCTTATCTTATCATACCTGACATCAACTTTCTTCATAGTTACCAATCTGGGTTTAGGAGATCTTACTCAACCGACACCTCCCTAGTTAATCTGATGGATTACCTGAGAACTGAATTGTCGATAGGGAACCTCATAGGACTGGTAACCTTAGACTTGCAAGAAGCCTTCGATAATGTCAACCACAATATACTATGTAAGAACTTCAAGCTGTCAGCATAGGTTCCATAGCCTGGTTAAAGTCCTATCTTAGCAGTAGGAAACAAATTGTCAAAATAAACAAAACAGAATCAGAACCCCTGCCGATAGCATGTGGAGTTCCCCAAGGTAGTATTCTGGGTCGATTATTATTTCTGTGTTATGTAAAATGACATGCCTATCAGTGTCAAGTGCAAACTCCTACTGTATACGGGTGACAATGCTCTGTTAGTGTCAGGTAAAGACCCACAAGATATAGCAAATGTAATAACACTAGAATTGGAGTCCTGCAGCAAATGATTAGTAGACAAACTATCGTTACACCTCTGGAAAACGGAAGTCAGTCTATTTGGCACGAAACATAAACTGAGAAGGGTAAATAATTTTAATGTCCAGTGTAGGGGAGCCCATCACTTCAGTTTCCTCAGTAAGATATCTGGGAATC
This sequence comes from Cherax quadricarinatus, assembly GCF_026875155.1. Taxonomy (NCBI): domain Eukaryota; kingdom Metazoa; phylum Arthropoda; class Malacostraca; order Decapoda; family Parastacidae; genus Cherax; species Cherax quadricarinatus. Next base: position 11,988,607 of record NC_069413.1, on the reverse strand, counting down.
CCCTTTGACCCATGTATGTCAGGAGAACTGATAGGGAACAGTGTAGTAAAGAAAGTGAATGTCAGACTGAAGTTCCTCTTCAGACAAGCAGTGTCTACCTACTGAGTCTCGCAGGACACTATGTCTAGCCCTTATACAATGTAATATGGACTACGCTTGCTCTTCATGGTACTCTGTCTTGACAAAAAAATTGAAATTTGAACTGCAAATCAGCCAGAACAAAATGATAAGATTCATCCTGGACCTGGGTCCAAGAGAACATGTAGGCCAGGATGAGTTACAGCAGTTGGATATGCTGAATGTTGAAGACAGAGTAAAACAACTGAAGTTAAATCAAGTTTATAAAATTGCTCACAAACAATGTCCAGAATATCTTGCTGTCAATTTTGTCAAGGTTGGGAACCAAAGCAATCATAGTACTAGGGGGAGAGAGCACAACTTTATAGTACCCACAGTCAGTGGCCAGGCTTCAAACACCTTTTATTGTACAGCAATAAAGGAATGGAACAGACTACCCGCACATGTCAAAGCCAGTCATAGCATGAACCAGTTCAAGAAGAGTGCCAAAAGGCGTCTGATGAATGTAGCTACAGAAAGGGAGGGGAACGATTTTTTATTTTTTTTAGCTAACACACATGTAAATGTAAATAACTCATTTTACCTTATTCCTAGTATATGTCCTTTATAATATAATAATAAGATATTATCTCCTTCACAGTATAATAAGATATTAAAAGGACCCCAATGGAAATAAATCACTTCGACTTTTTTGGGTTATCCCAAGTTCTCTACACATATGCTGTTATGTATGATAATCTATGTAACTGTATTTATGTATACCTGAATGAACTTACTTATTCAAGACACCCTCCAGCACCCTGGAGGCAGAGCTGACTAGAGTCACTGACGACTAGGCTTGGGTGGTAGGAATTTCAGGAGCTAACAGACGCCCAGACAGGCTGACAGGCTTACTGGTAGAGACGGTGACAGATTAGCAGAAACATGACAGACTGACATAAAAAAAACGAGGCTGACAAACATGCTGATACGGAAAAACATGCTGACAGAAAGACAGAGGCTTGCAGTCTGATACAGAGGCTGACAGACAAGCTGACGCAGAGGCTGATAAACAGGTTGATACAGACAAATCCTGACACAAAAACAGGATGAAAAACTGATACGGAAATATACTACAAATAATCTGATGTAACAAAACCGGGAGGCTGACATTTTAAGTCATAGCATCTAACGTGCTGACAGTGTCCAGTACCGGTCACTGGTTTAATAATATCCGGTTTAACCAAGATTTGGCCTGACATGTGTAGCAGCGGCAGTGTTGTGACAACCCCACACACACACACACACAAACACACACCTACATACACTACACACCTACACACATACACACACCACCTACACATACTACACACACACACACACACACACACACACACACACACACAACCACACACACACACACACCACACACACACACACACCACACACACACCTACACACACCCTACACACCTACACACACCCCTACACACACACCCCTACACACACACCCCTACACACACACCCCTACACAACACCCCTACACACACACCCCTACACACACACCCCTACACACACACCAATACACACAAAACCCCTACCACACACCACACACCTACCACACACACACACACACACACACACACACACACACACACACACACACACACACACACACACACACACGCACACACACACACACACACACACACACACACACCACACACACACACACACACACACCACACACACAACACACACACACACACACACACCACACACACATGAGGCATGGAAGACAGCAAATGTAGTCCCAATCTTTAAAAAAAGGAGACAGACATGAAGCACTAAACTACAGACCAGTGTCACTGACATGTATAGTATGCAAAGTCATGCAGAAGATTGTCAGGAGAAGAGTGGTGGAACACCTAGAAAGGAACGATCTCATCACCAGCAGCCAACATGGTTTCAGGGACGGGAAATCCTGTGTCACAAACCTACTGGAGTTCTATGACAGGGTGACAGCAGTAAGACAAGAGAGAGAGAGGGGTGGGTGGATTGTGTATTCTTGGACTGCAAGAAGGCGTTTGACACAGTTCCACACAAGAGGTTAGTGCAAAAACTGGAGGACCAAGCAGGGATAACAGGGAAGGCACTACAGTGGATCAGTGAATACTTGTCAGGAAGCAGCAGCGAGTCATGGTACGTGGCGAGGTGTCAGAGTGGGCGCGTTTGAGTCAGTCTAGGGGCCGAGATAAAACCTCACCAAGAAAAAAGATCTTGGGGTGAGTAAAAAAACCCCAGGCCATCTCCTGAAGCGCCATAACCAAAACTGCTGCAGCATATGGGCGCCTGGGGGCAAACTAAAACAGTTCCGACTCTTAATAAGGAATGTCAGGACCCTGTCATGTGTACGTTGGGCCCTATTGGATATGCGGGCACCGTTTGGAACCCCACACCTAGCCAAGCAGTAAAGAAACTAGAAAAAAGTGAAAAGGGTTTGCAACAAGACTAGCCCCAGAGCTAAGGGGTTTTCCCCTACGAGGAGGGGTTAAAGGGGAAAATTCGCCCTGGCGACACTGGAGGCAGGAGAGAAAAGGGGGACTATAACGACTTTACAAATATGGAGGAATTGACAAGGGGACAAAGACGGATGTTTCAGAAATGGGACACAGCAAAAGGGGCACAGTTGGAAGTTGAAGACACTGATAATCACAGGGATGTTAGGAATATTTCTTCGTCACAGAGTAGTCGGAAGGGGAATATTTTGGGAAGCGTGTAGTGGGGGCAGGACCCCTACATGCTTTAAGCAGGGGTATGTAAAGCCCCGGGTTAAAGGAGAGTGGATAGTAGCGACCAGTGAAGAGGCGGGGCCAGGAGCTGGACTGACCCTGCAACCAAAACTAGTTGAGTACACCACACACACACACACAATTGCAATTAATTGTCTGATAGTACCCTAAAGTACCAGTCAGATCTTCCCTATGTCTTACGAAACATGGACATGAACATCTGATGCAATGCTTCTAAAACCCTTTCGTACTTAGATCTTTCTGGGGCCTTTTCCCCAGCGCCTCACATGTGTTTAATTAATTATTATAAAAGGATTTCAAGCCCTAACCAGGGGAAGATTATGAACATTAAATTTCGTAACTATCTTGAACTGCGAGAAACCTCCTTTTGTCGTTCTCAAAAAATTAATGTGCACAGCTCCAGGCCAGAGGAGTCATTAGAGGGTTTTTGCCCTTCGTCTAAAAAAACCTTATGCCTCATTCGTTAGAGCGGGTCAAATTCCCAAGTCCCTTTAAAGTAGTGAAAACCCCCTAAAGGGTTTGCAAATTAGTAGCTTTCGGAGTTTCAAAAAAACTAATGCCCCGACAAAATGTATGTGTACAATTCAAGTCCCCCTGTGCTACTAGGGACCCCTCGTAACTCTCATCCATGTCGAATTTTTTGTCCCGAGGGGCCTTCCCCTTTTCGAAAGTCTAGCCAACCCCTTTGTCTACCCTGTACTTCCCCTTTTTGTGCTACTCCAAAAAATCCCCAAACCCTTTAATCCTTGCATCCATCATCCAAAGCTAGTGTTTGAGCCCCATTTTCCCCTAGCATGATAGACCCATAGTCAAAAAACTTGCTACAGTTGTGGTTTTTTGTGGCCATATTGCAATTAAATTTTCCTGACAGTCACCCCAAGAGGGGTATACTGAGATGAGTACCAGTCAGATCTTCCTACTGTTCTTACATGAATACTGGACATGACCTCTGATGCACGCTCTCGAACCTTCAGTATCTAGATCTTTCCCCTGGCCCTTCCCAAACCCCAGAGCCAGGAGAGGAAAAAGCGCGTGTTATCAAACAACCAGTCCGGGCCCTTCTTCCAATTCGGGGAATCCGGGCCCCCTCATCATCCAGCGTGACGTAGGTGATAAAGAGTACACCTCCCAGTTCAAACTCCTTGAAACCTTAGCGCTTGAGAATGACAACCTCGCTGTTGATGCTGCTTCACCTCTCGACGTAGAGGAATTTGGGGATGAGTGGAAAAAGCCCCTTTTGTTTGACATAACTCCAAACGAAACATAGGCCTTTTTGGGAAAACTTTATCCAAATGCGCCCCCTTCATTGTTTATGGATCTGTGCGCAAGTTAAATATCGGTCTAGTTTTTAAAAAGAAGCAGTTACGACTGTCCCCCGTTGAACTAATACTTTTTAACCTCCCCTTGTGGAGTAGTTTTCCCTTTGCGTGTCCCAGGGAGACTTCGCTCACCTTTACTATCCAAAGGGAGAGACTTTACTGCTGCTTTTCTTGTTGTCCACCAGATTACTTTCCCTGGTGACCTACTGGGATTTGTTCCATGCGAACTTACGTATTGTGCTCAACCCTTACCATGTCGGGCCCAAATTGACGTTGACATTCCATTTTGGGGTTACGCTTGGATCAAAATCTCCATACGCCGCCCCGAGTATGTGTAGGGATTAAGTCCTTACAAGCCGATGCATTTTCCAGTAGCGTACCCAAGCGGTCAGGAAACTTAGTAACTCTGTCACTCCCATCTGTGTTCCACCTAACCTTCAGATATGCAAGATGTGTATTGCCTCAAGTGTCCGAGGATGCTCAGACTGCTTTGAGTGCTCGGGCCTATCCCTACAATATCTGCTAGCCAAGTAGTAGTTTCTCCACGGGGGATGCCTTGTTGGAAAATGATTACTTGAAACTAGTAATGCCATCTCTTGTTGATGTCACATGCCGTCTGCAGAAAGACGTCTCCATTGCGGCTAGTGCTCTCACTAGAGTGTCTGTTGTTGTTCCAAATGTTCCAGAGGGGTGATAACTCCTAGTTGACAGTGTTTCCCTGCAAGGTCGAGGGTTTATTTGTTAAACCCTTCCTTACACGTCGTAAGGGGACAGTAAGATCCCATTTATTCCTTGCTAACCATCGGGTCACAGTGTTCGTCTCAGAGCAAATACCAATCTTGGGTTTACCTGGTTCATATCCTTACCCTGTTTCAAGTACAGGATGACGTGCCACCTGACCCGTGGGTCAGTGTTTTTCCAACAGGGGAGACCCCATCCACTCCACTGGATCAATCCATTCCACCAGTTGAGGAGAAAAACTTAGCTCCCCCTGACTTCCCAGACAAAGTCAAGCATTTGTTGACGCTGTTGAACAAACGTCGTAAAGCCATTGCCTTACCAGGTGAGAAGATGGGTATAACAAACTTATTGTCCCATTGTATTCCACTTGAACCTGGTACTAGACCTATCTATATAAACCCGCATACAAAAATGCCTCATTCCCAAGTTGCTGTCGCAGAAGAACTGATCAAACAAATGCTTGATGATGGAGTTATTGCACATAGCAATTCACCCTGGAATGCGCCCTTGATCCTAGTGCCTAAGAAGGACGGTACTTTGCACCCGGTGATTGACTTTAGGAAGCTAAATGCAAAAACTATTCCAGATCGCTTCCCACTTCCTGTACTGGGTGATCTTTTATGCAATATCAGAGATAACAAAGTCTTTTCGGCCCTGGACTTGTTACAAGGGTTTTGGCAAATCCCTCTTCACGAGGACAGTCAAGAGTTAACCACATTCTCTACTCCCACAGGTCATTATCACTTCCTTTGAATGGCTTTTGGATTGCGATCCTCTCCTATCACGTTCTCTAGACTCATGACCATTATGTTTAGAGGTCTTATAGGTAAAGCACTTATGGTGTACTTAGATGACGTAATCGTCATGTCCGAAAATGTGAATACACACGTGAAAAGACTTGATTTAGTACTTGGTAAGCTTGAAGAAGCCAATTTAAAGATCAAACTGTCTAAATGTCAATTTTTCAGATCAGAAATTAAGTTTCTTGGTCACGTAGTCACTCCTTTGAGGGGTTAAAGATGATCAAAGTAAAGTAACGGCAGTACTGAATTTTCCATCCCCCAAAACTGCTGATGCTGTAAGATCCTTTGTGGGTCTAGCAGGTTTCTACAGATCTTTCATTGCTAATTTTTCTTCAATAGCAGCTCCTCTAACTGAATTACTTAAGAAAGATGTTCCTGTCGTTTGGACCTTCCGTCAAGAAAGAGCATTCCAGACACTGAAAGAAAAGCTAACGTCCGCTCCCATTTTGAAGTTCCCAGATTTTTCTAAGCCCTTCTATTTGACAACTGATGCTAGTTCAATTGGCATAGGTGCTGTACTAGCTCAGAAGACTGATGGCAAGTATAACGCAGTTGCATTTGCTAGCCGAGTCCTTACGAAGGCTGAACGTAATTATACAGTAACGGAGCAAGAAGCTTTAGCAATAGTATGGTCTTTAAAGCATTCCGAGACATTATTTACCAGTACCCTTTGTTCATGTCTTGAACAGACCATACACCACTGATACCCTTATTCCAAAATTAAACAACCTACTGGAAGGTTAGCCAGATGGACCTTGACTATCCAAGAGTTCAATCCCACCTTTGAACATTTACCTGGCAAGTCAAATGTAGTCGAAATGCTTTATCGCGACACGTTAGTGTAGTTACGGGCAGACCCTCCATTTTACTGCAGAGGATGTAAAGAATCCCCAAAGAACAGATCCCATGTGGTCTGGTGTGATTCGTTTCCTGCTCCGGGAAGATCTTATTCTGACTGTGAAGCCACCAGCACCCATCAGTACTTTTTTAATTGAGCCAAGAATTATTTGTATCGAACAAGCCGAGTTGGGTTTCCAAGCAGAAGAGTTTACCAGTTAGTAATTCCACAGTCACTAGTGAACATAGCTCTACAGTTAGTTCACGATGACCAGGTGTTGCAAACCCTGGTATGGATCGTTCTGTGAAACAAGCCAGAATGAAGTATTTTGGCCACGTATGGCAACTGACATTTCCGAGTATGTTAAGAAATGTAGTGTTTGAAATGGAACATAAAGGAAATGTCAATGGTCCTAAATCCAGTCCAAGTGACCCAACCACTAGCGAACGTGGAAAGAGTTCCCTTGATTTATTAACCAATTTTAAATGTTCCCTCCAAGGAACAAACATCTGTGTGTTATGGTAGACCATTTCCCCAGATATTGTGAGTTCCTATTGCAGATAGACTGCTGAGAAAAGTAGCTAAAGCATTTAAAGAACGCATTTCTGCAGGCATACCCCCCCAAAAGTCCTTAGTAACAGATAATGGAGGTGAATTCTGTAATGAGATTCTTGAAAATTTTTTGTACTTTGCACAATATCTCTAAATCCACCATTGTTCCTCATCATCCTGACAGCAATGGGTTAGCTGAACGAACCAATAAGAAAGTACTTGATGTCTTGAGAGCCACTATCAACCCAATAGTGAAACTTGGGATGAAGTTATACCAGATGTTCAATGTGTCATAAATTCTGCTTACAATGTTTTCCGTAGGTGATACCCCACATTATGCATTGTATGGTAAAAGACAAGCTTTTTTACCCTATGAGTTGTTATATTCCACTCCGAAACCCCAATTACAACCCTGATGATTTCGTAGCAACTCGTACAAGCATGGCTCAGAGTGTTTTTTAGAAGAATCCATGAAACACTTCATAAATCAACAGCAGAATTTACTGATTTAACTAATAGCCGTGCTAAATCATCAAAATTTTTAAAGTAGGTTCAAGATAATGCTGACAAATTTCAACAAAAACCATCCCGAAATGCCTAAGCTCGATCAAAAGTTTGTTGGCCCTTATCGAGTTGTAAAAACATATCTCTGGCAAATAATTTAAAAGGGTTTAAAGAAATTAGTACTGGTAAGTACAAAGAATCGCATTTAGATCATATGAAATTAGTATGCGATGTTGATGATATTTCTACCCAGACTAATTTTGACAGATGCTGAAAATCCTCTTGACTCTGTACTCTCTACCTCAAATACTCAGATATTAAACCTGAATGTCATTACTCCTTGCGTACTCGACAAGTAATGAGAAACCCACATGTATCTTTTGTAGATACTCGTTCAGATCTCCCTCAGTCAAGGCATGTGTTAGCCATTGCAGAGGAATTCAATCCTCCCAGAGATGATAACCATTCTGCATATGTAAACCTCACCCTCGCAAAATTTGGGTTTAAATGTACATAGTTTTGTATAACTAGTTGTCCGAGATGGGAAATTGTCAACTGTTTGTTATTAACTGATCAGTTTTCAATTTTTTTTTTTCGTATTCACATTCCCTCTGTATTCTGAGAATTTGACAGTAATGATCTGAGTGCGCACCAGATGCCTTTGCTGTTAATTTCACCTTGTGTATATATATATTTATTTCCTCAGAATCCGTAGAGTGCATGAATACAGATCGATCGATCAATTCCATCCCATATTGTACAATGATTTGTTCTTATAGTTTGTAATGCATTACGTTAAAACTCATTACGTTAAGTGATTACGTTAACACCCATTACGTAAAACTCATTTTGTTAACATCCAATATGATACCATCAATTAGTTCTAAGTTATATATGAATTTGTTATTGTATAGAATCAGCCCAGAACCACCTGCCTGTTCAGCCTATAGCATAGTAGTGTATGTCGAGACGACACACATAACATGACTGAGCTGTCAGCATAGTTGCTGATCCCCTTATATGTGTTATATAGATTAGCTGAGTATCATAGTACCATCCATGTGTTTATATAGAAGATCCCTTAGGCCTGTAACTGTATGATGTCACAGGGTACAGCTTGAGTCAGGGTCAGACGCGCTGCCTCATTCTCACTCAACGGACCACCTACAAACAGGCAAGAACAAGGCAGGCCTGGGCTCCCACCTCTCATCACAATCTGACAATACATAGTGTTACCATCCAACAAGTGTGTCTGCCTTCAACCCTCTTATCTCCTACCACACCCCCAACGACACACACACACACACACACACACACACACACACACACACACACACACACACACACACATGCATACACACACACACACAGATACCTCAAAGGCAATGGGGCCAGATAACATCTCCCCATGGGTATTAAGAGAGGGAGCAGAGGCACTATGTGTACCCCTAACAACAATATTCAATACATCTATCGAAACAGGGAGATTGCCTGAGGCATGGAAGACAGCAAATGTAGTCCCAATCTTTAAAAAAGGAGACAGACATGAAGCATTAAACTACAGACTAGTGTCACTGACATGTATAGTATGCAAAATCATGGAGAAGATTATCAGGAGAAGAGTGGTGGAACACCTAGAAAGGAACGATCCATCAACACACCAACATGGTTTCAGGATGGGAAATCCTTTTGTCACAAACCTACTGGAGTTCTATGACATGGTGACAGCAGTAAAACAAGAGAGAGAGGGGTGGGTGGATTGCATTTTCTTGGACTGCAAGAAGGCGTTTGACACAGTTCCACACAAGAGATTGGTTTCAAAAACTGGGGGACCAAGCAGGGGTAACAGGGAAGGCCTACAAAGGATCAGGGAATACTTGTCAGGGAGACAGCAGCGAGTCATGGTACGTGGGGAGGTGTCAGAGTGGGCACCTGTGACCAGCGGGGTCCCACAAGGGTCAGTCCTAGGACCAGTGCTGTTTCTGGTATTGTGAACGACATGACGGAAGGAATAGACTCTGAGGTGTCCCTGTTTGCAGATGACGTGAAGTTGATGAGAAGAATTCACTCGATCGAACACCAGGCAGAACTACAAAGGGGTCTGGACAGGCTGCAGGGCCTGGTCCAGCAATTGGCTCCTGGAGTTTCAAACCCCCCAAGTGCAAAGTCATGAAGATTGGGGGAAAGGGCAAAGAAAGGGCCCCCAGACGGAGTAAAAGTCTAGGGGTCAGAGACTACAAAACCCCACTCAAGGAAAAAGATCTTGGGGTGGTATAACACCAGGCACATCTCCTGAAGCGCACATCAACCAAATAACTGCTGCAGCATATGGGCGCCTAGCAAACCTCAGAACAGCATTCTGACATCTTAATAAGGAATCATTCAGGACCCTGTACACCGTGTACGTTAGGCCCATATTGGAGTATGCGGCACCAGTTTGGAACCCACACCTAGCCAAGCACGTGAAGAAACTAGAGAAAGTGCAAAGGTTTGCAACAAGACTAGTCCCAGAGCTAAGAGGTATGTCCTACGAGGAGAGGTTAAGGGAAATCAACCTGACGAAACTGGAGGACAGGAGAGATAGGGGGGACATGATAACGACATACAAAATACTGAGAGGAATTGACAAGGTGGACAAAGACAGGATGTTCCAGAGATTTAACACAGTAACAAGGGGACACAGTTGGAAGCTGAAGACACAGATGAATCACAGGGATGTTAGGAAGTATTTCTTCAGCCACAGAGTAGTCAGTAAGTGGAATATTTTGGGAAGCGATGTAGTGGAGGCAGGATCCATACATAGCTTTAAGCAGAGGTATGGTAAAGCTCACGGCTCAGGGAGAGTGACCTAGTAGCGATCAGTGAAGAGGCGGGGCCAGGAGCTCGGACTCGACCCCCGCAACCTCAACTAGGTGAGTACAACTAGGTGAGTACACACACACACACACACACCACACACACACCACACACACACCACACACACACCACACACCACACACACCACACACACCACACACACCACACACACCACACACACACACACCACACACACCACACACACCACACACACACACACACACACCACACACCACACACCACACACACACACACACACACACACACACACACACACACACACACACACACACACACACACACACGCGCACACACACACACGCACACACACACACACACACACACACACACACACACACACACACACACACACACACGCACACGCACACAGCAGTAAGACAAGAGAGAGAGGGGTGGGTGGATTGCATTTTCTTGGACTGCAAGAAGGCGTTTGACACAGTTCCACACAAGAGATTGGTGCAAAAACTGGAGGACCAAGCAGGGATAACAGGGAAGGCACTACAATGGATCAGGGAATACTTGTCAGGAAGACAGCAGCGAGTCATGGTACGTGGCGAGGTGTCAGAGTGGGCACCTGTGACCAGCGGGGTCCCGCAGGGGTCAGTCCTAGGACCAGTGCTGTTTCTGGTATTTGTGAACGACATGACGGAAGGAATAGACTCTGAGGTGTCCCTGTTTGCAGATGACGTGAAGTTGATGAGAAGAATACACTCGATCGAAGACCAGGCAGAACTACAAAGGGATCTGGACAGGCTGCAGACCTGGTCCAACAATTGGCTCCTGGAGTTCAATCCCACCAAGTGCAAAGTCATGAAGATTGGGGAAGGGCAAAGAAGGCCGCAGACGGAGTACAGTCTAGGGGGTCAGAGACTACAAACCTCACTCAAGGAAAAAGATCTTGGGGTGAGTATAACACCAGGCACATCTCCTGAAGCGCACATCAACCAAATAACTGCTGCAGCATATGGGCGCCTAGCAAACCTCAGAACAGCATTCCGACATCTTAATAAGGAATCATTCAGGACCCTGTACACCGTGTATGTTAGGCCACCATATTGGAGTATGCGGCACCAGTTTGGAACCCACACCTAGCCAAGCACGTGAAGAAACTAGAGAAAGTGCAAAGGTTTGCAACAAGACTAGTCCCAGAGCTAAGAGGTATGTCCTACGAGGAGACGTTAAGGGAAATCAACCTGACGAAACTGGAGGACAGGAGAGATAGGGGGGACATGATAACGACATACAAAATACTGAGAGGAATTGACAAGGTGGACAAAGACAGGATGTTCCAGAGATTGGACACAGTAACAAGGGGACACAGTTGGAAGCTGAAGACACAGATGAATCACAGGGATGTTAGGAAGTATTTCTTCAGCCACAGAGTAGTCAGTAAGTGGAATAGTTTGGGAAGCGATGTAGTGGAGGCAGGATCCATACATAGCTTTAAGAGGAGGTATGATAAAGCTCACGGCTCAGGGAGAGTGACCTAGTAGCGATCAGTGAAGAGGCGGGGCCAGGAGCTCGGACTCGACCCCCGCAACCTCAACTAGGTGAGTACAACTAGGTGAGTACATGCACACACACACACACACACACACACACACAACACATTTCTCTAACACTTGCCTCTTCATATATACATTAGGATGCACCGATTATTCTAGCCTAATTATTTAATTATCCTTATTATTTTAATATCCTAGTTGTGTTTTAAAACACTAGCTGTAATTAGGCTATTAAAATATTCCTTAATAGCCAGCTATAGTTAAATAGCCTAGTTGTAGTTAGCCTGTTTATAGTTAAATAACCTAGTTGCAGTTAGCCAGCTATAGTGTTCGCATCGCTGTTGGGCCGTGCGGACGTGCTGCGCAGTAGCTCCTGATTGAGTTGGCTTTTGCACAGTGTTGACGTGTACTTGACTCTGTGAAGACCTGTTTGCGCGCTCTCTAGAATTGAAGCAAGATGCCCTCCATCAAGCAACTTTACCAACAGCTTAAGGAAGAATTGAGGATGGCGAATATGGAAATTCGGCGACTGACCGAGGAAAACAAAAAGATTCGTAGTCCTCCTGTTTTGAGTCCTCAGGTCAAGAAGGGAAACTGGTCAGTGGCTGGACAGCAGGGAAAGAAGTTGACGATCAAGAAGATGAATGGAAAGGTAGAAACGATGAAGAAGAAAGAGACTGCCGTGGAAACTGTTGTGGAAACATCTAATACATTCTCAGTGCTACCCGACGAATGTGAGTCGACTACTAGGAACGTCACGGCGAACGACACCAAGGAAGGTACAAATATTGTTGTTGTTGGGGATAGCCAAGTAAGGTATATGGATAGGGCGTTCTGCTTGAAGGACAGGAGTAGGAGACAGAGAGTTTGCTTTCCTGGGGCTGGGATGGAGGATATTGTTAGCCGTCTGGATGACATCATGAGAGGTAATGGGAGTAATCCTATTATCTGTCTCAGTGCTGGAGGCAACGATGTTGGCAGACATAGGAGTGAAGACCTGATTAGCAGGTATAGGTCAGCAATAGAAATAATTAGGAGTAAGGGTGGGAACCCTCTCATATGTGGTATTTTGCCAAGGAGAGGAGTTGGATATGAATGGTTGTCCAGGGCAATTGGTGTCAATTGCTGGCTGGACAAATACTGTAAGGAAAATGCGGTAACATTCATTGACAACTGGGACCTCTTCTATGGCAGAAATGACATGTATGCCAGGGATGGGGTTCACTTATCTAGGTGTGGGGTGGGAGCACTGGCAACTGCAGTGGAGGGAGCAGTTAGGACTTTAAACTAGGAGTAGTTAGTGGTATGGGTTTTGGCAGGAAAACAGTGAAGTCCCAGTGTAGTAATATTACGAGTTCTAGAGGAACTAGTAATAATAAGAACGAGGTAGATATTGAAAAGCCAGGGACCTTGGGTGATAAGGACAGTAATAGGTTTAGTAGAAAAATAGAAATGAGCAGGAAGGGTAAAGAGAAAGGAGAGTCTTTCAATGTTTATTATGCTAATTGCCGTAGCGCTAGGAATAAGATGGACGAGTTGAGATTAGTTGCTAGTGCAGGTTACATTGATGTATTTGCCTTAACTGAGACGTGGTTTAATTCAAAAAGTCGGGACATGCCTGCGGAATGTCATATTCAGGGTTTTAAATTGTTCCAAGAAGATAGAAGTATTGGGAAGGGGGGTGGGGTGGCATTGTATGTCCGAGATCGCTTGAACTGTTGCATAAAAACGGGTATTAAGTCTGAAGTAACACATACAGAGTCTGTTTGGATAGAATTTTCAGAGGGGCATGAAAAACTGATTTTAGGAGTGATATACCGTCCCCCAAACTTAGATAGGGACCAAGGGAAACTACTATGGGAGGAAATTGTTAAGGCCACAAGGCACGATAATGTAGTAATTCTAGGAGACTTTAACTTTAGTCATGTTGATTGGAATTTCTTGACTGGGAATTTAGAATCATACGACTTCTTAGAAGTATTTCAGGATTGTTTTTTGAAGCAGTTTGTGACAGAACCTACAAGGGGAAATAACCTGTTTGACTTAGTTATGGCAAACAATGAATCCCTTGTTAATAATTTAGAAATTTCAGAGGAACTGGGTGCTAGCGACCACAAATCAATTACATTTAGCATTGAATGGAAGTACGATAGTAGCGATAACTCAGTAACAGTCCCAGATTTTCGCTTAGCAGATTACGATGGGCTTAGAGAACACTTATCTGTTGACTGGGGTAACGAAGAGAGCTATCAATATGACAGTTTTCTGAACACTATACATGCTGCTCAAAGAGCGTTTATCCCATATAAAGAAATTAGATAAAATAGAAATGACCCAAAATGGATGAATAATAGGCTCAAATATCTACTAGGGCATAAGAAAGGAATTTATAGGCGTATCAAAAGAGGTGAGGGTCATCTTATGAATCAGTATATTGACATTAAGAGGGACATTAAAAAGGGGATAAGAAAAGCTAAAAGGGACTATGAAATTAAAGTTGCTAGGGATTCTAAAACTAACCCAAAAAGTTTTTTCCAGGTCTATGGAACAAAAGTTAGAGATAAGATAGGTCCCCTTAAAAATAAATATGGGCACCTTACTGACAAAGAGAATGAAATGTGCGTGATTTTAAATAATTATTTTCTCTCAGTTTTTACACAGGAAGACACCAACAATATTCCAGTAATTAATTTTTTACAGTGGGCTAGAAGAAGATAAATTATGTAACATCACAGTCACTAGTGAGATGGCTGTGAAGCAGATAGACAGACTGAAGCAAAATAAGTCGCCGGGTCCCGATGAGGTTTTTTCAAGGGTTCTTAAGGAATGCAAAATGGAACTCTGTGAACCATTAATTAATATTTTTAATTTATCTCTTCAAACAGGTGTAGTGTCTGATATGTGGAAGATGGCTAATGTAATTCCTATTTTTAAAACAGGGGACAAGTCGTTACCGTCAAATTACCGCCCAATAAGCCTGACCTCAATTGTAGGCAAATTACTAGAGTCAATTATAGCTGAGATTATAAGAAGCCATCTCGATAAGCATAGCTTGATTAATGATACTCAGCATGGATTCACAAGAGGCCGGTCTTGTCTAACTAATTTATTAACTTTTCTTCAGTAAAGCTTTTGAGGCTGTTGACCACAATAAAGAATTTGATATTATTTACTTAGATTTTAGTAAGGCTTTTGATAGAGTTCCGCACCATAGACTGTTAAAGAAAGTGGCAGCTCATGGCATTGGGGAAAAGTGCTCTCGTGGATCGAGTCATGGCTCACTGACAGGAAGCAGAGAGTGTCCATAAATGGGGTTAAGTCCGAGTGGGGATCTGTAACAAGTGGCGTTCCACAGGGATCAGTCTTGGGCCCGTTGTTGTTTATAATATATATCAATGATCTTGATGAGGGAATTACTAGTGATATGAGCAAATTCGCCGATGACACAAAGATAGGTAGGATAATTGATTCAAACGTAGGTGTTATGGAACTTCAGGAGGATTTAAACAAACTCTATTCTTGGTCAGAAAAGTGGCAGATGCAGTTCAATGTAGATAAATGCAAGGTTCTGAAGCTTGGGAGTGCCCATAACCCTAGTACTTATAAGTTAAATGATGTAGAACTTAGCCATACAGATTGCGAAAAGGACTTGGGGGTTATGGTGAGCAGCAACCTTAAACCAAGACAGCAATGCCTAAGCGTACGTAATAAGGCAAATAGATTACTGGGATTTATATCAAGAAGTGTAAGCAACAGAAGTCCAGAGGTCATACTGCAGCTTTATACATCATTAGTAATGCCTCACCTAGATTATGCAGCTCAGTTCTGGTCTCCGTATTACAAAATGGACATAAATTCGTTAGAAAACATTCAGCGTAGGATGACTAAATTAATACATAGCATTAGAAATCTTCCTTATGAAGAAAGATTGAAGACTCTTAAGTTACATTCACTTGTTAGACGAAGAATGAGGGGAGACCTGATCGAAGTGTATAAGTGGAAGATAGGTATTAATAAAGGGGATATTAATAAGGTCTTGAGGATGTCTTTCCAAGAGAGAACCCGCAGTAATGGATTTAAATTAGATAAGTTTAGATTTAGATAGGACATAGGAAAGTATTGGTTTGGAAATAGGGTAGTTGATGAGTGGAACAGTCTACCTAATTGGGTTATTGAGGCTGGGACTTTGGGTAGTTTCAAATCTAGGTAGGATAAGTACATGAGTGGGAGGGGTTGGATTTGAGTGGGACTTTCACATCAGAGCTTATTTCTTGGGTGGCATTGAAAATTGGGTTGGGCAAATGTTTTGTTAGTGGGATGAATTGTAAAGGACCTGCCTAGTATGGGCCAGCAGGCCTCCTGCAGCGTTCCTCCTTTCTTATGTTCTTAAATAACCTAGTTGCAGTTAAATACCATAGGTATAGTTAGTCTATTAATAGTTAAATAGTCTGGCTACATTTAGACTAGTTATAGTTAAATAGTCTAACTATAGACTAGTTATAGTTAAATATTCTAGCTATAGTTAGACTAGTTATAGTTAGATAGTATAGTTATAGACTAGTTATAGTTAAATAGTCTAGTTATAGTTAGACTAATTATAGTTAAATAGTCTAGTTATAGTTAGACTAGTTATAGCTAAATAGTCTAGTTATAGTTAGACTAGTTATAGTTAAATAGTCTAGTTATAGACTAGTTACAGTTAAATATTCTATTTATAGTAAAATAGTATAGTTATAGTTAGACTAGTTATAATTAGACTAGTTAGTTATATAGACTAGTTATAGTTAGACTAGTTATAGTTAGTCTAGTTATAGTTAGACTAGTTATAGTTAGACTAGTTATAGTTAGACTAGTTATAGTTAAATAGTATAGTTATAGTTAGACTAGTTATAGTTAGACTAGTTATAGTTAAATAGTATAGTTATAGTTAAATAGTATAGTTATAGTTAGACTAGTTATAGTTAGACTAGTTATAGTTAAATAGTATAGTTATAGTTAGACTAGTTATAGTTAAATAGTATAGTTATAGTTAGACTAGTTATAGTTAGACTAGTTATAGTTAAATAGTATAGTTATAGTTAGACTAGTTATAGTTAAATAGTATAGTTATAGACTAGTTATAGTTAGACTAGTTATAGTTAAATAGTATAGTTATATTTAGACTAGTTATAGTTAAATAGTATAGTTATAGTTAGACTAGTTATAGTTAAATAGTATAGTTATAGTTAGTCTAGTTATAGTTAGACTAGTTATAGTTAGACTAGTTATAGTTAGACTAGTTATAGTTAAATAGTCTAGTTATAGTTAGACTAGTTATAGTTAGACTAGTTATAGTTAAATAGTATAGTTATAGTTAGACTAGTTATAGTTAGACTAGTTATAGTTAGACTAGTTATAGTTAAATAGTATAGTTATAGTTAGACTAGTATAGTAGACTAGTTATAGTTAGACTAGTTATAGTTAGACTAGTTATAGTTAAATAGTATAGTTATAGTTAGACTAGTTATAGTTAGACTAGTTATAGTTAGACTAGTTATAGTTAGACTAGTTATAGTTAGACTAGTTATAGTTAAATAGTATAGTTATATTTACATATTTTTCCTGATTTATCAAGATTTGTTTGGTTACTTGTTTGTTTGTTGAGACGAGAGAGATACTACTTCCTAACATACTCGTTATAGTTATTGGGAAGCGCAAAGCCCGTAGGGGTTATAGGACACACCCGGGGCAATGATAATTAGACCGTAGCCCTAATTCCCTGGATCAAGAGCACATCACTGTTGAATAAGTCAGGTACTTTAAAGAGGACATTATTATATATTTATTATTATTATTATTATTATTATTATAATCAAGCGCTGAACCCGTAAGGGTCATACAGCGCTGTTAAAGAGTGACAGCAGGGCAGGAAGTGTCAAAATAGGCAAAGGTATCAGGTGGGGTCCCCCAAGATTTAGTACCTCTCTGTTCATTATTATTATTATTATTATTAATATTCGGGAATGGGCAGTATTCAGGTTTGGTCCAAGGAAGGAGGAGATTTCATCTCATGTCCACCCATTTGACGAGTGTAACCTGGATAAAGTACCTTATGGATTTTCAACGAGGTACGTCAGGCTTGTCTCAGAGTACGCAGCACCAGCATGGAGTCTCCACCTCACCAAACATTCACAAATTTGAAGAAGTCCAAATATTCGCAGCCAAACTAATCCAAGTTCTGAGGGATGTTATATAATGTCTAGTAAAACTTGTCACAACTTTTTAATAAACTGAGCTGTGTTTTAAGGGGAAAGTTTAACAATCCTGATCATCTAGTTTCTCCAACATGACGAAATTACTACTATTACTACTATTACTACTACTACTAATAATAATAGTAATTATTATTATTATTTCTACAGGTACATGATACAAGCTGCTTGTTATGCAGAGCATTTCAGGCAAATTAGGTCAGTTTTGTCCCCAGGATGCGACCCTCACCAGTCCACTAACACCCAGATACCTACTTATTGCTAGGTGAACAGTGATAGCAAGTGTCTTAAGGAAACACGTCCTAATGTTTGCATCTGTACCGTAAACTTGACAACTTTGGAAGACAGGAGGGTTAGAGGGCATATAATTACGATGTACAAAATACGGACAGGGCGTGAAGGGAAGGGGCTTTCCTGTTGGCTTAATTGGTAGCGGTCTCGGCTTCCACACCTGGTCGACCGTGAGGCCTGGTCATGGACCGGGCCGAGGGGGCGTTGAGCCTCTCGGAATTCCCTCAAGTAAACCGGGGTTCAGTCTCCGGATGAATACAAACATTAAGCATTTTTCCGTACACCTGCTGCTCCTCTTCACCTAGCAGTAAGTAGGTATTTGGTTGCTGCTTCTGCTTCCTACTCTTCTTGATAGGGTAGACAGGAACACTGTAATCCAGGCACTAGGATAGAAGCAAAAACAAAACACACAATATCACAAATTTAACGTGATAAATTCCTGAAGTTACTAGCCAGGTTGTGGTTCGTATATTGCACTGATTGTGGCCAGCAGTAACAGCCTGGTTGACCAGGCTTTGATGCATCAGGGGGCGTTGACCCCCAGAAACCCCCTTCAGGCATCGTAGCACAGGATGATACATAAACTGGTAAGAACAGGCAGCGGTGTCAGGGAAGGTGTGGTGACACTAGTAACTGCTCAACAGGAGACAGACTGATGATGAGGTTCACGGAGAATGTACCAGGCTGGGCAGACATGATACTAATATATTGAAAGTAAAACCTAGACCCGTGTGAATCGTACAAGGAGGAAACAGAGACGCGGGGTCCCACAAGGGTCAGTCATGTGCTGGGTTAAAGGACACAGGTGCAACTAATGGGACATTTATTGTGGCAACGTTTCACTCTCCAGGAGCTTTGTCAAGCCATTACTACTTGACAAAGCTCCTGGAGAGCGAAACGTTGCCACAACAATACGTCACATTACCTGCATCTGTCTTTCACCTAACTTTTTGCCGGTAATTCTGCAATCATTACTGTCAGTCATGTAGCAAACACTTCATCATGTGATAGTCCTGGGGATTGCTGTTTGCTGATGATGTAAAACTGATTAAGAGTAAAACTGAAGATAGTGAACCACCGTAAGATGACTTGAACACACTAAAGGGATGATCTGAAAAATGGTTACTGGAGTTCGACTTGACTCAAAGTAATGAAATGAAGAATCAAAGGAGAAAGACTGGAGACGGAGTATAGACTGGAGAGCAGAGGCTACATATTTTAAACAAGACTTTGGAGTATGTATACTACTCATCATGTCGCTGTATAGCCCTTGTGGCTTAGCGCTTCTTTTTTTTTTTATTATAATAAAATACTCATCATGTCATCAGAGGTTCACATTTACCGAATACTTTAGGTGTATACACATGTGTATACACACAAACTACATTCAGGATTATTATTATAATCAAAACTAAGGGCTAAACCCACTAGGGTCATACAGCATTGCAGGGCAGGGAGTGTTGCAGGATCATAGTATAGTAAGGTTGGAGAGGACAGAGGCAGAGTTAGAAAGGGCTGTGAGGAGTGCTGAAGGCAGTATTAGCAAAGTTTCTGTAATAAATCTCTTGCTGTCAAAAAGTCAACGAGGGCGTCTGTGTCAAAGGTGGGGCCGTCAGCGAGGAGGGAAGATAAAGTGTGCTAGAGCAGTGACGACGCTGGTGAAACTACATTTTGGAATCTTAAGTAAGTTAAGAGGCAACGTAAGTTCCCCCGTCTTCTAATATATTATTTTTCCACTATAATCTACCTTGTCTATAATTACTATCGCATTTGCTTTGAAACAGACAAAGAAAATGCGAAAATAATTATAGACAAGGTAGATTATAGTGGAAAAGTGACATATTGGAAGGTGGGGGAAGTTAGGTGCGTCTTAACAGCCTTTCAGGTTCTGTGTACACCATGTTAGAGCTGTATTAAAGTATGCAGCTCCAGCCTTAAGCCCACATCTGATCAAATAGTACAAAACCTGCAAAAAGTGTAGAGGTTTGCAACAAAACTGGTCCCTCAACTAAAGCTGACCAACGAATAAAAACGAAAGGAATTAAACCTGGCGACCTTAGAATATAGAAGAACCAGGTAAGATAAAACAGCGTATTAGATAGTCAGATGAATTGATAAGGTAGCCAGGAAGTGTTTAAAAGGCGAGGGATAAGAGACAAGGAAGCCACCATCTGCAGCTCATAAGACTGCCATCCCCACGAGCCCCTTTGAGGCGGGGTAGATGGCAGACCAGAGGCCTAGCTTCTCCCTACGAGCCCCGTGAGGGCGGGGAATGTGGCTAGGCCTGGGGACACTTGGTCCCAAAGATGAGGAGGTACTGTACCTCCTCCCATGGGAGACTTAAGTCTCGAGACACTCCCTAGATAGGGAGCCAAGGCCGGGTCACCACTACTTGGAAAAGACCCGGGCCGGGAGAATACCGGCGAATAAAAAAAAAAAAAAGACAAGGAAGCCAAGCTGGAAGCTAAGTAAACAAGAGCAGGGATGTGTAAACATTCTTGCTGAGCAATGGTTAGGAAATGACACGGCCTGGACGAGGTCGTGGTGGAAGCAGACACCATACACAGTGTTAGTGATAAGTACGACAGTGTCATCGAGGCAGAGAATTATTGAAACATAGTGAAGGTCGTTCGACTCACGACCTGAGAACTAATCCATGCAACCACGGCTAGCAATCATATTACCACCACTTTCACACTACCACAACCACGACTAGCAATCATATTACCACCACTACAACCACGACTAGCTCTCTCACTACCACCACTACAACCACGACTAGCTCTCTCACTACCACCACTACAACCACGACTAGCTCTCTCACTACCACCACTACAACCACGACTAGCTCTCTCACTACCACCACTACAACCACGACTAGCTCTCTCACTACCACCACCACAACCACGACTAGCTCTCTCATACCACCACTACAATCCACGACTAGCTCTCTCACTACCACCACCACAACTACGACTAGCTCTCTCACTACCACCACTACAACCACGACTAGCTCTCTCACTACCACCACCACAACCACGACTAGCTCTCTCACTACCACCACCACAACCACGACTAGCTCTCTCACTACCACCACCAAAACCACGACTAGCTCTCTCACTACCACCACTACAACCACGACTAGCTCTCTCACTACCATCACCATAACCACGACTAGCTCTCACACTACCACCACCAAAACCACGACTAGCTTTCACACTACCACCACCACAACCACGACTAGACAACTCTCATATTACCACCACACAACCACGACTAACTCGCACACTACCACCACCACAACCACGACTAGACAACTCTCATATTACCACCTCATTCACACTACCACCCACTATCACCACTACTTTCACCATCACCACCACTACTTCCATCAGCACCTCCAGGAAGCAGGAAGGTTACTGAGCAGGGTAAGAGATGGGTCAGAGGCAGGAGTACAGGAAGTAGACAACTGACATTTGCTCGGTAACTGTAGACGAGGGAAGGAGGAGGAGGAGGGAGAGTGAAGAATAGGGGAGGAGGGAGAGTGAAGAATAGGGGAGGAGGGAGAGTGAAGAATAGGGGAGGAGGGAGAGTGAAGAATAGGGGAGGAGGGAGAGTGAAGAATAGGGGGAGGGGAGGTGAAGAAGAGGAGAGGAAGATCAGAGGTAAAGTATACAAGGGTAAATAAGAGAGAAAAAAAAGGAACAAGAACACGAGGGACCAAGAGCTATAGATCATCTTAAATAACTGTTTCTCTCTTTAGATGTTTCCGGGGGTGAGCGCCCCCGCGGCACGGTCCTGGACCAGACCTTCCAAGGTGCGTCACGGTAGTACCAGGCTGCAACGTGACAGCAATGAAAGCTGGACACTGAAGAGAAAATTGCAGAGACGATGATTATATTGAGGGGGGGAGCGCTAAACCCGTAGGAGGCCATACAGCGCCTGGGGAATGAGGAAAATCAGGTTCAATTCAAGGATGGGAGGTTCATTTCCCTGGATCAAGAGCCCTTCACTAGCATCAAGGAACTTCCCTTGAGGTATACTGTGTGAATGTCTTGTGTTCCTGCTGACTCATCACCTGCTGGAGGAACTCGTGCTAAGTCCCTGCTGACTCAACACCTGCTGAAGGGACTCGTATTGAGTTCCTGCTGACTCAACACCTGCTGAAGGGACTCGTATTGAGTTCCTGCTGACTCAACACCTGCTGAAGGGACTCGTATTGAGTTCCTGCTGACTCAACACCTGCTGAAGGGACTCGTATTGAGTTCCTGCTGACTCAACACCTGCTGAAGGGACTCATATTGAGTTCCTGCTGACTCATCACCTGCTGAAGGGACTCGTATTGAGTTCCTGCTGACTCAACACCTGCTGAAGGGACTCGTATTGAGTTCCTGCTGACTCAACACCTGCTGAAGGGACTCATATTGAGTTCCTGCTGACTCATCACCTGCTGAAGGGACTCGTATTGAGTTCCTGCTGACTCATCACCTGCTGGAGGGACTCGTATTGAGTTCCTGCTGACTCATCACCTGCTGAAGGGACTCGTATTGAGTTCCTGCTGACTCAACACCTGCTGAGAGGGACTCGTATTGAGTTCCTGCTGACTCAACACCTGCTGAAGGGACTCGTATTGAGTTCCTGCTGACTCAACACCTGCTGAAGGGACTCGTATTGAGTTCCTGCTGACTCAACACCTGCGAAGGGACTCGATTGATTCCTGCTGACTCAACACCTGCTGGAGGGACTCGTATTGAGTTCCTGCTGACTCAACACCTGCTGAAGGGACTCGTATTGAGTTCCTGCTGACTCAACACCTGCTGAAGGGACTCGTATTGAGTTCCTGCTGACTCAACACCTGCTGAGGGACTCGTATTGAGTTCCTGCTGACTCAACACCTGCTGAAGGGTCGATTATCCTTGTAGGTTGTATGAGCGTGTTGATCATTTCTCTACACTGATCCAAGGAACGGGGGATAACTCCAACTCCTAGAATCAAGAGCCCTTCACTATCAAGGTCTCCTCCTTGAGGTGACATGTATGAAGCATCCTGACCTTCCTGCACACCATCAATATAGTTCTTTTGTGCTATATTGCAACGATGCAATAGCTAGCAGCGTGTTGTATTAGTATGATACAGTGTGTTTCTTGCTGTATTGAAACGATGCAGTAACTATCAGTGTATTGTATTTGTATGATACAATAAGTATATTTTCTCTACACATATGCTGCTATGTATGATAATCTATATAACTGTATTTGTGCATACCTGAATAAACTTAGTTTTCCTGCTCTACAGGAGGTGTCAGCAGACTGCGAGTGCTGCGCTGTCTGCATCGAACCTTACCAGGTGGCTGACACCGTCAGGACCTTACCATGCAAGTATGTATATCTTATGAGACGTCTCTCTCTCTCTCTCTCTCTCTCTCTCTCTCTCTCTCTCTCTCTCTCTCTCTCTCTCTCTCTCTCTCATTCTCATGAACGAGTGTTGTACACTCAGATGTTCTCTCCTGGTAATATTCCACAGTATAGGTACATTCTACACGTTTAAAATATATTAAAGACTTATGACTATATGAATTATTATTATTAGTGTTATTATTATTATTATATTAAAAGGTTACCCTGTGTTGTTGACAGGCACGAGTTCCACAAGAACTGTGTTGACCCGTGGTTGTTGGATCACAGAACTTGTCCCATGTGTAAGATGGATATTCTCAAGTTCTACGGATATATCGTAAGTTCTGGTGAATGGTATGAATTCATTGTAAGATCCGGTGAACGGAATGAATATGTTGTAAGTTTTAGTTAATAGACAAACTAGCGACTTGAAACTCACGTAGAAGAGCAGTGTTATGCTGATGTGAAGTGTTATGTCAGTCGCCTCAAGTGTTATGTCAGTCGCCTCAAGTGTTATGTCAGTCGCCTCAAGTGTTATGTCAGTCGCATCAAGTGGCCAGTTTGAGTTTGTCATATTTTGGCTCTCATGTAATAATGAAATATAATAATTTAAACAGTTTGTTAAAAAGAATAAACCTGATTGTAACTCAGTGAAAATTTACATATTTTGAATTAACTCCTTCAAGCATCGTTATATATATATATATATATATATATATATATATATATATATATATATATATATATATATATATATATATATATATATTATATTATATATGTATGTCGTGCCGAACAGGTAAAACTTGCGATTTGGGCTTAAATAGCGACGCTCTTCTTGCCGAATAAGTCAAGCGAAAATTTGTGTATGCAATAATTTCGCAAAAATCATTCTGAACCTAACGAAAAAAATATATTACATTGTGTTTGTTTATTATTAAATTATTGTAAACTTATCTAAAATATATTTAGTTGGATTAGGCTTAATTAAATTGCGCTTATTATAATAAGGTTAGGTAAGTTTTCTTAGGTTCTTTTGATACAAAATTAATTTTGACTAAAATAAATGAAAATATATATATATATATATATATATATATATATATCTTTAAACGTATAAGAATTTTTTTTAGAAAGGACTTAATTTTAAACGAGTTCTTGCTAATAGACCAGATTTACTTATTCGGCACGACACACACACACACAGGGAGATCGACTGGGAAAACCTGGAGCCACATGGGGGTCCCGAAACATGGAGAGCCAAGATGATGGATGTGGTACTTGAAAACCTCATGCATCAACATGTCAGGGACACAACCAGAGAGAGAGGGGAGGATGAGCCAGCAAGACTGGATCTTGTGTTCACCCTGAGCAGTTCAGACATTGAGGACATCACTTACGAGAGGCCCCTTGGAGCTAGCGATCACGTGGTCCTGAGTTTTGATTATATAGTAGAGTTACAAGTGGAGAAGGTAACAGGAACTGAAGGGGACAGGCCAAACTATAAAAGGGGGGACTACACAGGTATGAGAAACTTCCTGCAGGAGGTTCAGTGGGACAGAGAAATGGTAGGAAAATCAGTAAACGAGATGATGGAATATGTGGCAACAAAGTGCAAGGAGGCAGAGGAAAGGTTTATTCCCAAGGGAAACAGAAATAATAGGAAGACCAAAACGAGTCCTTGGTTTACCCGAAGGTGTAGGGAGGCAAAAAACTAAGTGCAACAGAGAATGGAAAAGATACAGGAGGCATAGGACCCAGGAAAACAAGGAGATTAGTAGAAGAGCCAGAAACAAGTATGCACAGATAAGGAGGGAGGCCCAGCGACAGTATGAAAACGACATAGCATCGAAAGTCAAATCTGACCCGAAACTGCTGTATAGCCACATTAGGAGGAAGACAACAGTCAAGGACCAGGTGATAAGGCTGAGGAAAGAAGGTGGAGAACTCACAAGAAACGATCAAGAGGTATGCGAGGAGCTCAACACGAGATTTGAGGAAGTATTTACAGTAGAGACAGGAAGGACTCTGGGGGGACAGACCAGATGGGGACACCAGCAAGGAATACACCAACAAGTGTTGGACGACATACATACAGATGAGGAGGAGGTGAAGAAACTGCTAAGGGACATCGATACCTCAAAGGCAATGGGACCGGACAACATCTCCCCGTGGGTCCTTAGAGAGGTAGCAGATATGTTGTGCGTGCCACTTACCACAATCTTCAACACGTCCCTGGAAACTGGGCAACTACCTGAGGTATGGAAGACGGCAAATGTAGTTCCCATTTTTAAAAAAGGAGACAGAAAAGAGGCACTAAACTATAGACCTGTGTCATTGACGTGTATAGTATGCAAAGTTATGGAGAAGATTATCAGGAGGAGAGTGGTGGAGCACCTGGAAAGGAACAAGAGTATAAATGCCAACCAGCACGGATTCATGGAAGGCAAATCCTGTGTCACAAACCTTCTGGAGTTTTATGATAAAATAACAGAAGTAAGACACGAGAGAGAGGGGTGGGTTGATTGCATCTTCTTGGACTGCAAGAAGGCCTTTGACACAGTTCCTCACAAGAGATTAGTGCAGAAGCTAGAGCATCAGGCGCATATAACAGGAAGGGCACTGCAGTGGATCAGAGAATACCTGACATGGAGGCAACAACGAGTCATGGTACGTAATGATGTATCACAGTGGGCACCTGTGACGAGCGGGGTCCCACAGGGGTCGGTCCTAGGACCAGTGCTATTTTTGGTATATGTGAACGACATGATGGAAGGGTTAGACTCAGAAGTGTCCCTGTTTGCAGACGATGTGAAGTTAATGAGGAGAATTAAATCTGATGAGGACCAGGCAGGACTTCAAAGAGACCTGGACAGACTGGACACCTGGTCCAGCAAATGGCTTCTCGAATTTAATCCTGCCAAATGCAAAGTCATGAAGATAGGGGAAGGGCACAGAAGACCACAGACAGAGTATAGGCTAGGTGGCCAAAGACTGCAAACCTCACTCAAGGAGAAAGATCTTGGGGTGAGTATAACACCGAGCATGTCTCCGGAAGCACACATCAATCAGATAACTGCTACAGCATATGGGCGCCTGGCAAACCTGAGAACAGCATTCCGATGCCTTAGTAAGGAATCGTTCAAGACACTGTACACCGTGTATGTCAGGCCCATACTGGAGTATGCAGCACCTGTTTGGAACCCGCACTTGATAAAGCACGTCAAGAAACTAGAGAAAGTACAAAGGTTTGCGACAAGGTTAGTTCCAGAGCTAAGGGGAATGTCCTATGAAGAAAGATTAAGGGAAATCGGCCTGACGACACTGGAGGGCAGGAGAGTCAGGGGAGACATGATAACGACATATAAAATACTGCGTGGAATAGACAAGGTGGACAAGGACAGGATGTTCCAGGGAGGGGACACAGAAACAAGAGGCCACAATTGGAAGTTGAAGACACAAATGAGTCAGAGAGATAGTAGGAAGTATTTCTTCAGTCATAGAGTTGTAAGGCAGTGGAATAGCCTAGAAAATGACGTAGTGGAGGCAGGAACCATACACAGTTTTAAGACGAGGTTTGATAAAGCTCATGGAGCGGGGAGAGAGAGGGCCTAGTAGCAACCGGTGAAGAGGCGGGGCCAGGAGCTAGGACTCGACCCCTGCAACCACAAACAGGTGAGTACAAATAGGTGAGTACATGCACACACACATGAACACACACGCACACACACATGCATGCACATACAACAGGCCAAGTGTCTAATCGACATGTGCCTAGGACCAAATGGTAACTAACATGCACACACACACATGCACGCACACGCACACACACATGCACACGCACGCACACACGCACACGCGCACACACACACACACACACACACACACACACACACACACACACACACACACACACACACACACACACACACACACACCACACACACACGCGCGCGCGCGCACACACACACACACGCACACACATGCACACACATGCACACACCCATGCACACCCACGCACACACACCACACACACATGCATGCACATACAACAGGCCAAGTGTCTAATCGACATGTGCCTAGGACCAAATGGTTACTAACATGCACACACACATGCACGCACACACATGCACACGCACGCACACACGCACACACGCGCACACACACACCACACACACACACACACACACACACACACACACACACACACACACACACACACACACACACACACACACACATTTACAAATAAGTTACCCACCCGGGTAAGAGACTCACTCTATTACTTGTAATTTTTAGGTTATGCCACGTTACCCAGGTATTATATTAACACTAATTTAATACATATAACAAAATGGTTATAATCATAACCATAGTTTTTACAAGGTGGAGGGGTAAGCCAGTGGAAGGCCTCTGTCACATGACCAAAAGCTCCAGCTGCGGGTCATGAGTAAGACCCGCGTCAGGAAACACTTGTCATGTTTCCTGACAAACCTAATACCTACCTACTAATTTAATATACTGACAGGTTCAAGGGAAGGATAGGTGGCTAAACATTTGAGACATTGTCGTATTTTTGTTTGTACGGTTGGGTTCACAGGCTAAGATGTGTTAACTTACCTCAGCTCATGTCTGAGATTTAGTTCTGATGTTGTTAGCTACTTTGATAACCAGTGTTTCATGTATTATTTGAATTATTGAAGTACACATTATTATAATCATGGGGGAGCGTCAAACCCGTAGGAATATACAGCGCCTGGGGGGGGATGGAAAGTATTCAGGCTTAGTTCGGGGAACCGGAGCACAGATCCGATTCCCTAGATCAAGAGCCCCTCACTAGCGTCAAAGAACCTCCCTTCAGGGGACTGGAGTACACAGGTTCCAGGACCTGTGTACTCCAGTCAACATTAAAATTTTGTTCTTCAGTGTAGATATTTCATGTTTCTTTTAGTCCATAAAATATTTGCTTCACTGTGCACTAATTAAGGGTCGTGGGCGATAACATCCAGTGTGAATTATGAGTTAATATGGAGTTAACTAGGTTTCAGTGAAGGGGAGTGTAGCTCAAATTCCTTGAATCAAGAGATTGTCAGTTTAAATGCACGACAAGCGACCTCCCCTACTTTCATCATGCTCAACTTTCTACTAATTATCACTTCTCAACATTGTGCAGTGGACAGGCAGCACAGAGACCGTGTTGCCCATGGAGGACGAGGTGGAATTTGAGATAATTGTAAAGTCTCTTGAGTATTTTTTGTTCCCTTGTCAGTAGAACATTGAAAGTGTAGTCAGCCATGAATCAAAGATATATGTAATTAATACAAATTACAAGCACTAGGATATTTTCATTATGGAGACAAAAAACAATGTCTGGATCGATAAAGCTTCCAGGAGAGAAATATTGTCATAATGAAAATTATCCTAGTGTTGTGCATGGCTTTTTTACACGTAGTGATGAGCAACAACATTAAACAGCGTAGCCTTGGAATGGTACATTCATGCTTTTGTTTACAATATGTAACTAAAAAAAATCAAATTGGCGTATTGGACTTTGTATGGCTAGTATATGTACTTAATTAGTATTGATTTTTACACGCACTTTGAATTTTTATTAATGTACAGATTAATATGTATCTTTGGCTAACAAGAGCCAACGTGTGTGGCTAAGCAAACAATAGCCACTACCAGGTTGCTTAAGTGATAGACGTTACACTAATAGACTGTCAAGATGGTTTAATGACACTGGAGGGTAAACTAGTACCAGTCTACCAAGCTGCTGTACACACTCAGGGGGACACGAGGAACATTAATAAACACCTGACAGTAAGTTCGTAAATTATCTCTGATGAAGCTTGGTGGGTGTTACTAATCTTTGCTGTGAAGAAAACAAATGTTGCAGAACAAGCTTTCTTGAGGACAACGTTTCGCTGTGTAGAGCTTATTGAAGCTCTACGCAAAACGTTCTAATAAAAGCTTATTTATCAATGTGTATTTTCTTCACTGGTGATGGCTGGTAGTACATCACTTGGTTCCAACTGTTATAGTGCTGGAGGGAATAATAGGATGCACAACATTGCGGTGGCTCGGTTTGCAGTGCACTCGCCTCACACTGAGTGCCCGTGGTTCGATCCCTGGCATGGGTAGAAACATTAGGCACGTTTCCTGACACCTGCTGTCTCTGTTCACCTAACAGTAACTAGTTACCTGGGTGTTAGTCGACTGGTGTGGAACGCATCCTGGGGGGCAAGATTGAAGGACAACAATGGAAATAAGACAGTCCCCGATGATGCACTTTCTTTGGTTATCCTGGGTGGCTAACCCTCTGGGTTAAAAATACGAACACGAGACGAGAGGGTAGAGAATCATGCGTTCGTATTTAGATTGTGTTGTACGTAGGGCCAATGGCATTCCGCAGATAGTGTGGCAGCTGGCCCAGAAAGTCGATGTCATGTTTCTAACACAGGACACACTGAATTTAAATTTGAAAAAAAAAATATTTACAAAGGCTGTAGGGAAGGACTGGTTTGGTAGTAGAGTTGTAGACGAGTGGAACAAACTCCCAGGTAACGTCTTTGAGGCAAGAACTTCGGGTAGCTTTAAATATAGATTGGATGGGTACATGAGGGCGTGGGTGGGTGAGTTGGACCTGTCTGCCTTTTGCAGTGCTCCTTCATTTTTGTATGGGAGCAAGACGTGTTGTGTAAACAACCACCGAAAATGAAGTGGTTACTACCTGGTTGACATCACAGGAAGTATACACCGAGAGGTGTGTCTCAGTGCATGTGCGCTGAGAATTTACCTTATTCCGTATTTTAGGTATTAAAGTATTACTATATAAATTGTATAGATAACCGACAAGTTGATGAGTGTGACTTGTGTGACACTTAGATATCTTCAGTGTGGGAACGTGTTGTCAACCACTGGCTTCTTCAGTCCAATACACTTCAGTTGTCTGAGTATGTCCCCTCTCCACGCATATGCTATACTTTTATCAAGATTGATGGACTGAACACATCTCCAGGCTGAGGGACTGATTGCCTCAACCTCCTCGTCTTCCACCGGTCTGTGTACTAGACTTACCAAGCCACTGGCCTGATCACTTCAGTACCTTAGTGATTAAAGTATTCTTGACTGGTCGTGGACAGGTGACATGCAGCCTTATGACCCTTATGTACTCGAGACTTTTGAACCTCATTTGTCAGTGTTTATGTAACCAGAATGTATATTGTTAGTACTGTGTATGCAATATTTTTTCTTAAGAGACGCCAGGCGAGACAGCCTGTGACTAACCGCTGTCGCTGGGAAGGAGGGGGGGGGGTTGTTTGAAGGTAGGATCTCTCTATGTACAGTAAACACCAGACTGAAGTCGGCTATCATTCTTCGTGTATCTGGAGTAACCCACGATATGACAGACAAGAGTATTACGTATCAACTAACCAACTGGGTTGAGAGTAGAGATGGGATGGGCAGGTGCAGGATTGACTTGAGATATCAATCATTGCTGGAGGATTCGTTAGAGAAGTCAGCTGCGGAAGCGAGAGAGCAATGATAACAAGGGATCTGAGAGATGAGGTCATAGCAGGGATGAGATACTGAACTCTCTGCATGCACAACCTAATGTCATCCATCTCTGTACATACATTGTATCACGTGGAAATAAATCTTTAACTTTGACCTGGAGAGGATGGTATTGTTGTCCCGAAGTATAGCAATCAGGACAGAATTCTCTTGGTAGAAGTGCCTCTGGCGAGACTTGCATCGCTAGAGCAGGAGATTCTGACAGGGATAGCCTTTGCTTTGCCGGTATATAAATCCTGGTGAGGGCCGGTGAGAGCTGTCAGGTAACAGGCAGCTTGACAAATCCTCTGAAAATAGCCAGTGTGTTCTGACATTCATAACATTTTATTAATCATGGTTTTGAGAATGCACAGTGCACCTCATATACTGTATAACCTCTCGGCTCCCTGAGGCTCTTACTGTGACTGCCTCCATCCTCCTTCTTCTCCTTTAAAGACTCCTTAAATGCAGATTCGTAGTTTCTAAACGGAAACTAGCTGGTAGCGGCCTCTGGTGAGGGCGATGACCTCTGGAATCTACAAGAAGTAACATGTTGCATTAACTATATCTTCCTCCTTATCACTTTTGTGCATCCTCCGTATGTCTTCTCCCTAACGTCAACACCCTTGTTATGCAGCGCTGTATGACCCACGTGGATCTGCTAGCTTTGTCATGCATCTCTGTATGACCCACGTGGTTCTTGCTTTGTTATGCAGCGTTGTATGACACACGTGGCTCTAGTTTTTTTGTTTTTTTTTTTAATGCGTATACTCAGTGGGAGTTTTGATGTGTATTTCTTGTGGATCTGCTGACTTACTCGGGTAGACAGTCTTTTGAGAACATTGTTGAGTCTCCTGTGTTGTATCTGTTGTATCTGACATGAGTACTACCATGCCTAGTTTCTTTGTACTCCGTCTATCCTAGTTAGTAACTGGACTTCCGTAATTTCATGAGTTCTGTCATGCCTTAGAGCTTATTTATACTCAGTCTATCTTAGTAGCTGGACTTACGTTGTTTCATGAGTACTGTCATGCCTAGAGCTTCTTTGTACTCAGTTTCCGTAACCTTACGCTAAACATTTCTATTACATATTTCTGCATACGCGTGTTCTCCATGCCTAAATATTGAACCACTGTGTTTGCTTCAGCAGTATATTTTATACTGTGCAAGGTGTCAGTGTTGCAATAAGTTACGCACACAGCATGAACAATT
Source organism: Cherax quadricarinatus (assembly GCF_026875155.1). Taxonomy (NCBI): domain Eukaryota; kingdom Metazoa; phylum Arthropoda; class Malacostraca; order Decapoda; family Parastacidae; genus Cherax; species Cherax quadricarinatus. The sequence goes on along the minus strand of NC_069413.1, from coordinate 11,955,892 downwards.
TCCTCATACACATTAGTAGGTATACTTAAGTGAATTCACATGGTAGGCAAGATTTTAACTTTGTACCAAAACAAATTTAGCATCCTTCTAACAGAACATTGCTAAGCATAGTGTCATTTAATATTGCTTAACCATACTCAGCTTGTCTAAGGTCAACCAAAGTATACGTGCTTGTAAAACACACGGGCCCTAGTAGGTGCTAAATTAATTTACATATATTTATTGGACTGGAGAGAATAAGTGTCATCAGTTGAAAATTAGCAGTGTAAGAATATATTGATAACGTCAAAAGTTATAATTTATATTTTACAAGAACTACAGTACAAGGAATATTGATGTTGACAGATTATTGAAATAGTGATAATATACAATACCTTTAAAACGCTTAGTTATGAGTGTAATGATAATTTAAAACGGTTTATCAGTTTAAGAGCTTCATGGAGTGTATACTTGCAGCTAAGTGACAGTGAAGAAAGTGTGCTGCAGGTGGATGTACTGGACGACACCTCTGGTGGAGAGGCAGAGGCAAGGCTCCCAACACCGCCTCCTGCACCTGCTAATCCTCACACCACTCCTGACTCTCAGGTCAGTCACTCCACTACCTATCTACAAGACCCCTTTTTAGGATTATTAGCTAAGGGTAACCCAATAAAGGTAAATACCGGAGATTATTTCCATGTGTCCTCTTCTAGGATGCGACGCACAAAAGTCTACTAACATCCAAATATCTAAAAGAACAAGGTACAATACCGTGACAGGAACAATATATAGATAACCCGCACACAGAGAGAAAAATCTTAGAACGTTTCTCTTTCTTATGTGTGGGCTATTTGTGTATTGATCCAAGTATCTGTTCACTTCTAGGTGAATATGGGCAGGAAGTGTAAGGAGACTTGTATATACGGCATAACCTACCTGGGAATCGAACCCGGGTACTTTCAGCCGTGAGCAGAACGGTCTGCCACTGAGCTACTGACCAAGCTGAGTAACAACATACACACTAAACACCTTCAGCATCATTATTATTCCAGGTGAGACATCATCATTAGATGCAGCATTCAACTATTTCTTCACGAGAATTACTTAGTAATAAAAATAGAGAGGACGTACTGTTAACAGCATATTAAAGTGGCCTCAGGAGTGTGTGTATTTGTACTCACCTAATTGTGGTTGCTGGGGTCAATTCACAGTTCCTGGCCTTGCCTTTTCACTGGTCATTACTAGGTCACTCTTCCTGCTCCATGAGCTTTATCATACCTCTTCTTAAAGCTATGTATGGATCCTGCCTCCACTACATCACTTTCCAGACTATTCCACTTCCTGACAACTCTTATGACTGAAGAAATACTTCCTAACATCCCTATGACTCACCTGAGTCCTCAGCTTCCAATTGTGACTCCTAGTTGCTGTCCCATCTCTGGAACATCCTGTCTCTGTACACCTTGTTGATTCCTCTCAGTATTTTATGTCATTATCATATCCCCCCCCCCTATCCTGTCCTCCAGTGTTGTCAGGTCAATTTCCCTTAACCTCTCCTCATAGGACATACACCCTTAGCTCCGGGACTAGTCTTGTTGCGACCTCTGTATTTTGTGTGTGTGTGTACTCGCCAAATTGTGGCTGCAGGGGTCGTGTGTATGTGTAAGTGAATCACACCGGGCATCACACACTAGAGTGATTCCCCACCCTAAGAAAAATCACTATTACTCATTCAATAGCTGTTTTGCCAGAGATGTGTAGATATCACAATTCAAATGACCTGAACTACATCATCATCACCCCTCCTTCAGAATGCAGGCACTATACTTACCACCACCAAGATTCAAGTCCAGGTAACCTGTTTCCCTTCATAATTGTTACAGTACCTTATTCACACTCCAACAGCATGTCAAGCCATAAAAACCACTTTCCTCCACTTTATCGTACTGAACACGCTCATCCAAGCATGTTAGAGGTTCAAGCCCTTAGCACTCAAAACTTTAACCCCTCCCCCCCCTCCCTCTTTTCTGGGATGACTCCTACCCCTTCTTCCTTCCACCCCAGATTTATACACTCTCTTGGTCATCCAGTTCTGCTTCATCCTCTCTAAATACCCAAACCACCTCAACAAACTCTCCTCACTCTGAATTCTTTACATTATATTTATACTACACATTGTACTCAAGCATAACATTTTCACTTTCTCCAACTTTTTGCTGCAGTGTTCAAAGCCCATGCCTCACATCCTGGTACATTCCCCTTTTGCCTTCATAAACCTCTTTCTTTCCACCCCCCCCCCACACACACACACACTCTCTCTCTCTCTCTCTCTCTTACACTTACACTTACTCAGTAGGCATACTGACCCATGCTCAGAAACTCCAGCTATCACTGTACTCACACATACACATCTCTTATTATTAAATGGGTACTTTATGCTTCTTTCATATCCAGATTAACGTAGCTTCAGATCATCAAATTTACAAGGGACTTTTTGTTCATCAATTATCTTTCATGGTTTGCCAAATTTAAGAAGAAACATACTCATTAAACAGTCAACATTTTTTGTTTAAGTTATTGAAATCGGGGTTCCTGGTTAGGCTGAGAAAACCCACAAGTTAATTAAACTACATGAAACAGATTGGCCATATGTTTCGACTTATAACTAAGGTTCTCTCCAGTAGGCTATAAAAGAAGCAGGGAGCCCATTTATACAGGAAAAGTGTGTTAGTATGAGTATAGATTGTAGTTCTTGGGGCTGGGTATTGGGCCATACAGCTCATGGGGGAAATGGGAGGCAATCAGTTCGGATCTAAGAAAGAGGAAGCATGCTAGATCAGTTGACATAACCCCTTACCCAAAGTGTCAACCCTCCTTTACCTATATAAACATGTTCCCTATTCACTTTTTTGTATATGCTGAAGATGACCTTAGTGGAGGCCAAAATCAGCACTCTCTCATGTGTGGGGGTTTTCTCTCAACAATGACATTTTGATATAGAGTTTTTAAGAATTCTTGCAGATTGTTGGAGCTTCATTTGCAGTGTAATTTCTTGTAGATAGGTACAGTCTTAACTATTCCTACTTCAGTGTGATGTAACTTAAACATTTTCATGGCTCCTAAATAGCAATGCTTCACCTACTTCAGGGTATGGTTGTGGCACAAGCTGAGGCGTCAAATGTGAACGCAGCATGTGAAGCTTGGTCAGGGTCTCCTGTCCCTGATACTCCCATCTCACCCGTCCATCAGCCACAAAGTGCTGCTACTTCATCAAGTATATTTTCAGTGATTAGCTCAGCAAGAACTCGGACCTCACCTTTTTCGAGACTCTCACATTCTAGTCAGGTTGCTCCATCGTCACCGATGACACAATCATCAAATCCTCCAACACCTCAGTTAGATACAGGTAAAGGTAACAAATATTTTATTAATTATTTTATAACTTAATAAGATCATAAGTTGGGTATTACAGTAATTATTGCAGTGAGCTATCATAAAGTTCCTGTATACAGCCTCTTCTCACTTAGTTACGTACTCGTTTACTGACACCTCGGACTTACGATGGGCTCTCTCACCAGTATGCATGCCTAAATAACGTATATTAGAGCTGATTTCCATTCTGTTTATTAAAATATACAGTACACTACTGTATAAATGTTTAAAAATATACCAGAAATGTTATAAATGGTGCAAAGGTGACATTAAAACAATATCAAAGATAGTTGACACAAACCAGCTACCATTATAATATGCTCCTCACTTAGCGATGAATTCGTTTACCAATGTGGTCTTAGGAATGGAACTCTGTCGTTAAGTGAGGAGAGGCTGTATATAGAAATTTTTTGTAAATAAGATTGAAAAAGTGCTTCAAAAATTGAATAACATGTGCTAAGAAGGCCTTTCCATGAGCCATTCTATTTTGGATGTACTTTTTCAATTGCATTTATGAAAAATTGCATTATATAGAGAAGCTTGTGAGAGACATTACTGTATTACTGTATGTAGTAGGTTGGTAGACAGCAACCACCCAGGGAGGTACTACCGTCCTGCCAAGTGAGTGTAAAACGAAAGCCTGTAATTGTTTTACATGATGGTAGGATTGCTGGTGTCTTTTGTCTGTCTCATAAATATGCAAGATTACAGGCATGTCTTGCTACTTCTACTTACACTTCGGTCACACTACACATACATGTACATGTTTATTTATACACACTCATCTGAGTTTTCTTTGATTTTATCTTAATAGTTCTTGGTCTTATTACTTTTCCTTTTATACCCATGGGGAAGTAGAATAAGAATCTTTCCTCCGTAAGCCATGCGTGTTGTAAAAGTCAACTAAAATGCCGGGAACAATGGGCTAGTAACCCCTTTTCCTGTAAAGATTACTAAAAAGAATAAGAAGAAGAAAATTGTCAAAGTGGGAAGTCTGAATGTGCATGGATGTTGTGCAAATGATAAGAAAAGAGATGATTGTGGATATGTTATGAATGAGAAGAACCTGGATGTCCTGGCTTTAAGTGAAACAAAGCTGAAGGGGGTGGGAGAGTTTCAATGGAAAGGAATAAATGGGATTAGGTCAAGGGTTTCGAATAGAGTTAGAGCTAAAGAAGGAGTAGCAATAATGTTGAAGGATAAGCTATGGCAGGAAAAGAGGGACTATAAATGTATTAATTCAAGGATTATGTGGAGTAAAATAAAGATTGGATGTGAAAAGTGGGTTATAATAAGTGTGTATGCACCTAGAGAAGAGAGACGTGTAGAGGAGAGAGAGAGATTTTGGGAAATGTTGAGTGAATGCGTGGGGAGTTTTGAATCAAGTGTGAGAGTAATGGTGGTTGGGGATTTCAATGCTAAAGTGGGTAAAAATGTTATGGAGGGAGTAGTAGGTAAATTTGGAGTGCCAGGGGTAAATGTAAATGGGGAGCCTTTAATTGAGCTATGTGTAGAAAGAGATTTGGTTATAAGTAATACATATTTTATGAAAAAGAGGATAAATAAATATACAAGGTATGATGTAGCATGTAATGAAAGTAGTTTGTTAGATTATGTATTGGTGGATAAAAGGTTGATGGGTAGGCTCCAGGATGTTCATGTCTATAGAGGGGCAACTGATATATCGGATCATTATTTAGTTGTAACTACAGTTAGAGTAAGAGGTAGATGGGAAAAGGGGAAGGTGGCAACAACAAGTAAGAGGGAGGTGAAAGTGTATAAACTGAGGGAGGAGGAAGTTCGGGTGAGATATAAGCGACTATTGGTAGAAAGGTGGGCTAGTGCAAAGATGAGTAGTGGGGGGGTTGAAGAAGGTTGGAATAGTTTTAAAAATGCAGTATTAGAATGTGGGGCAGAAGTTTGTGGTTATAGGAGGGTGGGGGCAGGAGGAAAGAGGAGTGATTGGTGGAATGATGAAGTAAAGGGTGTGATAAAAGAGAAAAAGGTAGCTTATGAGAGGTTTTTACAAAGCAGAAGTGTTATAAGAAGAGCAGAGTATATGGAAGTAAAAGAAAGGTGAAGAGAGTGGTGAGAGAGTACAAAAGGAGAGCAGATGATAGAGTGGGAGAGGCACTGTCAAGAAATTTTAATGAAAATAAGAAAAAATTTTGGAGTGAGTTAAACAAGTTAAGAAAGCCTAGGGAAAGTATGGATTTGTCAGTTAAAAACAGAGTAGGGGAGTTAGTAGATGGGGAGATGGAGGTATTAGGTAGATGGCGAGAATATTTTGAGGAACTTTTAAATGTTAAGGAAGAAAGGGAGGCGGTAATTTCATGCACTGGTCAGGGAGGTATACCATCTTTTAGGAGTGAAGAAGAGCAGAATGTAAGTGTGGGGGAGGTATGTGAGGCATTACGTAGAATGAAAGGGGGTAAAGCAGCTGGAAATGATGGAATCATGACAGAAATGTTAAAAGCAAGGGGGGATATAGTGTTGGAGTGGTTGGTACTTTTGTTTAATAAATGTATGAAAGAGGGGAAGGTACCTAGGGATTGGCGAGAGCATGTATAGTCCCTTTATATAAAGAGAAAAGGGACAAAAGAGATTGTAAAAATTATAGAGGAATAAGTTTACTGAGTATACCAGGAAAAGTGTACGGTAGGGTTATAATTGAAAGAATTAGAGGTAAGACAGAATGTAGGATTGTGGATGAGCAAGGAGGTTTCAGAGTGGGTAGGGGATGTGTAGATCAAGTGTTTACATAGAAGCATATATGTGAACAGTATTTAGATAAAAGTAGGGAAGTTTTTATTGCATTTATGGATTTAGAAAAGGCATATGATAGAGTGGATAGAGGAGCAATGTGGCAGATGTTGCAAGTAGTATATGGAATAGGTGGTAAGTTACTAAATGCTGTAAAGAGTTTTTATGAGGATAGTGAGGTTCAGGTTAGAGTGTGTAGAAGAGAGGGAGACTACTTCCCGGTAAAAGTAGGTCTTAGACAGGGATGTGTAATGTCACCATGGTTGTTTAATATATTTATAGATGGGGTTGTAAAAGAAGTAAATGCTAGGGTGTTCGGGAGAGGGGTGGGATTAAATTATGGGGAATCAAATTCAAAATGGGAATTGACACAGTTACTTTTTGCTGATGATACTGTGCTTATGGGAGATTCTAAAGAAAAAATGCAAAGGTTAGTGGATGAGTTTGGGAATGTGTGTAAAGGTAGAAAGTTGAAAGTGAACATAGAAAAGAGTAAGGTGATGAGGGTATCAAATGATTTAGATAAAGAAAAATTGGATATCAAATTGGGGAGGAGGAATATGGAAGAAGTGAATGTTTTCAGATACTTGGGAGTTGACGTGTCGCGGATGGATTTATGAAGGATGAGGTTACATAGAATTGATGAGGGAAAAAAGTGTGTTGCATGAGTTATGTGGAGTCAAAAATGTTATCTATGGACGAAGAAGGGAATGTATGGAAGTATAGTAGTACCAACACTCGTATTGGTGTTGAAAGCTTGGTGGTAAATGCAAACAGCGAAGGAGACGTTGGAGGCTGGGATGTTCCCGTTAAGGCAATGTGGGTGTAAATATTATGCAAAAATTCGGAGTGTGGAAATTAGGAAAAGGTGTGGAGTTAATAAACGTATTAGTCAGAGGGCAGAAGAGGGGTTGTTGAGGTGGTTTGGTCATTTAGAGAGAATGGATCAAAGTAGAATGACATGGAAAGCATATACAGTGGAACCTCAAAAATCAAACGTATCACATATCGAACGCTTCGAAAACAGGACCATTTTTTCGGACAAACTGTGTCCCTATTATCGAACGCGCCCCTATTTTCGGACCGCCGGGTACGGGACCTGTCTGCCGCCTGCTCTGTCTGCGTCCCTGCGCAGGCGCCGTGAGCAGTCTAGCTTTGTTTATGCTTGAGTGAACACTAACCTGCGCTCTCATTCACACATTTTACGATTACAGTGGACCCCCGCATACTGTTGGCATCACATAACGTTAAATCGCATACCGATACATTTTATCGCTAAAATTTTGCCTCGCATAGCGCCTCAAAAAAAACCGCTCAAGCACTATCGTCCGAGACGCGTCAATGTGCAGCCTGAGCCACGCTCACATGTTCCGCCGGTGGCATTGTTTACCAAGCCAGCCTCCGCGGTAACATCCAAGCATACAATCGAACATTTCGTATTATTACAGTGTTTTTGGTGATTTTTTTCTGAAAATAAGTGACCATGGGCCCAAGAAAGCTTCTAGTGCCAACCCTGAAAGGGTGAGAATAAGGGTGAGAAAAGATATGATAGTATGAAAGTGAGTGCTGCTCCGAGTGGCCAGTATGAAATGTAACAACAACCATGCTCATTGGTGAAGGTGCTGCTGCTGCTGTACCACCGTCAGCTGCTGCTGCACTGTCAGCTGCTGCTGCACTGTCAGCTGCTCCTGCTGCTGTAGTACCGTCTGCTGCTGCTGTAGCATCGTCTGCTGCTGCTGTAGCATCGTCTGCTGCTGCTGTAGCATCGTCTGCTGCTGCTGTAGCATCGTCTGCTGCTGCTGTAGCATCGTCTGCTGCTGCTGTAGCATCGTCTGCTGCTGCTGTAGCATCGTCTGCTGCTGCTGTAGCATCGTCTGCTGCTGCTGTAGCATCGTCTGTTGCTGCTGTACCACCGTCAGCTGCTGCTGCTGCTGTAGCACCGTTGTTGGTGTGGCTTATTGAGAATACCAAGAAACAATTAACCCCAAGGATTTGCCACCCAGGATAGCCAAAAAAGTCAGTGTCATCGAAGACTGTCTAACTTATTTCCATTGGGTCCTTAATCTTGTCTCCCAGGATGCAACCCACACCAGTCGACTAACACCCAGGTGAACAGGGAAAATGCCTGGAACTAGTGCTCATATTGGTGAATTTAGAGCCAGCAAAGGTTGGTTTGAGAGATTTAAGAATCGTAGTGACATACACAGTGTGATAAGGCCTGTTCTGGAAGAAAATACCAAACAGGACCTACAGTACTCAGGAGGAAAAGGCACTCCCAGGACACAGTGTCTCATCAGTCATTGCTGCATCTTCAATAAAGGTAAGTGTCATTTATTCTTCATTTAGTAGAGTAGTACATGCACAATATATACTGTGCATGTACTACTCTACTATTGTGCATGTATCCTTCTCTTTGTGTGTAGGAAAATGTATATTTCATGTGGTAATTAATTAAGTAATTAATGTGGTAATTAATCTCTATAAAATGTATTTTTTGTGTGAATATTTTTTGGGTTTCTGGATCGGATTAATTGTATTTCCATTATTTCTTATGGGAAATATTGCTTCGAATTTCAGACTTTTTGAATTTAGAACTAGCTCCTGGAACGGAGTAAGTTCGATTTTTGAGGTTCTACTGTAAATCTGTAGGGGAAGGAAGGCGGGGTAGGGGTCGTCCTCGAAAGGGTTGGAGAGAGGGGGTAAAGGAGGTTTTGTGGGCGAGGGGCTTGGACTTCCAGCAAGCGTGCGTGAGCATGTTAGATAGGAGTGAATGGAGACGAATGGTACTTGTGACCTGACGATCTGTTGGAGTGTGAGCAGGGTAATATTTAGTGAAGGGATTCAGGGAAACCGGTTATTTTCATATAGTCAGACTTGAGTCCTGGAAATGGGAAGTACAATGCCTGCACTTTAAAGGAGGGGTTTGGGATATTGGCAGTTTGGAGGGATATGTTGTGTATCTTTATATGTATATGCTTCTAAACTGTTGTATTCTGAGCACCTCTGCAAAAACAGTGATAATGTGTGAGTGTGGTGAAAGTGTTGAATGATAATGAAAGTATTTTCTTTTTGGGGATTTTCTTTCTTTTTTGGGTCACCCTGCCTTGATGGGAGACGGCCAACTTGTTGAAAAAAAAAAAATTACAAAATGCACTAAACCAGAAAGGGTCATGCACACATTGTTTTTAAGTCAAATGGAGAGGTTGGGGGAGGGGGAGGGTAGTCTTTGGAGTCAGTCCTAGGAAGGAGAGACAAGGTCCAGTTCCTAGGATCAAGAGCCCCTTTCCAAAGGCATGAGACACCCCTTGAAGAGGGAAAAGAGTTGAGAATTAAGATCACATTTCATGTTGAAAAGGCACATTCCTGGAAGAAAGAAAGGGTTGAGCATTAAGATCTTGTTTCATAGTGAGAGTAAGGAATTTCAGTGAGAAGGCATCAAGGTTTGCCTATGTTCATAGAGTCTTGAACAGTAGTGGATCCTTTACAGAGAAATACATGTATGCAATTGTAAACAGAATTAAAGTTAAGACCATTTATTACATGTTTACACTATAATTAGTGTTTAGCTTAAGAAAGGAGACAGTCCACAGCTTTTGAAGCATTCTGTCCCTTTTCTCTCTTTTTTTTTTTTGTACTGGTTTAAAATTAACTTTTTCACTATCTCCCACATACATCTATGTGGGAGACAGTGCTCATATAAATCTAAGTCTTAATCTCAGTGCCCTCAAATATGTTGCAAGTGGTAAACTTTGGGCTAGACCATATAAAAACAACCTTTGTAATGCAGTGCATGTGAAAAACAAAACCCCTGACCTTGTGTTTGGTTTAAAATAGTGACTTTGAGGTGCTTTTATAGTTTTATTGGCTGTTGCTGGTGCTGCAAAGTAGCTTGAAATAAGCCTCAAATTGGTAGAAATTTCAGATTTTTTTGCCTGAAAAAAAAATCTTGCAGAAGGGTAGGGGGCTTCCCCTACCTCCAAGTCTGTTTTAAGGATTTTTAATAGGTCTGCTTCAGTGTATTGGGACGGTCTAAATCATAGCTAAACATTCTTGGTTATTAATCCGGGAGATGAAACGTTATTTTTTTTGTGTGTGATGGATTCCAGATGGTGGGAAGTGTTATATAAGAGTCCTGGAATGTGATTAATGTACTGAAGTAAGGTTGCTTTGGTGCCTCCAGTGTTTATTTTGGACTGTTTTATAATTGGAATTTGTTGAATTTTGTTTAAAATTCACCAAATTACAGAATTCTATGCACTTATAGGATAGTTCTGATAACTGAATGGGTAGTTTCTTGTGCTCAGTCAGTAGAATGGAAGGCTGATGAAATAACTTGGATTTGGATTAAATTGAGCAGTAGAACTGACTTAAAATAGGACTTATAGTGCATGAAACTACTGATCAGATTGCCAATTTTGTGCCTGCATACTTCCATAAATTTTTGAATTTTTGGCATCATTACCTTAGACAAAGATTCTCTACCATTTCAAAAATATTTTTTTTTTTTAAAAATCATGATACTTATCAACACTTAATTTTGGGGGTCATGACAGTGAAAGTGTTAAATACTATTTCAACACCTTTATTGGGGTTAGCACTTTTTCTGACAATTATTCATCATTTTCTGCAGCAAGTTGTCGCAGGATCTTTGGACAAGCTTGAAGTTATGGCAACTTTGTGTAGAAATAAACATCTTAATTATTATTATTATAATCATGGGAAATCCTATGGGTTTAGTGCTCCACCATGATTATAATAATATCATGGGGAAGCGCTAAACCCATAGGATTATACAGCGCCTGGGGGGGAATGATGGAAGGCATTCAGGCTTAATTGAGGGAACTGGAGCACAGATCCCATTCTCTAGATCAAGAGCCCCTCACCAGCATCAAGGAACCTCCCTTGAGGGGGTAGACATCTTAAACAAATGCTTGAAATTTGTTTTCTCTCCTAATCACTACACTATTTGTATACTCCATGAATCTGTACTGTACTGCTGTCTGGTATTACAGTAACACTGTCTATTTTATGTACAGGAACGCCCGTGAACGAAGCTGAAAATTCCGGATATATTTGTGATAATACAAACAAAAATGATATTGAAGTATCATCTGTATGTTCTGAGGATTTTAGTGATGCTGTAAGTACTCATAGTGCCTTAGGAACCATAGATGTTGAAGCTGGAATGGAAAGCAAAGAACCTACCAATGTGAATAGTGCCACAGATTGTGTATACACAGTTACTTTTGATGAGGTAAGTTACTAAATTACTCTTGAAAGTGAACAGTATATAATTTAATTTTGCTGCAATAAACTATAGTAAAAATAGTACATGATACCAACAAGGTTGTTGAAACAAAAATCAAACTCTATTGGATCTTGGAGGTCCCAGAACCAAAACGTTTCCAATAAAATGCCCTAGTGATTGCATTTTGTCTTTTCCCAACATTTTATTTTGTTATGACTTCCTCTTAAGATCAAGAAATAAAGTATCTAAATATAGTTATGGAGAGAAAAAGCAATTTTTTTTTGTCTTTATCCTCTCATTTATTGTATCAGCAGAATGAAGCACCAGGACCTTGTTCAAGTGCACCAACATCCGTCCCACTCAGCGCTCAGACCACAACACCTACTCATAAAAGATCAACTTCTCGCAAGAGGTCATCCTCCCGGGGAAGATCATCTAAAAGGAGGTCAACATCTCGAGCAAGGTCTACGTCTAGAAAGAGATCGGCCTCTCGTACGAGGTCTTCATCGCGGGGACGCTCAAACAGAAAGCAGTCTCCATCTCACTCCAGGTCAGTTGCCTCTACAAGATCGTCAAGAGAATCGCATACTATCAGCCAAATTAATGTTTCTCACGTCTGATACACGATAACTGTGATCTAAAAGAAATTTATTGTGTGACGATTTCTGGTGATAATGCTTCCTTGTGCTCTTGGAAGACTGAACAGTCTGTGATTATATGACCTGAAAGTGCCATCAAGTTTCTTCTTGAACTCTGTTTACATAGTTTTTCAGACCAGTGTTAGAATTCTTTATGCGATGAATGTTGAAAACTTCCATGCCTTCCATTTATTGAAGAACATATTACTGTTAGCATTCAGTGATAAAACTGTGTTGCACAGTGTACCTAGAACTCGTTGGCTTCCTAAATAATGACTAAAGAGTTCTGGAGCAAACTGTGAACAAAAGGAACAGTGTAATTTGAAAATTAGAGGACTTTGAATAGACAAAGTACAACATTGAAGTAAGCTTTGAACTACTGTACCTTACAAAAATTCTCAGTGTTAAGAGATAACAACCAGCTGTCTGATTATAACTGTATACTAAAAATATAGTATGTTTTTCTAAAAAACTGACATTGTAAATGTATATATATTATATAAACAGTACTGTATATATAGACAAAATATATACAGTGGACCCCCGGTTAACGATATTTTTTCACTCCAGAAGTATGTTCTGGTGCCAGTACTGACCGAATTTGTTCCCATAAGGAATATTGTGAAGTAGGTTAGTCCATTTCAGACCCCCAAACATACACGTACAAACGCACTTACATAAATACACTTACATAATTGGTCGCATTCGGAGGTGATCGTTATGCGGGGGTCCACTGTACAGGGTATGTGTGCATATATATGTATATGGATGTAAGATTGTTTAATGTTTACATCTTAAATGTTTCATATGTATATATTATATTTTTTAAATGCCATATAAGTAACACTATTTTTAATGTGTGCTGTACAATTTCCTCAAACTAAAATTATCAAATTGGAGTAATATCTACATAGAATACTTACTTTTATGGCTTTCTAAATCTCCTAAACCATGCTTTAGTATTTAATATACGTATTTATCAGACATTTTGAAAAATGAGGTTATGTCACTTTACATTTATTTTTCTTAGTGGTAGCTTTGGAATCCAAAACAGTGGCATTTCAAAAGAGCTTGCTGCATATATAATTTGCTCAAGATGACATCTAATTTTTTTCATGATATATATTTGTAATGTATTTCACTCATAGTTTGCAACAGTTGTTGTGTTGAGGTACAGTAACAAGAAACACACAACACCTCAACCATGTACTGTACTTGTCACTCTAATGTCACATATCATTGCCAGCGAGATTTAATCACAATATTTGACACATATTACGAGGAACTTGTACTTTAGTGATATGTTTTTTTTTTTTTCCGTAAGCATACCTAAGGATAATGTTAATTTCTAGTTAGAGGGGCAAGTACTACAAGCATTATATATATACATTAAGAGATTTGAACACTGTGATCAAGTAAGCTGTTTTGTCCTTTATCCTCAGTTAAGAAAGTTACATATTTTAAATTTTTTGTGAGGCAAGATTTTAATTCTTAGATTAAGAGTTACTAGCATATTGTATAATTTTTTAAATATGAAGAACTGTGTAGCAAATGACTGACTATCCATAGTATACATACCTTTTGTCGCAAACTTAGGATTAGAGTGTGATTATATTGTACATCACAGGATGCTGTTGAACAAGGCTAATGATGTGAATCATTAGTTTTGTAGATGAATGGTTCAGAGAACTGACAAATTGATAAATTAGACACATGTGCAACACTTGGTTATCATTAACCCTTTGAGGGTTTCGGACGTACTAGTACGGCTTACGACCCAGGGTTTTTGACGTACTAGTACGCCTAAATTCTAGCGCCCTCAAATCTAGTGGGAGAAAGCTGGTAGGCCTTCATATGAAAGAATGGGTCTATGTGGTCAGTGTGCACAGTCTAAAAAAAAATCCTGCAGCACACAGTGCATAATGAGAAAAAAAAAACTTTTACCATTTTTTTGGAATAAAACAGCGACTTTGCACTGTATTTTCATATGGTATTTATTGTTGTATTCTAGTTTTCTTGGTCTCACTTTATAGAATGGAAGACATATTACAGAAATTGAGATGATTTTGTCTGGTTTTACAATGAAAGGTACCTTGAAATTGAGCTCAAAGTAGCAGAAATGTTCGATTTTTACCAAATTTCAAAAGTAAACAAATCGTGCCAAGCGTGCAATACACGTCAACTGGTGAGTCTAATATTCTTTCTCAAGTGCTCCAATAATATTTATACCATTTTTTACACTAATGCAGTAGTCTGCATAACAGTAAATCTTATATTTTTTGTGAGAATAAAAATTCAAAGTGGAAAGCAAATTAATATAAGAGGGGCCTTGAGACGTGACTAATGACCAGAGGAAATGTCATTTTAGTGCCAGGAATGTCTTTCTTGTTTATTCTGAACCCTATTCGGAAATTGGCATCTTTTGAAATTTGTGTGAAATTGGCAAAATTGCTAAATTCTGACCACTGTACTGGATAGTTGAAATTCATAAATGGGTGGTTTCTTGCACCCATTCGATAGAAAAAATGGAGTTCTAGCGAAATATTCATGTTTTTTGTCGACTAGTACAGTGCAATTGGCCGAAAATGGGGCTCAAAGTGGGCAAAATCGCCGATGCGTAAACATCACCGAGACCGCTAAATTTGCAAGAGCATAATTCCGTAAGTTTTCCATCAAATTTCAAACTTTTGGTGTCCTTATGATCGGAAAAAGATTCTCTATCCTTTCATAAGAGAAAATAATTTTTTTTTTTAAATTTGGCCGACCCTGAGAACGAGTTTCGGAGAGGGCCTGTCGACCCTCAAAGGGTTAATGAGGAAACATTTTGGTGCAGGCGCTGACTGTCGCCTCATTACAGTTTCTCTCCAGCATGCGGTCGACCGTGTTTCCAATTGGGCCACCACGCATGGGTTTAAATTTTCCAGTACCAAAACTCACCAAATTACTTTCACTAGACGCTCTGTCATCTCCGATCATCCTTTGTACCTCTATGGCTCCCGTATCCCTGAACATGACACAGTCAGATTTCTAGGCCTTCTCTTTGACCGTAGGTTATCCTGGAAACCTCACATTACCTCTCTGAAGGCAACTTGTCACAGCCGGCTGAACCTTCTTAAAACCCTTGCTCATCTTTCATGGGGAGCTGATCGTCGAACTCTGCTTCGCCTACATTCAGCCCTCATTTTATCGAAAATCGATTATGGTGACCAGAGCTATTCAGCGGCCTCTCCTGCTACTCTCTCTAGCCTTAACCCCATCCATCATCAAGGATTACGTTTATGCCTTGGAGCTTTTTGCTCTTCCCCTGTTGAGAGCCTCTATGCAGAAGCGAATGTTCCATCCTTGTCTGATCGCTGTGATGCCCATTGCCTTTGCTACTATGTACGCTCTCACGATCTCCGCAATCCTTCCATTTATAGAATGGTCACCGATATTAGTAGACATTATTTGTTCGCCGCCCCTGTTTGCTCCGTCCCTTCTCTCTTCGCCTACATTCACTCTTGTCTTCCCTCCAGTTACCACCTTTATATGTTCATGTAGCATCTCACTTTTCCCTACCCCCCTGGGAAGTTCCAGTTGTTCGGGTCTCTTTCTCACTCCCTTGCTCGAAAGCCCAACTTCCTATGGTGGCTTCCCGCTCTCTTTTTCTTGACCACTTCCACTCTCATTCTCATGCCATCGCAGTGTACACAGATGGCTCTAAGTCTTCTGACTGCATCTGATTCGCAGCAGTGTTTCCGGACAGCGTCGTGTGAGGACATTTACTATCTTCGGCTAGCATTTTTACTGCTGAATTGTATGCCATTCTTGCAGCACTTATTCGTATCGCATCTATGCCTGTGTCATCATTTGTGGTAGTCTCAGACTCCCTTAGTGCTCTACAGGCTATACGGAAATTTGATACACCTCACCCCCTAGTTCTCCGTATCCAACTTTGGCTACACTATATCTCTACCAGTCATAAATATATTGTTTTTTGTTGGGTCCCTGGTCATGTTGACGTACAGGGCAATGAACAGGCAGACACTGCTGCGCGGTCAGCAGTACATGACCTACCAATTTCATATAGAGGTGTTCCATTTCTGGACTATTTTGCTGTAATAGCTACCCACCTTCATACCCGTTGGCAACAACGTTGGTCAACTCTGCTTGGTAACAAACTTCACTCTATTAAACCGAGCATAGGTTACTGGCCGTCTTCTTGTCATCAGTGCCGAGGTTGGGAGACTACTCTCTCCGGCCTTCGCATTGGCCACACTCATCTTACTCATGGGTGTCTCATGGAGAGGCACCCTGTTCCTCTCTGTGAGCAGTGTCAAGTTCCAGTATCAATTAGCCACATTCTATTAGACTGCCCTCTCTATCAATGAGCACGCAGAATTTACATCCAACGTTGTCTCTGCTCTACTACTCTCTCTTTGCCTTCCCTTCTTGCTGATGGACCCTCCTTTAATCCTGACTCTCTCATTGACTTCTTGAAAATGACTGATTTACCCCACAAACTCTGATGATACCTTTCGCACTCCCCTCAGCCCTTTCTACCTCAATCTCTTGCTGCCCTCTACCCTTTCACCATCCACTGCCTTGCTGTTCTCCGTAACCTATTACTCACCCATCTCCCTTTTGCCACCTGGTACTCTCGCTTCCTTCCTGCCCTGCAGCGCTGTATAGCCGTTGTGGTTTAGCGCTTCTTTTTTATTATAATAATAATTTGGCACACAGTGGCTTCATCAGTCCACACAAAGGAGAATGGTGAAGAACAGGAGAAGGTTGAGGTAATCAGTCCCTCAGCCTTGAGTCAATGTGATCAGTCCATCAATCTTGAAAAGAATACAGCATATGTGTGAAGAAGTGGCGCAGCAGTCGTAGGTGGTATCACACCTACGACTGCTGCAACTCTCCTGCCTACAGTATATAAGCCACTTCTTCGCACATATGCTGTATCCTTTTCAGAATTGAAGGACTGATCACATCGACTCAAGGCTGAGGGACTGATTATCTTAAACTCCTCCTGTTCCTCACCATTCTCCTTTGTATGGACTGATGAAGCTACTATGTGGTGAAACGTTTCCTCATTAAAGATAACCAAGTGTTGCACATGTGTCTAATTTATCATTAGTTTTTTTTGGTTTTAGTATGTAATAGTCCAACATGTATGCATTAATTGCATTTTGAATGAATTAAGTTGTAAGATGATGGAACACACACTGTGCAGGTATACTCTATATATTTTTTGCATCATTTAGTAGTTGAAACTTATGAGTAATATTTGTGTGTGTAGAATAAAAGGATAATTTTTACTTATTTAATGGATGCAAGATTGTCTTAAGTGTTTTCTGCTTAATATTGGCTCAAAAGGGAAGGAAAAAAATTATTTATACAATTTTATAAGTGGAAGAAGCTCATGTGCTCATATCTTGTGTATAACTCACAATGTTAAATAGTATAAAGGTTATATGAAGTAGAGAGTTGGCAGAGTCAGAGTAATGGAATTAGAAATTAATAGTATCAGAGTTCCTTTAGTTCTCTGTATATTTGGGGCCAATCCTAGTTGTGAGATGAGAATCTCGCTGCATGGTGACAGTAACAAATTATGGAAGGAATATTGGACATTGAACCAGCACCCTTGCACCTGTACATTGAGAGCAATACACACTAGGGCTGAGTTGACACAGCTAGACTTGCACTGAGTACTTGTAAGGACTGGTTCAGTTGCCAGTGCTCCTTAAACAATTTATAAACAGTTGGGCTTTGCCTGAGCCTGATCTCTGTGCTACAGGATCCTCTGTATTTGTGTTTGGTAAATATTTTATTTATTACAGTAGCACCCCTGTATCCTTGGGTCCAGTATCTGCAGTTTACATGTTGTCTGAAAATAACCCTTAATTTTGCCTAATAATGGCCTCGGAGTGCAAAAGTAATGATGGTGAAAGTTTTCAAAGCCTAAGAGAAGCTGTGAAATGCTTCCTATCAGTTAAAAAGTGATAATTCTCCCCTTACTGTGTGTAATTTATTAACCTGTATACTAGGTATGTATATAAAAAAATCAGCTTATATGTAAGGTTCGCCACTATCCACGGCAGGTCCTTGGAATGTAACCCCCGCGGATGTGGGGGTTCTACTGTATTGTAATAAATATTTTAACTAGGTCATGAAGCTCCATACGTTTAGCATTTTATAAATGCATCTTATTATAATCTCATAATTTTTCACTGTTTCATCAAATTAGTTACATGATATACTAGTAATCAGGATTAATGTGTGTATATGGTACTTCAGTTAAAACACACAAACACTAATATTACCTCATGTATTATTTTTGTGCTAGATATGTATTCACACTTTCATAAATTGGTAACAGCTTATTTTATAATAAAAAGCTTAGTTTATAACAAATATTGTTACTGTTATGTAACATGTTTACTGAGGAAGATGAATAAGACACATGTGCAACAGTTGGGTATCTTTATAGTTACACATTTTGTCTACACAGTAGGCTTCTTCAGTCAAATACAGAGGCAGAAGGTGGAGTAGTGAAACAATGATGTAATCAGTCCATCAACCTTGGAGAAAAAGTATTTGAAGTGGTCAGTCCTTCAGCCTGGAGAACAGTTCAGCTCCATGATGGGAGGTAAGCTCTTCTCTAGGCTGAGGGACTGACTACCTTGAATACTTTTTCTCCGAGGCTGATGGACTGATTACATCATCATTTCACTACTACACCTGCTGCCTCTGTATATGGCTTCTTCAGTCTACTGACACTGTTGTACATGTCTTAGTCATCAACTTGTTGGTATTTTATACCATTATCACATAACTGAGAAAAATATACCTTGTTAATGTGCCAAAGAATGCACTTGTGCTTTCAATATTTTGATGCAGTTTTTATGAGGACAATTAACCTTATGTACATTATACTTTATATACACCATAATTAACATCTGTATTCTAGGTACTGTAGATACACAGGTGTATACCACCCCCAAATAACCCTATTCCCACACCTCGGCCATGTCTCACAGCACCTACTTTTCTATCCCTACTTCATCTATGAATATGTAGAACTACCACACACATTAGCATTCTTATTTTATCAGTATATGGCCTTGATAAATGACTGAAAGGCCTTATTCATCTTTCTTCCCATCCTATCCTTTCATCTACAAATACTTTAGACACTTATGAAAGGTCCAGGTCAAAGAACAATCACAATACAGCATCTGGAACAGGTCACCAAAAACTCAAACTGCTATAGTTTAACAACTATAGCAGTGCTGCTGCTCCTCAAACCTCTTATGTGACAACAGTTCTCCCTTCACTAGTCTACCCAAAGGGTACTTGATCCTAACATGAAAAAGTGTGGCATTACAATGAGTTTTTCTGAAGTCACTGGCAGGCCCTTTAGATGGTGGTGTGGGCATCAGTAGAGGTAATTTGAACTGTGCTACTTCTGGTGGGTTATTCTAACCCAACTACTGCCTTACCACTAGAAACAACAGCTTACATGGGTTTTTAAGCCCATAACACCCCTCTCTTCTCCTCATATTGATTATCCACCTGAGTTTTGTTTCAGTATAGCCAGCTTTGGGGCTCTCACTACAGTATGAAGTCCCCTCTCCTAAGTGTGGTGTTTGGTGAATTGAGGCCAAGATTTTTCCAAGTTGTAGTTTATGAAGTAACAAAACTGAGCTATACAGGTACACATAGGTTCACCAGGACAATATAAATGTTATATTCATCGGGTAGGTGCTAAACCCTTAGGTGATCATTTGGAAGGCAAAAGGCAAGGTAATATGAAGACACTAATAGCAAAGTGGTGCAGGTGTTGCTTGATGCTAGTGAAGTACTTTGGCAAACTGACACATGCTTACTAATAATCCCAGCCTCCTAAGTAGGATACACCAGTATTCAAAGTTTGAAGCTGATCAAAAGTAGCATCCTCAAGTTATTGTACAAAAATTAAAATCAGAAATACTGTACATTAGTGCTGAAGACTTAAAAGAAACCAGATGAGGCATTCACACATTGCATGAAAACCAGGGAAAATTCACATCACATGAAAAACAGTAAAAATTCGTTTGAAAAAAAAAATTACATGCAGAATGCATTATTCCACAATAACACGGACTTCTACGGAAGAATGGGTTCTGAGTACCGAATAATCAACTTAGGATGAATTTTCAGAAACGTATTAAAGTCATATGTTGCGGCGCTACTGTACATCAACATTTCCAGCTTCTTCGATAACCTGGCACTTATAGCTCAAGATGAAACCAAAAGTTCATCTAATTAAGCTTGTCCAGAATTTACAGTTTGAAGCCAATTAGAGACAGCATTCTCCTGTTATAGCTAGGAATCCAATGATTCCAAGTTTAACTATGTCAGTAAATTAAAAAATTTTCATCTGCAAAACCTGAACTTACAGGGCACCATCTTCTCCATAAGATTTATCGGCCATTAACCCTTAAATGGTCCAAACGTATATATACATTTTTTCAACATCTGAAAGTATGGAAAAAATGTAGATCTTCTTTTCTGTTTTACATTTGAAAACGTGTAAAAAAAACTTATCTACTTTTTTTTTGTTATATTTGAAAATATGTAAAAAAAAAGTAGATCTACTTTTGTAGCACTACGAATCTGAACGTTGATCTCTTTGGACCATTTAAGGGTTAAAGAGTGAAGCTGGGTAGAAGAAGCATAGTAAAGATACTTTATAGGAAAAAAAAGTACACCATTTTAAAAACATGACTGACAAACTGGCATCTATACATTCCAATAATAATCTCAACCTTCTTTCTAAGTAGGATAAAATAATGATGAAATATTGAAGCTGATCAAACAAGAATTTCTTGAGCTATCACACTGAAAATAAAATTGGGAATGGACTAAAAAAAAAAAAATTGCCTAGAGGGCACCTTCATATGTCTGTAGTTACATAAAAACTTTCCCTAGTTACAGTACATACACCGTTACTGAAAAATTGAAGCCAATCAGATAAAACATTCAGGTTATAAATGAAAACAATTCAGACCAGTTACAGGCTCCCCTTCAGGGATACAGTCAGATCTCTTAAGGTCCCTCTATATAATTGCAGTTTTTTTAAATGCAACTGAAAAAGTACATTCAAAACTAAATAGATTCATGGAAAGGCCTTAGAGAGGCTGCTACTGCTAAGTACAAAGCATGGCGAAGGTATAAAGACATCCACCACCTATAACAGGAACTTGCACATGCAAGCCTGTAGGCATATGGGTGATGTTCAAAAATGGGCCATTGCTAAATGGGAGGTGGACACTAAAAGAAAGTTAGCATCAGGTAGGGGAGCTCCAAAACCTGGTGGTCCCTGGTCAAGGACAGACAAGGTTATCTGCCGATGAACTTATTCCACCTCTAAATCGACAGGATGGGACCACTCTACTAGTCAAGAGAAGGCGGACCTCTTTGCTGAACACTTTGCTACCAAAATGAAGTTCCTGATCCAGCAAGGGACCCTCCTTGGCTAGCTTTCAAGAACTGGGGTCAAAACTGTCAGTGGTGACAATAAGGCAGGAGGAGGTGCATTTCCTACTTAAATCGCTTGCCAAGAAAAGGCTGTGGGCCCAGACAAGTTGAGCCCAAGATTGTTGAGATGTGCAGACCAGCTAGCAGCACCTCTAACTCGCATCTTTCAGCACTGCCTAGTACAGTGTAAATGGCCCTCTCTATGGAAAGAGGCAAATGTAGTCCCTGTTCACAAAAAGAAGAGCAGAGCAGAAATCAGCAACTACAGACCAGTGTCACTCCTGTCAATCACTGGTAAGATCCTTGAGACAATAATCTCAAGACAAATGACAGAGTTTTTTGACTACCACTCACTACTTTGTGATCATCAATATGACTTCAGGAAAGGTTACTCTGCTGCTGATCTGTTGTTAAACCTCTCCACTAAGTGGCACCAGTCACTGGATGAATCCAAAGTCAGCTGTGTGGTAGCACTGGACATTGCTGGCGCTTTCGACCGGGTGTGGCACCAGGGCCTCTTAGCAAAACTTCAAGCACTGGGAATTGCAGGCTCTACGCTATGTCTCCTCAGTGACTACCTTCATGGTAGATCTCTAAGTGTAGTTCTCAATGGAACGGAATCAGCAAGACATCCTATTGGGGCAAGTGTTCCACAAGGAAGCGTGCTGGGTCCATTGTTATGGAATGTCTACTTCAACGACCTTCTTCATCTCATCCCAGAATCACATGCATATGCAGACGACTGTACACTGACATTCACTTATCCAAGAGAAGAAATGCCAGCTGCTCTAAGCTACATCAATCACAAGCTGAGAGCTATATCAGCTTGGGGAAATAGATGGCAAGTAACATTTGCACCTGAGAAAACGCAAATGATGATCGTCTCTAGGCACCATGATGGTAATGCTGGTGCAGTAGTAAGGATGAATGGGAGGATGTTGGCACCTGGAGAAGAAGTTGATATCCTTGGGGTGAAATTTGACTCCAAACTAACCATGAAGAACCATGTTGTAAATCTTGCAAACAAGGCAGCCAGGAAGCTTACAGCACTTCGCCGTATCTCCCATCTGCTTGACAGTAGGGGTTGCAAGATCCTGTACGAGGCACAAGTACGCTCGCACCTTGAGTATGCTCCACTTTCTTGGTTTGCCTGCCCCCCCTCTCATCTGCGACTGCTTGACAGAGTAGAGAACAGAGCAAGACGTCTCATCTCTCGCCTGGACCCATCCTGGATAGATCTGTCATTTCAGCAGAGCCTTCAACATAGGAGGGATGTGGGTGGCCTTACTGTTATGTACAAGGCCAATATTGTCAAAATACCACACTTGGATCCACTTCAAGGACAGCGTGAAACAAGCTTTTATGCCACAAGACGGGCAGAAAGCAGCAACTTCACTCTGGCTGTACCCTTCTCCAGAACATCACTCCATCTGAGATCATACATACCCAGGATGACTCGAGTATGGAACACATTCGTACAGGATAATGATGTCAACGAGATAGTCAGTTGATCAAATGAAAATGCTGGCCCACAGATGGCTCCAACTTCATCCTGTTTCCTACTTGTATGTCTCATAACAATAAAAATGCTTTCAAATGAGCTGATGTAGGTAACAGCTCTTAGCTTGCCAATAAAGTTAGGAATCCTTAACCTGTAAATAGCTGTCAATAAAGCTAGGGATCCTTAACCTTGTCAAACCCTGTGTAAAAAAAAAAAAAAAAAAAAAAAAAGTACAACTTATTCAAGTTCAGATGAATTTTTTTTTCAAAATTGGATTTGTAAAAGAAATCACACTACACAGAACAGCTTAGTGAACCTGAAAACACATTTAATAAGTCTTAGAGCATTCCTGTTCATCATATTTTATACTACAGTGGTCCCTCGTTTTTCGTAATTAATCCGTTCCTGGAGGAGCTACTATAAACGAAATTTACGATTTGCGAATCGATTTTCCCCATAAGAAATAATGTAAATACAATTAATCTGTTCCTGACACCCAGAAGTATTAAAACAAACATTTTTTACATGAAATATACATGTAATACATAAACAATACAGTGGGAAATGATGAATGAAACATTAACAGCATAACACTTACCTTTATTGGAGATTCTTCTTAGTGTATGGGAGACTGGAGGAGGAGAGAGATTGGATTGTTTATAGTTTGGAAGGGGAATCCCCTTCCATCAACACCTCAGGTACCATTTGCTTTTCTGGGGTTGCTTCTCTTCTCTGTTTCTTAATGCCACATGGGCCACCTTGAGAGTCACTGGAGTCCTGTCTCGCAAAATAACTGTCCAGAGAGCTCTGTTTCTGGCGACTCTTTAACACTTCCCTAAAATGGCCCAAAACTTTGTCACTGTACATGTTGCCAACATGGCTTGCAACAACCTTGTTAGGGTGATATTTCTCCATAAAGCTTTCCATCTTACCCCACATAGTAAAAATCTCTTTAATTTCTGAAGAAGGCACCTTCTTCCATCTCTCCTCCTCCTCCTCCTCTGCAGCAAGATTCTGAGCTGCAATCTGTTGCTCTTCCTGCTGAAGCTCTTGCAGCTCCTCAGTGGGGAGCTCTTCGTTGTGGTCTTCCACCAATTCTTCCACATCCTCCAAACTCTCATCCAACCCCATGGAACTCCCCAGTGCCACAATTGATTTTACAACAGACATAGGCTCATCAGGGTCAGTCCCAAACCCTTCAAAATCCCTCTTGTTGACACAATCTGGCCACAATTTTCTCCAGGCAGAGTTCAAAGTCCTGGTAGTCACTCCCTCCCAAGCCATACCTATAAGGGTTATGCAATGGAGGATGCTTAAGTGTCAAGTGAGGGTCAAGTGAGTGTCTGTGGTCACAGTCAAGCACCTGTGAAACATTGCTTTTGTGTAGAGTTTTTTAAAGTTTGCAATGACCTGCTGGTCCATGGGCTGGAGGAGAGGAGTGGTATTCGGGGCAAGAACTTTACTGTGATGAACCCAAACTCCTCGAAAATTAGGTCATCCAAGTTTGGAGGATGAGCAGGTGCATTGTCCATTACTAGCAGGCACTTGAGATCCAATTTCTTTTCCAGGAGATACTCCTTCACACTAGGGCCAAACACTTCATTGAACCATTCGACGAAAATTTCCCTCGTGACCCATGCCTTACTATTAGATTTCCAAAACACACAATTTACTCTTCATAACATTGTTTTTCCTGAACACTCTGGGATTTTCAGAATGGTACACTAGTAATGGCTTCACTTTGAAATCCCCACTAGCATTAGCACAGAACATTAGCATCAGCCTGTCTTTCATAGGCTTGTGTCCTGGCATTGCCATTTCCTCAAACCAGCCTTTGCTGGCCTTAAATTCACTCACTTCACCACTATTTGCAGGCAATTTCTTTACCAAATCTTCATGCAAATACCTAGCCTTTTCACAAATAAACAAAGTCATAAGAGTATCTCCTGCTAATTGTTTCTCATTTATCCACACCAATAATAACTTCTCAACCTCTTCGAGTACTGGTGATCTCATTTTTGTCAGCATAGTTACCCCCTTTGCAACAACAGCATCCTTGATTTCCTTTTTCTTGGCCACTATGGAACATAAGGTTGTGTAGGGTTTCTTATATATCCTGGCCAGTTCGGCCACTCTTGTACCACTTTCATATTGTTCAATGATGGTTTTCTTAAATTCAATCGTATTTCTCACCTTCTTTACCACAGGCTTGGCACTAGGAGCTTTCTTTGGAGCCATGGTAGCTTATTTAGTACTTGCAAGCACTAAAATAAATGGAATATTATGAAATATTTCGCTGGAGCACGTGAGGGGACCTTCGCTCACTGGTAAACAATGCCAGACTGGCTGCCGCCACGGCTCACGCCGTGGGTACGTGTCCCGGACGAACTACGACTCGTGAGTCAACCTATGAAAAGCGAGCCCATGTTTATACAAAAATATCCCTATGATTTCTGAAATTTACGATTGCCGAGAACTACGAAAAGCGAGGGACCACTGTACATACTTTATGCTCTTCAATATTACCGAGTCTAATGTGAAACTGATTTTAGAGTACATATAACTGATACCAAAGCCTGAATCAGAAGTTATCTGTGGGCTATACAAAGACTTTAATTGCATCTTATTTCCATGGGGTGATGTGCAGATTTTTTAATCATGACTCTGACATCTTTTTCTCTCTTAGAAAATATATATTATATATTTTCTAACATATTGGCCAATTCCCACCAAGGCAGGGTGGCCCCCCCAAAAAAAACTTTCATCATTCACTCCATCACTGTCTTGCCAGAGGGGTGCTTTACACTACAGTTTATAAAACTGCAACATTAACACCCCTCCTTCAGAGTGCACACACTGTACTTCCCATCTCCAGAACTCTAGTTTGGTCTGCTGGTTTCCCTGAATCCCTTCATAAATGTTACTTTGCTCACACTCCAACAGCACATAAAGTATTAAAAACCATTTGTCTCCATTCACTCCTATCAAATACACTCACACATGCTTGCTGGAAGTCCAAGCCCCTTGCACACAAAAACCTCCTTTACCCTCTCCCTCCAGCCTTTCCTAGGCCGACCCCTACCCCGCCTTCCAAATGTATGTTATTATAGTGGAGGGATAAAATGTTATGCTGGTGACAAAGATACAGGCTCTAGAACAATTATTCATTAGAACAATAGTTGGCTCTTTGTGTAAAGATTCATTGGTACAACATCTGGCTCTGTGTAGAGCTTTATTGGTACATTTAGTTCTGGGTAGAGCTTCACTGGTACAACATTTGGTTGTGTGTGTAGTTTTATTGGTACAGCATTTAGCTTTATGTAGAGCTCTATTGAGAACAACATTTAGTTTTATGTAGAGCTTCACTGGTACAACACTTGGCTCTGCGTAGAGCCTCATTGGTACAATATTTGGTACTGTGTAGATTCATTGGTACAACAGTTGACTATGTAGAGCTTCAATGGTACAACACTTAGCTTTATATATAGCTTCATTGGGACAACATTTTGCTTTATGTAGAGCTCTACTGGGAATAACATTTGTTTCTGTATAAGTTATGACATGATAAATATTCCTCAAAAGCTTGTTCAACAACTTGACTTTATCTTCATGACTGTCCAAATTTTCAATATATGAACCTAGTTTGTTGAAAAACTTAAATGCCATTACGTTATATGCTTGAAATTATACTTCAAATTTTTATGAATCTTTAGTTTTTTACTAAATCTCTTACACCCTGAGTGGCTTAAATATACTGCCTTGTCACACTGCCTTCACAACATATAAAAATAATGTTTAGTATTTTGAAAGTAAATCCTCTATTAAAGAGCTTTGATGCTATTTTAAGTACTTTTGAAAGTTATCTGACATCTTAAGCAAAATGATTGGTGTACAGTAAACTTCTCTATACAGTGTCATTGTATAAAGCATAATTGTAAATGTGATTGTATAAAGCATGATTGTAAATGTGATTGTATAAAGCATGGTTGTAAATGTGATTGAAAGAGTACGTCCACAACCGAATAGCGTGTGAAAAGACCTTCACAGTACCTACCTACCTGACGGGAGTTTTGGGGGTCAACACCTCCATGGCTCAGTCCTTAACCCTTCGAGGGTTTTGGTCGTACTAGTACGGCTTACGACCCAGTGTTTTTGACGTACTAGTACGCCTAAATTCTAGCACCCTCAAATCTAATGAGAGAAAGCTGGTAGGCCTACATATGAAAGAATGGGTCTATGTGGCCAGTGTGCACAGTATAAAAAAAATCCTGCAGCACACAGTGCGTAATGAGAAAAAAAAAACTTGGACCGTGTTTTTGGAATAAAACAGCGACTTTGCACTGCATTTTCGTATGGTATTTATTGTTGTATTCTAGTTTTCTTGGTCTCATTTTATAGAATGGGAGACATATTACAGAAATTGAGATGATTTTGACTGGTTTTACAATGAAAAGTACCTTGAAATTGAGCGCAAAGTAGCAGAAATGTTCGATTTTTATCAAAGTTCAAAAGTAAACAAATCATGCCAAGCGTCCAATACATGTCAACTGGTGAGTCTAATATTCTTTCACAAGTGCGCTGATATTATTTATACCATTTCTACACTAATGCAGTAGTCTGTATAATAGTAAATCTTCTATTTTTTGTAAGAAGAAAAATTCAAAGTGGAAAGTCAAAGAAATATAAGAGGGGCCTGGGGATGTGACTAATGAACAGAGAACTTGTTATTTTAGTGCCAGGAATGTCTTTTTTGTTTATTCTGGACCCTATTCGGAAATTGGCATCTTTTGAAATTTGTGTGAAATTGGCAAAATTGCTAAATTCTGACCACTTTATTAGATAGTTGAAATTGGTAAATGGGTGGTTTCTTATACTCATTCGATAGAAAAAATCGAGTTCTAGCGAAATAGTTATGATTTTTGTCGACTAGTACATTGGAATTGGCCGAAAATAGGGCTCAAAGTGGGCAAAATCGCCGATGCGTAAACATCGTTGAGACCGCTAACTTCGCGAGAGCATAATTCCGTAAGTTTTCCATCAAATTTCATACTTTTGGTGTCATTATGATCGGGAAAAGATTCTCTATCTTTTCATAAGAAAAAATAATTTTTTTTTTAAATTTGGCCGACCCTGAGAGCAAGTTTCGAAGAGAGCCTGTCGACCCTCAAAGGGTTAACTAAGCTATTCAATTTTGGATGCACCTCTTCAATCATAATTACAAAAAACTACATGGAGGAGCTTTATGAGAAAGCTTACTGTGTGTATGTTTTGGTTCTGTGGGTTGCCTGAAATGTGATGTCAGCACACTTCTGGCAAGATAGTGATTGAATGAATGATGATGAATGGGGGTTTCCTCTTTTTTTGGGTAATCCTGCCTCGGTAAGAAGGCAGTCAATATGCTAAAAAAATCTCTCCCTCTTAATAACTAGAGACATACTGATACCTTCTTCAGTCAAGCATCTTTAATACAGTTATGATGTTTCAGTTTATAATTTGTCTTTCAACTCAAGAGGGCCTCTTGATCCAAGGAAGTGGATCTATCCTCCTATTCCTTAGTTCAAACCTAAGTACTGTATGACTTGTACGGGTTTAGCACTTCCCCATCCCATAATAATAATACAACTATCATTGCTCAAGATACTGGCATTAATGATCGAAATATTTCTCTATGTAGTGATACTAATGTTTATTATGGCATTACATTTTTTAATTTTAAATATTTTAAACAGGAAAAGTGTCTGGTTGGGTCAAGATTACTTCAGACCTTAACTCTGACTTCCTCAAGGTTTGAATTTAAGGCTTAAAATTTAATTACAAGAAAGGAAGAGGAGCAGAAGTTATATCTTCCAGTTTATTGAATAAATATTGTTAAGTGTATAGTGTATGCAATGTATGTTGGCCTCGTTATGTATGAATGAGAGCTGTGGCAATCATCAGTGTTGTGAATGTCATGCAAGGATCAACATGCTTTGTTCTATCACTACAAGATGATGAGCTGATAATGATGTATTTCAACTATCATCTTATTAATAAAGTCACTAAATGATGATAAGGTAATGATGTATCTCCACTATCATTTTCACTAAGTTACTACAAGAAGTTGAAGATAATGATGTATTTCAACTATCATCTTCATTAATAAAGTCACTAGAAGATAATGATGTATCTCAACTATTACCTTCATTAACAAAGTCATCACTTAAGTTTAATGTTTTACGATGTATAAGTGTTTAATATCTGCATTAATTAAATGTTGATTAAAGATCTGAGTAATATTGTGGTTTTATATACCTTGCAAATTCACTATTCTTTGTTGCAGTAATAAATTTTAGGAATAACTTAAGTATCTATACACAGAACTCTTCATGGGGACTACCTTAATACATGAATCCAAGGAATTACAGTAACCCTTCCCTTCCCTGAATCATATGTATTTACAGGTCGGCCATCACTAATACATTTCCATAAGTAATCTGGCACTAATTTCGGCTAGCATAATTTCAAATTTCTGGGATTGCCACACCAACCTGCCACTACTGTTTCGTGGTGCTATTGCTACATAAGTCATTCCAGTTTCTTTTTCTCCATTTATTGTTATAACCTGTTTACTTTTAGCCCTAGCCATGGTTCCAATGAATAAAAGAAATGCACATACACTGTACATTGTCCATAAAAGATAAGGTGGCTTTGAAGCCACTGTTGGTCGCCACAAGCTCAGCTCACTCAGATTAAGCTGTGACCAGTAAATTTGGGCCGACATGAGAGAATAGGTCTGTGTGGTAAGTGTGCACTATATAAAACAATCCTGCAGCACACACTGCATAATAAGAAAAAAAACTGTCACCGTGCACTCTGCCCCAGGCCCAGACTTGTGGAACTCTATATTCCTCAAGAAATGCAAGAAGCCCCTATTGCATGCCTTCAGCATTCTATGGAGAGGGAGCATGGACACAGGGGTCATCCCACACACACTAAAAACAACACATAGCCCACTCCACAAAGGTGGCAGTAAAGCAATTACAAAGAACTGCAAACTGACAGCACTAGCATAAAAATCTTTGAGAGGGTTCCAAGAAACAAGATCACTAACCACCTACATACCCATCAATTACACAACCCAGGGCAACATGGGTTTAGAGCAGGTAGCTCCTGCCTGTCTCAACTACTGGACCACTATGACAAGGTTCTGGATGCTGTAGAGGATCAACAAAATACAGATGTAGTATACACAGACTTTGCAAAAGCCTTCTACAAGTGTGACCATGGTGTAATAGCACACAAAATGCATGATAAAGGAATAACAGGAAAAGTGGTAGACAGATCTATAACTTCCTGACAAAAAGAACACAAAGAGTAATAGTAAACAGAATAAAGTCCCAGGCAGCCACGGTAAAAAGCTCTGTTCCACAAGGCACAGAACTTGCTCCTATTCTATTCCTCATCCTCATTTCTGACAAAGACAGAGATGTAAGCTATAGCTCTGTGTCTTCCTTTGCGGATGACACCTGGATTACCATGGCAGTGACCTCCATTGGAGACATCGCAAGACTCCAAGAGGACATCAACCAAATCTCTGAATGGGCCACTCAAAACAATATGAATTTCAACAAGGAGAAATTTCAACTACTCAGATTCAAAGTTTATTCTCTATAAGGATTACAATGCTGAGTCTACAGAATTTGGTTATTGTGTGGTTTACATGTAGTAAAATAATAATTACAGAGTGTACCACTAGAACACCTAGCATGGCTAGGCATTTCGGGCAGACTTAGATTAATTCTTAAATTTAAAATATTACAAATTATGAGGTAAGTTGGTATTATGGCTAAGTGACTAAATACTAGTTTGTGAGTTTAGTAATGTGAATGCTTTTGTTTTGGCACAGTACATAGTTTCAGTATTGGAGTATCACAGGCCAACTTATGACTAGTTAGGATTCATTATTTTAAGATTGAGATTGATATTTCTGTTTATGGTCAAATGGGTGAGTGAGTGTAAGTGTGAACCACCAGGTGGTATTCGTGTAGTTAGTTGACAGGGTGTATCTGGGAGATAAGATGTTTTCTAATGGTAGTTTTGAAGGTGATGAATGTGTCTGCAGTTCTAGAGTTTTCAGGTAGGGTGTTCCAGATTTTAGGGCCTTTGACATACATTGAACTTTTGTAAAGGTTTAGTCAGACACAGGGAATGTCATAGAGATGTTTGTGTCTGGTGTTATGCCTGTGGGTTCTGTCACAACTATCAAGAAAGCATTTTAGGTCAAGGTTAATATTGGAATTTAAGATCCTGTAGATGTAGATTGCACAGTAGTAAGTGTGGATGTACTGAACAGGGAGTAAGTTTAGATCTATGAAGAGTGGGGAGGTGTGTTGCCAGGGATGGGATTTAGTGATTATTCTTACTGCGGCTTTTTGTTGGGTTATTACTGGCTTTAGGTGTGTTGCTGCAGTTGATCCCCAAGCACAAATAGCATAGGTGAGGTATGGATAAATAAGTGAGTGGTATAGTGTGAGAAGGGCATTTTGTGGCACGTAGTATCGTATCTTGGAGAGGATCCTAACCGTTTCGGATACTTTTTTGGTTATGTGTTGGATATGGGTGCTGAAATTCAGGTTGTTGTCCAGGTATAGGCCTAGGAATTTGCCCTCATTATGTCTGGCAGAGTGTTGTCGATCTTAATGCTAATTTGCGCAACCCCTGCTCTGCTGCCAAACAAAATATAGTAGGATTTGTCAGTGTTAAGCGTAAGTTTAGTGGCTGTCATCCAAGTCGATATTTTGATCAGCTCCTCGTTAACAACGGTGTTGAGGGTGGCAAGATTAGGGTGAGAGATGACATAAGTCGTGTCGTCAGCAAAGAGAATGGGGTTCAGGTGTTGGGATACGTTTGGAAGATCATTGATGTATATGAGGAAGAGCAGGGGACCAGGACACTTCCCTGCGGAACCCCAGTATCAAGTGGCCGTGTTGTTGATGCTGTGTCTTTAATGATGACATACTGATACCTATTAGTAAGGTAAGATTTGAAATATGCAAGCGCATGGCCTCTTATATCGTAATGGTCAAGTTTGTGGAGTAGGATGCCGTGGTCTACTGTGTCAAAAGCTTTTCTTAGGTCAATAAAAATTCCTAGTGGATATTCCTTATTTTCCAATACTGTGTAAAGCATCATTAGTGCTTTTATTTTTCCTGAATCCAAATTGGCAGGGGTTGAGTATGTTTTGTGCCGTTATAAATGAATATACAGTGGACCCCCGCTTACCGTTGGCATCACATAACGTTAAATCCGCATACCGATACATTTTATCACTAAGATTTTGCCTCGCATACCGCTAAAAAACCCGCTCAATGCTATTCGTCCGAGACGTGTCTAATGTGCGGCCTGAGCCAGCCTCACATGTTACGCCGGTGGCATTGTTTACCAGCCAGCCTCCGCGGTAACATCCAAGCATACAATCAGAACATTTCGTATTATTACAGTGTTTTTGGTGATTTTATCTGCAAAATAAGTGACCATGGGCCCCAAGAAAGCTTCTAGTGCCAACCCTACAGGAATAAGGGTGAGAATTACTATAGAGATGAAAATATGAAAGTGGAGTGCGTGTCTCCGAGCTGGCCAGGTTGTATAGTAAACCCCAATCAACCATCGCTACTATTGTGTCCAAGAAAACGGCAATCAAGGAAGCTGTTCTTGCCAAAGGTTCAACTGTGCTTTTGAAACAGAGATCACAAGTGATAGAAGATGTTGAGAGACTCTTATTGGTGTGGATAAATGAAAAACAGATAGCAGGAGATAGCATCTCTCAAGTGATCATAAGTGAAAAGGCTAGGAAGTTGCAACTAGTGATGATGTGAGTGAATTTAAGGCCAGCAAAGGTTGGTTTGAGAGATTTAAGAAGCATAGTGGCATACATAGTGTGATAAGGCATGGTGAGGCTGCCAATTCGGACCACAAAGCAGCTGAAAAATATGTGCAGGAATTCAAGGAGTACATAGACAGTGAAGGACTGAAACCTGAACAAGTGTTTAATTGTGATGAAACAGGCCTGTTCTGGAAGAAAATGCCAAGCAGGACCTACATTACTCAGGAGGAAAAGGCACTCCCATGACATAAGCCTATGAAAGACTGGCTTACTCTTCTCATGTGTTCCAATGCTAGTGGTGATTGCAAAGTGAAGCCTTTATTAGTGTATCACTCTGAAACTCCCAGAGCGTTCAGGCAAAAGAATATCCTCAAGGCTAATTTGTGTGTGCTGTGGAGGGCAAACAGTAAGGCATTGGTCACTAGGGACTTTTTCTATGACTGGTTACACCAAGCATTTGCCCCCAATGTGAAAAATTACCTAACTGAAAAGAAATTAGACCTTAAGTGCCTCCTGGTGTTAGACAATGCCCCTGGTCATCCTACAGACGTAGCAGAGCGACGTTGTGGGGACATGAGCTTCATTAAGGTGAAGTTTTTGCCTCCTAATACCACTCCTCTCCTGCAGCCCATGGACCAGCAGGTTATTGCAAATTTAAAAAAACTGTACACAAAAGCTCTGTTTGAAAGGTGCTTTGTAGTGACCTCAGAAACTCAATTAACTCTAAGAGAGTTTTGGAGAGAGCACTTTAATATCCTCAATTGTGTAAACCTTATAGGTAAGGCTT
Source organism: Cherax quadricarinatus (assembly GCF_026875155.1). Classification (NCBI taxonomy): domain Eukaryota; kingdom Metazoa; phylum Arthropoda; class Malacostraca; order Decapoda; family Parastacidae; genus Cherax; species Cherax quadricarinatus. Next base: position 11,922,178 of record NC_069413.1, on the reverse strand, counting down.
GGGAGGGAGTGACTAAGAGGGCCTTGAATTCTGCTTGGAAGAAACTGTGGCCAGAATGTGTAGACCAAAGGGATTTTGAAGGATTTGAGGCTAACCCTGGGAATCCTATGCCAGTTGAGGAATCCACTGTGGCATTGGGAAAGTCCTTGGCTGATCATCTAGTAGGCCAAGGTTGATGTTGAAGTCTCCAGCTAAGAGAAGGTGGTGCTTATTCATTTGTCTGTTTGTTATTAGTGCCTTTAATTTCTCACTGAAATTTGGGATGTTTGTGTGGGGTATCCGGTAAATGGCACCGATTGTTATAGGTGTCTTAAGGTTTTTTACAGTAAAATTAGCAAAAATGTATTCCCCATATTCATCACTAAAGCAAGTGGTGCTAATACAAGATAATTGGTTAGAGTAATAGATTGCAATACCACCTCCAACTTGGTATGGTCTGCAGTTGTGAATTGCTGTGTATCCTGGTAGAGGGTAGATATCTATTGTGTCCTGCTTAAGCCAGGTCTCAGTAAGAATAATGCAGGAGAAGGGTGTCTTTAGTGATTCAAGGAGTGCCAGGAGGTCATCATAGTGTTTGCTTAAGGACCTGATGTTGTAGTTAAGTACTGATAGACTTTTAGAATTGTTTAGGATAGTGCTGGCTTGTGATGCTGTGTTATAAAGGCAGTTACTTTCCAATAGGTTTTGATTGGGTGTCAGATTATGGAGGTTTAGATCAGGGTCAATGTGATCAATCATCTTCTAGGTTTAAATTATGATTATTTATATCCTGAGTTGTTTGTTGAGTTCTAGTACTGATATCTGTAGTGGTGGGAAGTTTGGACAAGTATATAACTAGAGTATTTTGGTCATATAGAGTATAGTCACTAATACACATAATGAAGTTGATGTTGTCTATGTGTTGTGCTGGAATGAGCTAAAGTACAACTAGGTATAAACTAATAATATAAAAATACAAATTAAAAATAGCACAAGATTCTCACTTGTAATTGCACTAAGGTCTAATATAATGACTTTGGTATAGTCTATGTATTGAGCTAGAATGAGCTATAGTACAACTAGGTTTAATCTAATAATATAAAAATACAAATTAAAAATAGCAATAGACTCTCACTAGTAATTGCACTATTGTCTAATATAATGAATTTAGTACTGACTATGTATTGAGCTAGAATGAGCTATAGTACAACTGAGTTTAATCTAATAATATAAAAAAGGCACAACTCTCAATTGTAATTGCACTAAGGTGTTATATAAGTTGTTTACAAGAATTAGAGTATAACTAGATTTAAATTGACAAGATAAAATACACAAGTTAAGGTAGCAAAAGAATAATAAAAAAATGATAAAAATAAAAATAGCAGATATGGGAAACTTGAGGAAATTAAAAATGTATCAGGGTATACGACAAATTCTAACCATATAATAGAGCAAAAAAGTAATGTGAAGGACCTGGGAGTGATAATGTCAGAGGATCTCGCCTTCAAAGACCATAACAATGTATCTACCTCATCCGCTAGGAAAATGATAGAATGGATAATGAGAACCTTCAAAACTAGGGATGCCAAACCCATGATTCTCTTCAAATCGTTTGTGCTCTCTAGGTTGGAATACTGCTGTATTCTAACGGCCCCCTTCAAGGCTGGCGACATTGCAGACCTGAAGAGTGTACAAACAACTTTCACAGCACACACAAGTATGATAAGGTACCTAAATTACTGGGAATGGTGGAAGGTCCTTGATCTGTATTCCCTGGAATGCAGGCAAAAGAGATACATGATAATATACACTTGGAAGGTCCTGTAGGGATTGGTACCAAACCTGAAAATCACTCCCTATGAAAGCAAGACTCGGCAGATGCAACATTCCCCTGATGACAAGCAGGGGCGCCACGAGTACATTGAGACAACACAATAAGTGTCCGGGGCTCAAGACTGTTCAACTGTCTCCCGGCATACATAAGGGGGATTACCAACAGACCCCTGACTGTCTTTAAGAAGACACTGGACAGGCACCTAAAGTCAGTACCTGACCAACTGGGCTGTGGTTCGTACGTCAGCTTGCTTGCGGCCAGCAGTAACAGCCTGGTTGATCAGACCCTGCTCCACCATGAAGCCTGATCTCAGACCGAGCCGCAGGGGTGTTGACCCCTCAAACACTCTCCAGGTAAACTCCAGGTGGTGTAAAACAGCGACTTTGAGGTGTATTTTCGTATGTCTTTATTTGGTTGTATTCTCGTTTTTTGGTCTCATTTGATAGAATGAAAGATATATTACAGAAACAGATATGATTTTGATTGGTTTCATGACGAAAAGTACCTTGAAATTGAGCTCAACATAGCCGAAATGTTGGATATTTGCTAATGTTCAAGAGTAAACAAATGACTTCACTGTCCAATACATGTCCAATTGGCCGGTCTAATACGCAGTCACAAATGGGTTGACATTATTTATACAATTATTACAACAATGCAGTAGTCTGCATAACAGTAAATCTTCTATGTGTCAGACACTGCAACACAAGGGTATCTTGGTACAGACCTGCAATCAACTTCGACAACTTCCACTAGTGAGAGCGGCTGGATTTGAGAGGGACCTGACCTCTCAGCATCTGAGTTCTTACCTCTCCTAGTGGCCTACGTCTCACCTCTTGGCGCTATAAAAAGCTCCATCCTGTCACTTCATCTCCATATTGTTTCATACTATGGAACAATGCTCTTCTCCAGACTGAGGGACTGACCACCTCAAAACTTTAAGGGTGATGGACTGATTACATGGTCTTCAAGTATCTTCTGCTTCTATCAACTTTTCTTTACTTGACTGAAGAAGCCTACTGTGTAGGCGAAACGTTTCAAAATAAAGATACCTAACTGTTGCATATGTGTCTTACCTAACAAATCTTCTATTTTTTTGTGTGAAAAAAATTCAAAATGGAAAGCAAGAGTAATACAAGAGGGACTGGAGACGTGACTAATGGAGTGAGTTAGTTTAATATGTTTATTATGCACCCCATACCCATCCTGTGGGCGGTAGTCAAAAGATTACAGAGGTACATAATGGGTCCAGGGACTGGGCCTCAAAGTTTTGATGGCTGAGCAAGTTACAGAGAAAATGTTATTTTAGTGCCAAGAATGTCTGCACTGTTTATTCTGGACCCTATTTTGAAATTGGCATCTTATGAAATTTGTGTGATATTGACCAAATTACCGATTTCTGACCACTTTATTGGGTAGTTAAAATAGAATAGAATAGAAGGAATACTAGCGAAATAGCTACGAGTTTGGTAGACTGGAACAATGGAATGGGTACAAAATAGGGCATAAAGTGGGTGAAATCGCCGATGCATAAATATCACCGTTGGGTTAAGTGTATTCTAACCTAACCACTCTGTAATAGGCAAAATCACTAATCTGGCACTCTACAGGTCCCGATGATGCTAACCTGTACCTCTTATTTCTCAGACACTGTGATCTCCCTACTGATTTACCATTTCCCCTTAATAATAATAATATACAAGGACTTGAGTCCTGGAGGTTGGAAGGGCAGTGCCAGCACCCTGAACGAGGGGTGGAGTTGGAGAGTAATCCGATTGTGATGTTAGCTCACTACTGGTAAGAGAACAATTGAATGAATGAAAGTTAATGTGTTTCTTTCTTCTGGGACACCTTGCCTTGGTAATGCACTGGTTAAATAATGAGACACTTTTGAAGAGATTCTTAATTATTATATTCCCAAGTGTTAAACTTGTATGGATTTCACACTTATCACTATTGCACCAGCACAATATAACACTATCACCATTATTAGCTGGCGTGGAAGCCCCAATTATATAGCTATCTTAATTATTTAAGGTTCCTAAACATATATTTTGTAGGTACCTCTATATAAGTTCTTTGTGAAAGTTAGCACAGGCCTGGGATTGAAGAGATCCCGGTCATAGTGTGATTTAGATGGCACACTGGACCTCTGTGCAAAAGTAAAACTTTCTAACACTGATAACACAAACTTATGTTACCAATGTAGTTGTGCAAAATACTGTATATTCTCCAAAAATACAGTGTGTTCTATATGTAAATTGATGGCCTATATTGTAGGTAATAAAAATTAATTTGTAAATAAAGAACCAGCGATGGGCGAGCGTTGCTGGGGAGAGACACCATTTTTTTTAATGTGATACAAGCACGTTAGTGTAATGTGTATAATTTTCGTCGCTCTAGGGGTTATATTGGGCTTAAAACCTCTCAAATAGGAGCTGAAATTGTTGAATTGCAGACCTGCATAACGTGAGAAATCAGGCGATATTACCCCAGCTAAGTCACGTCTATGTTATGTTTAGAATTCTGGCCAGTATTTCTTCATAAATTTTGACAGGGGGGGTTCTGTACATGACACACAGTAATCTGCAGACTAATTGGTGAGTGGTATTAAGATAAATTCTCCTTCTGTTATATAAATGTGTATATGTAATCATTTATTAATTTTAACATACAGTCTACAAATTTATAGTAATGTTTACCATAATTCTTGGTAATGTATATTTCATTTGAAATTAATATAGGTCAAGAGTGACTTGTGGATATGACAGTCGTAGGTATCAAAGGGGGACATTTTTTGCGACCTAGGTGTCCTAAAATTCTTACTTGTCTCTGTAACTTTGATAAATAATAATTATCTTTGTTGCCATTAACTGGTATGTATCTAATGAGATACATCCAGGTAAATTTAATTTTCCACAGTAGTATCAGTTTACCTGGAGAGAGTTCCGGGGGTCAACGCCCCCGTGACCCGGTCTGTGACCAGGCCTTGTGGTGGAACAGGGCCTGATCAACCAGGCTGTTACTGCTGGCTGCATGCAATCCAATGTACGAGCCACAGCCCAGCTGGTCAGGTACCAACTTTAGGTGCCTGTCTAGTGCCTGCTTGAGGACAGCCAGGGGTCTATTGGTAATCCCCCTTATGTATGCTGGGAGGCAGTTGAACAATCTTGGGCCCCTGACAGTTATTGTGTTGTCTCTTAGCGTGCTAATGACACCCCTGCTTTCCAATGGGGGGATGTTGCATTGTCTGCCGAGTCTTTTGCTTTCAGAGAGAGTGATTTTCGTGTGCAAGTTTGGTACTAGTCCCTCTAGGATTTTCCAGGTGAATATAATCATGTATCTCTCCCACCTGCATTCCAGGGAGTACAGGTTCAGGAACTTTAAGCGCTCCCAGTAATTGAGGTGTTTTATCTTCGTTATGCATGCCGTGAAGGTTCTCTGTGGAAATTTGTCTGGACTGCCTCCATGTGAGTTACTTACCCTAGCAAGCTCTGTTGACACCGAGCTCTGAGGTCGGTACCTCAGCCTCACAAGTGGCTTATAGGACAGATTTCCATAAATGACTGATGTTGCAAGAAAATCTTGACTGCATGCACGAATAAAGGGCTAACTTACTTGGTGTTGGAGAATATATTCCAGTCTTCAACCTCCCTAAGCTTTAGCCCCTCTGGACTTTCCCTCAGAACCACGTGCAACCGGGAGACTTAATTCCTGCAGTATTCAGTCGATATTAGTGACCTGCCTGCACCTCAGAAATTTCTGTTTCCAAGGGGGTGAGTATCCCCTAGTATAACTATGCAGAAAGTGACACCAGCTTCTAAAGCCTAACCACGAAGAGTCGTCGGCACGTACCAATCATTTGGCCGTCCAGCTGCACAAAGACCCACAGTTCAACTCACTCGCAAATTCCCCCCAGAAACTGGCCAGAAAACTGAGAAGAAAAGGGAGGTCTTGTCTTACTGAATGGGCCTGATGGAGAAGGACATCTACAGTACTTCGAGGTGCCTCCACCAGATTTCTCCAGGGCCTAGTATGTGTAGACACGTGGGGCGCCGCCCTTATGTTCACGGCACTTGTTAGACCGGAGTCTGCTCGATGAGAGTGGCTGGACGGCACTCGTGTCCAGGGTCCACTGTGGGGGCTCGCAGAAGGTGAACTTGATGTAGACTTATCACCTACCTTCGCCGGCAGAAGGATGTGGAAAATTATTCGGTCCTAAAAGGTTCCACAGGGCAGATATGTCGTACAAACATCCCAACAGGTCACGGATAGAATGGCTGGGTTGGGTGGCCCTTACACTCACCCAAAACACACACACACACCTGGGTTGGCGAAGGTGCTTACCTCTGCAACAGACTCGACACTCACTGAGCTGGGTGTCAGAGTCTCTGGCAAAGTGTTCCCCACAACATTTGAAGCAGAGTCTCAACTCCTTTAGTCTCTGTTGCCTACTGCTCAGTGTTGTATACTCAGAGCAACTCGTGCTAGTGTGTTTA
>NC_069413.1:11853324-11915366 GCF_026875155.1 Cherax quadricarinatus | reverse complement strand
AACATTTCCAGCTTCTTCGATAACCTGGCACTTATAGCTCAAGATGAAACCAAAAGTTCATCTAATTAAGCTTGTCCAGAATTTACAGTTTGAAGCCAATTAGAGACAGCATTCTCCTGTTATAGCTAGGAATCCAATGATTCCAAGTTTAACTATGTCAGTAAATTAAAAAATTTTCATCTGCAAAACCTGAACTTACAGGGCACCATCTTCTCCATAAGATTTATCGGCCATTAACCCTTAAATGGTCCAAACGTATATATACATTTTTTCAACATCTGAAAGTATGGAAAAAATGTAGATCTTCTTTTCTGTTTTACATTTGAAAACGTGTAAAAAAAACTTATCTACTTTTTTTTTTGTTATATTTGAAAATATGTAAAAAAAAAGTAGATCTACTTTTGTAGCACTACGAATCTGAACGTTGATCTCTTTGGACCATTTAAGGGTTAAAGAGTGAAGCTGGGTAGAAGAAGCATAGTAAAGATACTTTATAGGAAAAAAAAGTACACCATTTTAAAAACATGACTGACAAACTGGCATCTATACATTCCAATAATAATCTCAACCTTCTTTCTAAGTAGGATAAAATAATGATGAAATATTGAAGCTGATCAAACAAGAATTTCTTGAGCTATCACACTGAAAATAAAATTGGGAATGGATTAAAAAAAAAAAAATTGCCTAGAGGGCACCTTCATATGTCTGTAGTTACATAAAAACTTTCCCTAGTTACAGTACATACACCGTTACTGAAAAATTGAAGCCAATCAGATAAAACATTCAGGTTATAAATGAAAATTCAGACCAGTTACAGGCTCCCCTTCAGGGATACAGTCAGATCTCTTAAGGTCCCTCTATATAATGCAGTTTTTTTTAAATGCAACTGAAAAAGTACATTCAAAACTAAATAGATCATGGAAAGGCCTTAGAGAGGCTGCTACTGCTAAGTACAAAGCATGGCGAAGGTATAAGAGACATCCTACCACCTATAACAGGAACTTGCACATGCAAGCCTGTAGGCATATGGGTGATGTTCAAAAGTGGGCCATTGCTAAATGGGAGGTGGACACTAAAAGAAAGTTAGCATCAGGTAGGGTAGGCTCCAAAACCTGGTGGTCCCTGGTCAAGGACAGACAAGGTTATCTGCCTGATGAACTTATTCCACCTCTAAATCGACAGGATGGGACCACCTCTACTAGTCAAGAGAAGGCGGACCTCTTTGCTGAACACTTTGCTACCAAAATGCAAGTTCCTGATCCAGCAAGGGACCCTCCTTGGCTAGCTGCAAGAACTGTGTCAAAACTGTCAGTGGTGACAATAAGGCAGGAGGAGGTGCATTTCCTACTTAAATCGCTTGACCAAGAAAAGGCTGTGGGCCCAGACAAGTTGAGCCCAAGATTGTTGAGATGTGCAGACCAGCTAGCAGCACCTCTAACTCGCATCTTTCAGCACTGCCTAGTACAGTGTAAATGGCCCTCTCTATGGAAAGAGGCAAATGTAGTCCCTGTTCACAAAAAGAAGAGCAGAGCAGAAATCAGCAACTACAGACCAGTGTCACTCCTGTCAATCACTGGTAAGATCCTTGAGACAATAATCTCAAGACAAATGACAGAGTTTTTTGACTACCACTCACTACTTTGTGATCATCAATATGGCTTCAGGAAAGGTTACTCTGCTGCTGATCTGTTTTTAAACCTCTCCACTAAGTGGCACCAGTCACTGGATGAATCCAAAGTCAGCTGTGTGGTAGCACTGGACATTGCTGGCGCTTTCGCCCGGGGGTTGTGGCCCAGGGCTTTACCCAAAATTTAAAAAGAAATTGGGAATTCCCAGGCTCTACGCTATGTCTCCTCGTGCTACTTCGGGTTTGATCTCAAAGTGTAGTTTAAAATGGAAGGAAATCAGCAAGAATCCTATTGGGGCAAGTTTTCCCCAAAAGGAAGGTGCTGTGCCCAAATTGTTAGGGAAAAGTCTACTTAAACGACCTTCTTCATCTCTTTCCCGGTTTCACATGCTTTAGGGAAAGACGACTTTTCCCCTGACTTTCCCACTTACCCAAAGAAAAAAAAATTTTTCCCAAGTGTCAAAGCTACATAAAATACAAGCTGAGAGCTATATCAGTTTGGGGGGAAATAGATGGAAAGTAACATTTGAAACCTTTGGGGAAAAAGAAAAAAATTTTGACCCTTTTCTGGGACCAGGGTGGAAAAGGGCTGGGGGCAGTATTTAAGGATGAAGGGGAGGATTTTGGAAACTGGAGAAGAAGTTGATAACCTTTTGGGGGGGGAAATTTTGACTAAAAAACAAACCATGAAAAAACCATGTTGTAAATCTTGCAAACCCAAGGCACCCGGGAAAAGGGTTACGGGCACTTCGCCTTTTCCCTCCCATTGCTTGGGACGTAGGGGTTGAAAGATCCTGTACGGGGCCCAAAAAGTAGCTGCCCTTGAGTATGCCCACTTTCTTGGTTTGCCTCCCCCCCCTTCTCTTCTGCGATTTGTTGACAGAGTAGAGAACGAGAAGACGTTCATCTTTTGGGCCGGGAAACCCTTTGGGGATAGATTGTCATTTCAGCAGACCCCCCTTCAACATAGGAGGGATGGGGGGGGGGGCCCTTTAAACTGTTATGAAAAGGGCCCAAATTATTGTCAAAAAAACCACACTTGGATCCACTTCAAGGACAGCGTAAAAACCAAGCTTTTATGCCACAAAAATGGGCAAAAAAGACCCAAACTTCCTCTGGCCGGTTTTTCCCTTTTCCCGAAAAATAATCCAAAATTTAGATCCTACATACCCCGGATGACAGGTATGGAAAAACATTCGTACAGGATAATGATTGGGCAAAGAGATAGGGCAGTTGATCAAAAGAAAAAAGGGTGGCCCACAGAGGCCCCCAACTTCATCCTGTTTCCTACTTGTTTGGGTTTATAACAAAAAAAAATTTCTTTCAAAAGAGCTGATGTAGGTTAAAAAAGCTTTAGCCCTTTCAATTAAAGTTAGGAATCCTTAACCCGTAAAAATAAACTGTCCAATAAAACTAGGGATCCTTAACATTGTCAAACCTTTTTTAAAAAAAAAAAAAAAAAAAAAAAAGTACAAAATTATTCAAGTTCAGATGAATTTTTTTTTTAAAAATTTGGGTTTGTTTTTAAAAAAATCACACTAAACAGAACAGCTTAGGTTTTAACCTGAAAACACCCTTTAATAAGTCTTGAGCATTCCTGTTCATCTTTTTTTATAATACAGTGGTCCCTCGTTTTTTTTGGGAAAATTTAAACCGTTCCTGGAGGGGGGTACTATAAACCCAAAAAATTCGATTTGCGAATCGGGTTTTCCCCTTTAAAAAATAATGTAAAAAACAATTTTAACCCGTTCCCGACACCCCGAAGTAAATTTAAAAAAAAAATTTTTTCATGAAAATTTTATATGTAAAACATAAAAAAATACAATTGGGAAAAAATGAATGGGAAAAATTAACACGATAAAAACTTACCTTTTTTGGAGATTCTTCTTAGTGTATTGGGGGCTGGGGGGGAGGAAAAGGGGATTGGTTTTTTTTTGTTTGGAAAGGGGAATCCCCCTTTCCCTCAACAACCCCAAGGACCATTTGTTTTTTCTGGGGTTGCTTCCCCTTTTTTCCCCGTTTTTAATTTTCCCAGGGGGCCCCCTTGGAGCCTGGGTTTCCCGTCTCGCCCCCAAAAAAAAACTGCCCAAGAGCCTTTTTCTGGCGACTCTTTAAACTTCCCTAAAAATGGCCCCAAAAAACTTTGTCACTGTACATTTTTGCCAACATGGCTTAAAAACCTTGTTGGGGATTTTCTCCAAAAAAGCTTTCCATCTTACCCCACATAGTAAAAATTCTTTTAAATTTCTGAAAAAGGGGACCTTTTCCTCTCCTCCTCCCCCTCCTCGCAGCAAGTTTCTGAGCTGCAACTGTTGCTTTTCCCTGCTGAACCCTTTTGCAGCCCTCGGGGGGGCTTTTCGTTGGGGTTTTTCCCCAAATTTCTTCCCATCCCAAACCCCACCCAACCCCAGGAACCCCCCATGCCACAATTGATTTTCAACAGACATAGGCTCATCAGGGCAGTCCCAACCCTTCAAAATCCCTCTTTTTGACACAATTGGCCAATTTTCCCAGGCAGAGTTAAAAGTCCGGGGGTTATCTCCTCCAAGCCTACTATAAGGGGTTTATGAAATGGAGGATGTTAAGTGCAAGTGAGGGTCAAGTGAGTGTCTGTGGTCACAGTAAAAGCCCCTGTAAAAACATTGCTTTGTGTAGAGTTTTTTAAAGTTTGCAATGACTGCGGGTCCATGGGGGGGGAAAGAGGGAGTGGTTTTCGGGGCAAGAACTTTACTGTTTAAACCCAAAAACCCCGAAAATTAGGTATCCAAGTTTTGGGGGATGGCGGGGCTTGTCCATTACTAGCAGGCACTTGAGTCCAAATTTTTTTTCCAGGAGATATCCTTCACCTAGGGGGCCAAACATTATTGAACCATTCGACGAAAATTTCCCCCGGACCCATGCCTTACTTTTAATTTCCAAAACACACATTTACTCTTTATAACATTGTTTTTCCCGAAAATCTGGGATTTTTGATTGGGCACTAGTAATGGCTTCACTTTGAAATCCCCACTAGCATTAGCACAGAAATTACTTAGCCTGTCTTTTATAGGCTTGTGTCTGGGATTGCCATTTTTTCCCCAGCCTTTTTCTGGCCTTAAATTCATCACTTACCCCTATTTTCAGGCAAATTTTTTTACCCAAAACTTCATCAACTACCTAGCCTTTTTTTACAAATTTAAAAAAAGTCCCTAAAGAGATTCCTGCTAAAATTTTTTTCATTATCCCACCAATAATAACTTCTCAAACCCCTTCGAGTATGGTGATTCATTTTTGTCGCATGTTACCCCTTTGAAAAAACAGCATCCTTTATTTCCTTTTTTTTTGGCCCCTATGGAAACATAAGGTTTTGTAGGGTTTTCTTATATATCCTGGCCAGTTCGGCACTCTTGTACCACTTTCTATTTTAAAGATGGGGTTTTTTTAAAATTCAATCGTTTTTTTACCTTTTTACCAAGGGTTGGCACAGGGGTTTCTTTGGGCCTTGGGGACTTATTTTGTACTTGCAACACTAAAATAAATGGAATATTATGAAATATTTCGTGGGCCGTGAGGGGACCTTCGCTCACTGGTAAAAAATGCCAGATGGCTGCGCCGGCTCACGCCGTGGGTACGTTTCCCGGACGAACTAGACTCGTGAGTCAAACCTATGAAAAGCGAGCCCCTGTTTTAAAAAAAATTCCCCAGATTTCTGAAAATTTTCGATTTCGAGAACTACGAAAACGGGGCCCTGTACTACTTTATGCTCTTCAAAATTTTCCGAGTCTAAAGTGAAAATGATTTTTTGGTACTATAATGATACCCAAAACCGAATCGAAGCTTCTGTGGGCTATACAAAAAATTTATTGCATTTATTTTCCCGGGGTGATGTGCGTTTTTTAATCATGACTTTGAATCTTTTTCTCTCTTTAATATATAAAATATATTTTCTAAAATATTGGCCAATTCCCCAAGGCAGGGGGGCCCCCAAAAAAAACTTTCATCATTCCTCCTCACTGTCTTGCCAGAGGGGCTTTACACTCAGTTATAAACTGCAAAAATTAAACCCCTCTTTGAGTGCACCACTGTACTTCCCCTTTCGAACTCTAGTTTGGTCTGTGGTTTCCGAATTTTCCCTTCAAAATGTTACTTTGCTCAACTCCAAACAGCACTAAAGTTTTAAAAAAACCATTTGTCTCCTTTCTCCTATCAAAACACTCACAATGCTTGTGGAAGCCCAAAGCCCTTCACACAAAAAAACCTCCTTACCCTTCCCCCCAGCCTTTTCCTAGGCCGCCCCCCTACCCCCCTTTCCCAAATTTTGTTATTTAGTGGAGGGTTAAAATGTTATGCTGGTTCAAAGAAAAGGGGCTCTAGAACAATTTTTCATTAGAAAAAGTTGGCTCTTTGTGAAAAGATTCATTGGTAAAACATCTGGCTCTGTGTAGAGTTTTTGGTCATTTATTTCTGGGAGGCTTCACGGGTAAACTTTGGTTGTGTGTGTAGTTTTTTTGGTACAGCATTTACTTTATGAGACTCTTTTGAGAAAAAACATTTAGTTTTAGTGGCTTCATGGTACAACACTTTGGGTCTGCGTAGAGCCCCCATTGGTACAATATTTTGGTACTGTGTTTGATTATTGGTACAAAAAGTTGACTATGTAGAGCTTCAATGGTACAACACTTAGCTTTATTTAAAAGCTTTTTGGGACAACATTTTGCTTTTTTTAAGTCCCACTGGGAATAAAATTTGTTTCTTATAAGTTATGACTGATAAATTTCCTCAAAAGTTTTTCAAAATTGATTTTCTTATGATGTCCAAATTTTCAAAATATGAACCCGTTGTTGAAAAATTAAATGCCCTTACGTTATATGTTTTAAAAATTTTACTTCAAATTTTTTGAATCTTTTTTTTACTAATTTTCTTACACCTGATTTTCTTAAAAAAAATGCCTTGTCACACTGCCTTACAAATATAAAATAATGTTTTATTTTGAAAGTTAAAACCTCTTTAAAGAGCTTTGATGTATTTTTGTCTTTTGAAAGTTATTGAAATTTAAGCAAAATGATTGGTTTTCAGTAATTTCCCTTTCAGTGTATTTTATAAAGCATAATGTAAATGTGATTGTATAAAGCATGTTGTAAATGGATTGTTAAGCATGGGTTTTAAAAGTGATTTAAAGAGTACGTCCAAACGAAAAACGTGTGAAAAGGACCTTCACGTACCTACCTACCTGACGGGAGTTTTGGGGGTCAAACACCTCCATGGCTCAGTCCTTAACCCTTCGAGGGTTTTGGTCGTACTAGTACGGCTTACGACCCAGTGTTTTTTGGACGTACTAGTACGCCTAAATTCAGCACCCTCAAATTAATGAGAGAAAGCTGGTAGGCCTACTATGAAAGAATGGGTCTATGTGGCCAGTGTGCACAGTATAAAAAAAATCCTGCAGCACCAGTGCGTAATGAGAAAAAAAAAAACTTGGACCGTTTTTTTGGAATAAAACAGCGACTTTGCACTGCATTTTCGTATGGTATTTATTGTTGTATTCTAGTTTTCTTGGTTCATTTTATAGAATGGGAGACATATTACAGAAATTGAGATGATTTTGATGGTTTTACAATGAAAAGTACCTTGAAATTGAGCGCAAAGTAGCAGAAATGTTCGATTTTTATCAAAGTTTTAAAAGTAAACAAATCATGCCAAGCGTCCAATACATTCAACTGGTGAGTTAATATTTTCACAAGGCGAATTATTATACCATTTCTACACTAATGCAGTAGTCTGTATAATAGTAAATCTTTATTTTTTGTAAGAAAAAAATTCAAAGTGGAAAGTCAAAGAATATAAGAGGGGCCTGGGGATGTGACTTTTTAATGAAACAGAGAACTTGTTATTTTAGTGCCAGGAATGTCTTTTTTGTTTATTCGGGACCCTATTCGGAAATTGGCATCTTTTGAAATTTGTGTGAAATTGGCAAATTGCTAAATTCTGACCACTTTATTAGATAGTTGAAATCGGTAAATGGGTGGTTTCTTATACTCATTCGATAGAAAAAAATCGAGTTCTAGCGAAATAGTTATGATTTTTGTCGACTAGTACATTGGAATTGGCCGAAAATAGGGCTCAAAGTGGGCAAAATCGCCCATGCGTAAACATCGTTGAGACCGCTAACTTCGCGAGCGCATAATTCCGTAAGTTTTCCAGCAAAAATTTCCATACTTTTGGTTTCATTATGATCGGGAAAAGATTATCTTATCTTTTCGTAAGCTAAAAATAATTTTTTTTTTAAATTTGGCGCCCTGTGAGCCAGTTTCGAAGAGAGCCTGTCGACCCTCAAAAGGGTTAACTAAAGCGATTCATTTTGGATTGCAACATTTCAATCAAAATTACAAAAAACTACATGGAGGAGCTTATATGAGAAGCTTACTGTGTGTATTTTTTGGTTCTGTGGGTTGCCTAAAAATGTGATGTCAGCACCTTTGGAAAGATGTGTTTAATGAATGTGTGAAGGGGGGTTTCCCTCTTTTTTGGGTAATCCTCCCTCGGAAAGAAGGCAGTCAATAGCTAAAAAATCTTCCCTCTTAAAAACGAGAATTGATACCTTTTCAGTCAAGATTTTAAAAAAGTTTGTTTTTCATTTTTAAATTTTGTCTTTCAACTCAAGAGGGCCTCTTGATCAAGGAAGGGATCATCCTCCTATTCCTTAGTTAAAAACCTAAGTATGTATGATTGTACGGGTTTACCCTTTCCCCCACCCCATAATAAAAAAATAAAACTATCATTGTAAAGATACGGCTTTAAATGATCGAAATTTTTTCTCTATGGTGTTAAAATGTTTATTTGGCATTCTTTTTTTTAATTTTAAATTTTTTTAAAACGGGAAAAAGTTTTTCGGGTTTGGGTCAAGTTTTACTTCAGACCTTTAAACTCTGACTTCCTCAAGGTTTAAATTTTAAAGGCTTAAAATTTATTTCAAGAAAGGGAGGAGCAGAGTTTTCTTCCAGTTTTTGAATAAATATTTTTTAAGGTTAGTGTATGCAAGTTGTTGGCTCGTTATGTATAAATGAGAGTGTGGCAACTCAGTGTTGAATGTCATGCAAGGTCAACATGCTTTTGTTCTATCACTAAAAAGATGATGAGTGATAATGATGTTTTCAACTATATCTTTTAATAAAGTCACTAAATGATGATAAGGTAATGATGTATCTCCATATCATTTTCACAAAGTTATACAAGAAAGTTGAAGAAAATGTGTATTTCAATATCATTTCATTATAAAGTCACTGAAGTAATGTTTATTAATATTACCTTCATTAACAAAGTCATCATTAATTTAATGTTTTACGTGTATAAGTGTTTAATATCGATTAATTTAAAATTGTTGTTAAAAATTGGTTAAAAATTGTGGTTTTTTATCTTTAAAAATTTACTATTTTTTGTTGCAGTAATAAATTTTTGAAAACTTAAATCTATACCAGAAAACCCCATGGGGCTACTTAATCTGAATCCAAGGAATTTCAGTAACCCTTCCCCTTTCCCGAATATATGTAATTACAGGTCGGCCATCACTAATACTTTTCCCTAAAAAATCTGGCACTAAATTTTGGTTGCATAATTTCAAATTTCTGGAAATTTCCCCACCAAACTGCCATACTGTTTTTGTGGTGTTTTTCTACCTAAGTCATTCCCGTTTTTTTTTCTCCATTTATTGTTGAACCTGTTTACTTTTGCCTACCCTGGTTCCAATGAAAAAGAAATGACATACCTGTACTTGTCCATAAAAGTTTAGGTGGCTTTGAAGCCACTTTTTGGTCGCCACAAGCTCAGCTCACTGTTAAGCTGTGCCCAGTAAATTTTGGGCCCGACATGGAGAATGGTCTGTGTGGTAAGTGTGCACTTTAAAAAAACCCTGCGCACACATCTAAAAAGAAAAAAAACTGTCCCCGTGCACTCTCCCCCAGGCCCAGATTGTGGAACTCTTATTCTCAAGAAATGCAAGAAGCCCCTATTGCTGCCTTCAGCATTCTATGGAGAGGGAGATGGAACAGGGGTCATCCCACACACTAAAAACAACACTTAGCCCCCCCCCAAAAAGGGGGGCAGTTTAAAGAAATTACAAAGAACTGAAAAACTGACGCCTAGCAAAAAAATCTTTGAGAGGGTTTTCCAAGAAAAAGATCATAACCCCCTACATCCCCACAATTACACAACCGGGAAAAAGGGTTTAAGCCGGTAGCCCCTGCCGTCTCAACTAGGCCCACTATGACAAGGTTCTGGTTGCGTGAGGATCAACAAAATACAGATGTGATACACAGATTTGCAAAAGCCTTCTCAAGTGTGACTGGTTAATAGCACACAAATGATGATAAAGGAAAAACAGGAAAAATGGTAGACGATCTATAAAATTCCTGACAAAAAAAAAACAAAGAGTAATAGAAACAGAATAAAGTCCCAGGCAGCCACGGTTAAAAAGCTCTGTTCCACAAGGCACAGAACTTGCTCCTATTCTATTCCTCATCTCATTTCTGACAAAGACAGAGATGTAAGTTTATAGCTCTGTGTCTTCCTTTGCGGATGACACCTGGATTACCATGGCAGTGACCTCCTTTGGAGACATTGCAAGACTCCAAGAGGAACATCAACCAAATCTCTGAATGGGCCACTCAAAAAAATATGAATTTCAACAAGGAGAAATTTCAACTACTCAGATTCAAAGTTTATTCTCTATAAGGATTACAATGCTGAGTCTACAGAATTTGGTTTTATTGTGTGGTTTACATGTAGTAAAATAATAATTACAGAGTGTCCCACTAGAAAAACTAGCATGGCTAGGCCTTTCGGGCAGACTTAGATTAATTTTTAAAATTTTAAAAAATATTAAATTATGAGGTAAGTTGGTATTATGGCTAAGTGACTAAATATGTTTGTGAGTTTAGCAATGTGAATGCTTTTGTTTGGCACAGTACATAGTTTCAGTATTGGAGTATCACAGGCCAACTTATGACTAGTTAGGATTCATTTTTTTAAGATTGAGATTGATATTTCTGTTTATGGTAAAATGGGTGAGTGAGTGTAAGTGTGAACCACCAGGTGGTATTCGTGTAGTTAGTTGACAGGGTGTATCTGGGAGAAAAGATGTTTTCTAATGGTAGTTTTGAAGGTGATGAATGTGTCTGCAGTTCTAGAGTTTTCAGGTAGGGTGTTCCAGATTTTAGGGCCTTTGACATACATTGAACTTTTGTAAAGGTTTAGTCAGACACAGGGAATGTCATAGAGATGTTTGTGTCTGGTGTTATCCCCTGTGGGTTCTGTCACAACTATCAAGAAAGCTTTTTTAGGTCAAGGTTATATTGGAATTTAAGATCCTGTAGATGTAGATTGCACAGTAGTAAGTGTGGATGTACTGAACAGGGAGTAAGTTTAGATTCTATGAAGATGGGGAGGTGTGTTGCCAGGGATGGGATTTAGTGATTATTCTTACTGCGGCTTTTTTGTTGGGTTATTACTGGCTTTTTGGTTTTGTTGCTGCAGTTTACCCCAAGCACAAATAGCATAGGTGAGGGATGGATAAATAAGTGAGTGGTTTTAGTGTGAGAAGGGCATTTTGTGGCACGTAGTATCGTATCTTGGAGAGGGGTCCTAACCGTTTGGATACTTTTTTGGTTATGTGTTGGATATGGGTGCTGAATTCAGGTTGTTGTCCAGGTATAGGCCTAGGAAATTTGCCCTCATTATGTCTGGCAGAGTGTTGTCGATCTTAATGCTAATTTGCGCAACCCCTGCTCTGCTGCCAAACAAAATATAGTAGGATTTGTCAGTGTTAAGCGTAAGTTTAGTGGCTGTCATCCAAAGTCGATATTTTGATCAGCCCCTCGTTAACAATGGTGTTGAGGGTGGCAAGATTTAGGGTGAGAGATGACATAAGTCGTGTCGTCAGCAAAGAGAATGGGGTTTCAGGTGTTGGGATACGTTTGGAAGATCATTGATGTATATGGGGGAAGAGCAGGGACCAGGACATTTCCCCTGCGGAACCCAGTATCAAGTGGCCGTGTTGTTGATGCTGTGTCTTTAATGATGACATACTGATACCAAATTAGTAAGGTAAGATTTGAAATATGCAAGCGCATGGCCTCTTATATCGTAATGGTCAAGTTTGTGGAGTAGGATGCCGGGGTCTACTGTGTCAAAAAACTTTTCTTAGGTCAATAAAAAATTCCTAGTGGATATTTCCCTTTTTTTCCAATACTGTGTAAAGCATCATTAGTGCTTTTATTTTTCCTGAATCCAAATTGGCAGGGGTTGAGTATGTTTTGTGCCGTTATAAATGAATATACAGTGGACCCCGCTTACCGTTGGCATCACATAACGTTTAAAAACCCCCATACCCATACAAATTTTTTCACTAAGATTTTGCCTCGCATACGCTAAAAAACCCGCTCAATTTCTATTCGTCCGAGACGTGTCTAATGTTTGGGCCTGAGCCAGCCTTTACATGTTACGCCGGTGGCATTGTTTACCAGCCAGCCTCCGCGGTAACATCCAAGCATACAATCGGAACATTCGTATTATTACAGTGTTTTTTGGTGATTTTTATCTGCAAAATAAGTGAAATGCGTAGGGAGACACTGGTCAGAGAAATAGCAAACATCGAACTTAAGCTAAAAGAATCCTTTAGGAGTCAGGGAATCGCGGGAAGAACTAAAAGCCATAAATGAAAACGAAAGAAAACCCCAAAATATTTCTTCTCCTATTTCCAAATCAAAAAACGAGAACAACGTCCAGTATTGGGCCCCTATTTAAACAAGATGGGTCCTACACAGATGACAACAAGGAATGAGTGAGCTACTAAAGTCCCATTGGCTCAGTTTTTAGCAACCCGAAAACCAGATGAGGCGAAGATCAAATGAATTTTTTATGAGAGACCCCAAAAATTTTGATTCCCAAAAAGCCTATCCGAGTTATCCTGACGCCAAATGACTCGAACGGGGCGATAAATGACATGCCCATGCATCTGCCCGGGCCAACTATGGAAAACTGGTTCAAAAAAGAATGCAAGAAGCCCCTATACGAGCCTTTTCATCCTATGGAGGGGGATGGAACGGGGGTTCCAAAGTTACAAAAAAACAACAGAAATAGCCCCACCCACAAAGGGGGCAGTAAAGCACAGAAAAAGAACTACAGCCCAATAGCAAAACATCCCATATCATAAAAATTTTGGGAAAGGGGGCCCTAAGAAGAAGATCACCGCATCTAAAAACCCATCAGTTCACAACCCAGGGCAACAGGGGTTTTAGAAAAGGTCGCTCCTGTCTGTTCAATATGGGCACTACGCAGGTCCTAAATGCATAAAAGACAAAAAGAATGCAGATGTAATATTTACAGACTTTGCAAAAGCCTTCGACAAGTGTGCCTGGCGTAATAGCCCCAAAAAAAGCGTGCAAAATTTTAAAAACGGGGAAAAGTGGGGTCGATGGATCTTAATTTCCATAACAGAACCAGAGAGTGTCTAAAACAGAGAAAAGTGGGGCAGTACGGGGGAAAGCTCTGTTCACAAGGCACAGTACTCGCTCCCTTTCTTGTTCCTCATCTTATATCCGCATAGACAAGGATGTCAGCCACGCACCGTGTCTTCCTTTGCAGATGACACCCGAATCTGCATGACAGTGTCTTCCATTGCAGACACTGCAAAGCCCCAGGCAGACATCAACCAAATCTTTCAGTGGGCTGCAGAAAACAATATAAAGTTCAACGATGAGAAATTTCAATTACTCGATATGGTAAACATGAGGAAATTAAATTCTTCATCAGAGTACAAAACAAATTCTGGCCACAAAATAGAGCGAAACACCAACGTCAAAGACCGGGGGAGTGTCAGTCGGAGGATCTCACCTTCAAGGACCTAACATTGTATCAATCGCATCTGCTAGAAAAATGACAGGATGGATAATGAGAACCTTCAAAACTAGGGAGGCCAACCCCTGATGACACTCTTCAGGTCACTTGTTCTATCTAGGCTGGAATATTGCTGACACTAACAGCACCTTTCAAGGCAGGTGAAATTGCCGACCTAGAAAATGTACAGAGAACTTTCACGGCGCGCATAACGGAGATAAAACACCTCAATTATTGGAAGGCCGCTTGAGGTTCCTAAACCTGTTTTCCCCTGGAACTCAGGAGGGAGAGTACATGATTATATACACCTGGAAAATCTAGAGGGACTAGTACCGAACTTGCACACGAAAATCACCCACTACGAAAGCAAAAGACTTGGCAGACGATGCACATCCCCCCAATAAAAAGCAGGGGTGTCACTAGCACGTTAAGGGGACCATACAATAAGTGTAGGGGCCGAGACTGTTCAATGCCTCCCAGCACACATAAGGGGGATTACCAACAGACCCCTGGCAGTCTTCAAGCTGGCACTGGACAAGCACCTAAAGTCAGTTCCGGATCAGCCGGGCTGTGGCTCGTATGTTGGTTTTGCGTGCAGCCAGCAGCAACAGCCTGGTTGATCAGGCTCTGATCCACCAGGAGGCCTGGTCTCAGACCGGGCCGCGGGGGCGTTGACCCCCGGAACTCTCTCTAGGTCCAGGTCCATGGGCCCCAAGAAAGCTTCTAGTGCCAACCCTACAGGAATAAGGGTGAGAATTACTATAGAGATGAAAGTATGAAAAATGGAGTGCGTGTCTCCGAGCTGGCCAGGTTTATAGGGAAACCCCAATCAACCATCGTACTATTGTGTCCAAGGAAAAAGGCAATCAAGGAAGCTGTTCTTGCCAAAGGTTCAACTGTGCTTTTGAAACAGAGATCGCAAGTGATAGAAGATGTTGAGAGACTCTTATTGGTGTGGATAAATGAAAAACAGATGCAGGAGATAGCATCTCTCAAGTGATCATAAGTGAAAAGGGTAGGAAGTTGCAACTAGTTTATGATGTGAGTGAATTTAAAGGGGCCAGCAAAGGTTGGTTTGAGAGATTTAAGAGCATAGTGGCATACATAGTGTGATAAGGGATGGTGAGGCTGCCAAATTTGGACACAAAGCAGCTGAAAAATTATGTGCAGGAATTCAGGAGTACATAGACAGTGAAGGCTGAAACCTGAACAAGTGTTTAATTGTGATGAAACAGGCCTGTTCTGGAAGAAAATGCCCAAACAGGACCTACATTACTCAGGAGGAAAAGGCACTTCCCATGACATAAGCCTATGGAAGATGGCTTACTCTTCTCATGTGTTCCATGCTAGTGGTGATTGAAAAGTGAAGCCTTTATTAGTGTATCACTCTGAAACTCCCAGGCGTTAGGCAAAAGTTTCCCTAAAGGCAAATTTTTTGTGTGCTTTTGGGGGCAAACGAAAGGGCATTGGCCCTTGGGGCTTTTTCTATGACTGGTTACCCCAAGCTTTTTCCCCCCAATGTAAAAAAAATTCCCTAACTGAAAAGAATTAGACCTTAAGTGCCTCCGGGTGTTAGACAATTGCCCTGGTTCCTACGACGTAGCAGGCGACGTTGTGGGGAATGAGCTTCTTTAAGGTAAAAGTTTTTGCCTCCAAATTCCACCCCTCCCTGAGCCCATGGACCAGCAGGTTTTGCAAATTTCAAAAAAACTGTACACAAAAGTCTTTTTAAAAGGTGCTTGTGTGACCTCGAAATCAATTCCCCAAAGGGGTTTTTGGAGGAGCATTTAAATTCCTCAATTGTGAAAACCCTTATAGGAAAGGGTTTGGGGAGGGAGTGAAAAGAGGGCCTTGAATTTGTTTGGGAAGAAACTGGGGCCAGAATGTGTAGACCAAAGGGTTTTTGAAGGTTTTGGGGGCAAACCCCCTGGGAATCCTATGCCAGTGAGGAATCCACTGTGGCATTGGGAAAGTCCTTGGTGATATTAGTGGGCCCAAAAGGTTGATGTTGAAGTTCCAGCTAAGAGAGGTGGTGTTATTCATTTGTCTGTTTGTTTTAGTCCCTTTTAATTTTTCTCACTAAAATTTGGGATGTTTGTGGGGGGTTTCCCGGAAATGGCCCCTTTTGTTTAGGGTTTTAAGGTTTTTTACAGTAAAATTAAAAAAAAGTTTTCCCCCTATTCATCACTAAAGCAAGTGGGCTAATAAAAGAAAATTTGGTTAGAGTAATAGTTTGCAATACCACCTCCAATTGGTATTTTTGCAGTTGTGAATTGTGTGTATCGGGAGAGGGTTAGATATCTATTGTGTCCTGTTAAGCCAGGTCTCAGTAGAATAATGCGGGGAAAAGGGTGTCTTTAGTGATTCAAGGAGTGCCAGGAGGTATCATGTGTTTGTTAAAGGCCCTGATGTTGTAGTTAAGTCTGATGACTTTTGAATTGTTTGGATAGTGCTGTTTGTGTGCTTGTTATAAAGGCATTTACTTTCCAATGGGTTTTTTGATTGGGTGTCAGATTAGGGAAAAGGTTTAGACAGGGTAAATGTGTAAATATTTCTGGGTTTTAAAAATTATGATTTTTTATTTTCCTGATTTGTTTGTTGAGTTCTGTACGATTCTGTGTGGGGGGAAGTTTGGACAAGTATATGCTAGAGTATTTTGGTATATAGAGTATGTCACTAATACAATAAAAAGTTGAGTTGTTATGGTTGTGCTGGATGACTAAGTAAAACTAGGTTTAAATAATAATCAAAAATAAAATTAAAAATAGCACGATTCTCACTTGAAATTTGCATAAGGTCAAATAAAATGATTTTGGTATAGTCTATGTATTGAGCTAGAATGAGATAGTAAAACTGGGTTTTAAATCAATAATAAAAAAAATACAAATTAAAAAATGAAATAGACTCTCATTTGAAAATTGCACTATTGTCTAATTAATGAATTTATACGGGGATATGATTGAGCTGAATGAGCTTAGTAAATGGTTTAAATCTAAAAATTTTAAAAAAGGCAAACCTAATTTGTAATTGCACAAAGGTGTTATATAAGTTGTTTAAAAAATTAGAGTAAAAAACTAGATTTAAATTGAAAAAGCGGTTGTAAAAACACTTGGGTTGGAAACGTAAATAAAAAAAAAAAAGGCATTCAGCATAAAAGTTATAAATAAAGAAAATGATCAGGTCAGCAAAAAAAGGGGGGGACAGCAGGGGCGAAAGGGGACTAGTCCCTTAAGGTTTCTTACTATAGCAGGAGTTAAGAAAAAAGATGGGGAAAAGATTAATTGAAAGTGCAGGAGACTAGATATTATTCTTCAGAGACCTGGTCAATCTAAAAGATAGAGATCCCCTCTGATGTCACTACAAGGCTATAAATTTTTCCCACACTGACGGGTAAACGGGAAAAGGTGGGGGGTTTGCGATTTTGTCAGAGACAATTTAAATGTTGTGTTAGACAAGATATTAAATTAGAAGCGTCAGCCACGAATCTGTTTGGTTACGCTTCTCGGGGGGCCGAAAAAAAACTAATTTTGGGTGTGATTTACGGGGCCCAAAAATCTTGATAGGGAGTGCGTAAAACTTCTAGGGACAAAATTTCGAAGGGTTACATACGAAAATGTTGTGTAAGGGAGATTTCAAACTTAGACAGATTACTGGAGAAATTTTGACGGATTTAGGTCAGGTGATTTCTTGATACGTCCAGGTTTGTTTTTTAAAAAATTTTGTGACAAAAGCAACTGGGAAAAATAACCTCCTTAAATTGGGTTTTGCCAGTAGGGAAAAACAAATTAATAATCTTGAGGTTAATGATGAGTTTGGGGGGAAAGTGATCACAAACCTTTTTTAATTTATCATGGAATTCCCCTAATATGGCAATAAAGTCTCCGCCCTGACTTTCCTTGGGGCTGATTTAAAGGAGAAAAATTACTTGGGGGGGCTAACTGGAAGACCTGACAAAGGGGAGGTAGGGGGTTTGATGGTTGCCGATTGAGCTTTCAGGGATAGTTCTGTGCTCAGTAAATTATGTTCCCAAAAGGGAAATCAGATCAAAAAAATGATCCTAAATGGATGAACAATAGATTAAAAAATCTGATTGGTCAAAAGAGAGGCATATATAGGCAAATAAAAGAGGAGAGGGGCAATTTTAGAAAACGTATATTTAGTTAAAGAGAGAAATAAAAAAGGGGAAATTGAAAAACAAAAAAGGTTTGAGGTTAAATTTTCAAAAGGAATCGAAAAACAACCAAAAGGATTCTTTCGGTATACGAAGTAAGATAGGGACAAGATAGGCCCCCTCAAAAGTTTCTCGGGTCAGCTCACTGACAGTTTTTCCCGGAAGAGAGTTTGGGGGTCAAAGCCCCGCGGCCCGGTTGTGACCAGGCCTCCTGGTGGATCAGGGCCTGATCAACCGGGGTTTCTGGGCTGCCCCGAAACCAACTTTCGAGCCCAGCCGGTGATCAGGAACTGATTTTGGTGCTTGCCAGTGCCCCTTGAAGTGCCCGGGGTTGTTTGGGAATCCCCCCATGTGGGGGGAGGCGTTTAAAAGTCTCGGTCCCCCGACACTTATTGTATGGGCTCTTAAGTGTAGTGACACCCCCGCTTTTTATTGGGGGGTGGTGCTGTCTCCCAAATCTTTTTGCTTTTGTATGGTGATTTTCGTGTGCAAGTTCGGTACTAGTCCCCCAGGATTTTCCCGGTATTAATCTGTTCTTCCCTCCCGCGTTCGGGGGAAAAGGTTTTGAAAAATCAAACGCTCCCCGTAAATTTAGGGGTTTTTATCTGTTATGTGGCGTTTAAATTCTTGTAATTTTTAGGTCGGGAATTTACTGCCCTTTAAAGGTGCTGTTTGGGGGCGCAATATTCCCGCCTGATAGAACAAGGACCTGAAGGTGTCATCATGGGCTTTGGTCCCTAGTTTTGAAGGTTCTCTTATCCATCCTGTCATTTTTCTAGGAGATGCGTTTTACAAAGTTATGGTCTTGAGGT
Organism: Cherax quadricarinatus; assembly: GCF_026875155.1. Lineage (NCBI taxonomy): Eukaryota > Metazoa > Arthropoda > Malacostraca > Decapoda > Parastacidae > Cherax > Cherax quadricarinatus. The sequence goes on along the minus strand of NC_069413.1, from coordinate 11,896,888 downwards.
GGACTCCCACATAAACACTCCCCGGGCTTTGCGTTTGTTTCGCTCTTTTTGTGGCCCGATTTGTTTTGTATGATAAGGAAATGTGTAGAATTTTTAACACATACTTCCCCTTTAGTTTTTTCACAGGGGTTTCCAGCGATATTCGTAATGATAAAAATTTTGTGAAAAAGGACGATAATTTTAAAATGTGTATATTAGGGTACAAAGGGCATGGTCCTTAGGCAAATAGATAAATTAAAACCCAACAAATCCCCCGGCCCCAGAAATTTGCAAGGGTTTTAAAGGATGTAAAAGGAGTTAGCACACCTTTGGCTAAATTTTTTAAAAATCACTACAAAAATGGCATGGTGCCGATAAATGGAAAAAGGCAAATGTGATACCTATTTTCAAAAAGGTGAAGGGCCTTAGCTTCGAATATGACCAATAAGCCTACCTCCATATTGGGGAAAAATTTTTGGGGTCAAAAATTGCCGAGGGAGTTTGTGCCCCCTGAAAAGATAAATTAATCAACGATTCAGCAGGTTTTACAAAGGGGGGTTCCCGCCTTTCGAAATTTTTAACTTTTTTTACTAAGGTATTTGAGGAGGTAGTCATGGTTTAAAGAATATGATTGGGTATTGGATTCAGTAAGGTTTTGCAGGGTCCCACCAGAGACTATTGAGGAAATTAAAGCACATGGGAAAAGGGGAGAAATTTTTCCTGGATTAAAAGGAGGTTGACAAAAAGGCAGCAGAGAGTTTGCATAAATGGGGGAAAACAGGTGGGGAAATGCAGAGCGGTGTTCAAGGGGTCAGGTGGGCCCCGCTGTTCACAATCTACATAAAAAGACATAGATGAGGGCATAAAGCGACATCGGCAAGTTTGCCGATGACACCAAAATAGGCCCTCGAATTCATTTGACGAGGACATTGAGCACTCAGGAAAATTTGATAGCTGATGCAGTGGTCGGAGAAGTGGCAGATGCAGTTTAATTGACAAAAGCAAAAATTTAAAAAGTTGGCAGGACAATAACCCTGACTATAAAATAAATAATGTAGATCTTTAAATTTTCGGATTGCGAAAAAGATTTAGGAGTTCGGTTACAGTAATCTGAAACCAAAACAAAAAGTGCAAAAGTGTTCGCAATAAAACTAATAGAATCCCTTGGTTCGTACAAGAAGCATAAATAAATAGGATCCTGGTTGTCTTCAATCTTAATCCTTGGGTTTGGCCTCTTTAGTTATGGCACAGTTTTTTTTCACCTTATTTCAGAAGGTATAAATTCTTGGAAAAAAGTACAAAGGAGGATGACAAATTGATCCCCTGTATCAGAAACCTTCCCCATGAGGATAGGGCTAAGGGCCCCGAATCTGCACTCTTAGGAAAGAGTGAATTAGGGGGATATGATTGAGGTGTTAAATGGAAAACAGGAATAAATAAAAGGGGGTGAAATAGTGTGCTGAAAATTTAGCCTGAAGGTCGCAGCAATGGTTTTAAGTTGGAAAAAAATTGATTCAGGAAGGATAAGGAAAGTACTGGTTTGGTAATAGATTGTGGATGAGTGGAAAAAAAACTCCAAATTCCCTTATAAAAGGCCAGAACGTTGTGTAGCTTTAAAATAAAGGGGAAAAATCAGAGTGGATGTGGGGGGTTTTTGAGTTAGACCCGTAGCTTTGTGCTCCGGTCGGTTGCCTTTTCCTCCCTTAAGTCAAATTACCTGACCTGACTAGGTTGGGTGCATTGGCTTAAGCCGGTAGGAGACTTGGGCTGCCTCGCATGGGGCCGTAGGCCTTCTGCAGTGTTCCTTCGTTCTTATGTTCTTATTACCTGGAGTTTACCTGGAGAGAGTTCCGGGGGTCAACGCCCCGCGGCCGGTCTGGACCAGGCCTCCTGGTGGATCAGAGCCTGATCAACCAGGTGTTGCTGCTGGCTGCACGCAAACCAACTACGAGCCACAGCCCGGCTGATCGGAACGACTTTAGGTGCTTGTCCAGTGCCAGCTTAAAGGGACTGCCAGGGGTTGTTGGTAACCCCCTTAGGGTTGTGCTGGGAGGCAGGTTGAACAGTCTGGGGGCCCTGACACTTATTGTATGGTCTCTTAACGTGCTAGTGACACCCCTGCTTTTTTTTGGGGGGGATGGTGCATCGTCTGCCAAGTCTTTTGCTTTCGTAGTGGGTAAATTTTCGTGTGCAAGTTCGGTACTAGTCCCTTAGGATTTTCCAGGTGTATATAATCATGTATCTCCCCCTCCTGCGTTCCAGGAATACAGGTTTAGGAACCTCAAGCGCTCCCAATAATTGAGGTGTTTTATCTCCGTTATCCGCGCCTTTGAAAGTTCTCTGTACTTTTTCTAGGTCGGCAATTTCACCTGCCTTGAAAGGTGTTTGTTAGTGTGCAGCAATATTCCAGCCTAGATAGAACAAGTGACCTGAAGAGTGTCATCATGGGCTTGGCCTCCCTAGTTTTGAAGGTTCTCATTACCCATCCTGTCATTTTTCTAGCAGATGCGATTGATACAATGTTATGGTCCTTAAAGGGTTTGGATCCTCCGACATGATCACTCCCAGGTCTTTGACGTTGGTGTTTCGCTCTATTTTGTGGCCAAAATTTTGTTTTGTACTCTGATGAAGTTTTTAATTTCCTCATGTTTACCATATTGAGTAATTGAAATTTCTCATCGTTGAACTTCATATTGTTTTCTGCAGCCCACTGAAAGATTTGGTTGATGTCTGCCTGGAGCTTTGCAGTGTCTGCAATGGAAGACACTGTCATGCAGATTCGGGGTGTCATCTGCAAAGGAAGACACGGTGCTGTGGGCTGACATCCTTGTCTATGTCGGATATAAGGTGAGGAACAAGATGGGAGGGGAGTACTGTGCCTTGTGGAACAGAGCTTTTCACCGTAGCGGGCCTGGGGACTTTACTCTGTTGACGACTACTCTCTGTGTTCTGTTAGTTGGGGGAAATTATAGATCCATCGACCGACTTTTCCTGTTATTCCTTTAGCACGCATTTTGTGCGCTATTACCCCCTTGGTCACACTTGTCGAAGGCTTTTGCAAAGTCTGTATATATTACATCTGCTTTCTTTTGTCTTCTAGTGCATTTAGGACCTTGTGTAGTGGTCCAATAGTTGAGACAGACAGGAGCGACCTGTTCAAAACCCCATGTTGCCCGGGGTTGTGTAACTGATGGGTTTCTAGATGCGTGGGTGATCTTGCTTCTTAAAGGGCCCTTTCAAAGATTTTATGATATGGGATGTTTGTGCTATTGGTCTGTAGTTCCTTTGCTGTTGCTTTACTGCCCCCTTTGTGGAGTGGGGCTATGTCTGTTGTTTTTAGTAACTGTGGGACGACCCCCGTGTCCATGCTCCCTCCATAGGATGGAAAAGGCTCGTGATAGGGGCTTCTTGCAGTTCTTGTTTAACACAGAGTTTCCCTGAGTCGGCCCTGGGGCAGAGTGCATGGGCATGTCATTTATCGCCTGTTCGAAGTCATTTGGCGTCAGGATAACATCGGATAGGCTGTGTTAATAAATTTTGTGGCTCTCTCATAAAAAATTCATTTTGATCTTCGACTCTCAGTCTGGTTAGCGGCTTTGCTAAAAACTGAGTCATATTGGGACTTGAGTAGCTCACTCATTTCCTTGTTGTCATCTGTGTAGGACCCCCTTTGTTTAAGTAGGGGCCCATACTGGACGTTGTCTCGATTTTGATTTTGGGGGTAGGAGAAGAAATACTTTGGGTTTCTTTCGATTTCATTTATGGCTTTTAGTTCTTCCCGCGATTCCTGACTCCTAAAGGATTCTTTTAGCTTAAGTTCGATGCTTGCTATTTCTCTGACCAGTGTCTCCCTACGCATTTCAGATATATTGACCTCTTTTAGCCGCTCTGTTATTCTTTTCCGTCGCCTGTAAAGGGAGCGCCTGTCTCTTTCTGTTTTACATCTACTCCTCCTTTTTCTTAGAGGAATAAGCCTTGTGCATACATCGAGTGGCACAAGTTAAGGTAGCAAAAGAATAATAAAAAAATGATAAAAATAAAAATAGCAGATATGGGAAACTTGAGGAAATTAAAAATGTATCAGGGTATACGACAAATTCTAACCATATAATAGAGCAAAAAAGTAATGTGAAGGACCTGGGAGTGATAATGTCAGAGGATCTCGCCTTCAAAGACCATAACAATGTATCTACCTCATCCGCTAGGAAAATGATAGAATGGATAATGAGAACCTTCAAAACTAGGGATGCCAAGCCCATGATTCTCTTCAAATCGTTTTTTTGCTCTCTAGGTTTGGGAATACTGCTGTATTCTAACGGCCCCCTTCAAGGCTGGCGACATTGCAGACCTGAAGAGTGTACAAACAACTTTCACAGCACACACAAGTATGATAAGGCACCTAAATTACTGGGAATGGTGGAAGGTCCTTGATCTGTATTCCCTGGAATGCAGGCAAAAGAGATACATGATAATATACACTTGGAAGGTCCTGTAGGGAAATTGGTACCAAACCTGAAAATCACTCCCTATGAAAGCAAGACTCGCAGATGCAACATTTCCCTGATGACAAGCAGGGGCGCCACGAGTACATTGAGACAACACAATAAGTGTCCGGGGCTCAAGACTGTTCAACTGCCTTCCGGCATACAAAAGGGGGATTACCAACAGACCCCTGACTGTCTTTAAGAAGACACTGGACAGGCACCTAAAGTCAGTACCTGACCAACTGGGCTGTGGTTCGTACGTCAGCTTGCTTGCGGCCAGCAGTAACAGCCTGGTTGATCAGACTCTGCTCCACCATGAAGCCTGATCTCAGACCGAGCCGCAGGGGTGTTGACCCCTTAAACCCTCTCCAGGTAAACTCCAGGTGGTGTAAAACAGCGACTTTGAGGTGTATTTTCGTATGTCTTTATTTGGTTGTATTCTCGTTTTTTGGTCTCATTTGATAGAATGGAAGATATATTACAGAAACAGATATGATTTTGATTGGTTTCATGACGAAAAGTACCTTGAAATTGAGCTCAACATAGCCGAAATGTTGGATATTTGCTAATGTTCAAGAGTAAACAAATGACTTCACTGTCCAATACATGTCCAATTGGCCGGTCTAATACGCAGTCACAAATGGGTTGACATTATTTATACAATTATTACAACAATGCAGTAGTCTGCATAACAGTAAATCTTCTATTTTTTTTTTTTGTGTGAAAAAAATTCAAAATGGAAAGCAAGAGTAATACAAGAGGGGCTGGAGACGTGACTAATGGAGTGAGTTAGTTTAATATGTTTATTATGCACCCCATACCCATCCTGTGGGCGGTAGTCAAAAGATTACAGAGGTACATAATGGGTCCAGGGACTGGGCCTCAAAGTTTTGATGGCTGAGCAAGTTACAGAGAAAATGTTATTTTAGTGCCAAGAATGTCTGCACTGTTTATTCTGGACCCTATTTTGAAATTGGCATCTTATGAAATTTGTGTGATATTGACCAAATTAAACCCATTTCTGAGCACTTTATTGGGTAGTTAAAATAGAATAGAATAGAAGGAATACTAGCGAAATAGCTACGAGTTTGGTAGACTGGAACAATGGAATGGGTACAAAATAGGGCATAAAGTGGGTGAAATCGCCGATGCATAAATATCACCGTTGGGTTAAGTGTATTCTAACCTAACCACTCTGTAATAGGGCAAAATCACTAATCTGGCACTCTACAGGTCCCGATGATGCTAACCTGTACCTCTTATTTCTCAGACACTATGATCTCCCTACTGATTTACCATTTCCCCTTAATAATAATAATATACAAGGACTTGAGTCCTGGAGGTTGGAAGGGCAGTGCCAGCACCCTGAACGAGGGGTGGAGTTGGAGAGTAATCCGATTGTGATGTTAGCTCCCCTACTGGTAAGAGAACAATTGAATGAATGAAAGTTAATGTGTTTCTTTTTTTTGGGGACACCTTTGCCTTGGTAATGCTCGGGTTAAAAATGAGAATTTTGAAGAGTTTTAATTATTTTTCCCAAAAGTGTTAAATTGTATGGATTTCACATTATCACTATTGCCCCAGCACAATAACACTTCCCCCTTTATTACTGGGTGGAAGCCCCAATTATATTATTTTAAATTATTTAAGGTTTCCTAAAAATTTTTTGAGGTACTTATTAATTTTTTTGTAAAAGTTGCACAGGCCGGGGGATTGAAGAGACCCGGGTCATAGGTGATTTAGATGGCAACTGGCCTCTGTGCAAAAGTAAAAATTTTCAAACTTAACACAACTTAGTTCCTTTTGTTTTGAAAAATCTGTATATTCTCCAAAAAACAGTGTATTCTATATGAAAAATTGATGGCCCTATATTGTAGGTAATAAAATTAATTTTGTAAATAAAGAACCACGAGGGTGGCGTTGTGGGGAGGACGCCATTTTTTTTTAAAATGTGTACAAGCACGTAATTCGTCGCTCACCTTTGGGCGAGCGGACGTGAGCTGACCCTCCCCTCTGCTTTCAGCCGGTGACAACTTGGTTTTCCCAAAAATGGCGCAGCGGAAAGAAGAAGGGTAAACTGTCGGCATAAAAGTGGTTGGTGGGGCGTGCATGCCCACTCACCCTCAAGTTTTTATTCCCTGCCATCATCGGGAAATACGGTTGCAACGAGAGTGTAGGGTGTACCCTTGAATGGGGCTATAGAATTTTTTGTGAAGTTTCTAAAGAAAGGTATATGAGGACATGTCCCCGGTTCCAAGATCTTTGTGTCCCAGTGAACCCTGAGTGCGGTAGGCACATGATGTGTCCCCTTATCGGGGGGTGAGTAAAAAATGTACCCTTGAGGCTAATGAGGCAGCCCTACGGCTGTCTTGAAAATTTTGGGGGACTGTTTAGGCGACATTGGGGAAATGAAGGAAGGATCGTATTCTGGGATGCCTGAAGGAATTTTTTCCCTTAAAAATGACTTGAGGCATCCTTTTTCCTTCTATTTTTTCCCAGAAATTCAGGACCAAGTAGGGTGCTTGCAGGGCAACAAGTACCTGTCGTTAGCGGTGCCTATGATCACATTGCTGCGCAGTGTGTTAAAACAACAGGGTCCGGGGGAAGGAGCAGCATAAGGAGCATCAGGGGGACCTTGGGGTTTGGTTTTGGCACGACCTGAGTCGGTTTTTCCTTGAACAAGGCTTGGAGTGTGGGGGTCGAGGAGGCCTTGAGGGGGAAGAGTGGTAAACTCTTCCAGAGAGACAGCACTGCCGGGGGCACGGGAAACCCCAAAGATTGTGGTGTCACTGGGTGGGACAGGGCCGTGGAGGCTACCATTGATTCAGCCCTCAGACCTTTGGGCCCCCAGGAGGGTTACATTTGGGGGGCTTGTGGGTGCCTGGTGCTGCTGGGGTTCAGGGGTGAGAGGGGGGGGAGGCATGTCAGAGACCAGGTTGAGGCGGGGTTTTGCAAATTGGCCGGTGGTGGGGAAAGTGCACGGGGATGGCTTCAGGTGGGGCGGGGAAAAAGGTCGAGGAAGGGAAAAGAGGCGGAGGGGGCCTGGAGGACGATGGGGATGTGCTACCCCGGCCAGCGTTCGGGCAAAAAGGTGTGGGCTAAAAGGGGTTTTTGAGATGGACCGGGGGGGCCCAGGGCAAGGGCATGTGGAAAGCAGATCAAGAAGGGTTTTGATTGAAGATCAAGGGGTAAAAGGGGAAGGGGGGAAAAAGGTGGTGAATCGTAAAGGAAAACCCCCTTTGACAAATTCAAGGTCTCTCTATAAATGTTAATGTCTAAAAAATTCTGGAAAGTGTGAATGGTTTCTGGGGAGTCTTTGGTATGGTGTAGATGTTTTTTGGGCAAGGCAAAACCCAAAAGGGGGTTGTATGTTGATGTTGAGGGGGGTTTCTGTATTACGGCCATCAACGGTTTGAAAGGAGGAGTGGCTTTTTTGGTGAGGGAGGCTACCCCGTTTACTGTACATCATTTGAGGAGGGGGGTGGGGGAGGTTTAGAGTGGATGGGACATGGGGAAAAGAGAAAAGAGTCTTTTGTGGGTGTTTATGGTCCGGGGGAGGGGGACGTCGGTGAGAAGGGTTTGTACGTGAAGTGTTGGGTATCATTTAAGGTCGCTTCAGCATTGCTGGGGTGGGGGGGGAGGAATTGCGTTATACGCCGCAAGGATGTGGAACCTGGGGAGGGATTTTGTTCTGGCGTTCTGAGGGCCTTTAATGGGGGTGGGGTTGGGGGGGGGGTTTAGGGGGGGGGCAGAGTGGGGGGTGCGCACCCTTTGTGGAGGCAGGGGTTGCTGCACGGCGGCAGGATTATGTGACAAGGAAAGCTGGGTACGGAGTGAAAGGGGTTTTTGGTGTCTTTTTTTTGATCAAGGGGTGTTTTGGTGGTTTTGGGTGGGGGGGGGGCCGACAGGTATAAGGTTATTGGAAATTGATGTTCTTTTTGCTTAAGATGTTGGGGGAGGGTCTATTTGCCAATGGTGGAAAGGTTTAGGGGAAAGGGTGGAAGTCGGGGATGTTTTGAAGGGGGGATGTGAGGGGCAAAGACGGGATTCGAGGGGCTATGTCCGAGGGGGGAAAGGCAGGGGAAAATTTTGGGCTTTTGGGCTTTTTAGGTTCTTGGGGGCAGTAAGGGGTATCATTGAGAAGGGGGGGGGGGGATGGGAGCCCTGTGGCTGACATAGAAGGAGTGAAGGAACGTAAGGAAGTGCAAAATGAGAGGTTTGATGGGGGCGGGGTTTTTAGGGGGGTGGAGGAGGTCTGTGGGGTGAAAGACATCAGCGTGTGTCCTGGGGGGGCGGGGCGCCGGCGGGGTTGCAATGGAAATGGTGGGTTTGAGGTTTTTGAGGAATAAAAGGGTTAGGGAGGGAAAGTTTTGGTGAAAACGGAGGGGATGGGGGGGGTATGTTGATTCTTGGCTTAGGCACATTGAGGGTGTGGGGTGTGAGAGGGGGGGTTTTGAGAGACGGGGGAGGGTGCGGAGGGGTGCTGGACGGGGGATGACGGGAACTTTACGGGGGCCTATTGTGGAGGAAGAGGTGGGACGGCTTTAATGGTATGAGCGGGGGTTTTAAGGCACGGAGTGATGGGTGCCTGCGGAGTTTTTCTACGCATTGGGGAGTATTAAAGATTTTTTGGGTTTTCAAATTTTTTAAATCTAAAAGAGAGGGGTGCGTTGGGCCTTTGCAGGGGGGACGGCACTGTAGTTTTTTTGCCAAAAGGGGGAAAGTCAGGCACAGTGGGATTTCCGGTGATATCATCATGTGTCAGACTACAAACTTTTTGCAAAAAATTTTTGGGAAAGTATAAAAAAGGGGCATTGGAAAGGTAATAGTGAGGTCAATATGGTCGGGGAGATCAATGTATGAGGGGAAGGGGTTTTAGAAGGTTTTGAGGGTCCACAGGGGGGGAACGTGGGGTTTGGCATTGGGTTGGAGAACGGCTTGACAGTGTCGAGAGGGAGGCTCTGTGGGAAACATGGAGTGGCAAAGGGTTTTGGGGAGGAATTGTGAATTTGGGCACGTATTTATTCGGGGAGTGGGAGTGTGTACAGTAAATGGGGGGTGGGGTTTCATGTGAAAATGGGCGGGGGTTTAGGCAAGGTTGCCGTTGTCACAAATATTATTTGCAGTTTACAGAAACCGTTTTATGGGCAGGGAAAGGGATACGGAGGGGTAAGGGGGACATACAGGTGGGGTCCAGTATCATAGGTTTCGTGGGTGACACAACTGTCCTAGTGGTGGGGGGAGGGATTGGAGGGTTGGAGGGTTATAGGGCGTTTTTGGGATGGCAAAAAGGTATGGCTGAATGTGCATAAAACTAAGTCATGATATTGGGTGAAAGGGATGGGCAGGGGGGCGGGGGGGGGGGGGTGAGGTGGAGTGTGTGGACCGGGTGAAAATTTTGGGTTGTGATAGGGTAATGCTGATGGCGAGGGGAAAAATTTCAAGGGTGTGGTAGATAGGGATTGGGGAAGTTGTCAGGATTTAGGCCCGGGAAATCTTACGCTCACCAGGGGTCTTGTTTCAATTGGTTTTGTCAGTAAAATTGGCATGTGGCAGCTTTGACCCCTTTTGGTGTTGGGGATGTCCCGGGGATTGTTGGGGGAGGGGTTTTTGTTTTATCTGGGGTTCGGGTGCGTTGGTTGAAAAAAGAGGTTTGGGAACACTTCGGGGGGCCCTTTGGGGGGGCTGGGGTTAATTATTTGGAAAAAAGGTGAAGTGTGTTTGTGAAAATGGGGTTTCTAAGGCTCGGGGGGAAGGGAGTGGGGTTTGGGGGTGTGCAGGGAGATCTTCGGAGATGGTGGAAGGGACAAGATTTTAGAGAGGTGAGGAGTTGTTGGTCTATTGATGTGGTAGAGAGCGAGAAAAATGCGGGAGGGTCCATGGAGAGGAAGATTTGGCCCGGGTTAGGGCAACGAAGGAGTGTTTTCCCGATGTAGCAGGGAATTTGGGGCCCATTAAAAGGGTTCGCTTCGGCTCGTGTGAGGGAGGTATGTTAGGTTTTTTCACGGATATTGCCATTGGGTGTTTTACGAATAGGCGAATAGGGGGGGTGGGGGTGTCAGGTTTGTGGGGTAGATGAAACAGCTTTTTTATGTGTTTTTTTTTGTGAAAGCCTAGGGATGTGCGGGAATGGTTTGGGAAAGTAATCCGGTTGTGGGGGGGGAAAGGGTTGTCGGTTTTTTAGACACTTTGTTTGATGTAGGTGGGGGGGGGGTAAAGGTTCAAAGGGCAGTGGCTTACTTAATGGTTTATTTTGTGTATTTATCTGGGCAATGGAGACAAAGGGGGGGGGAAAGTGGATGCCCCTACAGCATCCTTTTATAGAACAAAAGGGGCAACAGGGAAAAAATAGGTGGAGGTGGGGGGGATTTCTCGGAGGGCTACAGGGACTTTCTTTTTTAGGGATTTATGGTCTTTATAAGCGGTCAGGGGGGATGAACGGGGTGGCCCTTTCCAGGGGGGGGGGGGTGAGTGTTTGTGTGGTGTGTGTGGGAATGTGTGAGGAAGGTGTTTTAGGTGATATTCAATGTGATATTCAATGTAATGTCTTGGTGTTTTTTGTGAACACCGATGATTATAATTTATTAAGGTTCCCCCTGTTTTGTAGGATGTACATAAAATGTTTTGTTATAAACATATTTTTAACCCGTAATTTACATGTCACCTATATTGAGCAATGTACTTGTCTAATAATGAGGTTTCATACCTGTTTTTTAAAAATAGGGAAAGTTCTGGGATTGATATAATGTAAGTTTTGCTGGGGTTTTTTGCTTTTATTGTTTCAGTGTTTTTTTTTTTTTTTTTTTTTTATATGTTTAAGTGAATTGAGTTTTGATCTTGGTATTGCCAGGTTTTAAAATGGTCAGTTTTTTATTTGGGGGGGGGGGTAGGAGTTTTAAATAATCTCTGCATAGCAGGTCATGTGTACAATGTTTTTTTGTGTCTAAGTTGTCCATTTTCTGTGGATGTGATGTAAGATTTCTCCCGGGAGTGTAAATAAACTGTTGCAGGAGGGAATAATGTGTAAATTTATTTTTATTGTGGTAGGTTTGTGTGTGGTGTTTTTTGGGTGATAATTTAAAATGCTAATTACTATCAAAAACTGTTGGGGTTTGATGGTACGGCGACACGTTACTAGGCATGTGGGGGGATGGGTTGGTGCAGCGGGAGGTCTTAAACCACCCCCGTGCCGATATTAATTATTTTCCATAGGGTAATGAGGGTGGTGGATTGTGTTTATGGTGGATGTGAGCCCTCAGGTTCGACATTCCTTGTATTATGTGTCAGCCCTTTAGTGCTGGGTTGTGTTTATTTATATATTGTCATTAAGTTTTAATGCTTTTTTAAAAAGTGTATGTTAAGAGTTTGTCCTGGTTTTAGGTGAAAGTGGGAGTTTTCATGGGGGGGGGGGTAAACTTTACGGGTGGGTTGTATGTACTCACCCATTTTGTACTCACCTATTTTTGGTTGCAGGGGTTTGAGTCACAGCTCCGGCCCCCCTCTTCGCTGATTGTCTAGGGCCTCTCTCTCCCTGCCCCTGGGGGTCTATCTACCCGCCTTAAAATATGTTGGTTCCTCCCCCCCACCACATCACTTTCTAGGCTATTCCATGGCCTGACAAACTCTATGACTGAAGAAATACTTCCTAACATCCCTTTGATTCATCTGAGTCTCAACTTCCAATTGTGACCTCTTGTGTCTGTGTCCCATCTCTGGAACATCCCGTCTTTGTCCACCTCGTCTATTCCGGCAGTATTTTATATGCCCGTTATAAATGTCTCCCCTGACCCTCCTGGCCTCCAGTGTCGTCAGGCCGATTTCCCTCAACCTTTCTTCATAGGACAATCCCCGTAGCTCTGGGACTAGTCTTGTTGCAAACCTTTGCACTTTCTCAAATTTTTCTTGACGTGCTTGACTAGGTGTGGATTCCAAACTGGTGCTGCATACTCAGTAGGGGCCTGACGTAGATGGTGTACAGAGTCTTAACGAATCCTTACTGAGGTATGGGAACGCTATCCGTAGGTTTCCCCAGGCGCCCGTATGCTGCAGCAGTTATCTGATTGATGTGCGCCTCGGGAGATATGCTCGGTTTTTATACTCACCCCCAGATCTTTTTCCTTTATGAGGTTTGCAGTCTTTGGCCATTCTAAACTAATTGTGTCTGCGGTCTTCTTGCCCTTCCCCAATCTTCATGACTTTGCATTTGGCAGGGTTAAATTCTAGGAGCCATTTTGCTGGACCAGGCTTGTAGCCTGTCCAGATCTCTTTGTAGCCCTGCCTGATCCTCGTCCGATTCGATTCTTCTCATTAACTTCACATCGTCTGCAAACAAGGACACTTCTGAGTCTATCCTTCCGTTATGTCGTTCACGTATACCAAGAAAGCACAGGTCCTAGGACTGACCCCTGTGGAACCCCGCTTGTCACAGGCGCCCACTCTGACCCCCTCGTCGCGTACCATGACTCGTTGTTTCCTCCCTGCAGATATTCTCTGATCCATTGCAGTGCCTTTCTGTTATGTGTGCCTGGTCCTCTAGTTTTTGCAGTAACCTCTTGTGAGGAACTGTGTCGAAAGCCTTCTTGCAGTCCAAAAATACGCAGTCGATCCCCCCCTCTCTCTCTTGTCTTACTTCTGTCACCTTGTCATAAAACTCTAGTAGGTTTGGGGACACAGGATTTTCCTTCCCTGAAACCGTGCTGGTTGTCAATTATACACTTGTTTCTTTCCAGGTGCCCACCACTTCCTCCTGATGATCTTCTCCATGACCTTGCATACTATACACGTTAGAGATACAGGTCTGTAGTTTGTGCCTCATGTCTGTCTCCCTTTTTAAAAATTGGGACTACATTTGCCATTTTCCATACCTCAGGGAGTTGCCCAGTTTCAAATGATGTGTTGAAGATCTTTGTTAATGGCTCACACAATATCTCTGCTCCCTCTTTAAGGACCCATGGAGAGATGTTGTCTGGTCCCACCCCCTTTGAGGTGTCAAGTTCGCATAGCAGCTTCTTCACCTCCTCCTTGGTTATTATGTACCTCATCCAGCACTTGCTGGTGTGCCCCCCTTTTTGATTTCTTGGAGTCCTACTGGTTTCCACTGTAAATCCCTCTTTAAATCTTGTGTTGAGCTCCTGACATACCTCTCGGTCGTTTCTGTGATTCCCCATAAACCCCTTTCCCTCAGTCTGATTACCTGGTCCTTGACTGTTTTTTTTCCTCCTGATGTGGCTGTACAACACTTGGGGTCAGCCCTTTACTTTTGATGCTATGTCATTTTCATATTGTCCTCTGAGCCTCCCTTCTTATCTGTGCATATTCGTTCTGGCTCTTCGGCTGATTTCTTTATTTTTTCCCGAGTTCTCTGTCTTCTGTACCTTTTCCATTCTCTATTACACCTAGTTTTTGCCTCCCTACACCTTTGGGTGAACCAAGGACTCGTTCTGTTCTTCCCATTATTTCTGTTTCCCTTGGGGAAAAAACCTCTCCCCTGCCTCCTTGCATTTTGTTGCTACATAGTCCCTCATTTCTTGTACTGGTTTTCCTGTCAGTTTCCCTCTCCACTGAATGTCTTGAAGGAAGTTCCTCATGCCTGAGTAGTTCCCCTTTTTTAGTTTTGGGTTTTTCCCCGCCTATTTCTGCTACTCTCTCCACTTGGAGGGTCAACTATGTAGTCGAAGCACAGAACCACATATCACTAGCTCCCAGGGGCCTTTCATACATGATACCCTCGATGTCCGAACTACTCATGGTGAATACAAGGTCCAACCTTTCTGGTTCATCCTCTCCTCTCTCTCTGGTAGTGTCTCTAACATGTTGATGCATGAGGTTCTCCAGTACCACATCCATCATCTTGGCTCTCCATGTTTTTGGGACCCCCATGGGGCTCCAGGTTTTCCCAGTCAATCTCCTTGTGATTGAAATCACCCATAACTAGTAACTTTGCTCCCCCCATGTGTGCTCTCCCCCGGCCACCTCGGCTAGTGTGTTGATCATTGCTCTGTTGCTCTCATCGTATTCTTCTCTTGGCCTCCTGCAGTTCTGTGGTGGTTGTACATTACTGCAATTATCACCTTATGTCCCTCAGACTGGATTGTTCCTACTAAGTAGTCCCTTTCGCCCATGCCATCCATTCCTTTTCCCTTTTCTCAAACCCCACTGGTTTTTAATGAGCAGTGCAACTCCTCCTCCCCTCTCCTCCCTCTGTCTTTCCTGAAGATTTGATATCCGGATGGGAAAGATTGAATCTGTTATTATTCTGGTGAGTTTTGTTTCTGTGAGTGCTATTATGTCTGGGGATGTCTCTTTGATTCTTTTGTGCCACTCCTTTATACTTGTTTGTTATTCCATCTGCATTTGTATACCCACACCTTCAACTTCTTTTCTAAGACTGTGGTCTGGGAAGTATATTGGGGTTGGGGAAGTGGGAGACCTGGTAAGGAACTATGGGTTGTTGCTGTGGGGGTTTAAGTTTGTAATGTAGTGGTGGGGGCATTGGTGTGGCATGGGTGTTTTGATTTAGAGGTTTTGGTTGCACTGGGGTTGACCTGGTTGGGAGGCTTCTATAGAAAGTTGTGAGGGAGGGTGTATTAGATCTTCTTCCCGGGTCTGGATCTCCTGTCTGTCTCTCCATCCCCTCTTTCCCCTTTCGCCTTTGACCATCTCTCTCAGTTTCATCCTTTCTTCTTGTGTTCTGTCCGGTCGAGATACACCCTCCTGTATGCCGTCATGTCCTTAAACGTGCTTTCCCTGCAGTATCCTGGTCCGAGTCGCTTCTGCCTTGAAGGTCCCTCACTGGCCGGGTTCTTTTTTTACAAACCCCCTATTCTCCGAAAATTTTCCAGCTTTGGGGCTTTTCGTCTTCTCCTATTGCTTTCATGATGGGTTTCAATTGCTTTTTTTTCCCTTGTTTTCTTGCTTTTATATGTTTCCCCTTCGACTTCCTGGAGCCCATACACAAAGACCCGACCTCACCCTTTCATTCTCCCACTGCATATCCCTGTGTATCCCCTCATTTAATTTGGTTTCCTCCACTGCAGCTTTCCTTTCATCAGTTTCACTGGCTAATGTACTTGGGCTCAGTGGCCTGTCATTTTCCCTTCTCGGCTTTCCTTGGGCTCTGTTGTTGTCTGTTAGGGCCTCCACATAAAGCTTAGCTCTTTCATTTGCTACAGTCTCCTCCTATGTATATGTGTATATATATGTATGTATGACCACCTTTTCATGTGAAGCACAGTACGTACAAGAGGTGTTTGATTTGAGTGCAGCAGCCAGTTCTGTCATTATATATGTGCTTCTTCAGTACTGTGTAGTCACAGTTGATTATTGTTCACTGCCTGTATCTTGTTACATATTGATTATGTACCCATATATTTTTGTACCTGAGTTTTAAATAAAATATAAAAAAAAAAATGTGTATAATTTTCGTCGCTCTAGGGGTTATATTGGGCTTAAAACCTCTCAAATAGGAGCTGAAATTGTTGGAATTGCAGACCTGCATAACGTGAGAAATCAGGCGATATTACCCCAGCTAAGTCACGTCTATGTTATGTTTAGAATTCTGGCCAGTATTTCTTCATAAATTTTGACAGGGGGGGTTCTGTACATGACACACAGTAATCTGCAGACTAATTGGTGAGTGGTATTAAGATAAATTCTCCTTCTGTTATATAAATGTGTATATGTAATCATTTATTAATTTTAACATACAGTCTACAAATTTATAGTAATGTTTACCATAATTCTTGGTAATGTATATTTCATTTGAAATTAATATAGGTCAAGAGTGACTTGTGGATATGACAGTCGTAGGTATCAAAGGGGGACATTTTTTGCGACCTAGGTGTCCTAAAATTCTTACTTGTCTCTGTAACTTTGATAAATAATAATTATCTTTGTTACCATTAACTGGTATGTATCTAATGAGATACATCCAGGTAAATTTAATTTTCCACAGTAGTATCAGTTTACCTGGAGAGAGTTCCGGGGGTCAACGCCCCCGTGACCCGGTCTGTGACCAGGCCTTGTGGTGGAACAGGGCCTGATCAACCAGGCTGTACTGCTGGCTGCATGCAATCCAATGTACGAGCCACAGCCCAGCTGGTCAGGTACCAACTTTAGGTGCCTGTCTAGTGCCTGCTTGAGGACAGCCAGGGGTCTATTGGTAATCCCCCTTATGTATGCTGGGAGGCAGTTGAACAATCTTGGGCCCCTGACAGTTTTGTGTTGTCTCTTAGCGTGCAATGACACCCCTGCTTTCTCAATGGGGGGATGTTGCATTGTCTGCCGAGTCTTTTGCTTTCAGAGAGAGTGATTTTCGTGTGCAAGTTTGGTACTAGTCCCTCTAGGATTTTCCAGGTGAATATAATCATGTATCTCTCCCACCTGCATTCCAGGGAGTACAGGTTCAGGAACTTTAAGCGCTCCCAGTAATTGAAGTGTTTTATCTTCGTTATGCATGCCGTGAAGGTTCTCTGTGGAAATTTGTCGGACTGCCTCCATGTGAGTTACTTACCCTAGCAAGCTCTGTTGACACCGAGCTCTGAGGTCGGTACCTCAGCCTCACAAGTGGCTTATAGGACAGATTTCCATAAATGACTGATGTTGCAAGAAAATCTTGACTGCATGCACGAATAAAGGGCTAACTTACTTGGTGTTGGAGAATATATTCCAGTCTTCAACCTCCCTAAGCTTTAGCCCCTCTGGACTTTCCTCAGAACCACGTGCAACCGGGAGACTTAATTCCTGCAGTATTCAGTCGATATTAGTGACCTGCCTGCACCTCAGAAATTTCTGTTTCCAAGGGGGTGAGTATCCCCTAGTATAACCATGCAGAAAGTGACACCAGCTTCTAAAGCCTAACCACGAAGAGTCGCTGGCACGTACCAATCATTTGGCCGTCCAGCTGCACAAAGACCCACAGTTCAACTCACTCGCAAATTCCCCCCAGAAACTGGCCAGAAAACTGAGAAGAAAAGGGAGGTCTTGTCTTACTGAATGGGCCTGATGGAGAAGGACATCTACAGTACTTCGAGGTGCCTCCACCAGATTTCTCCAGGGCCTAGTATGTGTAGACACGTTGGGCGCCGCCCTTATGTTCACGGCACTTGTTAGACCGAGATCTGCTCGATGAGAGTGGCTGGACGGCACTCGTGTCCAGGGTCCACTGTGGGGGCTTGCGGAAGGTGAACTTGATGTAGACTTATCACCTACCTTCGCCGGCAGGAGGATGTGGAAAATTATTCGGTCCTAAAAGGTTCCACAGGGCAGATATGTCGTACAAACATCCCAACAGGTCGCGGATAGAATGGCTGGGTTGGGTGGCCCTTACACTCACCCAAAACACACACACACACCTGGGTTGGCGAAGGTGCTTACCTCTGCAACAGACTCGACACTCACTGAGCTGGGTGTCAGAGTCTCTGGCAAAATGTTCCCCACAACATTTGAAGCAGAGTCTCAACTCCTTTAGTCTCTGTTGCCTACTGCTCAGTGTTGTATACTCAGAGCAACTCGTGCTAGTGTGTTCACCTTCGCAGAACACGCATATTCTGGCATGAGTGTCTCTGAGGTTCTGCTTAGAGGTTCTTGCCTTAGACACTTCTTTACCATAGTACACTCCAACGTTAGTCGTATGTGCTTTAGACTGATCTCTCGAGATCTTTGAGTAACCGTCTGTGTTTTTATGAGGTGATGGTGGTGACTCTTCTCTCTCACCTATACTCAAATGAGAAACGAGGTCTCCCAACCCCTCAACAAGTTGTTGTATCATGAACCCGTTTGTCTGATATTTCAAATGCAACTCGTGTACTGCAGTGCTAGCCAGTTTCCTCTGAATCACCTGACTAATGACCCATTCTGAATCGTCATCATGTAAATCTCTGAAACTATTTGTCAAGCTCATAATTTCAATGCGGAACTTCTCTTGGCTTTGACGGTCATGTCGGCAAGCTTCTAGATCCAACAACCGATAAAGTATGGCCACCTTTATCTCTTCAGTGTTGCCAAACATGTCCTTTAACTGGTCTTTGGCATGTTGGTAATTAGTGTCAGTAATCTGGTAGTGCCAGACCAAGTCTAGGGCTTTACCTTTCAGCTGTGATCGCAAATACTGCAATCTGACAGCATCTGCCAAATCGTTTCTGTCATCTATCTGGGCTTAAAACTGATCCCAAAAAGCAATGTACTCTGTTGGGGTTCCGTCAAACGTTGGTAAATTCAACTGGGGCAATCTTGGCATCATATTAACAGGTGTGTGGCTGCTCATGGTACCAGCCGTGTTCGACACCTCACTTGGCTTACTAGTCTTTAATGTGCTTAACTGATCTTTGTACATATTCATCTCCTGGTGACAATCTACATCATCCTTAGTGACTTCGTCCTGAGCTTGCCGAAGACTATCCTAGGTTTTCACCAGCCTTAATAGCCTGTAGTTCATATGCTGAGAATGCTCGTTCGTAGGCTTCCCATTTCTCCCTCAAACACTTCAAGCAGTCTTGCAAATCATCGCAGTCTACTTTACCGCGTTGACTAGTAGCCTTACACCTGTTGTGCGTTCTGTTCAGATGCCCTTTGTACCTGGAGAGTTTACCTGGAGAGAGTTCCGGGGGTCAACGCCCCCGCGGCCCGGTCTGTGACCAGGCCTCCTGGTGGATCAGAGCCTGATCAACCAGGCTGTTGCTGCTGGCTGCACGCAAACCAACGTACGAGCCACAGCCCGGCTGATCAGGAACTGACTTTAGGTGCTTGTCCAGTGCCAGCTTGAAGACTGCCAGGGGTCTGTTGGTAATCCCCCTTATGTGTGCTGGGAGGCAGTTGAACAGTCTCGGGCCCCTGACACTTATTGTATGGTCTCTTAACGTGCTAGTGACACCCCTGCTTTTCATTGGGGGGATGGTGCATCGTCTGCCAAGTCTTTTGCTTTCGTAGTGATTGATTTTCGTGTGCAGCCACTGATCGTTTTAATTTTGCTAACACTGAACCAGACTCTGTTGGATTCTCATCTGCCATTGTCGAGGTTTAATTAGGAGTGTAACACTAATTGTACTTTACTCAGCCCACCCTACGGCATGGCACGGTGTTAGGCAAGAATGAACGAGTCTCAAGGCTCCTCAACAAGTTTAATGACTCCCTTTATTATACTGACTCTACTCTGAATCAAAATGTACGCTGTTAGCTCTCAAATCCCAATTGAAATGTATCAATGTGAAAGCTTAACCTAGCAATTTCCTGTACAACATCAGCAAATAATTACAGGACTTAACCTAGTCTCTGGTGTAAATCACAAATCCCACATTAATATGAGTCAAAAACAATGAAAATCACACAAAAATGCA
Organism: Cherax quadricarinatus; assembly: GCF_026875155.1. Taxonomy (NCBI): domain Eukaryota; kingdom Metazoa; phylum Arthropoda; class Malacostraca; order Decapoda; family Parastacidae; genus Cherax; species Cherax quadricarinatus. The sequence continues at coordinate 11,877,093 of NC_069413.1, read as the reverse complement.
GTTTTACAAATAAAAAATCACTTGGTTAGCACAAATAAATTCAACAATTCAACCTGTGAAACAGTAAATAAATAACATGTGTAAACAGCTTGGCCCAGCTTACTCAGTCTAGCGTGGATGGTTGGATAAGGTAAATCCTAACCTAACTAATGTGCTATAGCCTAAACCTGTCTTTAGAACTCCCTGTAAATAATAACTAGGTTAAATCTGTCCTAGCTACTATAACTGTTGTAAATATTACATAAGCCTGGCCTAACTGTGGCTACCTTGCAAATCCACTGTAAGTAATTAACACACAAGTCTCCTACTCTGGTTTACTTGTAATCACTGTAAATAACTAAATTCACAAGCTTAACTAGACTACCTGGCCTGCCTGTAAATTACTGTAAATAACAACTTCTGTGTATAGTCAGGTTGGCCTAGCCTCTCTGTAACTCTCTGGGCCTAGGTGTGTTAACCTAACTGTTAAACTGGTTCCTAACTGTGGCCTAGCTATGTTAGCTATTCCACATCACAGGTAGAAGGACCACTGTGGAAATTTGTCTGGACTACCTCCATGTAAGTTGCTTACTCTAGCAAGCTCTTTTGACACCGAGCTCTGAGGTCGGTACCTCAGCCTCACAAGTGGCTTATAGGACAGATTTCCATAAATGACTGATGTTGCAAGAAAATCTCGCCTGCATGCACGAATAAAGGGCTAACTTACTTGGTGTTGGAGAATATATTCCGGTCTTCAACCTCCCTAAGCTTTAGTCCCCCTGGACTTCCTCCTCAGAACCACGTGCAACTGGGAGCCTTAATTCCTGCAATATTCAATCAATATTAGTGTTGCAACCCTTGAATGGGTTACAATGTATATGATGTATATGTATATAATGTATATTATCTTTTCATATAATTTTATATTGCTTATATTTGCGATAATAGCTAAATCGTAAATATATTGCTTTATATTATTATTTGACTTAATTATGTTGTTAGGTAGGATGCAACTTTCATATAAATATTATGTGCTCATAGTTCAAGTCTTGATTGTCTAACTACTGTAATTATCGCTTGTGGCTCGTTACTCTGCCGGCTTCTCGTTGTTGCTGGGCAGCAACCATCCACGGAGCTATCACGTGATAGGGGGGGGACGTATTCTAGACAAGATGAGCCGAAATCTCCCTTATTGGGCCCTTGTTGGAAGATCGCTCTTGTTTTCATTATTGTTGTAGGTTCGTGGGCCCTCTGTTTCACCAAACATAGTCTAGACTTAGTAAATTTTGGGAATGTTGTACTGAGGTTTGTGTCTCTTAGACACTCTGAGCAACTCAGTCCTGAGCTGTACTTCTGACCTAACTTGTACTGTATCTGTGTACTGCCCCACAGTCGGGATTTTCTTATGCTGAACTTAGATTCAGTAGTATGGGAGTTTTGTGACTTTTGGGGAGGATCTGCTGATGGTCCCTACTTAGTGTCGTTATATTATCTCCTTGCTCCTGATTTTGTCACAGTTGCTTGTTATATTGCTATTGGGCTTAGCATTCTTTTTATTGTTCAAGCAGACTGTTCTGATCGCCAGTCGGTCAAGAACTTAGTTTATGAGGAGACTTTGTCAGTCACTTGTTTAAGTCTAGTCGAGTCATGAGACATAGCGAACTACTTAGACACTTACAACACATACACACAAACTTACTTGTACATATTTGTAATATCTTATTAAATGTTAATTTACCAGATGGTACTTAAGAACCAAAGCAATCATAGTACTAGGGGGAGAGAGCACAACTTTGTAGTACCCACAGTCAGTGGCCAGGCTTCAAACACCTTTTATTGTACAGCAATAAAGGAATGGAACAGACTACCCACAAATGTCAAGGCCAGTCATAGCTTGAACCAGTTCAAGAAGACTGCCAAAAAGTGTCTGATGAATGAAGCAACAGAAAGGGAGGGGAATGATTTTCTATTTTTTAGCTAAAATACGTGTAAAATTTACCTTATCCCTAGTAATGACCCTCGTATTGTAGATAGTCGTAATGACCCTCGGGTAGTAGATAGTCTTAATGACCCTCGTATTGTAGATAGTCTTAATGACCCTCGTGTAGTAGATAGTCTTTTTAGTATGATAATAAGATGTTATCTTCATTATAGAATAAGAAAATATTATAACCTTTATATTATAATAATAAGGTAAAAGGACCCCAATGGAAATAAGTCACCTGTCTGACTTTTTTGGGTTATCCTAGGTTCTCTACACATATGCTGCTATGTATGATAATTCTATGTAACTGTATTGTGTATACCTGAATAAATTTACTTACTTACTTACTAAATGTGATATGTGCTTTCAGGAAACAAGAAACAAGATGATTGCTGATGTTATGAATGAAAAGAAGTTGGATGTCCTGGCCCTAAGCGAAACAAAGCTGAAGGGGGTAGGAGAGTTTCAGTGGGGGGAAATAAATGGGATTAAATCTGGAGTATCTGAGAGAGTTAGAGCAAAGGAAGGGGTAGCAGTAATGTTAAATGATCAGTTATGGAAGGAGAAAAGAGAATATGAATGTGTAAATTCAAGAATTATGTGGATTAAAGTAAAGGTTGGATGCGAAAAGTGGTCATAATAAGCGTGTATGCACCCGGAGAAGAGAGGAATGCAGAGGAGAGAGAGAGATTTTGGGAGATGTTAAGTGAATTATAGGAGCCTTTGAACCAAGTGACAAATAATTGTGGGAGGGGACCTGAATGCTAAAGAGGAGAAACTTTTAGAGAGGGTGTGGTAGGTAAGTTTGGGTGCCAGGTGTAAATGATAATGGAAACCCTTTGATTGAACTTTGTATAGAAAGGGGGTTTTGTTATTTGGTAATACATATTTTAAGAAAAGAGGATAAATAATTTAATACAAGATATTTTGTGGGGCGAAATGACAGTATTTGTTGGATTTGTAATGGTAGATAAAAGACTGTTGAGTAGACTTCAGGATGTACATGTTTATAGGGGGGCCACAGATATATCAGATCACTTTCTAGTTGTAGCTACACTGAAAAGAAAAAAGGTAGATGGGATACAAGGAGAATAGAAGCATCAGGGAAGAGAGAGGTGAAGGTTATAAACTAAAAGAGGAGGCAGTTAGGGTAAGATAAAAAACAGCTATTGGAGGATAGATGGCTAATGAGAGCATAGGCAATGGGGTCGAAGAGGTATGGGGTAGGTTTAAAAATGTAGTGTTAGAGTGTTCAGCAGAAGAGGAGCGATTGGTGGAATGATGATGTAAAGAGTAGTAAGGGAGAAAAAGTTAGCATATGAGAAGTTTTTACAAAGTAGAAGTGATGCAAGGAGGGAAGAGTATATGGAGAAAAAGAGAGAGGTTAAGAGAGGGGTGAAGCAATGTAAAAAGAGAGCAAATGGGGAAAAGTGGGTAAAGATGTTATCAACAAATTTGTTGAAAATAAGAAAAGTTTGGAGTGAGATTAACAAGTTAAGAAGCCTAGAGAACAAATGGATTTGTCAGTTAAAAATAGAGAGGAGATTTTATTAAATGGAGAGTTAGAGGTATTGGGAAGATGGAGGAATATTTTGAGAAATTGTTAAATGTTGATGAAGAATAGGGAAGCTGTGATTTCGTGTATAGGGCAAGGAGGAATAATATCTTGTAGGAGTGAGGAAGAGCCAGTTGTGAGTGTGGGGAAGTTCGTGAGGCAGTAGGTAAAATGAAGGGGGTAAGGCAGCCGGGGTTGAGGGAAAGATAGAAATGTTAAAAGCAGGTGGGGATATAGTTTTGAGTGGTTGGTGCAATTATTAATAAATGTATGGAAGAGGGTAAGGTACCTAGGGTTGGCAGAGAGGCATGCATAGTTCCTTTGTATAAAGGCAAAGGATAAAAGAGAGTGCAAAATTATAGGGGGATAAGTCTGTTGAGTATACCTGGTAAAGTGTAGGTAGAGTTTTTAATTTAAAGAATTAAGAGTAAGACGGAGAATAGGATAGCATGAACAAGGAGGCTTTAGGAAAGGTAGGGGGTGTGTGGACCAGGTGTTTTTCAGTGAAACATATAAGTGAACAGTATTTAGATAAAGGCTAAAGAGGTCTTTGTGGCATTTATGGATTTGGAAAAGGCGTATGACAGGGTGGATATGGGGGCAATGTGGCAGATTTTTGCAAGTGTATGGTGTAGGAGGTAGGTTACTGAAAGCAGTGAAGAGTTTTTACGAGGATGTGAGGCTCAAGTTAGAGTATGTAGGAAAGAGAGAAATTTTTCCCATAAAAGTAGGCCTTTAGACAAGGGGGATGTGGATGTCACCGTGGTTGTTTAATATTTTATAGATGGGGTTGTAAGAGAAGTAAATGCGAGGGTCTTGGCAAGAGGCGTGGAGTTAAAAGATAAAGAATCACACACAAAGTGGGAGTTGTCACAGCTGCTCTTTGCTGATGACACTGTGCTCTTGGGAGATTCTGAAGAGAAGTTGCAGAGATTGGTGGATGAATTTGGTAGGGTGTGCAAAAGAAGAAATTTAAAGGTGAATACAGGAAAGAGTAAGGTTATGAGGATAACAAAAAGATAGTGATGAAAGATTGGATACAGATTGGAGGGAGAGAGTATGGAGGAGGTGAAATGTATTCAGATATTTGGGAGTGGAATGGGCAGCGGATGGGTCTATGAAAGATGAGTGAATCATAGAATTGATGAGGGGAAAAGAGTGAGTGGTGCACTTAGGAGTCTGTAAGACAAAGAACTTTGTCCCCTTTGGGGGCAAAGAGGGGAATGTATGAGAGTATAGTTTTAACCAACGCTCTTATATGGGTGTGAAGCGTGGGTGATGAATGTTGCAGCGAGGGGAAGGCTGGAGGCAGGGAGATGTCATTCTGAGGGCAATGTGGGTGTGAATATAATGCAGAGAATTCGTAGTTTGGAAGTTAGGAGGAGGTGCGGATTACCAAAACTGTTGTCCAGAGGGCTGAGGAAGGGTTGTTGAGGTGGTTTGGACATGTAGAGAGAATGGAGGCGAAACAGAATGACTTCAAGATGTATCAGTCTGTAGTGGAAGGAAGGCGGGGAGGGGTGGGCCTAGGAAAGGTTGGAGGGAGGGGGTAAAGGAGGTTTTGTGTGGAGGGGTTTGGGACTTCCAGCGGGCATGTGTGAGCGTTTTTGGGTAGGAGTGAATGGAGACAAATGGTTTTTAATACTTGACGTGCTGTTGGAGTGTGAGCAAAGTAACATTTATGAAGGGATTCAGGGAAACCGGCAGGCCGGACTTGAGTCCTGGAGATGGGAAGTACAGTGCCTGCACTCTGAAGGAGGGGTGTTAATGTTGCAGTTTAAAAACTGTAGTGTAAAGCACCCTTCTGGCAAGACAGTGATGGAGTGAATGATGGTGAAAGTTTTTCTTTTTCGGGCCACCCTGCCTTGGTGGGAATCGGCCAGTGTGATAATAATAAAAAATAATAATGTGCTTTCAGCACAATAATACTGTATACGAGAGAAGTGATTATTATTTTGTTTGAATTTATTAATTTAATTTAATTTGATAATATACCTCAAGACTATACTTAATAAATTTATTAAATTTTAATTTCTCTAGTTAGTAGTCTACCAGTTGTAATCCTGAAGCACTATTAATTCTTATTGAATACTAATGGATAATTGGACAAGGATACTGACTAATTGTTACGAAAACCAAGTAACAGGCTGGATGCTAGAAGGGCAGTCCTTTCTAGTATTCACTGGAGATCTCTAAGCTTTTAGAATCGCGTTTTTTGTAACAATTAGTGACCTGCCTGCACCTCAGAAATTCCTGTTTCCAAGAGGGTGAGTATCCCCTAGTATAGCTATGCAGAAAGTGACACTAGCTTCTAAGGCCTAACCATGAAGAGTTGCCGGCACGTACTGATCATTTGGCCGTCCAGCTGCACAAAGACCCACAGTTCAACTCACTCGCAAATTCCCCCCAGAAACTGGCCAGAAAACTGAGAAGGAAAGGGAGGTCTTGTCTTACTGAATGGGCCTGATGGAGGAGGACATCTACAGTACTTCGAGGTGCCTCCACCAGATTTCCCCAGGGCCTAGTATGTGTAGACATGTAGGGTGCCACCCTGATGTTCACGGCAGTTGTTACTCGGTTGGTGCCTGATCTTAGTAGGAAGGGCACTGCGGTCTTTGTCAAAATCCCGTGCCCCAGAATTCAAACTTGGGCTGCCAGTTCTCCCTAGCTAATATAACCTAGTGTTTGCCTACATTATCGGCCTATTACTACCTACGTTAAGGTCTTAGGTCTACATTATTATTATCTACAGTTGCCTCAATAGTCCTAATATTAGTTCACTAACAGTATAAACTACCTACCTCTTCCTTGAAGGGTAAATATATCAATTAAGAAGTACCTTCCAACCACCTTTGCCAACCCAGTGTGTGTGGTGTGTGTGTGTTTGGGTGGGTGTAAGGGCCACCCAATCCTGCTGTTACATCCGCGACCTGTTGGGATGTTTGTACAACGTATCTGCCGTGTAGAACCTTTTAGGACCGAATAAGTTTCCACATTCTCTGTACATTTTCTAGGTCAGCAATTTCACCTGCCTTGAAAGGTGCTGTTAGTGTGCAGCAATATTCCAGCCTAGATAGAACAAGCGACCTGAAGGGTGTCATCATGGGCTTGGCATCCTTAGTTTAGAAGGTTCTCATTATCCATCCAGTCATTTTTCTAGCAGATGCGATTGATACAATGTTATGGTCCTTGAAGGTGAGATCCTCCGACATGATCACTCCCAGGTCTTTGACGTTAGTTTTACGCTCTATTGTGTGGCTGGAATTTGTTTTATACTCTGATGAAGTTTTAATTTCCTTATGTTCACCATATCGGAGTAATTGAAATTTCTCATCGTTGAACTTCATATTGTTTTCTGCAGCCCATTGAAAGATTTGGTTGATGTCCGCCTGGAGCCTTGCAGTGTCTGTAGTGGAAGACCCTGTCATGCAGATTCGGGTGTCATCTGCAAAGGAAGACACGGTGCTGTGGCTGACATCCTTGTCTATGTCAGATATGAGGATGAGAAACAAGATGGGAGCGAGTACTGTGCCTTGTGGAACAGAGCTTTTCACCGTAGCTGCCTCAGACTTGACTCTGTTTACTACTGCTCTTTGTGTTCTAGAGTAGTAGTAAACAGAGTCAAGTCTGAGGCGGCTACGGTGAAAAGCTGTTCCACAAGGCACAGTACTCGCTCCCATCTTGTTCCTCATCCTCATATCTGACATAGACAAGGATGTAGCACAGCACCGTGCCTTCCTTTGCAGATGACACCCGAATCTGCATGACAGTGTCTTCCACTGTCACCAGCTGCGACAGTTTATAAAAACCAGTACCCGTGAAGAGGGTGTATACCTGGAGTAGGTTTCGGGGGGTCAACGCCCCCACGGCCTGGTCTGTGACCAGGCCTCATGGTGGATCAGGACATGATCAACCAGGCTGTTACTGTTGGCCGCACACAACCCGACGTACGAACCACAGCCCGGCTGGTCAGGTACTGACTTGAGATGCCTGTCCAGTACCTTCTTGAAAAGTCAGGGGTCTACTGGTAATCCCCCTTATGTATGCTGGGAGGCAGTTGAATAGTCTTGGGCCCCTGACACTTATTGTGTTGTCTCTTATCGTGGTAGTGGCACCCTTGCTTTTCATTGGGATGATGTTGCATCGTTTGCCGAGTCTTTTGCTTTCACAGGGAGTGATTTTCGTGTGCAAGTTTGGCACTAATTCCTCTAAGATTTTCCAAGTGTATATAATCATGTATCTCCCGCTTGCGTTCTAGGGAGTACAAACTGTGTTTTATCTCAGTTATGTGTACCGTGAGAGGTTCTCTAGGTCAGCAATTTCATCTGCTTTGAAAGGTGCTGTTAGTGTGGAGCAATGTTCCAGCACAGATACAACAAGCGACCTGAAGAGTGTCATCATGGGCTTGGTATCCCTAGTTTTGAAGGCTCTCATCATCCATCTTGTCATTTTTCTAGAAGATGCGATACAATGTTATGGTCTTTGAAGGTGAGATCCTCTGACGTGATCACCGCCACCGGTGCTGCACTTGCCAGTTGCCATGACTCAGGTTTTGCTCACTTAATTTTCACTGTAACATCATTATAGTGGATAATATGAACACTTCTCAGTTACAGTGTCATCTGATTGATCTAGGTAATGCTAGAAAACTTGATAAAAAAATTCCTTCTAACCTCGGTAATATATTCGAGGATCGGCAGAGCCTTCAGCTAATACGAAAATAAATAATTTAGTCGAGATTGAATGGAAAAATGAACATCCTATCTTCTGCTTGCCCATTCTGTACAAGGTATTAAACACAAGGTAATTAAGTATCCCAGAAGGAAGATCTTCACTGGTTGCTATTTTTTTTTTTCTTAAAATTTTCGTTATTTCGTTCACTAAAGGAAATAACTGACTTAAATTAGATACTTAGAAAAGAGCATCAAGGGCGACAAGGACATTAGAAGCGTGGCCAGCACCAGTGGTAGCACCTCCTACTCATCACTTGCCAACACTTACGTTAACTTCTCACATTAAACTGAAAAGAACATTAGTTGTGCCAGAGTCCTGCGAAGAATTTGTACCAATCAAATTACGAAATGTAAACACACATTGTACAAATAAACTTTTGTTTGTTGTTGTAAGTTGAATAGGAATTTCTATTTAGTTTTTGGGAAGTGAGAAAGATCATGAAAGAGCAGAAACAATTAAACGGGGATAACTGTGAGAACTTACTACGATGTAAAGGAAATATTAGGTAGGAGTGTAAAGAGAAGCGTTAGAAGGATTGTTTTAGATAAGATAAGATAAGATTTCGTTCGGATTTTTAACCCCGGAGGGTTAGATGATAAAGACACCAGAAGGAAATGGAAGTATTATTCAGTCTGTACACAGTTTTTAAGCCAATATTATTATACTGACTTAAAAAACTACACTATATAGGAAGATATATTGGCAGCAAGGTGAGAAGTCAGCAGTGATGATAAAAGATGAGTAAGATACACGAGCAACACTTGCATATATTTATTGTTGAAACATTTCACTTACACAGTGCGTGAAATGTTTGGAGGAGCATTCAAGAACAAGTGTTGTGAACGACAGTCATCAGGGAACCTTGGAGGAACACCCAAGAACAAGTGTTGTGAACGAACAGTCATCAGGGAACCTTGGAGGAACACCCAAGAACAAGTGTTGTGAACGACAGTCATCAGGGAACCTTGGAGGAACACCCAAGAACAAGTGTTGTGAACGACAGTCATCAGGGAACCTTGGAGGAACACCCAAGAACAAGTGTTGTGAACGACAGTCATCAGGGAACCTTGGAGGAACACCCAAGAACAAGTGTTGTGAACGACAGTCATCAGGGAACCTTGAGGAACACCCAAGAACAAGTGTTGTGAACGACAGTCACCAAGGGACCTTGTAGGAACACCCAAGAACAAGTGTTGTGAACGACAGTCACCAAGGGACCTTGTAGGAACACCCAAGAACAAGTGTTGTGAACGACAGTCACCAGGGAACCTTGGAGGAACACCCAAGACAATGTAAATGAGACACAGTATGTGGTTTAGAGTATTTTATCGTGATGTTTCGTCTACCTAGGACGAACTGGTTAACTGATAATAATAATATATCTTTATTTACTACAAGTACAAGGTATACAGTCCTAGCTGACATCAATGGCATACTACTGTATAGAAAGACGCTTGTTATGCAGAGCATTTCCCGCAAATTAGGTCTGTTTTATCCCAGGATGCGACCCACACCAGTCCACTAACACCCAGGTACCTATTTTACTGATGGGTGAACAGACAACCAGTGTAAGGAAACACGTCCCAGGTTTCCACCCCTTCGCCGGGAATCGAACCTGGACCATCACCGTGTGAAGCGAGAGCCTTTGCCACCAGGCCACGGTACCTGGTGGCTAAATGTCTCCTTTAAATATCAATACAACATAATTAATATAGACGATCCAAGATAAACAAGAAAGTAGACAGAGAGAGAAGTCAAGCAGAGGAAGATGAAGAGGGAGAAGATAGATGGAGAAAGTAAAAGAGAAAGAGGGGGAAGATAAAGAGAGGGAAAGAGGGAGCAGGTTAAAAGAGAGAACGAGGGAGAGGGTAAAAAGGGGATAACGTAAGGAGGGAGAAGCTTGAGGATGGGAGGAAGGAGACTGGATGAAGTACAATATTTTCACGGAAGACGACACGACGCCTAAGAGGGAAATGGGAGGAAATCAGGTTCGATCTAGCGAAGGCAGGTCCAGTCTAACTCCCTGGATCAATAGCCCCTCCTGTGTCAAGGAACTCTCCTTGCAAGGTGAATGAACCTCAGTCATACTACTACACTGGGACAAAATGCGTGTGTAACTATGCACATAAGGAAGAAGAGTGAAGAGGAGGGGCAAGAAGATGGAGGACAACACCAAATAATAATAATAATAATAATAATAATAATAATAATAATAACAACAACAACAATAATCTTTAGTTTTACAAGTAAATGTACATGATACAACTTACGCAGTCCTAGCTGACATCAATCATGTACTATATGGAAAGCCTCTGGTTATGCAGAACATTTCGGACAAATTAGGTTAATTTTGTCCCCAGGATTCGTATTATGAATTATTATGTGAACAAATTACCTGCATGAGGTATGCATGAATTATTACCTGCAAGTAATTTGGGCGAGGTATGTGGAACCTAGTCGCAGTAGATCGCAGAACTGTTAACTCACTTGATACCCACTCCATAACCACTCTCACAAAAGCTAGACCTGAATTAAATTAATAATTTCAATATTAAAACCAGCTACTCGGGTAGATTAAAATTGTGTGGACTGTATATTTTAGTTTACTTGCTGGGTACACAAAATATAACTGTTCCTGCCTACTTTCTGTATTCGACTGAAGAAGCCTACTGTTTAGGCGAAACGTTTCGGAATAAAGTTGCCTAACTGTTGCCTATGTGTCTTACCTACCAACCTGTCGGTATTGTATACCATTTTGATGTTCATAACTGTTAGTAAAATATAATGCAACAGTGTTATTAGAAAAGTGTATATTACCACTTACCATTTAATTAATGGATCATAATTATTTTTTGGACACACACCCTACCACAACAGCTAGAATTTATGATGACCAATTCAAAAATACTATACATTACGGGTAAGCGTCACTTAGCTAAGGTGTGCTCCTGAGAAGAATCTGTGTCCTCTATTTTTCCGTTATTTTTGCCGAATTGAAAGGGTTTTCCATACTATTTATCCCAGTTCTTCAGCGGGAACGTGTCAGCAATTTCTAAGTTACGGATTGAGTCCCACATACACCAAGTGAACTTCGATGATGACTGATTACACTGAACAATTTTCAGCGACAACCAGTACACGCAAATTACGGTGTTGACGTAGATGATGGTGAAGGCAGATTTGAAACATATTTTAGTAAACAGGCTCGGAAAAAAGAACGAGGCTTCCAGAGAAAGCTTGCTGAAAGCAATACAGTGGGCGCACACCCTCCCAAAGCTGTCAGGTTAGATTTCCCTAACAACACTGATCAAGAGACCAAGTGTAACTGGTTTTTCGAAGCTAGTATAGACAACCTAGAGAAAACGATCAAGTTTGTCCACGATGAGGATAACTACGTCTTTGTGCCTAATGAATCAGAATTTATAGACAAACTTCTCACTCGCGAATATGCCAACATCAAACTCCGAGCAGCCCCCAAGGGCACATAAAGTGCTTATTGTCATCTATAACGTCAACAAGCACTTGAATCCTCAATATCTGGTGTCAGAGCAAGTTGCAAGCCCTCGTCGACTTTCCAACGTCTGATATTAGCTGAGTGGACTGGCCAGGGGACTCTGCCACGCTATATCACTCCCGCGCAGCCCTCAACAGACGCTATTACATTGCATTGTACAGACCCTCCTCAACGTCGATGTTATAAGTGTCAACGCTGGGCCACATTGCCAGGAAATGCCCATCTAAGTCACACTGGTGTGCAGTGTGTGCCAATGCTCATCCTTCTGAACGGTGTTATGAATATGATCAAACAGCAACAGACTGTTGCTAAACAATGTATCAATTGTAAGACCTCAGGAGTCACAGCAGCTCATACTGACTGCAGTGTGAGGGCTGATCGTATCGCAGCCAATCACACTTCACCCTGTACCCCTCATAATGGCCCCCCAGGACTACCAGGTACCTCGAGTCTGAATACTGGCTCATGCCTGCCCTCAGACAATGGGTTGAGCACCTCACCTGGGAGCCACGTCAACAACCCCCATCACGTCGGCTGTCAATACCAGCCTAGCTGAGTCAGCTGACAGTCAGCCAACGAGCTCAGCTGACCGGGACTTAACATCTCCAGATGTTCCAAGTCTTGCTCCTGTGGTATACAACCTGATGTCGCGCATAAAAGTCCTGGAAACACAACAGTTTCTCCTGAAACAACAACTTGAACAACACAAGGAAAGATGTGTAGAGTGTACCAATAACAAGATTGTCACTATTTGTGAAAGCAAGTATAAGGTTGCTGAACAAGGTGGTGGTGGTGTTCTTAATTACAGTAATGACGAATATAATACTTGTGTTGATAACTGTAGTGAGCATCATAATGAAGGCTATGGTGTCAATGATGTTAGTAATAGTGATGAGCGTAATATAAGTGGTGGTGAAGAGTGTGTAAAACATTTGAGAGAATGATTCTTAATCGTCTCATGTACATAATCAAACAATTTTTGTCTCCCCGGTTACATGGTTTCATGCATGGAAGGAGCGTGCATCATTGCATAGCCACGTTTCTCACTCTGCACACTGACAGCTCATACACTACCTTCCTTGACCTTAAATCCGCTTTCGATGTAGCCAACCGACATGTAATCATAAGTGAACTTGCCAGAATGGATGTTGGAGGATGGCTTCTCCGCTGGATTAAAGGCTACCTGTCAAACAGAAAATCGTCTGTGTTGTTCCAGGGACATAGAAGTGTAACTAAAGACTTTGAATTAGGAACCCCACAGGGAGGTGCTCAGTCCCACACAGTTCAATATTCTAATTAATGCATTAGTTAATGCTATGCCTAGTCAGCCTCATCATTATGTGATTAGTTTTGCAGATTATATGATTCACAGATACCACCGATTCCCAACACCCAAAACATTCTTAATCATGTACTAGCCTCGTGTCCAGGACCGGGTTGAATAATCCTACTGGATAAAACAAAGATACTCAATAGGCGTCCAATCCTCGAGGAGAGACACAGTTTCGGTCAGATCCAGTTGCATGATGGGTCCTCTTCTCGATTATGTAAGCAGAATACAGGTATCTAGCTTTGAGGTTCCCACTACTTGGACCTGTTTGTAACAAGACTTTGTCGCCAAGACCAAGCAAGACTAAGAGCACTTAGAAGTTTGGCTGGGTTTCACCCCAGGTATGGTTTGTTTGCAATCGTGTCATTACGAATTTCCTTGATCAAGCTAATGTTAAAATTGTGAAAATGAAGTATCTTGCTTATATTCAGATCATGGTTGATTATGCTGCGCCACTACTGCTCTGTTTCTGACTGGAAGCTTGGAGGTCTGGAAAAACTGCAGAACGAAGCAATGAGGATCATTTTAGTATGCTCTCGTACTGCCAAAATTTTAAATAAGTGCAAAAAGAACTCTGATATATTCCAACATCAGAGAATCGGATTACTGAAAGAAATATCCTAAATGGGGGTTAATATGCTCAGGCAAGCCCATTCAAACCCATGCACAAGAAGCCCTCCAAACTTCCTCAGCACTGGTGAACACTCCTCCAGAATGGATTCGAAAAACTTTGAACGCGACCTCCGCATGAATCAGATACATGATCTAGTCAAGTAAGGCAACCAGTCGGCACTTCTCCGCTTCATGAATATTACCCCATTCCAAACTCCATTCCTCATTCCGCACCAAAACTAATTCTTTAAATTATCACAACTCAAAACTTATCGCTGAAGGCCAAACATGCGGCCTTAAGCTGTATTGATAACTTAGTCACACAGGCACACACTCTCGCAAATTATTTACGCTGATGTTTCTGTTCACCAATCCACCTGGTGCAGCTGTAGTGCTGCTGTTGTCGTACAGAGTGATGGCCTCTAAAGAAATTGGAGCACGCATTCAATAATTGGGCTCACCCTTCAACAGAACTGTTTGCCATACTCCCTGCACTGAATGCATCTATGTATCAAAGATGCCACTTTAATTGTAACAGATTCTCGTCATCCATAAATGCTCTCAACTCATTAAGCATAAATTGTGGCATGCTTGGTGACAGAAGCAGAACACAGGTATGGTAGGATTTGTGGACTTGGAGTCAGAGTGCACATGCTGTGGATTTCCATCTCACATTGTCTTCAGATGCAAATGATAGAACTGATAAATTGGCTAAGCTGTATGCTTTCAAAGAGGAGTAGATACAATCTTGGCTGTTCAGGTTAGTAGTTAGAAGACAATAATAAGAAAAAGAACTTCAACTGAATTTTATGACTAAGGCTCAGGGAGATTGACACATGCGTCCATTTCTAACATCGCTCCTATCATGCAGGAGGAGCCACATGTCTATGGTGCATCCAACAAAATAAGCAGACTCTTGGAATGTCACTACTGCCCGCTCCGGCTGGTTACTAGTATCTTTGCAGGTAAATCACCACCACCAGTGTAGACCAAACGAAATGTAAACTTTGCCAGATGGGACTATTGTCACACGTCTGCGGCAATCTGTATACATGCTGTTGCAAGAAATAAAAATGAAAATCGAATAAGAAACAACTCTACTCAGAAATGTTTCAGAAATGGCTAAGTATTTTTATCCACAGTGGTATATTTACAGAACCATTCTGGAGAAATACCCGACTTTGCTAGCTGTAATAAAGCATTACCACATGTGTGCATGTGTGTGTGTGTGTGGTGTGTGTGGGTGGTGTGTGCGTGGTTTGTGTTGGTGTTTTGTGTGTGGTGTGTGTGTGTGTTTGTGTGTGTGTGTGTGTGTGTTGTGTGTTGGTGTGTATGTGTGTGCATTCAACCAAGTTGAGATTGCAGGGTCGATCCAAGCTACTGTGTGTTTTACCTGGAGACCTGGAGTTTACCTGGAGAGATTTCGGGGAGGTCAACGCCGCCCGCGGCCCCGGTCTGTGACACAGCCTCCTGTGGATCAATCGCCTTGAGCAACCAGGCTGTTGCTGCTGGCTGCACGCAAAACCAACGTACGAGCACAGCCCGCTGATCAGGAACTGACTTTTAGGTGCTGTCCAGTGCCAAGCTTGAAGACTGCCAGGGGTCTGTGTAAATCCCCCTTATGAGTGCTAGGGAGGCTTTGAACTTCTGGGGCCCCCTGACACTTATTGTAGGGTTTCTTTAAACGTGCTAGGACACCCCTGTTTTTCATGGGGGGAGGGTGCTCGCCTCCAATCTTTTTTGCTTTGTGTGAGTGATTTTCGTGTGCGGTTCCGGTACTATCCCTCTAGGTTTTTTCCCGGTGTATAAAATCATTACTCTCCCTCCTGCGTTCCAGGGAATACGGGGGTTTAGAACCTCAAGCGCTCCCAGTAATTGGGGTTTTTATCTCCGTTATGCGCGCCGTAAAATTCTCTGTACATTTTCTGGGGCGGCAATTTCACCTGCCTTAAAGGTGCTGTTAAGGCAGCAATACCCAGCCTAGAAGAAAATGACCTAAAAGTGCATCATGGGTTTGGCCCCCTAGTTTTTGAAGGTTTCCCATTATCCTCTGTCATTTTTCTAGAGATGCGATTGATACAATTTTTGGGGTCCTTAAGGGGGGGACCCTCCCAAAAACACTCCCAGTTTTTGACTTTGGTGTTTCGCCTATTTTGGGGCCCGAATTTTGTTTTGTACTCTGATGAAGTTTTAAATTTCCTCATGTTTACCATATCTATAATTAAATTTCCATCGTTGAACTTCATATTGTTTTTCTGCAGCCCTGAAAGTTTTGGTTTGTTTCCCCTGGGCCTTCAGTGTCTGAAAGGGGAAAACACTGTATGCAGATTCGGGTGTCACCAAAGGAAGACACGGTGTGTGGCTGACATCCTTTTCTATGTCGGATATGAGGATAGGGAAAAAGAATGGGAGCAGTACTGTGCCTTGGGAACGAGCTTTTTACCCTAGCTGCCTCGGGCTTTTACTTGTTGACGACTACTCTCTGTGTTCTGTTTTGTGAGGAAATTATAGATCATCGACCGACTTTCCTGTTATTCCTTTAGCGGCATTTTGTGCGCTATTACGCCATGGTCACACTTGTCGAAGGCTTTTTGCAAGTCTCGTATATATTACATCTGCATTCTTTTTGTCTTCTAGTTGCATTTTGGGGACCTTGTCGAAGTGATCCAGTAGTTGAGACAGACAGGAGGCGACCTGTTCTAAACCCATGTTGCCCCTGGGTTTGTGTAATGAATGGGTTTCTAGATGGGTGGTGATCTGCTTCTTAGGGACCTTCAAAGATTTTTTGACTATGGGATGTAGTGATATTGGTCTGTAGTTCTGTGCTGTTGCTTACTGCCCCTTTGTGGAGTTTGGAGGGGGTATGTCTATTGTTTTTTAGTAACTTGAGGGACGACCCCGTGTTCCATGCTCCCTCTCCATAGGATGGAAAAGGCTCGTGGGACAGGGCTTCTTGCAGTTCTTGATGAACTTAGGAGTTCCATGAGTCTGGCCCTGGGGCAGAGTGATGGCATGTCATTTATCGCCCTGTTCGAAGTCATTTGGCGTCAGGATAAACTTCAGATAGCTTGTGTTAATCAAATTTTGTGGTCTCTCATACAAAATTCATTTGATCTTCGGGACTCTCAGGTCTGGTTTTAGCGGCTTGCTAAAACTGGTCATATTGGGACTTGAGTAGCTCACTCATTTCTTGCGTCATCTGTGTAGGGACCATCTTGTTTAAGTAGGGGCCCAATACTGGGCGTTTGTTCTCGATTTTGATTTGGCATAGGAGAAGGAAATACTTTGGGTTTCTTTCGATTTCATTTATAGGCTTTTAGTTCCTTCCCGCGATTCCTGACTCTAAAGG
Source organism: Cherax quadricarinatus (assembly GCF_026875155.1). Lineage (NCBI taxonomy): Eukaryota > Metazoa > Arthropoda > Malacostraca > Decapoda > Parastacidae > Cherax > Cherax quadricarinatus. The sequence goes on along the minus strand of NC_069413.1, from coordinate 11,860,036 downwards.
ATTCTTTTAGCTTAAGTTCGATTGCTTGCTATTTCTCTGACCAGTGTCTCCTGCGCATTTCAGATATATGACCTCTTTTAGCTCGCCCTCTGTTATTTCTTCGTCGCCTGTAAAGGGAGCGCCTGTTTCTTTCTATTTTTACATCTACTCCTCCGTTTTCTTAGAGGAATAAGCCTTGTGCATAAATCGAGTGCCCACCGAGTTAATTTGTTCTAGGCATAAGTTTGGGTCTGTGTGCTTAGTATATCTTCCCAGCTTATATCGGTTAGCTTGGTTTTCTGGTCCCCACTTATGTTTTTGTTATATTGAAGTTGATTTTGCGCTGAATGCTCCCTCGTGACTGTCTCATTTTGTCGCGCTCTGGGGTCCTAGCATACCATTCTGAACCTCAATTATGTTGTGAACTGAGTTATTGTTTTTGATATGGTGACATTTCTTATAAGATCATCATTGTTAGTGAATATGAGGGTCTAGTGTTATTCTCCAGTTAGTTGGCTCTATTATTTGCTGGTTTAATTGAATTTTTATTTTGTGCAGGATTTTAAAAGCTCGGTGAGTGTGAGTTTCATCAGAGCTGTACCTCTGGTGTTATTACTGCAACAATATTATTTGCTATATTCCTCCATTTTATGCGCTTAAGTTTGAAATCCCCATGGAGCAGATTTTTTTGTTTTGGGTGCAGGAGCTGGAAGATTTTCCAGACAGTTGTTCAATTTTTAACAGCGTTCCTGGAATTGCTGGGAAGTTGCATCGGAGGCTTGTAGACTACCACACATGACTGGTTTTGGTTCTCGGACCTTTACGCTAAAATTCCACTAACGTCATTTGGAGCATTAAGCAGTTCTGTGCAACAAGTGATTGCAATGTACAGGCCAACCCCCCCTTTTGCTTGTTCACTCTGTCACATCTGTATTGGTTGTAACCTGGGATCCATATTTCGTTGTCCAAGTGATCCTTTAGGTGGGTTCAGTGAAAGCGCGAACATTGCCTTCTGCACTCTGCATGCAGTCCCACGGATGAAAGGTATTTTGTTGTTTTGTTGCTGCGTTAGACTGTAGATTTGCAAAGAAGATGTTATCGGGACTGGGGCGTATTGTGGTATGGGGGGGGGATTTTTTTTCCGCATTAGTATTCTGTATCTGTTGGTTTGGGAAGTGGAGGCCATAGACTTGTGGTTCCACTCCAGGAATCATGGATTTTGGTGTACGATTTTCGTCCCCATCCCATTTCCTTGCTGTTTTTTTCCTTCCTGGCACTAAAAACCTCTCCCTCTTGAGTGGCTGTGGTACCCAGGTTTTCCCATGGCTGGATTGTTTTGTATCTTTTTGTCCCTTTAGATGGTATGCCTGGCATTTATGTATAGCACAGTCTTTCCTGTACTGATGAGAAGTACACATTTAGGGTGAAAAGCTTACAGAAGGGCGTTTGCATTTTCCTGTTGTCTTGGGGCATGGCATTTTCTAGGGTGGTCATAGTTGCAGTCCCATCTGTTTTCCAGATTCATGCCAGCAGATACCAAGTGCATAAGGCTTTGCCAGCTTGGTTTCCGCTTGCCTTGGGTTTCTGTGACTGTAATTCCCTGTTGGTGCATGTTTCCATGTCTTACTTTCTATCCTCCCTACAACCAAAATGGAGCTCCCACCAGTTGTTTTTGGTAAATTTATTCCTCACTATTGCTATTTGGAGTCCTCTTGTTTGCTATTTCCTGCGGTATTTCTAGTTTGACATATGGTTTTATCTTATCTTTGATACACTTGTTTCCCTACTGTTTGGCTCCTGTCCCTATGAGTAATTTATATGTATTCCTTCCTGCGTTATAATTACGACTACCTGGACAAATCTCCAGGCTTCCCATTACTGGTCTCCCGGGACAGTATTCCACGCTTCACCATTTCTGTCTCCAGGGACAGCACCTCCAGCTTCCCATTACTGCTCTCCCAGGACAGCACCTCAGCATTTACTATTACTGTTCTCCCAGGACATCACCTCCTGCCTTACAGATTGTGATACTGGCCAGTCTCAAGGCAGTACTATTTCTGCCCAGCTTTTTATGTTCCCATCTGTTGTAGAAAGCTTCCAGGTGTTCTATGAAAGCAGCTTTTGAGTTGTCCTCTTTTAATACCTTACCCCTGTGATTTTTAGTCACAAGATTTTCTATTGTGGGCATAACCCAGAAACACTTTCTGCTTTTAATACTGTTGTAGCTAGTTTCTGGGATATCTGCACAAGGGGGCGTAGTGACCCATTTCCACAAAAATGACAAATATATCCATGTGAAGCCCGTTTGTTTGACTGACCACAGACTACACCAGTTCATAATGATTTGAAATGGTTATTTACTGCATATTCTACTAGCAACCTCTTGATTATTATATTAATAACCTTAAATGAAGCTCTAGCTATTTGTATTTCTGTTTCTAATCTTTTTGTATATTGGGACAGCTTACGTCACGTTCCTGATTTTAATGTTTGTGTTTTAAGGGCGCCTACAACCCCATCCGTTTACAGTCTGCTTTATTTGTCCAACGAAACTGTTTAAACAGTCCCGGGTTCGGAACCAGTCAATGGTTCGACCAGTCAAGGGTCCGGACCAGTCGATCTGCTCTGATCAGTGGGTCACTTATTTAAACACATAATGGTCGGTGATTTGAGCTACACATGAAAGGATCTACTGGAAATTATCTACCGAGTAATAAGTGATGTGTGATACAAAGTATAACTAGCGTGTTGAATGAGCCGTGTGATATCTGGCAGAACTCCTACAATGACGAAACGGTCAACCTCCTTTGTTTATTCAATCGCTGTATTGGTTTCTATTTTTTTTTTTTTCCGTCTCACCACAAGAAAATGCTATATTATCACTATAGTTGACTGGTGAAATTTTGGAGGAAGGACGCTTTTTCGTAGTAATAATTGCTTCTCGTTTGTGTATATTGCGACCGCTGGTAACTACAGGTTATATGAAATTCAAAGTAACGTCTGTATTTCAAGAAAAGGAAATTACAATACAAAAAAACAATGCCAAGTCACTCCACTCACGAGTACCATTATAATACTGGTTGTTGCTATACAACACTGTATTCTGCTATTCACTGGTATCACTAGATAAATTATGCGAGTACACTAGCAGGCCAGTAAGATTATTAAAAAAGCTGACCTGTGGTATGATTTCTGGCGACTTCTGGCACCTTCCTCTATAGGCTTATCACTTCAATTATAATTCACCTGTTTTCAAATGACACTTTAGCCTTTATCATCAATATACTAAGGGGAGCACAGTAGTATACACTATACACTATGTATACTCAATGTTATTTAGGAGACTGTCTTTCTCTGACATGAAAAAGTTCAATTATTATTATTTTTTTCCAACACGGGACAAGGCCTATGATTCCCTCTGGCAGGTAAAACTCTGCTACGAGTGCGACACTAATTCTCCTTTTTTTGACTCAGTATATAATTTCCGCCCAAGATTGGTTCCACGGCGCTAGAGGGATGTATCGTATAGGATTACTGACAACAATCTGTGTGTTTTGTTTGTGTGTGTGTTGTGCGTGTGCGTGATGTATGAGTGTGTGTGTGAATGTATGATGTGGGTGTATTGTGTGTGTTAGTTAGTTTAACATTTGGACTAGGCACATGTCGATTAGAACACTTGGCCTGTTGTATGTTGCATGCATGTGTGTGTGCGTGTGTGTGCATGGGTAGTGTGCATGTGTGTGCGTGTGTGTGTGCGTGTGTGTGTGCGTGTGGTGCGTGTGTGTGATTTGTGTGTGTGTGGTGTGTGTATGTTGTGCGCGCTGTGTGCGTGTGTGGTGCGTGTGCATGTGTGTGTGCGTTGTGTGTGCATGTGTATGTGCATGTGTGTGCATGTCGTGTGCATGTGTGTGTGCGTGTGTGTGTGTGTGTGTGTGTGTGGCGTGTGTGTGTGTGTGGTGTTGTGTGTGTGTGTGTGTGTGTGTGTGTGTGTGTGTGTGTGTGTGTGGGTGTGTGTTTACTCACCTATTTGTACTCACCTAATTGTGGTTGCAGGGGTGAGTCCTAGTCCTGGCCCCGCCTCTTCACCGGTTGCTACTAGGACCCTCTTCTCCCCCGCTCCATGAGCATTATCAAAACCTCGTCTTATACTGTGTATGGTTCCTGCCTTCCACTACGTCATTTTCTAGGCTATTCCACTGCCTTAACAACTCATAGACTGAGTAAATACTTCTACTATCTCTTTGACTCATTTGTTGTCTTCAACTTCCAATTGTGGCCTCTTGTTTCTGTGTCCCTCCTGGAAATCCTGTCCTTGTCCACCTTGTCTTTCACGCCGTATTTATATTTCGTTCTCATGTCTCCCCTTGGCGACTCCTGTCCTCAGTGGAGTAAGGCCGATTTCCTTAATATTTCTTCATTGACATTCCCTTAGCTCTGGAACTAACTTGCGTGTGTATGTGTGTGTGTGTGTTGTGTGTGTGTGTGTGTGTGTGTGTTTGTGTGTGTGCGTGCGCGTGTGCGAGCGTGTGCATGTGTGGGTGCGTTGTGCGTGCATGTGTGTGTGTGATGTGTGATGTGTGTGTGTGCATGTGTGTGTGTGCATGTGTGTGTGTGCAATGTGTGTGTGTGCAGTGTGTGTGTGTGCATGTGTGTGTGTGCATGTGCATGCGTTCGTGTGTGGTGTATACTCACCTAATTGTGGTTGATACTGAAGGGGTCGAGATCAGCTCAGATGCCCCCCTTTTCACTGGTGTACTAGGTCTCTCTCTCCCCCCTGCTCCATGAGCTTATTTCCTATTTTAAAAAGCAGGGGGTTCCGCCCCCCACTATAACTTGCGGGGTATTCCACTTCCTGACTACTTATGACTGAAGAAATATTTTTCCTAACACCCCTTTTGACTCATCGGGGTTTTTCAACTTCCAACTGGCCCCCTTATTTCTGTCTCTCCTCTCGGGAAACATCCTGTTCCGTCCCCCTTGTCTTTCAGCAGTATTTTTATTTTTCAGTCCCCCCGCCCCTCCTGTCCCCCAGTGTGTCAGGCCAATTTTCCCCGTCCTTTCTTTGTAGGAATTTCCTTAGTTTGGGAAAACAAACTTTGTTACAACCTTTGCACTTCCTCTAATTGTGTGTTGTGTGTGAACTCACCAGTTGAGGTTGCAGTGGTCGATCCACTGTGTGTGCGTGCTTGTGTGCGTGTGTGTGTGTGTGTGTGTGTGTGTGTGTGTGTTGGTGTTGTGTGTGTGTGTGTGTGGGGTGTGTGTGTTGTGGGGGTACCCTATTTGGGGTTGCAGGGGTCGGTTTCTTGCCCCGGGCCCCCCGCCTTTTCCCCGGTTGCTACGGGGCCCTTTTCTCCCCGCTCCTGAGCTTTATCAAACCCGCTTAAAACTGTGTATGGTTCCTCCTCCACTAGAATTTTCTAGGTTTTCCATGCTTACAACCTTGACTGAAGAAATATTTCCCAATTTTCCTCTGACTCTTTGTGTCTTCAATTTCCCAAATTTTGGGCCTATTGTTTCTTTTTCCCTCCTGGAAATCCTGTCTTTGTCCCCCTTAAATTCAATTCAATTCAAATTTATTCTCTATAAGGATTACAATGCTGATTTTACAGAAATTTGGTTATTGTTTGGTTTCATGTAGTAAAATTGTGATTCAGAGTGTACCCTAAAGCTTAGCAGGCAGGATTTCGGGATATTATTTTATTTTTAAATTTTAAAATATTACAAAATTTTGAGGTAATTGGTTTATGGCTAAGTGATAAATACTAGTTTGGGGGAGTTTTGCAATGTGAATCTTTTGTTTTGGCACGTATTGTTTTTAGTATTGGAGTATCACGGGTTCATTTTTTAAGACTGAGATTAATATTTTGTTTATGGCAAATAGGGCGGTGTAAATTATTCCACCCCCAGTATTTTATATGTCGTTATCATGTTCCCGACTCTCCTGTCCCAGTGTCGTCAGGCGATTTCCTTAATCTTTCTTATAGGACATTCCCTTAGCTCTGAAATAACCTTGTCGCAAACCTTTGTACTTTCTCAGTTTTTGACGTGCTTTATCAAATGCGGGTTCCAAACAGGTGTAGATGTGTGGGTGTGTGTGTATGAGTTTGTGATGTGTATGTGTGTGTGTGTTTTGTGTGTTTATGTGGTGTGTGTGTGGTTGTGTGTTTGGGTTTTGTGTGTGTTGTGTGTGTGTGGTGTGTGTGTGTGTGTGTGGTGTGTGTGTGTGTGTGTGTTGCAACAATCAATATTTGCACCAATAATCACTACAGTTTTGACCCGGGGGTGGAAGTGTGAATTGCTCATTACACTATAATTTGTTCTGATTGTAGCCCTGTTAAACGAAAAAAACCCTTTTACAGGATTCATTACCTTTGTAATTTGAGTTCATTACCTTGTCCAGTTCAGCCATCCCCAAATTTGGGGCCCGTCCCTGGATCCATTATACCCCTGTAAAACTGTAAATCCCTTTGTAACTTGTCATGATTGTGATAGACTAACCCGAATTCATTTCCTTTTTAATTTTTGATTTATACCCTTTTTAAATTGTGAATTCATTACCCCTATAAATTGCTAGCTTTTAAAAAATTTGAGGCCCAGTCCCTGGACCCAAATTTTGTACCTCTGTAACTTTTTACTACCCCCACAGGGGTGGAGGGGTGCGTAATAAACAATTAAAAAAAACTAACCCGCAGCTTTTTTAACTTGTATGTTGTGACCAATTTACCTGGGAAAG
>NC_069413.1:11820576-11852824 GCF_026875155.1 Cherax quadricarinatus | reverse complement strand
CAATTTAAAATGACTGATGTTGCAAGAAAATCTTGACTGCATGCACGAATAAAGGGCAACTTACTTGGTGTTGGAGAATATATTCCAGTCTTCAACCTCCCTAAGCTTTAGCCCCTCTGGACTTTCCCTCAGAACCACGTGCAACCGGGAGACTTAATTCCTGCAGTATTCAGTCGATATTAGTGACCTGCCTGCACCTCAGAAATTCTGTTTCCAAGGGGGTGAGTATCCCTAGTATAACCATGCAGAAAGTGACACCAGCTTCTAAAGCCTAACCACGAAGAGTCGCTGGCACGTACCAATCATTTGGCCGTCCAGCTGCACAAAGACCCACAGTTCAACTCACTCGCAAATTCCCCCCAGAAACTGGCCAGAAAACTGAGAAGAAAAGGGAGGTCTTGTCTTACTGAATGGGCCTGATGGAGAAGGACATCTACAGTACTTCGAGGTGCCTCCACCAGATTTCTCCAGGGCCTAGTATGTGTAGACACGTTGGGCGCCGCCCTTATGTTCACGGCACTTGTTAGACCGGAGTCTGCTCGATGAGAGTGGCTGGACGGCACTCGTGTCCAGGGTCCACTGTGGGGGCTTGCGGAAGGTGAACTTGATGTAGACTTATCACCTACCTTCGCCGGCAGGAGGATGTGGAAAATTATTCGGTCCTAAAAGGTTCCACAGGGCAGATATGTCGTACAAACATCCCAACAGGTCGCGGATAGAATGGCTGGGTTGGGTGGCCTTACACTCACCCAAAACACACACACACACCTGGGTGGCGAAGGTGCTTACCTCTGCAACAGACTCGACACTCACTGAGCTGGGTGTCAGAGTCTCTGGCAAAATGTTCCCCACAACATTTGAAGCAGAGTCTCAACTCCTTTAGTCTCTGTTGCCTACTGCTCAGTGTTGTATACTCAGAGCAACTCGTGCTAGTGTGTTCACCTTCGCAGAACACGCATATTCTGGCATGAGTGTCTCTGAGGTTCTGCTTAGAGGTTCTTGCCTTAGACACTTCTTTACCATAGTACACTCCAACGTTAGTCGTATGTGCTTTAGACTGATCTCTCGAGATCTTTGAGTAACCGTCTGTGTTTTTATGAGGTGATGGTGGTGACTCTTCTCTCTCACCTATACTCAAATGAGAAACGAGGTCTCCCAACCCCTCAACAAGTTGTTGTATCATGAACCCGTTTGTCTGATATTTCAAATGCAACTCGTGTACTGCAGTGCTAGCCAGTTTCCTCTGAATCACCTGACTAATGACCCATTCTGAATCGTCATCATGTAAATCTCTGAAACTATTGTCAAGCTCATAATTTCAATGCGGAACTTCTCTTGGCTTTGACGGTCATGTCGGCAAGCTTCTAGATCCAACAACCGATAAAGTATGGCCACCTTTATCTCTTCAGTGTTGCCAAACATGTCCTTTAACTGGTCTTTGGCATGTTGGTAATTAGTGTCAGTAATCTGGTAGTGCCAGACCAAGTCTAGGGCTTTACCTTTCAGCTGTGATCGCAAATACTGCAATCTGACAGCATCTGCCAAATCGTTTCTGTCATCTATCTGGGCTTAAAACTGATCCCAAAAGCAATGTACTCTGTTGGGGTTCCGTCAAACGTTGGTAAATTCAACTGGGGCAATCTTGGCATCATATTAACAGGTGTGTGGCTGCTCATGGTACCAGCCGTGTTCGACACCTCACTTGGCTTACTAGTCTTTAATGTGCTTAACTGATCTTTGTACATATTCATCTCCTGGTGACAATCTACATCATCCTTAGTGACTTCGTCCTGAGCTTGCCGAAGACTATCCTAGGATTCACCAGCCTTAATAGCCTGTAGTTCATATGCTGAGAATGCTCGTTCGTAGGCTTCCCATTTTTCCCTCAAACACTTCAAGCAGTCTTGCAAATCATCGCAGTCTACTTTACCGCGTTGACTAGTAGCCTTACACCTGTTGTGCGTTCTGTTCAGATGCCCTTTGTACCTGGAGAGTTTACCTGGAGAGAGTTCCGGGGGTCAACGCCCCCGCGGCCCGGTCTGTGACCAGGCCTCCTGGTGGATCAGAGCCTGATCAACCAGGCTGTTTGCTCTGGCTGCAACGCAAACCAACGTACGAGCCAACAGCGCCCGGCTGATCAGGAACTGACTTTAGGTGCTTGTCCGTGCCAGCTTGAAGACATGCCAGGGGTCCTGTTGGTAATCCCCCTTTGTGTGCTGGAGGCAGTTGGTACAGTCTCGGCCCCTGACACTTATTTGTATGGTCTCTTAACGTGCTAGTGACACCCCTGCTTTTCATTGGGGATGGTGCATCGTCTGCCAAGTCTTTTTGCTTTCGTAGTATTGATTTTCGTGGTGCAGCCACTGATCGTTTTAATTTTGCTAACACTGAACCAGACTCTGTTGGATTCTCATCTGCGCATAGTCGAGGTTTAATTAGGAGTGTAACACTAATTGAACTTTTACTCAGGGCCCACCCTACGCATGGCACGGTGTTAGGGCAAGATGAACGAGTCTCAAGGCTCCTCAACAAGTTTAATGAACTCCCTTTATTAATACTGACTCTACTCCTGAATCAAAATGTACGCTGTAGCTCTCAAATCAATTGAAATGTATCAATGTGAAAGCTTAACCTAGCAATATCCCTGTACAACAACACAAATAATTACAGGCCTTAACCTAGGTCTCTGGTGTAAATCACAAATCCACCATTAATATGAGTCAAAAACAAGAAAATCACACAAAAAATGCGTTTTACAAATAAAAATCACTTGGTTAGCACAAATAAATTCAACAATTCAAACCTGTGAAACAGTAAATAAATAACATTTTAAACAGCTTGGCCTTCAGCTTCCCAGTCTAGCGTGGATGGTTGGATAAGGTAAATCCAAACCTAACTAATGTGCTATAGCCTAAACCATTCTTTTAGAAATTCCGTTGTAAATAAATAACTAGGTTAAATCTGTCCCTAGCTACATAACAGTTGTAAATATACATAAGCCTGTCCTAAACTGTGTGCTACCTTGCAAACCACTGTAAGTAATTAAACACACAATCTCCTACTCTGGTTTACTTGTAATCACTGTAAATGTAACTAAATTCACAAGCTTAAACTAGAATAACCTGGCCTGCCTGTAAATTACTGGTAAATAACAACTTCTGTGTATAGTCAGGAATTGGGCCAGCCCTCCTTGTAACTCCCTGGGCCTAGGTGTGTTAACCTAACTGTTAAAAACTGGTTCCTAACTGTGGCCTACTATGTTAGCTATTCCACATCACAGGTAGAAGGACCACTGTGGAAATTTTTGTCTGGACTACCTCCATGTAAGTGCTTACCTCTCTAGCAAGCTCTTTTGCACCGAGCTCTGAGTTCGGTACTCAGCCTCACACGGGCTTATAGGACAGATTTCCCATAAAATGACTGATGTGTGCCCCCAAGAAAATCTCGCCTGCACTGCACGAATAAAGGGCTAACTTTACTTGGTGTTGATAATATATTCCGGTCTTTTCAAAACCTCCTAAGCTTTAGTCCCCCTGGACTTCCCTCAGAACCACGGCAACTGGGAGCCTTAATATCCTGCAATAGTCAATCATATTAGTGTTGGCAAACCCTTGAAATGGGTTACAATGTATATGATTGTATATGTATATACTTGTATTATTATCTTTCATATAATTTATATTGCTTATATTTCGATAATATAGCTAAATCCCCGGTTAAATATATCTTTATATTATTATTTGACTTAATATGTTGTTAGGTAGGAAGGCAACTTCATATAAATATTATGTGCTCAAAGTTCAAGTCTTGATTGTCTTAACTACTGTAAATTATCGCTTGTGGCTCGTTAACTCTGCCGGCTTCTCGTTGTTGCTGGGCAGCAACCATCCAGGAGCTATCACGTGATAGGGTGGGGACGTATTCTAGACAAGATGAGCCGTAAATCTCCCCCTTTTTTAAATTTTTTGGCCCTTGTTTGGAAGATCGTCATCTTGTCTCTTAATTGTTTTAGGTTCTGTGGACTCTGTTCACACCAACATAGTCTAGACTTAGTGATTTTCGATGTTGTACTGAGGTTGGGTGTCTCTTAACACTCTGAGCAACTCAGGTCCTGAAGTGTAGCTCTGACCTAACTTGTACTGGTATCTGTGGTACTGTCACAGTCGGGGATTTTCTTATGCTGAACTTAATCAGTAGTATGGGAGTTTTGTGACCTTTTGTGGAGGATCTCTAGCGATGGGTCCCAACTTGGGGGGATGTCGTTTATATTATCTCCTTGCTCCTGATTGTGTCACATTTTGCTTGTTATATTGCTATGGGGCTTAGCATTTTTTTATTGTTCAAGCAGACTGTTCTGATTCGCCAGTCGGTCAGAACTTAGTTTATGAGGAGACTTGTCAGTCACTTGTTTTAAGTCTAGTCGAGTCATGAGACATAGCGAACTACTTAGAGCACTTACACACATACACACAAACTTACTTAACATATTGTAATGACTCTTATTAAAATGTTAATTTACCAATGGTAACTTACGAACCAAAGTAATCATAGTACTAGGGGGGAGAGAGCACAACTTTGGTAGTACCCACAGTCAGTGGCCAGGCTCAAACACCTTTTTATTGTACAGCAATAAAGGAATGGAACAGACTACCCACAAATTGTCAAGGCCAGTCATAGCTTGAACCAGTTCTAGAAGACTGCCAAAAAGTGTATGAATGAATGAAGCCAACAGAAAGAGGGAGGGGAAATGATTTTCTATTTTTAGCTAAATACGTGTAAATTTTACCTTATCCCTAGTAATGACCCTCGTATTGTAGATAGTCGAATGACCCCGGGTAGTAGATAGTCTTAATGACCCTCGTATTGTAGATAGTCTTAAGACCCTCGTGTAGTAGATAGTCCTTTTTAGTAATGATAATAAGATGTTATCTTCATTATAGAATAAAAAATATTAATAACCTTTATATTATAATTAATAAGGTAAAAGGACCCCAATGGAAATAAGTCACTCTGTCTGACTTTTTTTGGGTTATCCTAGGTCTCTACACATAATGCTGCTATGTATATAATTCTATTGTAACTGTATTGTGTATACCTGAATAAATTTACTTTAACTTACTTACTAAAGTGATATGCTTTCAGGAACAAGAAACAAGATGATTAGCTGATGTTATGAATGAAAAGAGGAAGTTGGATGTCCTGGCCCTTAAGCGACAGCAAAGCTGAAGGGGTAGGAGAGTTTCAGTGGGGGGGAAATAAATGGGATTAAATCTGGAGTATCTGAGAGAGTTAGAGACAAAGACAGGGGTGCAGTAATGTTAAATGATCAGTTTATGAAGGAGAAAAGAGAATATGAATGTGTAAATTCAAGAATTATGGATTAAAGTAAAGGTAGGATGCGAAAAGTGGGTCAAAATAAGCGTGTATGCAACCTGGAGAAGTGAGAGGAATGCATAGGAGAGTAGAGATTTAGGGAGATGTTAAGTGATGTATAGGAGCCTTTGAAACCAAGTGACAGAATAATTGTGATAGGGGACTGAAATGCTAAGTAGGAGAAACTTTAAGAAGGGTGTGGTAGGTAATTTTGGGTGTCCCAGAGTAAATGATAATGGTAGCCCTTTGATGAACTTTGTATAGGAAAGGGGTTTAGGTTTATAGTAATACATATTTTAAGAAAAAAGGATTAAATAAGTATAACAAGATATGTTGTAGGCGAAATGACAGTAGTTTGTTGGATTTTATTGGTAGATAAAAGACTGTTTGAGTAGACTTCAGGATGTACTTGTTTATAGAGGGCCACAGATATATCAGATCACTTTTCTAGTTGTAGCTACACACACTGAGAGTAAAAGGTAGATGGGATACAAGGAAATAGAAGCATCAGGGAAAGAGAGATGTGGAAGGTTATAAACTAAAAGAGGAGGCATTAGGGTAAGATATAAACACTATTGGAGGATAGATGGGCTAATGAGAGCATAGGCCAATGGGGTCGAGAAGAGGTATGGGTAGGTTTAAAAAATGTAGTGTTAGAGTGTTCAGCAGAAGAGAGCGATTGGTGAATGATGATTAAGAGAGTAGTAAGGGAGAAAAAGTTAGCATATGAGAAGTTTTACAAAGTAGAAGTGATGCAAGGAGGGAAGAGTATATGGATAAAAAGAGTGAGGTTTAAGAGAGTGGTGAAGCCATGTAAAAAGAGAGCAAATGAAGAGTGGGTGAGATGTTATCAACAAATTTTGTTGAAAATAAAAAAAGTTTTGGAGTGAGATTAACAAGTTAAGGAAGCCTAGAGAACAAATGGATTTGTCCTTTAAAAATAGGAGAGGGAAAAAAGGAAAAAAAGTTTTTTTTGATTTTATTTTTTTATAAAATGGATGAGTTAGAGGTATTGGAAGATGGAGGGAATATTTTGAGAAATTGTTAAATGTTGATGAAGATAGGGAAGCTGTGATTTCGTGTATAGGCAAGGAGGATAATATCTTGTAGGAGTAGGATGGAGCCAGTTGTGAGTGTGGGGGAAGAAGTTCGTGAGGCAGTAGGTAAAATGAAAGGGGGTAAGGCAGCCGGAATTGATGGATAAAGATAGAAATGTTAAAAGCAGGTGGGAAATAGTTTTGAGTGGTTTGGTGCAATTTTTAATTAAATGCATGAAGAGGGTAAGGTACCTAGGGGATTGCAGAGAGCATGCATAGTTTCCCTTTGTATAAAGGCAAAGGGGATAAAGAGAGTGCAAAAATTATAAGGGGGAATAATCTGTTGATATACCTGGAAAAAGTGTATGGTAAGTTATATTGAAAGAAATAAAGTAAGACGGAGAATAGGATACAAGATGAACAAGGAGGCTTTAGAAAGGTAGGGGGTGTGTGGACCCAGGTTGTTTTACAGTGAAACATATAAGTGAACAGTATTTCAGATAGGCTAAAGAGGTCTTTGTGGCATTTATGGATTGGAAAAGGCGTATGACAGGTGGGATATGGGGGCAATGTGGCGATTGTTGCAAGTGTATGGTGTAGGAGTTAGTTACTGAAAGCAGTGAAGAGTTTTTTAACGAGGATATGAGCTCAAGTTAGAGTATGTAGTGAAAGAGAGAAATTTTATCCCAGTAAAAGTAGGCCTAGACAAGGATGTGTGATGTCACCGTGGTTGTTTAAATATTTATAGATGGGGTTGTAAGAGAATAAATGCGGGGTCTTGGCAAGAGGCGTGAAGTTAAAAGATAAAATCAACACAAAGTGGGAGTTGTCACAGCAGCTCATGCTGATGACACTGTGCTCTTGGAGATTCTGCAGAGAAGTGCAGAGATTGGTGGATGAATTTGGTAGGGTGTGCAAAAGAAGAAATTTAAAGGTGAATACAGGAAGAGTAAAGTGATATTTATGAGGATGAACAAAAAGATTAGTGATGAAAGATTGGATATCAGATTGGAGGGAGAGAGTATGGAGGAGGTGAATGTAATCAGATATTTTGGGAGTGGACGTGTCAGCGGATGGGTCTATGAAAGATGAGGTGGAATCATAGAATTGATGAGGGGAAAAAGAGTGAGTGTGCACTTAGGAGTCTGTAAGACAAAGAACTTTGTCCTTGGAGGCAAAGAGGGGAATGTATGAGAGTATAGTTTTACCAACGCTCTTATATGGGTGTGAAGCGTGGGTGATGAATGTTCAGCGAGGAGAAGCTGGAGGCAGCAGTGTAGATGTCATGTCTGAGGGCAATGTGTGGTGTGAATATAATGCAAGAGAATTCGTAGTTTTGGAAGTTAGGAGAGGTGCGGGATTTACCAAAAACGTTGTCCAGAGTGCTGAGGAAGGGTTGTTGAGGTGTTTGGACAAGTTAGAGAGAATGGAGCGAAACAGAATGACTTCAAGATGTAATCAGTCTGTTAGTGGAAGGAAGGCGGGGTAGGGGTCGGCCCTAGGAAAGGTTGGAGGGAGGGCAAAAGGGGTTTGTGTGCGAGGGCATGGACTTCCAGCAGGCATGTTGAGCGTGATTGATAGAGTGAATGGAGACAAATGGTTTTTAATACTTGACGGCTGTTGAGTGTGAGCAAAGTAACATTTATGAAGGGAATCAGGAAACCGTCAGGCCGGACTGAGTCCTGGAGATGGGAATTACAGTGCCTGCACACTGAAGGAGGGGTGTTAATGTTTGCAGTTTAAAAACTGTAGTGTAAAGCACCCTTCTGGCAGACAGTGATGGAGTGAATGATGGTGAAGTTTTTCTTTTTCGGGCACCCTGCTTGGTGGGAATCGCCATGTGATAATTAATAAAAAATAATAATGTGCTTTCATCACAATAATCTTTAAACCGAAGAAGTGAGTACTATTTTGTTTGAATTTATTAATTTATTTAATATGATAATATACCTCAAGACTATACTTTAATAAATTTATTAAATTTTTAATTTCTCTAGTTAGTAGTCTACCAGTTGTAATCCTAAGCACTATTAATTCTTATTGAATACTAATAGATAATTGGACAAGGATACTGGACTAATTGTTACGAAAACCTAAGTAACAGGCTGGATGCAGAGGGCAGTCCTTTCTAGTATTCACTGGAGATCTCTAGCTTTTAGAATCGTCGCGTTTTTTGTAACAATTAGTGACCTGCCTGCACCTCAGAAAATTCCTGTTTCCAAGAAGGGTGAGTATCCCCTAGTATAGCATCAAAAGTGACACTAGCTTCTAAAGGCCTAACCATGAAGAAGTGCCGGCACGTACTGATCATTTGGCCGTCCAGCTGCCACAAAGACCACAGTCAACTCACGTGCTCGCAAAATTCTCCGCCCAGAAACTGGCGCCAGAAAACTGAGAAGGAAAGGGAGGTCTGTCTATGAATGGCCCTGATGGAGGAGGACATCTACAGTACATCCGAGGTGCCGTCCACAAGATTTCGCGCCAGGGCCTAGTATGTGTAGACCATGTTAGGGTCCCACCCTGATGTTTCACGGCAGTTTTGTTACTCGGTTGGTGCCTGATCTTAGTAAGGGAAAGGGCACTGCGTCTTTGTCAAAATCGTGCCCCAGAATTCAACTTGGGCTGCCAGTTCTACCTAGCAATATAACCAGTGTTTGCCTACATATCGGCCTATACTACTTACGTTTAAGGTCTTAGGTCTACATTATTATTATCTTCAGTTGCCTCAATAGTCCTAATATTATTTTCACTAAATATATAAACTACCACCCTTCCTTGAAGGTTTAAATATATCAATTAAGAAGTACATTCCAACCACCTTTTTGCCTCTCAACCCAGGTGTGCTGGTGTGTGTGTGTGTGTTTTTGGGTGGGTGTAAGGGCCACACCCAATCCTGCTGTTTACATCCGCGACCTGTTGGGATGTTTGTTCAACGTATCTGCCCGTTTTTTTGGGGGGGGGGGGGTAGAACCTTTAGGACCGATAAGTTTTCCACATCTCTGTAACATTATTATCTAGTCAGCAATTTCACCTGCTTGAATGGTCTGTTAGTGTCAGGGCAATATTCCAGCCTAGATAGAACAAGCGACCTGAAGGGTGTCACATGGCTTGGCATCCTAGTTTCGAAGGTTCTCATTATCCATCCCAGTCATTTTTCTAGCAGATGCTATTGAATACATGTATGGTCCTTGAAGGTGAGATTCCTTCTGGCGACATGATCCACTTCCCAGGTCTTTGACGTTAAGTTTTACGCCCAATTGTGTGGCTGGAATTTGTTTTTATAACTCTGATGACGTTTTAATTTCCTTATTTCACCATATCGAGTAATTGAAATTTCTCATCGTTTGAACTTCATATGTTTTCTGCAGCCCATTGAAGATTTGGTTTATGTCCCCTGAGCCTTGCAGTTCTGTAGTGAAACCCTGTCATGCAGATTCGGGTGTCATCTGCAAAGGAAGACACGGTGCTGTGGCTGACATCCTTGTCCTATGTCAGATATGATGATAGAAACAAGAATGGGAGGCGAGTACAGTGGCCTGTGTGGAACAGAGCTTTTCCCCGAAGCTGCCTCAGACTTGACTTCTGGTTTACTACTGCTCTATTATGTGTTCTAAGAGTAGTAGTAACAGAGTCAAGTCCTGAGGCGGCTACGGTGAAAAGCTGTTCCACAAGGCACAGTACTCGCTCCCATCTTGTTCCCTCCATCCTCATACTGACATAGACAAGGATGTAGCACATGCACCGTGCCTTCCTTTGCGATGAACACCCCGAATCTGCATGACAGTGTCCCTACACTGCCACCACTGTGCGACAGTTTATAAAACCAGTACACCTAAGAGGGTGTATACCTGGAGTAGGTTTTCGGGGGGTCAACGACCCACGGCCTGGTCTGTGACCAGGCCCTCAATGTGGTGGAATCAGACATGATCAACCAGGCTGTTTACTGTTGGCCGCACACAACCCGACGTACGACCCAGCCCGGCTGTCCAGGTACTGACTTGAGATGCCTGTCCAGTACCTTCTTGAAAACAGTCCCCAGGGTCACTGTAATCCACCTTATGTTATGCTGGGAGGCCGTTGAATAGTCTTGGCCCCGACTCTTATTGTGTTTGTCTCTTAATCGTGGTAGTTGCACCCTTGCTTTTCATTGGGATGATGTTGCATCGTTTGCCGAGTCTTTTTGCTTTCACAGGATGATTTTCGTGTGCAAGTTGGCACTAATTCCTCTAAGATTTTCCAATGTATATAAATCATGTCTCTTCTTCCCGCTTGCGTTTCTAGGTAGTACAACTGTGTTTTATCTCAGTTATGGTGCACCGTGAGAGGTTTTCTCTAGGTCAGCATTTCATCTGCTTGAAAGGTGCTGTTAGTGTGGAGCAATGTTCCAGCACAGATACAAAACAAGCGACCTGAAGAGAGTCATCATGTTCTTGGTATCCCAAGTTTTGAAGGCTCTCATCCATCCATCTTGTCATTTTTCTAGAAGATGCGATACACATGTTATGGTCTTTGAAGGTGAGATCCCTGACGTGATCACCGCCACCGTTGCTGCACTTGCCAGTTGCCATGACTCAGGTTTTGCTCACTTAATTTTCACTGTAAAAATCATTATAGTGGATAAATGAACACTTCTCAGTTACAGTGTCAAACTGATTGATCTAGGTAATGCTAGAAAACTTGATAAAAAAATTCCTTCTAACCTCGGTATTTTATTCGAGGATCGGCAGAGCCTTCAGCTAATACGAAAAATAAATAATTTATCGAGAATTGAATGGGAAAAATGAATCTCCTATCTCTGCTTGCCCATTCTGTACAAGGTATTAAACACACGGTAATAAGTAACCAGAAGGAAGATCTTCACTGGTTGCTATTTTTTTTTCTTAAAATTTTCGTTATTTCGTTCACTAAAGGAAATAACTGACTTAAATTAGATACTTAGAAAAGAGCAACAAGCGACAAGGACATTAGAAGCGTGGCCAGCACCAGTGGTAGCTACCTGCCTACTCATCACTTGCCAACACTTACGTTAACTTCTCACATTAAACCTGAAAAGAACATTAGTTGTGCCCAGATGTCCTGCGAAGAATTTGTACCAATCAAATTACGAATGTAAACACACATTGTACAAATAAACTTTTGTTTGTTGGTGTGTAAGTTGGAATAGGAATTTCATTTAGTTTTTTGGGAAGTGAGAAAGATCATGAAAGAGCAGAACAATTAAACGGGGATAACTGTGAGAACTTACTACGATGTAAAGGAAATATTAGGTAGGAGTGTAAAGAAAGCGTTAGAAGGATTGTTTTAGATAAGATTAAATAAGATTTCGTTCGATTTTTTTTAACCCCGGAGGGTTAGATATAAAAGACACCAGAAGTAAATGGAAGTATTATTCAGTCTGTACACAGTTTTAAGCCAATATTATTATACTGACTTAAAAAACTATACACTATATAGGAAGATATAATTGGCAGCAAGGGTGAGAAGTCAGCAGTGATGAATAAAAGATGAGTAAGATACACGAGCAACACTTCATATATTTATTGTTGAAACATTTCACTTACAACATGCGTGAAATGTTTGGAGGAGCATTCAAGAACAAGTGTTTTGAACGACAGTCATCAGGGAAAACCTTGGAGGAACACACCAAGAACAATTGTTGTGAACGACATCATCAGGGAACCTTGGAGGAACACCCAAGAACAATGTTGTGAACGACAGTCATCAGGGAACTCTGAGGAACACCCAGAACAAGTGTTTGTGATCGACAGTCATCAGGGAACCTTGGAGAACACACCAAGAACAAGTGTTGTGAACGACAGTCATCAGGAACCTTGGAGGAACAGCCCAAGAACAAGTGTGTGAACGACAGTCCCACAGGGAAACCTGAGGGAACACCCAAGAAACAATGTTGTGAACGACAGTCATCAGGGAACCTTGGAGGAACACACCAAGAACAAGTGTTGTGAACGACAGTCACCAGAAACCTTGGAGGACACCCCAAGGAACAAGTGTTGTGAACGACAGTCAACCAGGGAACCTTGGAGGAACACCCGAGACAATGTAAATGAGACACAGTATTGGTTTAGAGTATTTTACGTGATGTTTTCGTCTACCTAGGACGAACTGGTTAACTGATAATAATAATATATCTTTATTTACTACAAGTAAAGGTATACCAGTCCTAGCTGACATCAATGCATACTACTGTATAGAAAGACGCTTGTTATCAGAGCATTTCCCCGCAAATTAGGTCTGTTTTTATCCCAGGATGCGACCCACACCAGTCACTAACACCCAGGTACCTATTTTACTGATGGGTGAACAGACAACCAGTGTAAGGAAACACGTCCCCCAGGTTTCCACCCCATCGCCGTGGAATGCGATCTGGACCATCAACCGTTGAAGCGAGAGCCCTATGCCACCGAGCCACGGTAGCCTGGTGGCTAAATGTCTCCACTTTAATATCAATACAACATAATTAATATAGACGATCCAAATAAACAAGAAAGTAGACAGAGAGAGAAGTCAAGCAAGGAAGATGAACGAGGAGAAGGATAGAATGGAGAAAGTAAAAGAGAAAGAGGGGAAGATAAAGAGAGGGCAGAGGAGTACAGGTTAAAAGAGAGAACGAGGGAGAGGTAAAAAGGGATAACGTAAGAGGGAGAAGCTTGAGATGGGAGAAGGAGACTGGATGAAGTACAATATTTTTCACGGAAGACGACACGACGCCTAAGAGGGAAATGGGAGGAAATCAGGTTCGATCTAGCGAAGGCCGGTCCAGTCTAACTCCTGGAATCAATAGCCCCTCCTGTGTCAAGGATCTCTCCTTGCAAGGTGAATGAACCTCAGTCATACTACTACACTGGGACAAAATGCGTGTGTAACTATGCACATAAGGATGAAGAGTGAATAGGAGGGGCAAGAAGATGGAGGACAACACCAAATAATAATAATAAAAATAATAATAATAATAATAAATAATAACAACAACAACAATAATCTTTAGTTTTACAAGTAAATGTACATGATACAACTACGCAGTCCCTAGCTGACATCTATCCATGTACGTATAGGAAAGCCTCTGGTTAGCAGAACTTTCGGACAAATTAGGTAATTTTGTCCCAGGAATTCGTATTAGAATTATTATGTGAACAAATTACCTGCATGAGGTTATGATGAATTATTACCTGCAGTAATTTTTGGGCGAGGTATGTGGAACCTAGTCCGCCAGTAGAACGCAGAACTGTTAACTCACGTGATACCTCACTCCATAACCACTCTCCACAAAAGCTAGAACTGAATTAAATTAATAATTTTCAATATTAAAAAACCCAGCTACTTCGGTAGATTAAAAAAATTGTGTGGACTGTAATATTTTAGTTACTTGCAGGTAACAAAATATAACTGTTTCCTGACTACTTCTGTATTCCGACTGAAGAAGCCTACTGTTTAGGCGAAACGTTTCCGGAATAACAAGTTGCTAACTGTTGCCTATGTGTCTTACCTACCAACCTGTCGGTAATTGTATACCCTTTTGATGTTCATAACTGTTGAGTAAAATATAATGCAACAGTGTTATTAGAAAAGTGGGTATATTACCACTTACCATTTAATTAATGGATCATAATTATTTTTTTGGACAAACACCCTACCACAACAGCTAGAATTTATGATGCCCAATTCAAAAATACTATACATTACGGTACGTCACTTAGCTAAGGTGTGCTCCTGGGAAGAATCTGTGTCCTCTATTATCCGTTATTTTTGCCGAATTGAAAGGGTTTTCCATATATTTATCCAGTTCTTCAGCGGGAAAGTGGTTCAGCAATTTCTAAAGTTACGGATCGAGTCCCACAATACACCAAGTAACTCGATGATGACTGATTTACACTGAAAAAATTTTCAGCGACAACCAGTACACGCCATTACGGTGTTGACGTAGAATGGTGAATGCAGATTTGAAACATATTTAGGAAACAGGCTCGGAAAAAATGAACGAGGCATTCCAGAGAAAGCTTGCAAAGCAATACAGTGGGCGCACGACCCTCCCAAAGCTGTCAGGTTAATTTCCCTAACCAACGACAGATCAAGAGACCAAGTGTTACTGGTTTTTCGAAGCCTAGTATAGACAACCTAGAGAAACGATCAAGTTGTCCACGATGAGTATAAAACTAAACTACGTCTTTGTGCCTAATGAATCAGAATTTATAGACAAACTCTCACATCGCGAATATGCCCAACATCAAACTCCAGCAGCCCCACCAAGGGCACATAAAGTGCTTATTGTCCATCTATAACGTCAACAAGCACTTGAATCCTCAATATCTGGTGTCTGAGCAAGTTGCAAAGCCATCGTCGACTTTCCCACCGGTCTGATATTAGCTCTGAGTGGACTGGCCGAGGGGACTCCTCTGCCACCTATATTCACTCCCGCGCCAGACCTCCAACAACGCTATTTACATTGCATTGTACAGACCTCCTCAACGTCGATGTTAATAAGTGTCAACGCTGGGGCCACATTGCCAGGAAATGCCCCATCTAAGTCACACTGGTGTGGCGCAGTGTGTTCCAATGCTCATACCTTCTGAACGGTGTTATGATATGATCAAACAGCAACAGACTGTTGCTAAACAATGTATCCAATTGTAAGACCTCAGAGTCACAGCAGCTCATACTGACTGCAGTGTGAGGGCTGAACGTATCGCAGGGCCAATCACACTTCACCCGTACCCCTCTTAATTGCCCCCAGACTACCAGGTACCTCGATCTGAATACTGGCTCATGCCTCCCTCAGACAATGGGTTGAGCACCTCACCTGGGAGCACAGTCAACAGACCCCCCTCATCACGTCGGCTGCAATACCAGCCTAGCTGAGTCAAGCTGACAGTCACCAACGAGCTCAGCTGACCGGGAACTTAACATCTCCAGATGTTCCAAGTCCTTGCTCCTTGGTATACAACTGATGTCGGCGCATAAAAGTCCTTGGAAACACAAGAGTTTCTCCGTGAAACAACAACTTGAACAACACAAGGAAAGATGTGTAAGTTACCAATACAACAAGATTGTCACTATTTTTGAAAGCAAGTTATAAGTGGTTGCCCTGAACCAGGTGGTGGTGGTGTCTTAATTACAGTAATGACGAATATAATACTTGTGCGATAACTGTAGTGAGCATCATAATGAAGGCTATGTGTCAATGATGTTAGTAATAGTGAAGAGCGTAATATAAGTGTGTTGAAGATGGTGGTAAAACATTTGAGAGAATGATTCTTAATCGTCCTCATGTACACAATCAAACAATTTTTTGTCTCCCCCGGTTACTGGTTTCATGCATGGAAGAGCGTGCATCATTGCAATAGCCACGTTTCCTCACTTCGCACACTGACAGCTCATACACTACCTTCCTGGAAACTTAAATCCGCTTTCAGATGTAGCCAACCGACATGTAATCATAAGTGAACTTGCCAGAATGGATGTTGGAGAGGCTTCTCCCCTTGGAGTAAAGGCACCTGTCAAACAGAAAAAAAAATTCCCGGGGTTTCCCCCTGAGTTGTTCAGGACATAGAAGTGTAACTAAGACTTTGAATTAGGAACCCCACAGGAGTGTGCTCAGTCCCACACTGTTCAATATCTAATTAATGCATCATTTTAATGCTATGCCCAGTCACTCATCATTATGTGATTAGTTTGCTGATGATATGATTCACGCCCACCGGATTCTCCAACATCCCAAAACATTCTTAATCATGTACTACTCGTGTCAGACCTGGGGTTTGATAATTCTACTGATAAAACAAAGATACTCAATAGGCCTCCTCCTCGAGAGAGAGGCACAGTTCGTCAGATCCAGTTGCATGATGGGTCTCTTCTAGAATATGTAAGCAGATACAGGTATCTAGGCTTTGAGGTTCCACTACTTGGACCTGTTGTAACAAGACTTTGCGCCAATACAAGAAAGACTAAGAGCACTTAGAGTTGTGGCTGGGTTTCACCCCAGGTATGGTTTGTTTGCAATCGTGTCATTACGATTTCTTGAGTCAAGCTAATGTTAAAATTGTGAAAATGATGTATCTTGCTTATATTAGATCATTGGTTGATTATGCTGCGCCACTACTTGCTCTTTGAGTCTGACTGGAAGCGTGGAGGCTTGAAAAACTGAGAACAAGCAATGAGGATCATTTTAGGATGCTCTCGTACTGCCAAAATTTTAAATATGCAAAAAGAACTTGATATTCCAAGCATCAGAGATCGTATTACTGAAAGAAATATCCTAATTGGGTGTTAATATGCTCAGGCAAGCCCAGTCAACCCTGCACAGAAGCCCCCAAACTTTCCTCAGCACTGTGAACACTCCTCCAGATGGAGCCGAAAAAACTTTGAACCGACCTCCGCAATGATCAGATACATGATCTATGTCAAGTAAGGCAACAGCGGCACTTCCTCCGCTTCATGGGAATATTACCACCCATTCCAAACTACCTTCTCCATTTCCACCAAACTATTCTTAAATCACAACCAAAACTTCGCCTTGAAGCCAAACAGAGGCCTTAAGCTGAATTGATAACATATCGACACAGCACACACTCTCGCAATTATTTACGCTGATGGTTCGTTCACAAATCTCCACTGGTGCAGCTGGTAGTGCTGCTGTTGTCGTACAGAGTGATGCTCTCTTAAAGAAAATTGGAGCACGCTCAATAATTGGGCTCTACCCTTCAACAGAACTGTTAGCCAATACTCCTTGCACTGAAATGCATCTATGTATCAAAAGATTGACACTTTAAATTGTAACTGATTCACTCTGTCATCCATAAATGCTCTCAATCTCATTAAGCATAAATTGTGGCATGCTTTGTGTCAGAAGCCAGACACAGGTATGGTAGGCTTGTGGAACAGTGGAGTCAAGTGCACTGCTGTGATTCCATCTCACATTGGTACTTCAATGCATGAAAAGAACTGATAAATTGGCTAAGCTGTATGCTTTCAAGAGGGGTAGCTTACAATCTTGGCTTGTCAGTAGTAGTTAGGAGAACAATAATAAGAAAAAGAACTTCAACTGAATTTTATGACTTAAGGCTCAGGGAGATTGACACCAGTGAGTCCATCTAACATCACTCCTATCATGCAGGAGGAGCCACATTTCATGTGCATCCAACAAAATAAGCAGCCTCTTGGATGTCACTACTGGCCCGGCTCCGGCTGGGTTACAAGTATCTTTGGCAGGTTAAATCACCACCACAGATGTAAGACCAAACGGAAATTAAACTTTTGCCAGATGGACTATTGGTCACACGTCTGCGTCATTATGTACTGAGTGCGATAAAATTAATGAATTTAGAAACAACTCACTCAGAATGTCAAGAAATGGCTAAGTAATTTTATCCACAGTGGTAATATTACAGACCATTCTGGAGAATACCCTGACTTTGCTAGCTGTAAAATAAAGCATTATCCACATGTGTGCATGTGTGTGTGTGTGTGTGTGTGTGTGTGTGTGTGTGTGTTTTGTGTTTTGTGTTTGTGTGTGTGTGTGTGTGTGTGTTGTGTGGTGTTGTGTGTGTGTGGGTGTGTGTGGTATGTGTGTGCATTCACCAGTATAGCTAGATTGCAGGGGTCGAGTCCCAAGCTCCTGGTGTTTACCTGGAGACCTGGAGTTTACCTGAGAGAGTTCGGGGTCAACGCCCCCGCGGCCCGGTCCTGTGACCAGGCCTCCTGGTGGATCAGCGCCTGATAACCAGGCTGTTTGCTCAGGCTGCACGCAAACCAACGTACGAGCCACTAGCCCGGCTGTCAGGAACTGATTAGGTGCTTTGTCCAGTGCCAGCTGAAGACTGCCAGGGTCCTGTTGGATCCCCCTATGTTGCTGGGAGGCAGTTGAACAGTCTCGGGCCCCTGACACTTATTGTAATGGTCCTCTTAACGTGTAGATATGCTAGTGCACACCCCTGCTTTTCATTGGGGGGATGGTGCATCGTCCTATGTTCCGGGGGTCAACGCCACCGCGGCCCGGTCTGTGACCAGGCCTCCTGGTGGATCAGAGCCTGATCAACCAGGCTGTTTGCTCTGGCTGCAACGCAAACCAACGTACGAGCCAACAGCGCCCGGCTGATCAGGAACTGACTTTAGGTGCTTGTCCGTGCCAGCTTGAAGACATGCCAGGGGTCCTGTTGGTAATCCCCCTTTGTGTGCTGGAGGCAGTTGGTACAGTCTCGGCCCCTGACACTTATTTGTATGGTCTCTTAACGTGCTAGTGACACCCCTGCTTTTCATTGGGGATGGTGCATCGTCTGCCAAGTCTTTTTGCTTTCGTAGTATTGATTTTCGTGGTGCAGCCACTGATCGTTTTAATTTTGCTAACACTGAACCAGACTCTGTTGGATTCTCATCTGCGCATAGTCGAGGTTTAATTAGGAGTGTAACACTAATTGAACTTTTACTCAGGGCCCACCCTACGCATGGCACGGTGTTAGGGCAAGATGAACGAGTCTCAAGGCTCCTCAACAAGTTTAATGAACTCCCTTTATTAATACTGACTCTACTCCTGAATCAAAATGTACGCTGTAGCTCTCAAATCAATTGAAATGTATCAATGTGAAAGCTTAACCTAGCAATATCCCTGTACAACAACACAAATAATTACAGGCCTTAACCTAGGTCTCTGGTGTAAATCACAAATCCACCATTAATATGAGTCAAAAACAAGAAAATCACACAAAAAATGCGTTTTACAAATAAAAATCACTTGGTTAGCACAAATAAATTCAACAATTCAAACCTGTGAAACAGTAAATAAATAACATTTTAAACAGCTTGGCCTTCAGCTTCCCAGTCTAGCGTGGATGGTTGGATAAGGTAAATCCAAACCTAACTAATGTGCTATAGCCTAAACCATTCTTTTAGAAATTCCGTTGTAAATAAATAACTAGGTTAAATCTGTCCCTAGCTACATAACAGTTGTAAATATACATAAGCCTGTCCTAAACTGTGTGCTACCTTGCAAACCACTGTAAGTAATTAAACACACAATCTCCTACTCTGGTTTACTTGTAATCACTGTAAATGTAACTAAATTCACAAGCTTAAACTAGAATAACCTGGCCTGCCTGTAAATTACTGGTAAATAACAACTTCTGTGTATAGTCAGGAATTGGGCCAGCCCTCCTTGTAACTCCCTGGGCCTAGGTGTGTTAACCTAACTGTTAAAAACTGGTTCCTAACTGTGGCCTACTATGTTAGCTATTCCACATCACAGGTAGAAGGACCACTGTGGAAATTTTTGTCTGGACTACCTCCATGTAAGTGCTTACCTCTCTAGCAAGCTCTTTTGCACCGAGCTCTGAGTTCGGTACTCAGCCTCACACGGGCTTATAGGACAGATTTCCCATAAAATGACTGATGTGTGCCCCCAAGAAAATCTCGCCTGCACTGCACGAATAAAGGGCTAACTTTACTTGGTGTTGATAATATATTCCGGTCTTTTCAAAACCTCCTAAGCTTTAGTCCCCCTGGACTTCCCTCAGAACCACGGCAACTGGGAGCCTTAATATCCTGCAATAGTCAATCATATTAGTGTTGGCAAACCCTTGAAATGGGTTACAATGTATATGATTGTATATGTATATACTTGTATTATTATCTTTCATATAATTTATATTGCTTATATTTCGATAATATAGCTAAATCCCCGGTTAAATATATCTTTATATTATTATTTGACTTAATATGTTGTTAGGTAGGAAGGCAACTTCATATAAATATTATGTGCTCAAAGTTCAAGTCTTGATTGTCTTAACTACTGTAAATTATCGCTTGTGGCTCGTTAACTCTGCCGGCTTCTCGTTGTTGCTGGGCAGCAACCATCCAGGAGCTATCACGTGATAGGGTGGGGACGTATTCTAGACAAGATGAGCCGTAAATCTCCCCCTTTTTTAAATTTTTTGGCCCTTGTTTGGAAGATCGTCATCTTGTCTCTTAATTGTTTTAGGTTCTGTGGACTCTGTTCACACCAACATAGTCTAGACTTAGTGATTTTCGATGTTGTACTGAGGTTGGGTGTCTCTTAACACTCTGAGCAACTCAGGTCCTGAAGTGTAGCTCTGACCTAACTTGTACTGGTATCTGTGGTACTGTCACAGTCGGGGATTTTCTTATGCTGAACTTAATCAGTAGTATGGGAGTTTTGTGACCTTTTGTGGAGGATCTCTAGCGATGGGTCCCAACTTGGGGGGATGTCGTTTATATTATCTCCTTGCTCCTGATTGTGTCACATTTTGCTTGTTATATTGCTATGGGGCTTAGCATTTTTTTATTGTTCAAGCAGACTGTTCTGATTCGCCAGTCGGTCAGAACTTAGTTTATGAGGAGACTTGTCAGTCACTTGTTTTAAGTCTAGTCGAGTCATGAGACATAGCGAACTACTTAGAGCACTTACACACATACACACAAACTTACTTAACATATTGTAATGACTCTTATTAAAATGTTAATTTACCAATGGTAACTTACGAACCAAAGTAATCATAGTACTAGGGGGGAGAGAGCACAACTTTGGTAGTACCCACAGTCAGTGGCCAGGCTCAAACACCTTTTTATTGTACAGCAATAAAGGAATGGAACAGACTACCCACAAATTGTCAAGGCCAGTCATAGCTTGAACCAGTTCTAGAAGACTGCCAAAAAGTGTATGAATGAATGAAGCCAACAGAAAGAGGGAGGGGAAATGATTTTCTATTTTTAGCTAAATACGTGTAAATTTTACCTTATCCCTAGTAATGACCCTCGTATTGTAGATAGTCGAATGACCCCGGGTAGTAGATAGTCTTAATGACCCTCGTATTGTAGATAGTCTTAAGACCCTCGTGTAGTAGATAGTCCTTTTTAGTAATGATAATAAGATGTTATCTTCATTATAGAATAAAAAATATTAATAACCTTTATATTATAATTAATAAGGTAAAAGGACCCCAATGGAAATAAGTCACTCTGTCTGACTTTTTTTGGGTTATCCTAGGTCTCTACACATAATGCTGCTATGTATATAATTCTATTGTAACTGTATTGTGTATACCTGAATAAATTTACTTTAACTTACTTACTAAAGTGATATGCTTTCAGGAACAAGAAACAAGATGATTAGCTGATGTTATGAATGAAAAGAGGAAGTTGGATGTCCTGGCCCTTAAGCGACAGCAAAGCTGAAGGGGTAGGAGAGTTTCAGTGGGGGGGAAATAAATGGGATTAAATCTGGAGTATCTGAGAGAGTTAGAGACAAAGACAGGGGTGCAGTAATGTTAAATGATCAGTTTATGAAGGAGAAAAGAGAATATGAATGTGTAAATTCAAGAATTATGGATTAAAGTAAAGGTAGGATGCGAAAAGTGGGTCAAAATAAGCGTGTATGCAACCTGGAGAAGTGAGAGGAATGCATAGGAGAGTAGAGATTTAGGGAGATGTTAAGTGATGTATAGGAGCCTTTGAAACCAAGTGACAGAATAATTGTGATAGGGGACTGAAATGCTAAGTAGGAGAAACTTTAAGAAGGGTGTGGTAGGTAATTTTGGGTGTCCCAGAGTAAATGATAATGGTAGCCCTTTGATGAACTTTGTATAGGAAAGGGGTTTAGGTTTATAGTAATACATATTTTAAGAAAAAAGGATTAAATAAGTATAACAAGATATGTTGTAGGCGAAATGACAGTAGTTTGTTGGATTTTATTGGTAGATAAAAGACTGTTTGAGTAGACTTCAGGATGTACTTGTTTATAGAGGGCCACAGATATATCAGATCACTTTTCTAGTTGTAGCTACACACACTGAGAGTAAAAGGTAGATGGGATACAAGGAAATAGAAGCATCAGGGAAAGAGAGATGTGGAAGGTTATAAACTAAAAGAGGAGGCATTAGGGTAAGATATAAACACTATTGGAGGATAGATGGGCTAATGAGAGCATAGGCCAATGGGGTCGAGAAGAGGTATGGGTAGGTTTAAAAAATGTAGTGTTAGAGTGTTCAGCAGAAGAGAGCGATTGGTGAATGATGATTAAGAGAGTAGTAAGGGAGAAAAAGTTAGCATATGTGAAGTGAAATAAGTCTTTGCTCCGAGTGAACACGCTAGACCTCGTTGTTAACGAGACGGAAAGGGAAACCTCCTTGAGTCACGACGTCTAAAGCAGGACAAACCAGCGGTACCTCGTCCTGCGGGAATGAGAATCGTGTCGGTGTAGCAGGACATCGAAAATGAGATGGTGAATCAAAAAATGAGGAATACCCAATCACCCCAGTTAAGTAACCCTTTCTATTTATAGCAACCTTAGACTGGCCAGTGGGGTATTTATAATTGATAGGTTACGAGTGATCCAGCTACATAAAGTGACCACCAAGAAAAAATCTGGTAAGTAGGGGGATTATGTACAAATGTTTTCCTTGACGGATGTATCCATGTGTCCACCCCCCCCCTTCATTCATTTAAAAACTAATATAATCTATACAGTCCACAATTAATTATAGCACCATACTTGTGGGTGCTACCCAATCCATACTGGTCTGGGATAGATATGGATAAATTGTGAGGTCGAGGGCCCAAACTTGGTGCGACCAGGGGTGGTTAAGTTTTCTCACATGTTCTACACGGGTGACTACGGTAAACAATATGTTTGTCTCCCAATGAGATTACGGGTATGTATATAATGTTGAGGTACATACAGGTAAGCACCCTAGAAAATTTTCCTATCTCCCTTTGGTCCTTCGAACCGGATCAAGGGGCAGATATGGAAAATTTTCTAGGGTGCTTACCTGTATGTACCTCAACATTATATACATACCAGTAATCTCATTGGGAGACAATCATATTGTTTACCGTAGTCACCCCGTGTAGACATGTGAGAAAACTTAACCACCCCTGGTCGCACCAAGTGGCCCCCTCGACCTCACAATCTTATCCATATCTATCCGGACCAGTATGGATTGGGGTAGCACCCACAAGTACGGTGCTACTAATTAATTGTGGACTGTAAAGATTATATTAGTTTAACTGAAATGAAGGGGGGGGGGGGTAGGACACAGGGATACATCCGTCAAGGAAAAAAATTTTTACATAATCCCACTACTTACCAGATGTTCTCTGGTGGTCACTTGATGTAGCTGGATCACTCGTAAAACCCATCTAATTATAACATACCACTACTGGCCAGTCTAAGGTTGCATAACTAAAGGGTTACTTTAAATGTGGGTGATTGATATTCCCATTTCTTTATTCACCATCTCATTTTCGATGTCCTGCTACACCGACACGATTCTCAATTTCCCGCAGGACGAGGTATCCGCTGGGTTTTTCCTGCTTTTGACTCGTGACTCAAGGAGTTTCCCTTCCTCGTCTCGTTTAAAAACAGGTCTAGCGTGTTCACTCGGAGCAAACGACTTATTTTACTTCACATAATTCTCTTAAATTGCGTTATTATCATTAATTACATTACAATTCACAAGCCGATTTAACGTCTCAAACTATTATACAAACTAGAGGTCACTCCATTAAGACGAGACCCATGAGTGATGATTAATCCAAGGGTAAATTTTCCCCAGGGCACCGTCCATTGTGGCGCGTCAGTCACCCCCTCCTTCTCTTATCACACTATTACCCCTCTATTACTGTGGTCCCGTAAATCCCGTTCCCTCACTCTCCACCAGGAACAATTACGACACTTCTTATTATGAAATGAGGCCTATATTAATCCTTAGGCCACCGTGAACGTCAATTTCGTGGTTCCATGTTTTCTCAGCTTCCTCACCACCATTCAAAACAATACGCGCCCTCCCCCCCGCACATCCGCGCATCGCAAAGGGAACCCCTTGGGTTTCTACTCTTATTTTCAATACTTTTTTGGACCCATTTAAGCCCACAAAAAACACCTATTAGGCACTATAGTTTCGGAAAATTAAAAAATTTTCCACAGTTGCCTTAGTAAACCTAATATTAATATACTAACTGTAAAACTACCTACTCCTTCCCTGAAGGGTAAATCTATAAATAAATAAGTGCCTACCAACAATCCACCGCTAACTAAAGAGAATGCTGTTTGTTTGGGAGGGTTTTAAGGGCCATCCAGCTCAGCCATTCCATCACGGCCATGCTGGATCTGTCCTGTGGAACTTTAGGGACCAAATAAATTTCCACATCCTCCCGCCGGCGAAGGTAGGCGCTAAGTCTAAATCAAGTTCACCTTCCGCGAGCCCCACAGCGGACCCTGGACACGAGGCCGTCCGGCCACTCTCGTCGAGCAGACCCCGGGTCTAACTTCAACCGTCCAGTTTTCCCCTGTGTGGACCTCTGGGGGTGTAAACTTGTTGGTGCCGGTGGTCTTAGCACCCTTTCCTTTAACTTTAACGTCTTTCGTATGTCTAGCCTTGACTGAGTGGCTCCGTACTTTCCCACCCAGTGGCCCACATGCCTTGGTACCCTTTCCTCCCACTGTTACGAGGTTCCCTGGTTTTTTAATGGCAATCTATCTCCCTCTTTACGTACCCTGTAAAAGTGTTTTCCCAGGTGGCCGAGTGTTCGTCACCCCCTACCTGGTTCAGCCTCCCTGGCGGTTCATCGTGTATACTGGTACTCATTATCACTCCCCCAGCTATCATGGGGACAGCTTCTCCTCTATCGGCGTGGCAGGGAATTCAGGTGGAATCCTGCGCCTATGATGTATCCTACGGGGGATCTGTATAAACCAATTCCTTCCTTAAACGTCCGTCGTGTAGACAGGAAGTCATCTATATGATTGGCCCCCACCGGATACCTACATTTCTGACTGTGTCAGGGGTAATTCCCTGGTCTGCCAGCTTCACGTCAAGGTCTTTCAATTGCTAGCTGCTGCGCAAGACCTCTCGCTGTAATTCCCCTGGGTAATGTCTCTACCACCAAGGCTGTAATGTCTCTGCGATGTCCGCCTAATTTGACTGTGACATCCACCAATCATAAGATTTGGGTGGGACCTGACTTATAGCCCCTCCCAACATCATACTAACTTTCTTTGTGGCCTTCAACTTTAATTTAGCCACCAACTTCTTTGTTATCAAGGATACTTGTGCTCCTGGGTCAAAGAATAATCGGGTTGTTTCGGACCTGTGCCCATTCACAACCTTTGCCATGACTGTATGTAGGGCAGCACCCCCTTTATTCTCACTCGGATTAGAGATTTTACTCCCACTAATCACGCTGGCTCCCTTTTCAGGCTCGGACCACTTTCTGTCTCTACCTGGAGATATCCCTACTAGCCTGGGGTTCCTTGAATTATTGGGACATAGTGCAGTATGGTGCTTCCCTTTTGCAACAGACTCGACACTCACTGAGCTGGGTGCCACAGTCTTCTTGCAAAGTGTTCCCCACAACACTTGAAACAAAGTCTCAACTCCCTTAGTCTCTGTTGCCTACTGCTCAGTGTCGTATACTCAGGGCAACTCGTGCTAGCGTGTTCACCTTCGCAGACACGCATATTCTGGCATGAGTGCCTCTGAGGTTCTGCTTAGGGTTCTTACCTTAGCACCTTTTTACCATAGTACACTCCAACGTTAGTCGTACGAGCTTTAGGCTGATCTCTCGAGATCTTTGAGTGACTTTCTGGGTTTTTATGTGGCGATGGTGGTGACTCTTTTTCTCACACCTATACTAAAATTTGAGAAACGAGATCTCCCAACCCTCAACAATTTGTTTTCATGAACCTATTCGTCCGATATTTAAAGGGTGAAAACTCATGCACTGTAGTGCTAGCCAGTTTCCTCTGAATCACCTGGCTAAGGACCCATTCTGAATCATCCTCATCATGCAGATCTCTGAAACTATTTGTGAAGCTCATAATTTCAATACGGAACTTCTCTAGGCTTTGACGGTCATGTCGGCAAGCCTCTAGATCCAAACAACCGATAAAGTATAGCTACCTTTATCTCTTCAGTGTTCCCAAAACATGTCTTCTAATTGGTCTTTGGCATGTTGGTAATTAGTGTCAGTAATCTGGTAGTGCCGGACCAGGTCTAAGGCTTTACCCTTGAGCCGCGACCGCAAATACTGCAACTTGACGGCATCTGACAATCGTTCCTGTCATCTATCTGGGCTTTAAACTGATCCCCGAAAGCATGTACTCGTTAAAGGGTTCCGTCGAACGTTGGTAAATTCAACTGGGGCAACCCGGGCAACATATTGACAGGTGTGTGGTTGTTTGGGGTACCTGTGGTGTTCAACACCACGCTTGGAATACTAGCCTTTAATGTTTCTTAACTTATCTTTTTATATATTCATCTCCTTTATGACAATCTACTCATCCTTAGTGAATTCGTCCAGAGCCTTGCTGAAGACACCCCGGGATTCATTATCCTCAATAGCCTGTAGCTCATATGCTGAGAAAGCTTGTTCATTTGGCTTCCCCTTTTTCCCCCCAACTCTTCAAGCAGGGCTTTCAAATCATCGCAGTCTACGTTACTGCGTTTGGGAAATAGCCTTGCACCTGTTACGCGTTCTGTTCAGATGCCCTTTGTATGCCGCTATGATCGTCTTTAATTTTGTTACACTGAACCAGACTCTCCCGAACCCCCATCTGCCATTGTCGAAGTTTTAAAGAGGTGTGTGACATTAATTGTACTTTACCCAGTCCACCCCACAGCACGTCCCCGGGTTTGGTAGGTAAGAATGAACGAGTCTCAAGGGTTCTCAACAAGCTTAACAATTCCCTTTGTTATATTGACTCTACTCTGACTTTAAAAAGTACACTGTTAGCTCTCAAATCCAATCAAAATGTTTTATCATGTGAAAGCTTAACCTAGCACTTTCCTGTACAATGCCAGCAAAAAATTACAGGACTTAACCTATCTCAGGTACAATCACAAATCCCACATTAACATGAATCAAAGACAATGAAAATCACACAATAAAAGTGCAGTATACAAATTAAAATCACTTGGTTAACACAAATAAATTCAACAAATCAACTTGTGAAACAGTAAATGAAAAATGTATGTAAACAGCTTGGCCTAACTGCCAAGTTTACTGTCTACGTGGATGGTTGGATAAGGTAAATCCAAAACCCAGCTAGTGTGCTATAACTTAAACCTAGCTTATAACTCCCTGTAAATAATAACTAGGTTAAAACTGTCTAGCTACTATAACTTTGTAAATATTGCCAAGCCCAGCCTAACTGTGGCTACCTTGCAAATCCACTGTAAGTAATTAACACACAAGTCTCCTAATCTGGATTACTTGTATTCACGTAAATAATTAAATTCCAAACTTCTCTAGCCTACCTGGCCCGCCTGTAAATTACTGCAAATAACAACTTCTGTGTATAGTCAGCTTGGCCTAGCTCTGTGTAAATTTGGGCCTAGGGGTGCTAACTTAACCTAACTCTGTTAAAAATGGTTCCTACTGGGCCTAGCTATGATAGCTTAACCTAGCTATTCCACATCACGGTTTTTGAAGGACCACTTTTGTGAAAAAATTTTTGTGGGCTGCCTCCAAGTGAGTCACCTACCCTGGCAAACTCTGTTGACACCGAGCTTGAGGTGGGTACCTCAGCCTCACAAGTGGCTTATGGACAGACTTTCACAAAAGATTGATGTTGCAAGAAACTCGCCTGCATGCCGTGTAAAGGACAACTTACTTGGTGTTGCAGCATATATCCTGATCTTCAAATTCCTAAGCTTAGCCCTTTGCCCCTTTGGACTTTCCCCCAGAAACCAAGTGCAACCGGAGCCTTAATTCCCGCAATATTCAATCGTTATTAGTGTCCTGCCTGCACCTCAGAATTCCTATATCTAAGAGGGTATGTATCCCTAGTATAACTATGCAGACACAGACACTAGCTTCCAGACTGCTCTGAGACACTGGTACTTACTGGGCATGCACTGCCTGTTGCACACCGGGCCCACAGATCATCTCACTCCAATCTCCCCAGAACTGGGCCCGAAATCTACGAGATTTAGTGGAGGGCTTGTCTTACTGTATGGGCCTGACGGAGGTCATCTACGGTACATCGAGGTGCCTCTAAAAAATTTCCCCCGGTCTCAATTTTGAAGACACGTGGGGGGCGCCGTCTGCTGTACGGCACGTCTTGTCCAGTTGGTGTCTGTCTTAAGAAGAACGAGCTGGTCTCCCTTCCAGACCCTGGTCTCTTCGTTCAAACTAGGGCTGCCAGTTCTCCCTAGCTAACTTATCCTAGTGTTTGCCTACATTATCGGCCTATTACTACCTATGTTAAGGTCTTAGGTCTACATTATTATTATCTACAGTTGCCTTAGTAAACCTAATATTAATATACTAACAGTAAAACTACCTACTCCTTCCCTGAAGGGTAAATCTATAAATAAATAAGTGCCTACCAACAATCCACCGCCAACTAAAGAGAATGCTGTTTGTTTGGGAGGGTTTTAAGGGCCATTCAGCTCAGCCGTTCCATCACGGCCATGCTGGATCTGTCCTGTGGAACTTTAGGGACCAAATAAATTTTCACAGTTATTGTGGAAATTTATTTGGTCCCTAGAGTTCCACAGGACAGATCCAGCATGGCCGTATGGGACGGCTGAGCTGGATGGCCCTTATACCCCACCCAAACAGGGAAGCATTCTCTTGTCGGCGATGGATTGTTGGTAGGCATGTATTTAATTTATAGATTTACTCGTCAGGGAAGGAGTAGGTAGTTTTACTGTTAGTATATTAATATTAGATTATTGAGGCATCTGTAGATAATAATAATGTAGACCTAAGACCTTAACATACCTGGAGTTTACCTGGAGAGAGTTTCGGGGGTCAACGCCCCCGCGGCCCGGTCTGTGACCAGGCCTCCTGGGGGATCAGCGCCTATCAACCAGGCTGTTGCTGCTGGGCACGCAAAAAAAACGTACGAGCACAGCCAGCTGATCAAAAAACTGACTTTAGTGCTTGTCCGTGCCAGTTTAAAGGGAATGCCAGGGTCTGTTGGAAAACCCCCTTTAAAGTGTGCTGGGGGGCAGTTGACAGTCTCGGGCCCCTGCACTTTTTGTATGGTCTTTTAACGTGCATGACCCCCTGTTTTCATTGGGGGGATGGTGCAGTTCCCAAGTCTTTTGTTTTTGTGTGATGATTTTGTGTGAAAGTTGGGTACTTTCCCCTAGGATTTTCCGGGTTTATTAATCATGTTTCTCCCCCCTGCTTTCCCGGGGAAAGGTTTTTAGAAACCTCAAGCGCCCCCAGTATTGAGGTGTTTTATCTCCGTTTGTGCCCCGTGAAAGTTCTCGGACTTTTTCTAGGTCGGCAATTTCCCGCCTTAAAAGGTGCTTTTAGAGTCAGCAATATCCACCCAAATTAGAAAAAGTGCCCTGAAGAGTGTCAAAGGGTTTTTGGCCTCCCTAGTTTTTGAAGGGGTTCTCATTATCCACTTATTTTTTTGCTCATTGTCAGTTTGGGGCCCTTAAATGAGATTTAAATTCCCCCATTTTCTTTGGGTTTTTGTTTCCCTTTTTTTTTTGGGGCCAAAATTTTTTGTTTTTGCCCCTTTGAAAGATTTTTTCCCCTGACCTTCAGTTAATTGAAAATTTTCATCGTTGTTAATTTTTGCAAGGAAAAGGTTGTGTGGGTGGACCTTTGCATTCAAAAAAAAATGGAAGCCCTTTTCCTTGGGGACGAAAGGAAACGGTGCGGGCTGGACTCTTGTTAGGGGAATTAATCTAGGTCTTTTGTGAAAATTTTTCCGACGCCCGGGACTTTCTGTTAATCTTTGGCGTTATTTAAAAAATTTTGACCATGCCATTTTTCCTGACCAGGCGTTTTTTGCCAAAAGCCAGGGCCCAAAATTTAAAGGTTTTTGAAAAGTCTTATTTTTTCATTGCATTTTTTTTGGCAGGCATTTAGGAAATTGCGTATTGATCCTAGTTGAGCAGACAGGAGCGACCTGTTCTAAACCCTGTTCCCCTGGGTTTGAAACTGAGGGTTTTCTAGAGGGGGTGATCTTGCTTTTGGACCCTTTCAAAGATTTTTATGATTGGGTGTAGTGTATTGGTCTGTTTTTTTCTTTTTTTTGCTTTACTGCCCCCTTTGTGGGGGGGGGCTATGTCTGTTGTTTTTAGTAATGAGGGACGCCCCCCGTGTCCAGCTCCCCCATAATGGAAAAAGGCTGTGATGGGCTTCTTTTCAGTTCTTGATGAACACAGAGTTCCTGGCTGGCCCCGGGGCAGAGTGCTGGGGATGTCATTTTCGCCTGTTCGAAATTTTTGGGGTCGGATAACATCGGGTAGGCTTGTGTTAATCAAATTTTGTGGGTCTTAAAAAAAAATTCATTTTGATCTTCGACTCTCGCTGGTTAGCGGGGTTTCAAAAACTGAGTCAATTGGGATTGGTACTCACTCATTTTCCTTCTGTCATCTGTGTAGGACCCTCTTGTTTTAAATAGGGGCCCCAAAACTGGACGTTGTTCTCGATTTTGATTTGGCATAGGAGAAGAAATACTTTGGGTTTCTTTCGATTTCATTTAGGCTTTTAGTTCTTCCCTCGATTCCCGATCCTAAAGGATTTTTTAGCTTAAATCGTGTTGCTATTTCTCTGCCAGGCTCCCTGCGCATTTTAAAATTTTTTGACCCTTTTTGCCCTTGTTATTCTTTTCCGTCGCCCTTTAAAGGGAGCGCTGTCTCTTCTTTTTACATTACCCTTTTTTCTTAGAGGATAAGCCTTTTGGCCTACATCGAGGCCACCCAGTTTTAATTTTTTTGGGATAAGTTTGGGTCTGTGTTGTTAAATTTTTCTTCCCAGCTTTATCGGTTTGGACTTTTTTTACTTTGGGCCCACTTTTGTTTTTTTTTGAAATTGAAATTTTGGGGAATGCCCCCCGTGAAGTCCCTTTTGTCGGCTGGGGGTCCACGCATACTGTCTGAACCTCAAATGTTGTGATCTGAGTTATTTTTTTTTGATAGGTGACATTTCTTATCGATCCTCATTTTGGGATGAGGGCTAGTGTATTTTTCCCGTTATAGGGTCTATTATTTGCTGGTTTAAATTGAAAATTTTTTTTCAGAGATTTAAAAAATCGTGGAGTGTGAGTTTTTTCAGAGCTGCCTCCCGGTGTTATTACTGCAAAAATATTTTTTTCTATATTCCCCCATTTTAGGTGCTTAAGTTGAAGCCCCCCGGAGAAAAATGTTGGGTGCAGGAGCTGGGAAGGTTTTCCAGACTTTGGGCAAATTTTTTTCGTGTTCCCGGAATTGTGGGGTGTTGCATCCGGGGGCTTGTTGCTACCACAATGACTAGGTTTTGGTTCTCGACCTTTACTGCTGAAAACTTCATACATCATTTGAGCTTAAGCAGTTCTGTGCAAAAAAAGTGACTCTGCAATTTCAGGGCCAACCCCCCCCCCCTTTTTCCCGTTCACTCTGTACATCTGTTAGGTTTAACCTGGGATCCCAAATTTTGTTTTCCCCAAATGACCTTTAGTGGGTTCAGTGAAAGCTGCGAACATTGCCTTCTCTGCAAGCAGTATGGGTGAAGGTTTTTTTTTGTTTGTTGTGTTTTTGACCCTGTAATTTGCAAAGAAGAATTTTTTCGGGTGGTGTTTGTTTGGGACGGGGGGGGGGTTTTTTTCCGGCATTGTATCTGTTCTGTTTGGTTTGGGTGGGGGCCATCGGGCTGTGGTTCCACCCAGGAAGACTGGGTTTTTGGGGTTTCGATTTTGCCCTTTCCTGCCCGTTTTTTTTTTCCTTTTCCGGCACAAAAAAAATCTCCCCCTTGAGTGGCTGTGGTACCCGGTTTTCCCATGGCCCGGATTTTTGTTCTTTTTGTCCCCCTTTTGATGGTATGCCTGGCAATTTTTTTTTATAGCCAGTCTTTTCCCGTCTGAAAGG
>NC_069413.1:11791504-11820076 GCF_026875155.1 Cherax quadricarinatus | reverse complement strand
TACCAAGGGAAAAAGAGGCTGCGGGTACGTACAGTATTTGTTTTTCCGTTTCAACCTTTTTAAATACGTTGTGGAAAATTTTTCCCCAAAATTAACCCGTTATTTTTTATTGTAAATATACTGATTAATCTTTTACATTGTTCTAAAGTGTTTTTAAGAAGAGAATGCAGGGAAGCTCTGCGCGAGGAACGGGGGGAGACGCCATTTTTTAAATTGTGGAAAAAGAGTTAGGAAATGTGTTTAATTTTTTGTCCTCTAGGTTATATGGTTTAAAAACCTTAAAATAGGCCGGGAAATTGTTGGATTTAAACCGCATAATTGACACTAAGAGTGGACGGGACAGCTTCGGAACCCAGCTAAGTATGTCTATTTTGTGTGAAATTTGGCCGTTTTTTTTAAATTTGGCAGGGGGGGTTTTGGTATGACACACCGTAACCCCCAGACTATTGGTGAGTCTTATTTTTATAAATTCTCTTTAATGTTATGTATTCACTTTTAAAAATTTTAATTTCAGTCCACATATTTATATTATTTTTTTTCCAGAATTTGGGATGTATATTCTTTAAAATTAATATAGGCCCAGAGGACTTGAGAAGAGTAGATTATAGGGGGTATAAGGAGGCATTTTTCGACCCAAGTGTCAAAAATTCCTACTTGTTCTGAAACCCTTAAAAAGTTTAATTATCTTTCTTACCATTTCGGTATGTATCTTATGATTTACATCCGGGTAAATTTAATTTTCCACAATAGTTGCCAGGGTTTGGGATTAAATGGATGTAATTAGTGAAGTTTTAAATTAGGGGAATTACTTAATTTTGTAAAATGACAGGAGGTGGATGTTAAGCTCCAAATTTACTTAGTGTTTGGTTATAATTACTACAATAAAAATTTTGCTAAGCTCAAGTGTAGTAAGTTTTAATGTATATTTTAAGTTTATTTATAATTTCCTTCATGTAATGCTAAAACTCAAGTAACTTGGATTTATTAGGGAAGTTGTAAAATTTACCTTTTTAAAATGCAAATTAAGTCATAACGGTTAAATAATTAAATTGAATTTAATAAATTTCATCATGGGTGAAAAAAGATGAAATTAAAGTAGATGCAAACAATGGAATTTTTGAGCAAAAAAATCATCATTGCAGGCATACAAAAATGTTTCGAAATAATTATTCAAGAAAATGTGATTTTTGATATTTAAATGTTTTTTAGATGCTTTAGGGGAATAATATGATTCATACAATTTTATTATAAAAAATATGAAGGGTTTGTTGTAAATTGGGGAGTGGCAGAAATAAAACTTTGATTAACCCGATTATGAATTTAAAAAAAATTCTTTCTTTAAAAGTCAGACTTTGAAAAATTAAAAGGTATAACCAGGCAGTTAACTATTCCAACAAAAAAGATGCTTTGCCAAACTCCCAGAATTATGTTTACCTGTATTTAATCCTGGAGAAAATTGGGAGGAGTTTTGGTCTTTTTTTTAAGCAGCTGTGCTGACAGGAGTGACCTAGCATGTGTAACTAAATTATTTTACCTCAAAGGACAGATAAAAAGGAGATGTCACATACTCATACAAGCCTTTCCCAATGTAGATGACTCTTACAGGGAAGCAGTTGACTTGTTGAAGGTCACTTAGGGTAATATAGAACAAAGTAGGTTGGATTTAGTGAATAGCATTGTTAATTTAAAAACCCCAGATCACACTTACAAAGGTTTACAGCAGTTTAGAGTTAAATGGAGAGCACTCTCAAAACTTTAAGAAATTTAAATTTAATCTGAAGGAATCAGACTGGTTATTGAGTGCCATTGTAGAGAATAAATTAAGCTGTAAAACGCCTGAATGCCTCTCGAACAAGTATCACAAAGGTTATTTTGGTCTGGAGGAAATAAGACTAGGTCTACAAGAATTAATTGTTCAGTTGCAGACCAGCCAACCAACTCATCTTAAAGATGCAACACATAATAACTCTGAGGTATCTGTCAAGTTTCACAAGTGGAAAAATTATCCCAGTGTTAATAATCAAAATTCATTTTCTAAAAAGAGTTGCATAGGTACATATCAAGTAGCAGGAATCAGAAATAATGATTCTCCACAAGGTAAGAGGAATAAGTACTCTCCTAAGAGTAGCCCAGTTAATATGAAATCAGTCAAAGAAAAGAGAGATTGTCTCTTCTGCAAGGGTACTCATTTTTCTAAGAATTGCAATACATACAATTCATGGAATGATAAAGTTGAAAGATTGGAGGAACTTGGCAGATGTATCAGGTGTCTAGGTAATCACAATGTAAAGGATTGTCATGCCAAATTAAACAACTGTTATCAGTGTCACAAAGGAAGACACCATATAGACATGTGTAAGGGTCTACATGATAATGTTGATAATATTGATAATGTTGACAATTCTGACACAACAGTGGCTAATGAAAAAATTGCTGCTAATGTTAATAATGATGGTTTTGCTGAAGCAGCCTTATCTGTGTTACAGGTAAAAATTGATGATAAACACAAATAAAAAAAATGTAACTGCATTATTAGACCAGGGATCACAACGTACTTGCATAAAATGTAAATGTCTTAATGGGATGAAAGTACAGATGGGAGATCCTACAGCTCTTAAATTATCTGGTTTTCTCTCAGATAAAAGGGCTCAATTGTATGACACTGTTTATGTAACTGTCAGGTTGGGCAATGAGAGAAAAGTGTTCATGCAGTAATTGTAGATAGACTCCCAGAGAAAATATCTACAGTAGGGTTTAGTAAAGCTACAGAAAGACTTTCACATAATGTAAATTTAGCACCTTCTGGTGTAAATGATGATTCTGTAGGCCCAATAAATATTTTGATAGGTAGTGACTATTATGCCTCCTTTGTAAAGGGTATGCCCCTCAAGGAAGGTTCCTTGATGTTGGTGAGGGGCTCTTGATTTAGGGAATTGGATCTGTGCTCCAGTTCCCCGAATTAAGCCTGAATGCCTTCCACCCCCCCCCCCAGGCGCTGTATAATCCTCCGGGTTTAGCGCTTCCCCCTTGATTATAATAATAATAATGTAAAGGGTATGGTAAAGAAATGTGGGGTCACCCTTTTAAAGACTGCAGGAGGCCATGTAGTGTATGGTAGGATTCCTCGTAATAATAATGCATGACTAGAGGAAACTATAAATACTATCACTGTGTGTCTTACTCATGAAATCGTGCCCCAATATAATTCTTCCATAGAGGATGATGTTGAGCCAGTGCATAAATTGTGGGAATTAGACAGCACTGGATTATTATTATTATAATAAAAAAGAAGCGTTAAGCCACAAGGGCTATACAGCGCTGCAGGGTAGGGAAGGAAGCGAGGGTATTGGATGGCAGAAGGGAGGAGGGATGATCAGCCGGTTACAGAAAACAGCGGGGCAGGGGATAGTACGGGGGTAGAGGGTAGCAAGAGATTGAAGTAGAAAGGGCTGAAGGTATCAGAATTTGTGAAGTAAGTCAGTTGTTGTCAAAAAGTCAATGAGAGAGTCCGGATGAAAGGTGGGTCCATCAGCGAGAAGGGAAGGTAAAGAGAGAGCAGCGGAGCGAAGACGACGACAGGGGTAAATTTGCGTTGCTCGTTGATAAAGTGGGCAGTCCAACAGAATGTGGCTGACTGATAATGGAGCTTGGCAATTCTCACAGAGAGGAGCAAGACGCCTATCCATGAGATATCCATGAGTAAGACGAGTATGGCCAATGCGAAGACGGGAGAGAGTAGTCTCCCAACCTCGACACTGGTGATAAGGGAAAACGGCCAGTAACCTATACTCGGTTTAATGATTTTAAGTTTGTTGCCGAGCATAGTAGACCAACGTTGTTGCCAACGAGTGTGAAGGTGGGAAGATATTGCAGCAAAATAGTCCGTAAATGGAATACCTCTATAAGAACTGGTAGGTCATGTACTGCTGACCGCGCAGCAGTGTCTGCCTGTTCATTGCCCAGTACGTCAACATGACCAGGGACCCAAAAAAAACAATATCTTTATGCTTGGTAAAGATGCGGCGTAGCCAAAGTTGGATACTGAGGGGCTAAGGGGTGAGGTGTATCAAATTTTTTCATAGCCTGTAAGCACTAAGGGAGTCTGAGACAACCCCAAAAGATGACACAGGCATAGATGCAATTTTCGGATAAGTGCTGTAAGGATGGCATATAATTCAGCAGTAAAAATACTAGCCGAAGATAGTAAATGCCCTTTTACGACGCTTCCGGAAACACTGCTGCGAATTTCCCATGCCGTCGGAAGACTTAGAGCCATCTGTGTACACAACAATGGCATGAGATTGAGAGTGAAGTGGTCAAGAAAAGGGAGCGGGAAGCGACCGTAGACAGTTGGGCTTTCGAGCAAGGAGGGAGAAAGAACAGACTCGAACAGCTGGGAAATTCCCAGGGGGGTAGGGGAAAAGTGAGATGCTACATGTACATAGAAAGGTGGTAGTTGAAGAAAAGACAAGAGCGAATGAAGGCGAAGAGAGAAGGGGCGAGTAAACAGGGGTAGCGACAAATAAAGAATGTCTACTAATTTCAGTGACCATTCTATAAATGGAAGGATTGCGGAGATCATGAGAGGTAATAGTAGTGCAGGCAATGGGCATCACGGCGATGGGGATAAGGGATGGAACATTCTCTTCGCTTTAGAGGCTCTCGACAGGGGAAGAGCGAAAAGCACCAAGGCATAAACGTAACCCTTTGGTGATGAATGGGTTAAGGCTAGAGAGAGTAGCAGGAGATGCCGCCGAATAGATCTGGTCACCATAATCAAGTTTCGATAAATAAGGGTGGAATGTAGGCGAAGGAGGGTTCGACGATCAGCTCCCATGAAAGATGAGGAAGGGTTTTAAAAAGGTTCAGCCGGCTGTGACAAGTTGCCTTCAGAGAGGTAATGTGAGGTTTCCAGGATAACCTACGATCAGGGCTG
Organism: Cherax quadricarinatus; assembly: GCF_026875155.1. Classification (NCBI taxonomy): domain Eukaryota; kingdom Metazoa; phylum Arthropoda; class Malacostraca; order Decapoda; family Parastacidae; genus Cherax; species Cherax quadricarinatus. Next base: position 11,815,140 of record NC_069413.1, on the reverse strand, counting down.
TACAGCCCTTGTGGCTTAGCGCTTCTTTTTGATTATAATAAAAATAAAAATTAACCTACAATAAAAGAGGGGGCCCAGAAAACTTGACGGGAATCACGTTGGGGAAAAGGGGGCCCCATAGAGGAACAAAGGAGTCGGGATGAACAGGTCTATGAAAGTAATTTGGGGGGTTTTTAGTGCTGGAAAATTTAAACCCACGGGGGGGCCCCAAATTTGGAAACACGGTCGACTGCGGGGGGGGAGGGGGAAACTGTTTTTGAGGGGCCCAGTCAGCGCCTCCCCACGGGCAATGGCGAAGTCATCAACTTTGAGGGGATGACCAAAAAATTGATAAAGCCCAAAGGGGGCCAAAATTCATTAATACAAAAAAAAAAAAGTGTTTTCTCAGAACACATCCCGGGGGGAAAAACCTTCAGTTGGGGGTTAAAGTCCGGGGAGAGAAACTTTTAACCCAAAACAGGGAAAAACCCTTGTCATTTAAAATAGTTTTTTAAAGGGAAGGAGGGAGATTGCCTCGAAGGCCTAAGGAGTGGGTTTGGGTAAAATTTTCCCTCCAAGTTGTGCCCTTATCCCTTCTCAAGGTCAAAAAATTGGAAATTAACTGAAGGGGTTTAAATTCGAAAGGGCATTACGAACAACGTATCCCAAGCGTATTAAGGGGGGGGGGGGTCTAGGGTAGAACGCCCCCCCTTAGGGAAAACCCATTTTGGGACGAGGGGAGAGCCCCTTTTTGTGCGGTCCTAAAAAACCCACTTTAAGCTTCTTTTAAAACTAGGCTTTCCCATTACTTTGCAAACTGAGGGGTAAGAGAAATTTGGGACATAGGGGGGGTTTTCTGCCCCCGTAGTGCCCTGGTTTGTGGAAAGGGAGAACAAGGGCCCAATTTCCACAGCGTGGAAGAACTCCTTTTTGCCCAAAATAAGTTTTGTAAAGGCGAAAACGGGAAACTGAAAGGGGTCTGACCAAAGAAAAATTTTGGGAGCATACAAATTGAATGCCCGTGGGCCCAGCGGGCCGATGATCGAAAGCTGAGAGTGTTGCCCCCCCCAGTTTTGAAGTGAAAAAAGGCACATTTACTTTTTCTTCTCGGGGAAAAGAAAAGCCCCAAGGGGTTCCCAAAACCCCTCGGGGCAACTTTGAGGAAAGAAAGAGGGCATAGATGGAGCCCCTGAAAAATTTACGGACCGGGTGTTTCCCCAATTTCATTGGAAAAACATCTAGTTTTTTTGGGCTATATAAAACCCCGGCAACCCGCAAAAAAGGACCCCGGGTCAGGGGAAATTTACCCTTCTTTTTTTCGATTTTTTTTTTCCAGACTCATCATAGAGGAAGAAAGGGGTTTTATGGTGGAGACATAATCAGCCAGCAATGGTTTAGCGTCACGGGATGCCCGGGCGACGTCGCACGTTTCTTTTTAAAAAATCAAGGAGCCCTTCTTTTGGTTCTTTTTGTAGAAAAAACCCCCCCAAATTGCAGCGCTTTTCCCAAACGTACTGCACGAGCAAAAGCAGGAAAACCCCCCAAGGCACGAAATTTCGGGAAAAAGCCTGCCCGAATTTTGGGGGTTATAGTGAGAAGCTGCGGGGGTGAAAAAGAGGACGAGAAGGTTTTAAAAGCTCATCGATGGAGGACAAAAAGGAACCTCTTTAAAACATTTTAGGGTGATTTAAATTTTTCCCAATTTTTCCCCATCAAATTGCCAGCAGGGGGGTGCAAGAGGGGGGCGAATATAAAGGGGGAATAAGAATGATTGGGAAATGTTTCGCGGGTCATGTAAGTCCGGGAGAACAGACCAAGTGAAGTCAAATTGCGGGGGAAGAAAAGAGCGGGACGAGAGATCGATCAAAGAAGTTGGGGTCCGGGGATCAAAATGGGGTTGATACCGTTTTTTAAAACATGGAGGGGGGGGGGGGTAAAAAAGCCTCAATGAATTCCAGGGAACACATTTAAAACCCCCCCCCCAAGGAAAAAGGTGGGATTAAAACCCCAAATTAACAAACCCAGTGGGGGAAAAGCGAAAAAGAAAGGAAATTTACCCAAGAATAGAAAATTTCCCGAGAAGGAGAGAGATATAAAGAACAGGGGCGTAAAACCACCTATGTAAGTGGATCCCGGGCTGCTGTGTAATGCACCCGAAGAAATGAACAAAAGCTGAGGGGTAGGGAAATATCAGGCGTAAGAAGGGGCATTTTTCTTTTAAAGGCCCCATCGGGAAAGGGGGTTGAAAAATACAAAAAAATTAATCCCTGAGATGGGAGAAAAACGGGCGAGTGTAATTTTGGTTCCTTTTTAGCAAACACCAACGGGGAAAACGGGGAGAGAACATCTAAAGCTCCACCCCGATTTCCCCCTGGGGGCCGCGTATATTCCACTGTAAATGGGCCCCATGTTGGCAATGATAAAGATACTTGAAATCCGCAGTTGAGGGTTCCTAGGACTAGAGGGGAGAAAATTTCCACATGCGGGGGGCCGTGGAAAACTTTTCAAGCGGGCGAAGGAAGGGGTGCGCGTGAAAAAAAGGAGTTGGGCAGATGGAGCGAGGAGGGGGAAAAAAAGGGGAAAGGGGGAAATCAGTGCCTTTGGGGTTTTGGGTTTCCCTGAAAATAATTCAGAGATTCCCTTCAAGTTTTTTCGGAATTCAGAAACGTTGTATGGGAGAAAAATTTTGGAAGGTAGGGGGGGGATGAGTAAAGATTGGAATTGTTTTTGGGACTGTCCCAAGGTGGGGGGGGGGGGCGAAAGGGGGGGGGGGGGAACTGGAGAAGCATGGGCCGGGGGCAGAAAAGGCAAAACCTGGGGGGTGGCAGAAAAGGGAAAAATTTTGGGGGGGAAACAGGGGGGAAAGATCAGTACGAGGGGGAGGGTGAACCTCTCCCACTTGTTAACTGGGGCCTTGGAGGGGGAAAACCGGGGGCGGGAGCAGGGGGGGTTTTAAAATGGGGAGGGGGAAAGAGGGTTTGGAGGTGTTAAGGGACCTTTTTTTGGGAACTTTTAAAGAAGTAGGGGGAACTTTGGGGGGAGGGTCATACGGGGCCCTCGTCGAAAACTGGGGTTTGTGAGAGGAATAACGGAAGAAGCGAAAAACAGACTGGGGCCTTTGAATTTGGGGGAGGGTTGACCCGGGAGGAAAAGAAAAAGGGAAATTTAGATCAGGAGTGAAAAGGGGAGGTAACCACAGGGGGGGGGTGTAGAAAAAGGGAAAACCAAAAGGGGGGGAAACTTTTGAAACAGGGGAAAATAAGAAACACGGGGGGTTTTCCCCCTTTGGAGGCGGAGATGAAAAACTGCCATGGCATAAAGGGAGCCCTTCTGTCTCTTTGAGGTAACGGATTTCCCGCTTTTTAAAAAGACTTGAAAACGGGAAAGAAAGAAGGGGACCCCCCCGACAGTTAAAAGGGAAGAGGGAGATCGATTGCAAGGCTTTTTAGAAAAGGTCATCGGGACCACAGACTGGGCATTTGGCATAGATCTGCAATATTTCGCTGGAGGCCCCCAAAAACGCCAGCAATTTCTAAAACCCGTTGTGGGGGTAGGGATCACCTTTCGAACTTGAAACCCCTTTTCCCGCAAAAATAAAAAGAAAGGGGGGAGTTCTCGGCTGTCAAAAATTTAAACGAGCCACATTGCCTTTGGGTATCGTCCCCCGCCCGCGGGGGGAAGAACGTAATGTCTACCTTTTGGGGTTGGGGGATCTTGGGGTTCCCCCCCGTTCTAAAAATTTTCAGTGCCACATGTTGGAAATTTTTGTTTAAAATTGGTTTTGGGGCCCGAATTTCCGGGACCATACAAGAATTTAGGGGAAAGACGTTTTTCAAAAGGGGACAGGAAAAAATATCGATATGGAAAAAAATAGAGAGCTCATGACCCGGGGAGCAATTTTGTACGGTTTTGATGCTTCCCTTTCCGCTTTAAGACATGAAAAAAAAATATCTTTACCAAAAAGGCGTAGGGGTGCCTTTCCAATACTGTGGTCAGAAAGAAGGCATAGAGGGGTCGGTTTGAAAGTGAAGAATTTTTTTTCCCTTTTTCAGTCCCGAAATAGCGGGGGGAAAGGTTGGAAGGGCCGTTTTCGATCGTTTCTGAGAAGAACGAGAAAGGGGGGGAAAATATCATCAGCGTAATTGTCTTTTCGTTTAGGCGGGGACCCGATTGGGCCCACGTGGAAAAGGGGCAGTTTATTTGAAAAATTTCCGCACCCTAGAGGGGGAAAGGGCCGGAAAAAATAGTCAGAGGGAGCGAAAAGGGCCGTAAAAATCGAAGGAAATCAGTCGAGGCCCCCGTACCTGAAGTGGGGGAAAACAGCACCGGCAAAGAGGTTTCAGAGGATAGGAGTGTTTTTGAGAAGGTTTGGGCCCAAAAACGAGGCGGGGTCCCGAAAAGGGGTGCCCGGGATCAATAAGGGGGCCCGGGGGGGAAGGGAGGTTCTGGGGTGGGCTGCCTGGTTTTGGTTTTTCTTTTTTCTTTTTGTTTTTAAGAAAAAAAAAAGAAAGAAGAAAAAAAAATAAAAAAAAAAAAAAAGAAAAAAAAAAGGGGGGACCAGGGAGGGTTTGGGTTTCCCAGGGGAAAGAAAAGGGCCCCAAAAAATCCCCCCGTTCCCAAGAAGGGGCCTCACACCGCAAGTAGCGCAGATGCGCAAGGAAAAACCCCTGCCAAAACCCACCCATTTATGCTATAAACTAACAAAAGGGATAGCAACCCCACACTGCCGAGCTACCTCGGTGGACAAAAGAAGGGCCGGGGCCGGGTATCCCCCACAAAAACATACCTCCTTCGGCCACCCCCCCCGGATCCGAAAAGGGGGCTTTCCCGAGATACACCCCGCCCAAAAACCCAAAAAACACCCCAAAACTACTCCGGGATATGGAGAGGGAGGGCATCCCCCTGCGATCCCGATTTAAAAAGGCAAAAACTACCCCCACCCCCAAAAACCCAAGGAATGGGATGGAACCCCGGGATCCTTTCCCCCAACCCAGGAACTAGCGGGCCTTTGGGGGAAAATTTCCCCAAAAGGCCCAAAAAAAGGGGAAGGCAAAAAGGGGGGGGGGGGAGGAGGAGGAGGAAAAGAAAAAGGAAGGAGGGGAGGATGGGTAGGGGAGGGGAGATTGGGGGGGAATTTGGGTTTGGGCTGAAAGGGAAAAGACCGACAGGTCTAATTTCCCCAGAACCCAAAACCTCTTTTAAACCCCGGGGCCCAAGGGGCCCCCCCTTTAAGAGGGAAAACAAAGGGAAAAAATATAAAAAGAAGAAAAAAAATCCGGGCGATTCTTTTCTTTAGGGCCCGTACCCGGAGATGTAAAATTTGAATCTGGACAAACTGGGTAGACTTTCCCCTTTGGGGAAATGAACCCCCAGAATTGCCCACTAATTTCAGAAGGCCCCATGGGCAATTAAAGGGTCATTTCCCCAAACCCGGTAAGAACCCCCCCGAAATTTTTGACTGGGCCCAAAATGATATAATTTCCCGACAGTTAATAAAATTTTTAAAAAAAAGGGACCTCCTGAGCAAGCCAAAATTTTTTGGGCACTATTTGCCCCAAACACGGGGGAAGAAAGATTTTTTAAGCCCCCCCTCCTCTGAGGATTGTGTTTAAATTTTAGCACCCAAAAAAACAAAAAATGACCTATTTAAATGACGATGACAGGTCCAGGTTTTACGGAAAAAATTTGAGATATCTTAAAAAAATTTCAGAGTGGGAACATTTTGCCTTTTCGGGTGACATAATAAAAACTTTCCCAAAGTGGGTTTTTCAAAGAGGCTGACCGGGGTTGTACCCCTTCTTATGGCCTGAGAATCCTAGTGGGCCCACTTTGCCCTTGAAGACCCTTTTGATTTAGGAGCGTTTATTTGGCACTACTTTTAGTCTTTTTCCCCTTCAAGCAACGATAAATCACACCTTAAACGTATTTGGAAAATCCAATTTATAAGGGAATACCAAACAATTTTATGTGGACCCAAATTTTTTTGGGGTGACTTAACTGAAGAGCCCAACCCGGGAAGGGGGAACTGTTAAGACTTATGGAGAGGCTAATAAAAATAATGCAAAATGCAAATATGCCTTGAGGGAAAAGGAATTTTGTAAATTTTCCCAAATTTAAAAGGGCAAAATAAAATAAAGATTTTCCCCGGAGGGTAAAGTACCAAAATATTTGTAATGTTTGGGATTAAAAATTGGGGGTAAATGAAGAGATTTGTTTTAAAATTTAAAAAACCCAAAAATTACAGGGTTTTTGCCAAAAAAAAAAACTAAGGGAGTTTTTTTTGCTGAAGTTTTTCCAAAAAGTTTTGATCCCTAGGCCTTTTGTGTCCCCAACCTTACTATAAAAAGGGAAAATTTTTAAAACAAGAAAATTGGGAAAGGGTTTAAAAGTGCCCTTTGGAAAAGAAACTCTACCGAGGAATTCATTAACATTTGGGTGAAAATTTAAAAGGTGATTTTTGAAAAAAAAAATTCCAATGGGGTTTGGGGTTTCTGCCGGGACCAATCCAGATAGGAAAAATATACTCCATATTTTTTTTTTTTGATGCTTCAAAATTGGGGTTTTTGGGGAGCATTTTCTTACCTTTTAATGTAATAATGTTATTTCCTTGTTATGTCTAAAGGTAAAGTTTTTTCCCCCCAAATTTTAAAACACTTTCCTTTCCTCCCTTGGAAATTTAACCCGCCATTTTTTGAAGGGGGGTCAAAATTTAAATTTTTAATAAGAAATACGTTTTTTAAGGGGATTTAAATTAAATGACACTGGAAAATTTGGTCTGATAATGAGGTATCCTTACAATGGATTCGTAATGGAAACAGTAGAATTGTGTATGTACAAAACAGAGTCAATGAAATTAATCAGATGCAAGAGAAGTATAATAGTTTGGGTCAGCATATGTTAACATTTAATCATATACCTGGTGAGGAGAATCCAGCTGATTTCTTGTCTCGAGATTTACCTTATGCTAAATTTGTAAATGCTGTATCATGGTTTAAAGGACCGAGCTGGTTGGTAAATAGAGCTAATTGGCCTGTACAAAAGGCATATATTGCTCCTGTTGAAATTACTGTGACCACCGCTCCAATAGTTTGTCCTTCTTTAGCCACTGATATAAATACGTATTCTTCTTTACCCAAACTAATCAATGTAACTAAGTTGGTGTTTAAATTTCTAAACAAGATAAATATCTCATGTAAGTTTTCACATCCTCTTGAATATTGGATAAAGAGGGTGCAAGAAGAAATTTATAGAAATGAGATTAAATTGATGATGGAAAGAAAAATTGTGAAAGGTTCCATAACAGAGAAATTGGGGCTGTATTTAAAGAACAATGTAATTAGGTGCAGAGGTAGGTTACAAAATGCTGAATTGGGAGATTATGCTAAACACCCTATCTTACTGCCCGAAACTCATCATCTAACAAATTTAATTGTTGTTAAAGCCCATAAAAATGTAATGCATAGTGGGGTACAAGATACCTCAAAATTGTATTAGGGAAACTTTCTGAATTCCACAAGGACGGCAAAGTGTAAAAAAGGTGATTAAATTTTGTGTAATATGTCGCTGTGTGGATGCCAGATCCTATATGTACCCAGGTCCTCCACCATTGCCAAAGGAGCGTATACAATTAATGAAACCATTTGATGTAACAGGTGTAAACTATAGTGGTCCAATCATTTTAACAGGTACTTCAGATGGTGTTCCACTGAAAGTGTATATATGCTTGTTCACTTGTGCTGCTACTAGGGCAGTTCATTTAGAAGTGGCTCAGGACTTGTCTGCAGAACAGTTTATACAGCTGTTTCGAGAATTTTCAGCTAGGAGATCCTGTCCAAAATTGATGATTTCGGATAATGCCACAAATTTTGTAGTGGGTGCTCAACACTTGATAGAATTAAATAAGAGTAACGATGTTCAATCTCTGTTATCCCAACGAGGGCGTACCTGGAAATTTATTACTCCTATAGCCCCTTGGCATAGGGGGCTGTACAAAAGACTGATAGGCACAGTGAAGAGGTGTCTCCGTAAAGTACTACACCGGAAGAGAATTAATTTGGAGGAATTTTGTGCGGTGTTGGTGGAGGCAGAGAATCGGATAAATAATCGGCCTCTCTCATACTTGAATGATACACCTGAAGCAGAGGTATTAATACCTTCTCACCTAATATGTGGAAGGAAATTGGAAGCTGCCCCTGTCTATAGAGATAATCCTGAAGAAAGTGATGAAGATTACAATGATGCAGCAGTGTTGTGTGATAAATTTAAAATGTTGAATTGATCATTGGTCTAATGTGTGGCATAAGGAATATCTTACACTGCGTGAACACTTTTATGGTGCGACAGAGGCAGTAAATCGACAGAACATTTAACCATGTGACATTGTGTTAATTGATACTGAACAACATTGAACATTGTGGCCTCTGGGCAAAGTATTAACATTGTACCCAGATGCACAAGGTGTTGTCCGGAATGTCAAAGTGTTGTGTCGTGGCCAGGAAAGTTTATGCACAATTAATAAATGATTCCCTTGGAATTAAATGGTATTCAACCAAACGTAAATGAAAATCTAGGGGAAAGTGACACGAGTGATATTGAAGGTAACGCTGACCAAGTGATGCAGGAAGATGAAATTGTAGTAAGACCTACTAGGAAAACAGCCACTCAGGCCAGAACTGACTGGAATCGTCTCCTAAAGGAAGGAGTAATTTGAGTTGTTTAGCAACGACCTCCGCCCAGCTGCAGTGTGGAAAATAATTTCCCGAAATTATGCTGTATATTTTTTATAATGTAAATATACCTGATTAATATATTACTATTGTTCTAAAGTGTATTTTAAAGAAGAGAACCGCCAGGGAAGCTCTGCACCTGTGATGACGAGCACGGGGGAGACGCCATTGTTTTGAATGTGGTAAAAGCACGTTAGTGAAATGTGCATAAATTTTCGTCGCTCTAGGGGTTATATTGGGCTTAAAACCTCAAATAGGAGCCGAAATTGTTGGATTTGCAGTCCTGCATAACGTGAGCATTAAGTAGATGGACAGGACAGCTTCAGAACCCCAGCTAAGTCATGTCTATTTTGTGATGAAATTCTGGCCAGTATTTTCTTCATAAATTTAGGCAGGGGGGTTTTGAGTATGAACACCGTAATCTCCAGACTAATTGGTGAGTCTTATTATTATTATAAATTCTCCTTTAATGTATATGTATTCACATTTTAAATTTAATATACAGTCCACATATTTATATTATTGTTTTTACCAGAATTCCTGGTGATGTATATTTCATTTGAAATTAATATAGGTCCAGAGTGACTTGTGGAGAGATAGATTATAGTAGGTATCAAAGGAGGACATTTATTGCAACCTAAGTATCCTAAAATTCCTACTTGTCTCTGTAACCTTGATAAAGAATAAGTATCTTTGTTACCATTTACTGGTATGTATCTTATGAGTTACATCTAGGTAAATTTATTTTTCCACAACCGTACCGTAATTTCGTACCGTACTTTTTTATATTTCATACCGAATTCCGTACAGTAGGGTACCTTCCAGCCTTCCCAGGGGTGTTACAAAATAGTAAATAAAGGCACAGATTTTTGGAAGTTATGAGAGACATTCCTGGATGCTGGGAATGTGATCAAAAACTTCGGCCAAATGGCACATGAACATACCAACTGTTCCAAGAATCTGGTCCTCGTTATCGTACATGATCGCTGAAAAAAAAAGTGAAGCCGATTGGTTAAGGCGTTCTAGAGTTATGAGCGAAAAAAAATGGAAGAAGTTTGAAAAACAAAGAAATATTCAAGCAGCCTCTTGAAGGTTACTCTTCAAAGATACATAATAATAATAAATAATAATAATAATAATATAATAATAATAATAATTTAGTTAATACATTACCACTGAGAACAGAGGCGAAGACCCAAACAAGGACAGTAAGTGTGTGAGAGTGTATGCAGGAGTGTTGGTGGGTGAGGGAGGGTGATGGTCGCGAGTATGAAGCCAGGGAGGTGTTACTACCGTTCCTCCAGGAGGTGACCCATGATGCCTCCGACACCGTGGGTTCATTAGCCAGGGCAGCTAACAACTTCACATCACAGTAGAGTTCCCCATCCTGCCCATCCTCCTCCCGTGAATCTTAAAATGGTAATAATATAACTTTATTCTTTATATTTAGATATTATTCTCTCTACTACTACTATAATAATTATGGCGTTATTGCAAGAGTAAAAGCACGGGAATAGTGTAAAATGTGAACTTACCTAAGGGTGGGGTAGGTGGGGGTATGAGGGCGGTGGTGAGGGTAGCGAGGGTGGCTAGGGCGGTAAGGAGCTGGGCGGCTGCCACCCACCTAGCGCGGTGACCCCGCCCACCCACCTGACTCAAGATCACGCCCATCAACACTGGTCCTGTGGGCGAAATGTGCTTATTATACCTGTTTATGACGACTACCTGTTTCTCTCAATTACACACACCACAAACATATATATATATATATATATAATATATATATATATATAATATATATATATATATTAAAATATATATATTAATATAATAGATCGTGCCGAATAGGCAGAACTTTGCGATCTTGGCTTAAATAGCAACGCTCATCTTGCATATAGGCAAGTGAAAATTTGTGTATGAATAATTTCGCAAAAATCAATCTGAACCTAACGAATAAAATATATTTCACTGTGTTTGTTTAGTATTAAATTATTGTAAACAAATCTAAAATATAATTAGTTGGGTTAGGCTAAAATAAATTGTTCTTGTTATAATAAGGTTAGGTGAGTTTTCTAAGTTTCTTTTGGTGCAAAATTAAAAATTTTTACATTAACATTAATGAAAAAATATATCTTTAAACGTATAAGAGAAAATTTTGGAAAGGACTTAATTTTAAATGAGTTCTTGCTAATTGACCAGTTTTACAAATTCGGCACGACATATATATATATATATATATTATATATATATTATATATATATATATATTTATATATATATTATATATATATATATATATATATATATAAATATAGGGAGGTACCACCTCTAGAACTGTCCTAGGGACCCTCATCCTCAGAGAAAAGAATAAACTTGCTTCAGGGAAAACTCAAGGTTCTCCCTGAGGCTGTTTAAGAATTTTCTCCTACCACCCCCTATATTTAATATATATTTTATTTAAAGACAAAATACATTGACAAAAAATTCACAAAGATACAATAGAAAGTAAAACATATATATATATATATATATATATATAGTATAGGTTATAATATATATAATATATATATATATAAATATATTTATTATCATATATATATGTCGTGCCGTTTAAGCAGACTCGTCGAGTTTGGTCTATCTGGCAAGGGTTCACTTTGCCGAATTAGCAGAATGAAAATGTGTTTTTGCCATAAATCAGCGGAAATCGATCTCAGCATAACGAAAAATATATCATTAATTTTAAGAAATTTTAAATAAATTTAAATTAATCTATGATTATACGTATAACTAGAATTTAGCTACACAAAATTACGTTCAAGTTAGATGAGGTTTCTTAAGTTTCTTCCAAAAAATAAAACATTTTATATCACTGTCAATAAAAAAATATATACAGTAAATCTATCAATCCCTCAGTTTTTTTTTTTTTTTTTTTTTGAAAAGTTCAATTTTTAAGGGAATTCGACCTTTCAGTAAGTTCCTTATTAGGCACGACGTACGTGTGTGTGTACTCACCTAATTGTGGTTGAAGGGATCGATTCATAGCTCCTGGCCCCGTGTGTTTGTAAGGGGAGAGGGAGAGAGAGAGAGAGCTAGCTTACCTAGGTGCCTTAGTAGTAATATAGCAGCTAGGTGAGGGTGTGAGAACTGCAGGTGGCGCCGTAGGTGGGTGGTGCAGGTGGTGATGTAAGTGGTGGCCGCTCCGTCCACCACCTGCTGGAGACAGTGGACCACCAGGAACCCTCCAGCACCACACACCCTGTACAGTGTACATCAACAACACCGCTAAGTCTTATAAATGGAGGAAAGATAAATATCTTAACGTGAATCACACTAGCATGAAGCACTAAACCCGTATGGGGGCCATACAATACTTAGGGAATGAGTAGCCATTGCCTTCGATCCAAGGAAGGTAACACTAGCTTAATTATTATTGGTCACAGGCATTCGTCTCTCGACCTGCGGGGAGAGAGGACGCTTCTACAGTTTCTCTTGCACGCCACCTGGTGAGGAAAACATAGCATTAGCACCAAGATGGCGGACCGAATGAACCGGCGCATAAATACTGTCTGCATTGAGCTGGTTAGAGGATCTTTAAGCAGCGCCACGATGAACGTTCTCCTGCCAAGCATTATCAGGGACTGTTATGGCATCCCCAATGAAGAGCTGTATGGTGTGGCTCTGAATGGTATGTCAAGGGTCTTCGTGAAGTTCATGAGAGCTGACTTCTACTCTACCATCGTCGACGAATTTCAAGAAAGGAGGACGAGTATCAATTCGGCAGTGGAAGTATGCTTGCATGATGTGTCTAAGTATTTTACTTGGGTGAAGGTAAGGAATGTACCTTTTGAGGCAACAGCATACAGCCTACAAGATGTGTTCAGTGGTTATGGGACTGTACACTTGGCGAGCATGGGAATGTGGAGGGACGGCCCTTACGAGGGGATGCATGAAGGATCCTTCACACTGAAAATGACCCTGAGGAGGCCGATACCATCATATGTCACATTGCATAGCCATAGAACACAGGTTTTTGTACACTATGCGGGGCAGAGGAAGACGTGCCGTTTATGTGACTTATGATCACATGGTGGCACAATGCCCCAGGAGACAGAGCCCTAGGCGTCAGGAGACAGCTTCTGAGGATACGCCATTAGAAGCCGCGGACGTTATGATGGGTGAAGTGGAAAGCCGGGGTAAAGGCCTATGGAGTGAGGAGGTCGACAGAGCAGAGGTGGTTTTGGAGACGTGTGTTACACTACCAGTGGAAACGGGGGGAGGGGGGGGAGGGAATATCGCTGTCAGACAGACCGTTAGGTACTACAGATTCAGCTCAGGAAGGGATTTTGGAGGCTGTGCTGCAGGATTTTTTGGAAGAGTCTGAGCATGGTGTGGAAAGTGATGCGAGGTCAGGTGATGTCAAGGTGATGGATGAACAGAAGCGGGGTAAGGAAGACTTTGAGTGAGGTTCGAAAGGAGAGCAATGTGGTGGTGAAGGTCCATCAAGAAGATGTGGTTGCAGAAGATGTGTGTGTAGAGGGTAGCTCCCACAAGAGATCAGTGGGGGCATCAGACATGGACGAAGTCCTCACACCAGCGCAGAGGCCTGGGAAGAAGATGTGGGCAGCTGTGGTAGCAACGGCAAGTCCGGGAGGAGGGGGGGGGGCAATGGGAAGCTCGGCGGGAAGGGACAAGGAGGGGTTGGAGGGCAGGAACGAGGGATTGATAGAGAAGGACCGAGACCTATGAAAGGAGGACCAAGTAAGCCTCAGCGGCACAGGGGTAAGCCACCATTCTTGTAAAATTCAGGTGTGTAACTTTCCATGTAAACGGTCTTAAAACCGAGGTCAAGAGGGTATGGTTAGAGTGGGTTTTGAGGAGATTTAGTATTGATGTCTGTTTTTTGCAGGTACATAACCATAGGTTAGGATGTGAGTTGTTGTTGAAAGGTTATAGGTTGTTTACCAGTGATGCTTTGAGGTTGAAAGGAGGTGTGGCTGTGGCGGTAAAGGAGACCAGTCCTTTGCGTATCCTGGGTTGGGAGGAGGGGGGGTGGGAGGGTTTTGGGGGACCAGGAGGGTTAGTTTTGTGGATGTGTACATGCCAGCAACTAGTAACGCTAGAGTGAAGGTGGATTTTGTACGAGATGTTCTGGTATATCACTTGAGAGGTTTACCTGCTTTTACGGTGATTGGTGGGGATTGGAATTGTGTCATTAGGAATGGTGATGTGGTTCCGAGGGGGGCGGGTTGTGTTTTGGGGGTTCTGCGGGATGTTTTGCGAGATGTTGGAGTGGTAGATGTGGTGGGAAGTAGGGGATATAGAGTGGAGCACACTTTTATTCGTAGAGGATATGAGGCACGGTTAGATAGGATTTATGTTAGGCAGGGCATAGGTGTGGAGAGGGTGAGGACGATCGATGTGGGTTTTTCTGATCATCGTGCTGTTATAGCAGATTTGAGGGTAGATGGCATAGTGAGAGTTTATGCAGGATACTGGAAATTAAATGTGAGGCTACTTAGGGACGAGGGTGACCCTACAGGTTTTGAAGATTGGTGGAAATCCTTTTGAGAGACTAGGAATATGGAAATGGATTTGCTGGATTGGTGGGAAATGAGGGCTAAAGTTGAAATCGCGAATTTTTTTAAAGTACGGGGTAAGGAGATGGCGAGGTGGAGCTATGGTCTACAAAATTATCTTGAGGGTCAGTTAAATGACTGTTATGCAGAGGAACGGGTGGGGTGGAGTGAGGACATGGAACGTTTGCGAAATAGGTTGGCAGAAATTCACAATGAAAAATTTGGGGCAATTCGAGTTAGGGCGGGGTTGGAGGATGTTTTAAGGGGGGATAGGCCATCGGGTTTTGTATTAAGGAGGTTTAAGGAACGGCAGGGGAAAACCACCTTGGCGTATATTGAGGCAGGTACAGGGGGGGGTGGCTTTGAGGAGGGTCAAGGCCTATCCACCACGGAAAATATTAGTTTGTATGCAGATTTTTGGTTTAGGGAGAAGTGGAGGAGGGTTGGCAGGGGAGTGGGTGAGGGACGTTTTGGGGATGAAGGGTTTAATAGGGTATTAAGTGAGCAGGACAGTGACAGACTCAAGGGTAGTATTAGTGTAGAGGAGGTGGAGGAGGCAGTTTTTGGGATGTGCCAGGGTAAAACCCCAGGCATAGACGGCATACCAAACGATTTTTATAGGTATCATTGGGGGAGTGTACGGCATTGTCTGGTGGGGGTTTTGAATTGTATGTTAAGTAGTGGGAGGATGGGGAAATCGCAAAGAACGGGTGTCACGGTTTTAGTGCCCAAAAAGAAGGAATGCCGAGTTTTTGATTACCGTGCGATTACGTTAATGTGCTCGGATTACAAGATTTTTGCTAAGGTTTTGGGTAACAGAATGAGGAAAGTGTTGGGTTTAGTGTTACATAGGGGGCAGTTGGGAATTCTGGGAAGAAGGATGAGGGATGGACATGGTTTGATTAGGGATTTTCTAGAGAGATATACGGGAGGGGGAATACTAGGTTTAGATTGGGTGAATGCATATGATTGCGTGGACAGAGATTTCTTAGGGGTTTGCTTAGAGAGGTTGGGGTTTCGGGAGGGGGTAGTGAGGTGGGTGAATACCCTGTATGCTGAGGCAGAGGTGAGGGTACAGGTCAATGGGAGGTTGGGTGAAAGTGTACCGATGGAGAGAGGTTTGAGGCAGGGCTGTCCGATGTCACAGCTTCTCTTTGCATGTGTGCAGACTCCTTTTTATGAATCTGTTGAGAGGGTGATGGACAAACAGGAGATGGAGGGGGGGTGCAAAGGGGGCATCGTTGGGTATGTGGATGATACTACTGTTTTGCTACGGGGTAAGGAGGAGTTAAGGAGGGTGGGTAGAGTGATTCAGATGTTTGGTATGAATACCGGAATGAGAGTTAATACGGTGAAATCAAGGTTATTAGAGGTCGGTAATTGGATAGGGGGGGGCTTGGGGATGGGTTAGGATGGACAGTGGTTGACAGAATCAGGGTATGTGGGATATGTATATGGCGGAAGTGCAGGCATGCAGAAGGGTAAATTTGGAGTCTGTCACGGGTAAGGTTTTAAGTAGACTAGGAGGTTTAAGTGCGAGGGACTTAGCTTTACATCAGAGGGTAGTGGTGGTAAATTCACTTGTCTATAGCAAGGTATGGGTGGTGGCAGAGGTTTTTCCCTTAGAGGTACGAGATAATTGTGGAAATGCAGAGGAGGGTGCTGAGTTTGTGTGGGAATTTGGGAGGGCATGGTTAAGTAAGGAGGTAGTTATGACAGATGTTCGAAGAGGGGTTTAGGTTTGTTGCCTTTAGGACAGAGTAATGGCTGTATATATCAAGCGGAGGTATATAAGGGGGAAGGGGGTGTGAGGGGCGCTAAAGTAGGAAGAGTTATGGAGGAGGCAGTAAATGGTGGAGTGGGAAGGAATTGAGTTTTGTGAAGATATGTTGAGATTTTTATTGACAGTGCAACAGGTGGATAACATCAAAGTGAAAAGGTTGGTGAGGGTAGTGAAAGGTCAGGGAATTATGCAAGGGGTAGCCATGTATCCAACGTATGATTGGGGGGTTATTTGGAAAGATTTTAGTAAGCTTCGGATACCGGCTAGAGTAAGAGAATTAGTGTATCGTTTTATCATGGGGTTTTTGGCTTCCAAGGAGGCGTTACGTTGTATGGGGTTTGTGGAAGAGGCTTTTTGTCAGTTTTGTGGTGATGTTGAAACGGCGTTTCATGTGGTCTTCTTTTGTACCTCCTTGGAGGGGGTGAGATCATGGATGGGTGGGGTTATCAGACTGTTGGGGGGGGGTCGTTTGCCGCTTTTAAGGGTTTTACTACTAGATGTAAGGGGAGTGCCTAGGGATGTTGGAAGGGCTATAATGTATATCATAGTAGATTATCTGGATATCTCATGGGGAATGAGGGGATTAAGGGGTGATACGAGGACAAAAGCGTTGGCGGCTAGATTCTATAGGACGAAGTGTAGGAATATGCTGGTTTATGGGGCGTCCTGGGAAAAAAGTTTCCCGGAAGGTTATAGGAACCTCACTGTGGGTTCCATTTGTCGGGGTCCCCGAGGATGGACAAAGGAGTGGTCTCCTTATGGGGGGATGTAAAGGGGGGTGGGGTTTTATTTTTGTTTTTCTCTGGAGCTTATGTCGTGTGTAAGAGGAAGGTAGTGAGAATTAGGTATGGATGGTACGCAATGTTTCACGAGAATGTTTGAAAGTTAAGACACATGTGCAACATCTGGATATCTTTATTGTAGTAGACGTTTCGCCATCCAGTGGCTTTATCAATACAGATTCTAGGACATAATAGGAAGACAGTAGAACTATATACAAAAGATGAGGTAATCGTCTACTACAATAAAGATATCCAGATGTTGCACATGTGTCTTAACTTTCATATTGTCGGTATTTTATACCTTTCTTGCACAACGAGAATGTTTGTCATAGTGAGATATAAGTGTGGTTTCCAGGGTTAAATTTCTAAGCCTGATGGTTATGTTCACTGTGTTTAAAATTTCCTTGATAGCCAGGATACCGAGCCCTTAGGATCTCGTTTTTAAGTAATTAGATTGGCAAGTTGGTTTCAACAAAAATTTTTCTGAGATACGTGTCAGTTCTTTTGGGACTGGCAAATTACAGCGGCCTTATCCTTATTACTTCTCTTGTATTATGTTTAACTTTTATTGTCTGATGAAGGTTCTATGTGAAAAATTTTAAGTGTGTATAGGTTTTGGGTCTAGACCATGTTTTTATGGGGTTATACCAAAAAGTCTTGTGGACAAAATTTTCGGTTTATATACATATGTGGGAGGTTTAATTACGTATAGGGTTTGGTTTTAAAAACCCTTTTAATGTGCCGAGGTTTGTTATAGAAACTTGTTTTGGGTTATTTTATTATTGTATGTTACATGTATGTTGTTCTGTTTTCTGTATCACAATTATTGTACTTGAGGGTTTAACATATTAATAATAGTAAAATACTGTTTCTCTATGGTTATTTTGCATAAGGAATCATACGTTCCTTCCGAATTCCTATTGGTTAGGATATAATGTAACATAACTTAACCAATACTCTGTATACTCTGTACCTTGTCATAGCGGGTATGTTAGGGTTTTGTCTTGTTTTATAGTTGTTATGGTAGCTTTGGTTAGGGTCTTTTTACTTTACTGACATGATATGTGTAGTACATATATTGTGTGTTAAAGGTGGTTATGGTTTTAGTCATGTGTGAAAATTTCAACTTTAGTAATCTTGTGATGTACATTTGTATGATTTTTTGTTGTAATAGGACATGTCAGGTATTCATTTTATATTGTTAAACTATGTAAAGTTTCATTTTGGTGTGTTTTCTGTGGGTACAATGGCTTGGCGGCAACTATTAATGACTGTTATACTTTAGTGAGGTTTGTCTTAGCGTGTATTGTTTGCTATAACAAGATGTTATAATACTTGTTCCCGCCAGGAATAACCTGGTACTCGTAGCACAAAAGAATGTTTTGTATTCCTGTACTATTATTATGCATCCTTTGTACTTTTGTAAGGTTTCTAATAAAAATATAAATTATTATTATTATTGGTCACAGGAAAAAAGGTAATGTGGTGCGGAATTATGGAGGAGAGAGACAATATACACACACCTGCGCAGACATCTCGGGTACTGTCTTGAAACTTCACCCCCGGGGGGGTGTTTTGTTCGACTTTTCGTTCCATTTCCCCCGGTGGTGGTGGGCGTGGCATCGGGTGTTCCTCCACTTCCCTCCCCGTCTTGGGCAACACCCTCACTAGGGTTCAGTTGATGACGGTCCATCATGGGTTAATGATGTCAGGGAGTCACAACCATACTTGCTATGAGCACCGTCTCTTCCACGCTGCAATGATTAATGTTCCTTACAACCCAGGAAGTCTCGAAAATGGTATAAAATACCGACAAAATAATTAAGACATGTGCAACAGTTGGAATCTTTATTGTTGACACGTTTCGCACACTCACACATACAGCAGACTTCCTCAGTCACAGGCAGCAGGTGTGGTAGAGGAGATATGAAGTGGTCAGTCCCTCTTCTCCAGTCTTATGGACTGATCACCTCAAATACTATTTCTCCAAGGCTGATTGAGTTCATCATCATTTTACTACACCTGCTGCCTCTGTATCTACGACTGAAGAAGCCTGCTGTGTAGGCTAAATGTTTCAACAATAAAGATACGCAACTGTTGCACCTGTGTCATAATCCACCAGGTAAATCCAGTATGTTAGATACCAGGGGAATACTGACGATAACTGATAACTTCAAATTCATTTTTTTATGTCTTTTAATGCTGTACAAGGCCAATGTAGTTTACATGTAATAAAAGATTGTTAGGCACAACAGTAAACCAGGAGTATACAATGCATTTAGGGCAAACAATAATTGTAAACTAGTGTATGTACTACAACTATGCACTAAAATCCCATAGCATCCCACACCTTTTGGTCGCTATATTAAAAAATACCTTTAATGGAAATGTTTAAAATTAAATAGCTGCAAAAGTATATGATAACTTACACAAAAATATCCAATAAAAATTGCTAATATTCATGCCTAGTATCTTACCAGTTATCTTTATTACTTACGAATGTTTTAACTGCTGCTCACCTGACTGAAGAAATATTAAATCAATTTACAAACGTATTGGAAAACTATGAAGGTGTCCTCAGTCTCCCAGACAACACAAAGAAATATCCACATCTATGTTCTCCTTCATAGATGCTATGGTGCCTTGTGACGCAATTCCATGCTATAGTTAAGTCAGTAGTTAAGACATAACCTGTGTATCAGTGGTATACCGACAAGATGAAGAATTACACATGTGCAACATCTGGGTATCTTTAATTTGTAGAAGTTTCGCCATACAGTGACTTTATCAATACAATAAATGGAGATAATGTGAAGGGTGTACAAGTTGTATACATAATACACGAGGTAATGAGTCCCTCAGCCTTGTAGTCTTCAAGACTACGGCGCTCTTCACCTCATGGGCTGAGGGACTCATTATCTCGTCTTTTGTATATACTTCACATTATGTCCTTGTATTGATAAAGCCACTGGTTGGCGAAACGTCTACAATAAAGATACCCAGATGTTGCACATGTGTATAATTCTTCATGACAACAGATACTGGTGTAAGTCATGAACTCGTAGCAATGGATTCAGGTTGGATTAATTTGTGTTTTAGAAAGAATAGAGAAGCACTGGCTTTGCAAGTGTGATGTACATCAATATGACTTGTGCAACGCCTGGGTAACTTTATTCTGAAACTGGAGACAGCAGAAGACGAGGTAATCAGTCCCTCAGCTGCCCTATTCTGAATATTTACATTGTGGAACACCCACAGTGTGTTGCTACACTATTTATCATGATATTTACATTATGGAAGCATCCATGGTATGCTGTTACTTATTCTACACACCCACACTTAAAACTGTGTATGAAACCTTTCTCTATCACTTCGTCATCCAGATCGTTCTACTTCTTAACCACTGTGGCATGCAAAGAGTACGTAACCTTCATTCGGCGCATGTACACACCCTCATTGAAAGGCTATCTCCCCCAACCAGCGAACCAGTACTAGGGTCGACGATGGGCGCCCCGTCGTTCGATCAGTACCCAGGTTCCAGCCAATGAGATGGTTTTGGCAATCGCAGAGGTGTTGTGCGTACCACACATCTGTCTGTCATTGTCATTCCCATTCTAGAGCTGGTTGAAGCACGGTCTGCTCTCTAGTGGCTTCTATTCTGCCTTGCTTACCGTGGTGTGCACTAATACCTATTGCTGTACATAGTGTATATAGTGTACATAATTCTGTTCTTGCTTGAAGAATAACATAAGTCAAAAGTTTTTCTGCTGTGTTTATTTTGCTCCCTTTACACCCAGGATAACAGGCCTTTGGATACCTGGTTGTAATAACCACCTGAGTATGACGAACTGTTTTTGACTTCTTAGCGACCTAATTCATGTCTGCATAAATAATTCACTACGGCTGTAACCAGATATAAACATGTACAGAGTTCATTACCACCAACTTGTTTAGCTATCAAAACTTAGCGGTCTCTATGTTTTGACTACCGCCCACAAGATGGGTTTGGGGTGCATAATATATTTAAATGCATCACTAACATCTACCTGTGTCACTATCTAGTTCCTCCTCTTCTCAGACTGGCAACCCTATCGAAGCCTTTGAGTATTTTGTACGTAGTAATCAAGTGTCTAACTTTTCTCTTCCAGGCTGCAAGTCAGTGTGTACTCACTGTGGTTGCAGGGGTCGAGTCCCAGTTCCTGGCCCCCGCCTCTTCATTGGTAGCTACTAGGTCCCGCTCCCTGAGCTTTATTGTGTACTCACCTAATTGTGGTTGCAGGGGTCGAGACTCAGCTCCTGGCCGCGCGTGCGTGTGTGTGTGTGTACTCACCTAATTCACATAATTGTGGTTGCAGGGGTCGAGACTCAGCTCCTGGCCCTGCCTCTCTTCACTGACCGCTACTGGGTCCTCTCTCTCCATGCTCCATGAGTTTTATCATACCTTGTCTTAAAACTATGTATGGTTCCTGCCTCCACTACATCGCTTGCCAGACTATTCCACTTCCTAACAACTCTGTGGCTGAAGAAATACTTCCTAACATCTGAGTCTTCAGCTTCCAATTATGACCCCCTGTTTCTGTGTCCCATTTCTGGAACATCCTGTCTCTGTCCGTCTTGTCTATTCCACGCAGTATTTTGTATGTCGTTATCATGTCTCCCCTGACCCTCCTGTCCTCCAGAGTCGTCAGACCGATTTCCCTTAACCTTTCTTCGTAGGACATTCCTGTATGTGTGTGCATGTGCGCGCGTGGGTGTATGTACAAGTGTTTGTGTGTGTGACAGTGCCTGGTCCTTGGGATCACGTTGATAGTTCCCTGACCCACTCTTCATTTGTTCCTTTTCCTTTATCACTGCGAGTCATCCTTTGTTTGCATCAGTCAAACACAGCAGCCAACATCTGTTGGTCAGATTTCTTCGGATTAAAAAGCTAGACGACTCCTAATAAATAACCAACCTTTTGATCTACAAGATTTCATTATGCTGAAAATGGTATAAAATACCGACAATTTGACGAGTAATATAATAAAGATACCTAACTGTTGCACATGTATCTTATTCATTAAAATTTCGTTAAACGAAACTAGGTCCAGTACAGGAGTGTGTGCCGAACTGTATACAATACGCGATGTATATCTCAGTGTATAGGGAGCATCAGGTCCGCATCTCTGTGTATATGCGCAGAGGGAGCATCAGGTCCGCATCTCTGTGTATATGTGCAGAGGGAGCATCAGGTCCGCATCTCTGTGTATATGTGCAGAGGGAGCATCAGGTCCGCATCTCTGTGTATATGTGCAGAGGGAGCATCACAGTCCGCATCTCTGTGTAATATGTGCAGAGGAGCATCAGGTCCGCATCTCTGTGTATATGTGCAGAGGAGCATCAGGTCCGCATCTCTGTGTATATGTGCAGAGGAGCATCATCAGGTCCGCATCTCTGTGTATATGTGCAGAGGGAGCATCAGGTCCGCATCTCTGTGTATATGCGCAGAGGGAGCATCAGGTCCGCATCTCTGTGTATATGCGCAGAGGGAGCATCAGGTCCGCATCTCTGTGTATAGCGCAGAGGGAGCTATCAGTCCGCATCTCTGTGTATATGCGCAGAGGAGCATCAGGTCCGCATCTCTGTGTATATGCGCAGAGGGAGCATCAGGTCCGCATCTCTGTGTATATGCGCAGAGGGAGCATCAGGTCCGCATCTCTGTGTATATGCGCAGAGCTGGGTATCAGTGAATATATAATACGTTAGGTACTTTAACTAACGCTAGTGATAAACACTTTAAAACAAGCCTAATGCTGGTATTAGACGCTAGCTATCCTAACGCTGGTATTCGATGCTGACTAGCCTAACGCTGGTAGTAAATGCTAACTAGCCTAACGCTGGTAGTAAATGCTAACTAGCCTAACGCTGGTAGTAAATGCTAACTAGCCTAACGCTGGTAGTAAATGCTAACTAGCCTAACACTGGTAGTAAATGCTAACTAGCCTAACGCTGGTGTTAAACGCTAACCCAACACTAGATTTAAGACACATCAACACTGGTGTTGACACACCCCCAACACTGGTGTTAAGGCACCCCCAACACTGGTGTTAAGATACCTCAACACTGGTGTTAAGACGCCCCAACACTGGTGTTAAGACACCTCAACATTGGTATTAAGACACCCCCAACACTGGTGTTAAGACACCCCAACAATGGTGTTAAGACACCCCCAACACTGGTGTTAAGACATCCCCAACACTGGTGTTAAGACACCCCCAACACTGGTGTTAAGACACCCCAACACTGGTGTTAAGACACCCCAACACTGGTGTTAAGACACTCCCAACACTGGTGTTAAGACACCCCAACACTGGTGTTAAGACACCCCAACACTGGTGTTAAGACACCCCAACAGGTTTAAGACACCCCCAACACTGGTGTTAAGAAAACCCCAACACTGGTGTTAAGACACCCCAACATGGTGTTAAGACACCCAAACACTGGTGTTAAGACACCCCCAACACTGGTGTTTAAGACACCCCCAACACTGGTGTTAAGAAAACCCAACACTGTGTTAAGACACCCCCAACACTGGTGTTAAGACACCCCAACACTGGGGGTTAAGACCCCAACATGGGTTTTAAGACATCCCCCAAAAGTATCAAGACACCCCCAAAAATGGTGTTAAGAGCCTCAACACTGGTGTTAAACACCTCAAATGGGTTGACACCCCCCCATGGGTTAAGCCCCCAACACTGGTGTTAAAACACTCCCAACACTGGTGTTAAGACACCCCAACATGGTGTTTAAAA
>NC_069413.1:11700209-11791004 GCF_026875155.1 Cherax quadricarinatus | reverse complement strand
TAAAAAAAGGAACAAAAAAGTGGGGTAGAAAAAAAGGGAAGGCCAGGTGTAACCCAAAAAAATTGTAAACCCCCCGGCACATCCAATCGGAAATGTCCTACGAAAAAGGTTAAGGGAAATCGTCTGACGACTCTGAGGACAGAGGTCAGGGAGACATGATAACGACATACAAAATACTGCGTGGAATAGACAAACGACAGAGACAGGATGTTCCAGAAATGGGACCCCAGAAACAGGGGTCATAATTGGAAGCTGAGACTCAGATGTTAGAAGTATTTTCTTCAGCCCAGAGTTGTTAGGAAGTGTAATAGTCTGGCAAGCGATGTAGTGGAGGCAGGAACCATACATATTTTAAGACAAGTATGATAAACTCATGGGAGCATGGAAGAAGGACCCAGTAGCGGTCAGTGAAGAGAGGCAGGGCCAAGAGCTGAGTCTCGACCCCTGCAACCACAATTATGTGAATTAGGTGAGTACACACACACACACACACACACACACACAACACCACACACACACACACACACACACACGCACACGCACACGCACACACGCACGCGCGGCCAGGAGCTGAGTCTCGACCCCTGCAACCACAATTAGGTGAGTACACAATAAAGCTCAGGGAGCGGGACCTAGTAGCTACCAATGAAGAGGCGGAGGCCAGGAGCTGGGACTCGACCCCTGCAACCACAGTGAGTACACACTGACTTGCAGCCTGGAAGAGAAAAGTTAGACACTTGATTACTACGTACAAAATACTCAAAGGCTTCGA
Source organism: Cherax quadricarinatus (assembly GCF_026875155.1). Taxonomy (NCBI): domain Eukaryota; kingdom Metazoa; phylum Arthropoda; class Malacostraca; order Decapoda; family Parastacidae; genus Cherax; species Cherax quadricarinatus. The sequence continues at coordinate 11,790,232 of NC_069413.1, read as the reverse complement.
TAGGGTTGCCAGTCTGAGAAGAGGAGGAACTAGATAGTGACACAGGTAGATGTTAGTGATGCATTTAAATATATTATGCACCCCAAACCCATCTTGTGGGCGGTAGTCAAAACATAGAGACCGCTAAGTTTTGATAGCTAAACAAGTTGGTGGTAATGAACTCTGTACATGTTTATATCTGGTTACAGTCGTAGTGAATTATTTATGCAGACATGAATTAGGTCGCTAAGAAGTCAAAAACAGTTCGTCATACTCAGGGTGGTTATTACAACCTAGGAATCCAAAGGCCTGTTATCCTGGGTGTAAAGGGAGCAAAATAAACACAGCAGAAAAACTTTTGACTTATGTTATTCTTCAAGCAAGAACAGAATTATGTACACTATATACACTATGTACAGCAATAGGTATTAGTGCACACCACGGTAAGCAAGGCAGAATAGAAGCCACTAGAGAGCAGACCGTGCTTCAACCAGCTCTAGAATGGGAATGACAATGACAGACAGATGTGTGGTACGCACAACACCTCTGCGATTGCCAAAACCATCTCATTGGCTGGAACCTGGGTACTGATCGAACGACGGGGCCCCATCGTCGACCCTAGTACTGGTTCGCTGGTTGGGGGAGATAGCCTTTCAATGAGGGTGTGTACATGCGCCGAATGAAGGTTACGTACTCTTTGCATGCCACAGTGGTTAAGAAGTAGAACGATCTGGATGACGAAGTGATAGAGAAAGGTTTCATACACAGTTTTAAGTGTGGGTGTGTAGAATAAGTAACAGCATACCATGGATGCTTCCATAATGTAAATATAATGATAAATAGTGTAGCAACACACTGTGGGTGTTCCACAATGTAAATATTCAGAATAGGGCAGCTGAGGGACTGATTACCTCGTCTTCTGCTGTCTCCAGTTTCAGAATAAAGTTACCCAGGCGTTGCACAAGTCATATTGATGTACATCACACTTGCAAAGCCAGTGCTTCTCTATTCTTTCTAAAACACAAATTAATCCAACCTGAATCCATTGCTACGAGTTCATGACTTACACCAGTATCTGTTGTCATGAAGAATTATACACATGTGCAACATCTGGGTATCTTTATTGTAGACGTTTCGCCAACCAGTGGCTTTATCAATACAAGGACATAATGTGAAGTATATACAAAAGACGAGATAATGAGTCCCTCAGCCCATGAGGTGAAGAGCGCCGTAGTCTTGAAGACTACAAGGCTGAGGGACTCATTACCTCGTGTATTATGTATACAACTTGTAAAACCCTTCACATTATCTCCATTTATTGTATTGATAAAGTCACTGTATGGCGAAACTTCTACAAATTAAAGATACCCAGATGTTGCACATGTGTAATTCTTCATCTTGTCGGTATACCACTGATACACAGGTTATGTCTTAACTACTGACTTAACTATAGCATGGAATTGCGTCACAAGGCACCATAGCATCTATGAAGGAGAACACAGATGTGGATATTTCTTTTTTGTTGTCTGGGAGACTGAGGGCACCTTCATAGTTTTCCAATATGTTTGTAAATTGATTTAAATATTTCTTCAGTCAGGTGAGCAGCAGTTAAAAAATTCGTAAGTAATAAAGATAACTGGTAAGATACTAGGCATGAATATTAGCAATTTTTTATTGGATATTTTTTGTGTAAGTTATCATATACTTTTGCAGCTATTTAATTTTAAACATTTCCATTAAAGGTATTTTTTAATATAGCGACCAAAGTGTGGGATGCTATGGGATTTTAGTGCATAGTTGTAGTACATACACTAGTTTACAATTATTGTTTGCCCTAAATGCATTGTATACTCCTGGTTTACTGTGTGCCTAACAATCTTTTATTACATGTAAAACTACATTGGCCTTGTACAGCATTAAAAGACATAAAAAAATGAATTTGAAGTTATCAGTTATCGTCAGTATTCCCCTGGTATCTAACATACTGGATTTACCTGGTGGATTATGACACAGGTGCAACAGTTGCGTATCTTTATTGTTGAAACATTTAGCCTACACAGCAGGCTTCTTCAGTCGTAGATACAGAGGCAGCAGGTGTAGTAAAATGATGATGAACTCAATCAGCCTTGGAGAAATAGTATTTGAGGTGATCAGTCCATAAGACTGGAGAAGAGAGACTGACCACTTCATATCTCCTCTACCACACCTGCTGCCTGTGACTGAGGAAGTCTGCTGTATGTGTGAGTGTGCGAAACGTGTCAACAATAAAGATTCCAACTGTTGCACATGTCTTAATTATTTTGTCGGTATTTTATACCATTTTCGAGACTTCCTGGGTTGTAAGGAACATTAATCATTGCAGCGTGGAAGAGACGGTGCTCATAGCAAGTATGGTTGTGACTCCCTGACATCATTAACCCATGATGGACCGTCATCAACTGAACCCTAGTGAGGGTGTTGCCCAAGACGGGGAGGGAAGTGGAGGAACACCCGATGCCACGCCCACCACCACCGGGGGAAATGGAACGAAAAGTCGAACAAAACACCCCCCCGGGGGTGAAGTTTCAAGACAGTACCCGAGATGTCTGCGCAGGTGTGTGTATGTTGTCTCTCTCCTCCATAATTCAAATTCAAATTCAAAGTTTATTCTCTATAAGGATTACAATGCTGAGTTTACAGAAATTTGGTTATTGTTTGGTTTACATGTAGTAAAATTGTGATTACAGAGTGTACCACTAGAACGCTTAGCATGGCTAGGCATTTCGGGCATACTTAGTTTTATTCTTAATTGTAAAATATTACAAATTATGAGGTAAGTTGGTATTATGGCTAAGTGACTAAATACTAGTTTGTGTGTTTAGCAATGTGAATGCTTTTGTTTTGGCACAGTACATAGTTTCAGTATTGGAGTATCACAGGATTCATTATTTTAAGACTGAGATTAATATTTCTGTTTATGGTCAAATGAGTGAGTGAGTGTAAGTGTGAACCACCAGGTGGTATTCGTGTAGTTAGTTGACGGGGTGTATCAGGGAGATAAGATGTTTTCTAATGGTAGTTTTGAAGGTGATGAATGTGTCTGCAGTTCTAGAGTTCTCAGGTAGGGTATTCCAGATTTTAGGGCCTTTGACATACATTGAATTTTTGTAAAGGTTTAGTCGGACACGGGGAATGTCGTTAGAGATGTTTGTGTCTGGTGTTATGCCTGTGGGTTCTGTCACAACTATCAAGAAAGCGTTTTTGGTCAAGGTTGATATTTAGAGTTTAAGGTCCTGTAGATATAGATTGCACAGTAGTAAGTGTGGATGTACTGAACTGGGAGTAAGTTTAGATCTATGAAGAGTGGGGGGGTGTGTTGCCAGGGATGGGATTTAGTGATTATTCTTACTGCAGCTTTTTGTTGGGTTATTATTGGCTTTAGGTGTGTTGCTGCAGTTGATCCCCAAGCACAAATAGCATAGGTGAGGTATGGATAAATAAGTGAGTGGTATAGTGTGAGAAGGGCATTTTGCGGCACGTAGTATCGTATCTTGGAGAGGATCCCAACCGTTTTGGATACTTTTTTGGCTATATGCTGGATTTGGGTGCTGAAATTCAGGTTGTTGTCAAGGTATAAGCCTAGGAATTTTCCCCATTATTTCTGTAATTAGAGTGTTGTCAATCTTAATGTTAATTTGTGCATCTCCTGCTCTGCTACCAAACATAATATAGTAGGTTTTGTCAGTGTTAAGGGTAAGTTTATTGGCTGCCATCCAAGTCGATATTTTAATCAGCTCCTCATTCACAATGGTGTTGAGGGTGGCAAGATTAGGGTGAGAGATGACATAAGTCGTGTCATCAGCAAAGAGAATGGGTTTCAGGTGTGGGATACGTTTGGAAGGTCATTGATGTATATGAGGAAGAGCAGGGGACCAAGGACACTTCCCTGCGGGACTCCAGTATCAAGTGGCCGTGTTGCTGATGCTGTGTCTTTAATGGTGACGTACTGATACCTATTAGTAATGTAAGATTTGAAATAAGCAAGCGCATGGCCTCTTATACCGTAGTGATCAAGTTTGTGGAGTAGGATGTCGTGGTCTACTGTTCAAAGCTTTTCTTAGGTCAAAAAAATTCCTGTGGATATTCCTTATTTCCAATGCTGTAAAGCAGATCTAGCATTTTATGATTGCATCATAGTGCTTTTATTTTTCCTGAATCCAAACTGCAGGGGTTGAGTATGTTTTGAGCCGTTATAAATGAATACAGTCTCCTGTGCACGAGTTTCTCAAAGATATTGGATAGCAATGGTAAGTTAGATATTGGCCTATAGTTGTTTAAGTCTGTAGGGTCACCACCTTTATGTATTGGTGTAACCCTTGCTGTCTTGAGTAGTTTCGGGAAGGTGCTAGTCTCTATTGACTTGTTAAATTCCGCACCACATTACCTTTTTTCCTGTGACCAATAATAATTTTTTTTTATATTTTTATTAGAAACCTTACAAAAGTACAAAGGATGCATAATAATAGTACAGTAATACAAAACATTCTTTTGTGCTACTAGTACCAGGTTATTCCTGGCGGTAACAAGTATTATAACATCTTGTTATAGCAAACAATACACGCTAAGACAAACCTCACTAAAGTATAACAGTCATTAATAGTTGCCGCCAAGCCATTGTACCCACAGAAAACACACCAAAATGAAACTTTACATAGTTTAACAATATAAAATGAATACCTGACATGTCCTATTACAACAAAAAATCATACAAATGTACAACATCACAAGATTACTAAAGTTGAAATTTTCACACATGACTAAAACCATCACCACCTTTAACACACAATATATGTACTACACATATCATGTCAGTAAAGTAAAAAGACCCTAACCAAAGCTACCATAACTACAAAACAAAACAAAACCCTAACATACCCGCTATGACAGGGTACAGAGTATTGGTAAGTTATGTTACATTATATCCTAACCAATAGGAATTCGGAAGGAACGTATGATTCCTTATGCACAATAACCATAGAGAAACAGTATTTTAATATTATTAATATGTTAAACCCTCAAGTACAATAATTCTGATACAGAAAACAAAACATACATGTAACATACAATAATAAAATAACCCAAAACAAGTTTCTATAACAAACCTCGGCACATTAAAGGGTTTAAAACCAAACCCTATACGTAATTAAACCTCCCACATATGTATATAAACCGAAAATCTTGTCCACAAGACTTTTTTGGTATAACCCCATAAAAACATGGTATAAACCCAAAACCTATACACACTTAAAATTTTTCACATAGAACCTTCATCAGACAATAAAAGTTAAACATAATACAAGAGAAGTAATAAGGATAAGGCCGCTGTAATTTGCCAGTCCAAAAAGAACTGACACGTATCTCAGAAAATTTTTTGTTGAAACCAACTTGCCAATCTAATTACTTAAAAACGAGATCCTAAGGGCTCGGTATCCTGGCTATCAAGGAAATTTTAAACACAGTGAACATAACCATCAGGCTTAGAAATTTAACCCTGGAAACCACACTTATATCTCACTATGACAAACATTCTCGTGAAACATTGCGTACCATCCATACCTAATTCTCACTACCTCCTCTTACACACGACATAAGCTCCGAGAGAAAAAACAAAAATAAAACCCCACCCCCCTTTACATCCCCCCATAAGGAGACCACTCCTTTGTCCATCCTCAGGACCCGACAAATGGAACCCACAGTGAGGTTCCTATAACCTTCCGGGAAAACTTTTTTCCCAGGACGCACCCATAAACCAGCATATTCCTACACTTCGTCCTATAGAATCTAGCCGCCAACGCTTTTGTCCTCGTATCACCCCTTAATCCCCCATTCCCCATGAGATATCCAGATAATCTACTATGATATACATTATAGCCCTTCCAACATCCTAGGCACTCCCTTACATCTGTAGTAAAACCCTTAAAAGCGGCAAAACGACCCCCCCCCAACAGTCTGATAACCCCACCCATCCATGATCTCACCCCCTCCAAGGAGGTACAAAAGAAGACCACATGAAACGCCGTTTCAAACATCACCACAAAACTGACAAAAAGCCTCTTCCACAAACCCCATACAAACGTAACGCCTCCTTGGAAGCCAAAAACCCCATGATAAAACGATACACTAATTCTCTTACTCTAGCCGGTATCCGAAGCTTACTAAAATCTTTCCAAATAACCCCCCAATCATACGTTGGATACACGGCTACCCCTTGCATAATTCCCTGACCTTTCACTACCCTCACCAACCTTTCACTTTGATGTTAATCCACCTGTTGCACTGTCAATAAAAATCTCAACATATCTTCACAAAACCTCAATTCCTTCCCACTCCACCATTTACGTGCCTCCTCCATAACTCTTCCTACTTTAGCGCCCCTCACACCCCCTTCCCTTATATACCTCCGCTTGATATATACAGCCATTACTCTGTCCTAAAGGCAACAAACCTAAACCCCCTCTTCGAACATCTGTCATAACTACCTCCTTACTTAACCATGCCCTCCCAAATTCCCACACAAACTTCAGCACCCTCCTCTGCATTTCCACAATATCTCGTACCTCTAAGGGAAAAACCTCTGCCACCACCCATACCTTGCTATAGACAAGTGAATTTACCGCCACTACCCTCTGATGTAAAGCTAAGTCCCTCGCACTTAAACCTCCTAGTCTACTTAAAACCTTACCCGTGACAGACTCCAAATTTACCCTTCTGCATGCCTGCACTTCCGCCATATACCATATCCCACATACCCTGATTCTGTCAACCACTGTCCATCCTAACCCCATCCCCAAGCCCCCCCCTATCCAATTACCGACCTCTAATAACCTTGATTTCACCGTATTAACTCTCATTCCGGTATTCATACCAAACATCTGAATCACTCTACCCACCCTCCTTAACTCCTCCTTACCCCGTAGCAAAACAGTAGTATCATCCACATCCCCAAACGATGCCCCTTTGCACCCCCCCTCCATCTCCTGTTTGTCCATCACCCTTTTAAACAGACTCATAAAAAGGAGTCGACACACGCAAAGAGAAGCTGTGACATGGGACAGCCCTGCCCAAACCTCTCTCCATGGGTACACTTTCACCCAACCTCCCATTGACCTGTACCCTCACCTCTGCCTCAGCATAAGGGGTATTCACCCACCTCACTACCCCCTCCCGAAACCCCAACCTCTCTAAGCAAACCCCTAAGAAATCTCTGTCCACGCAATCATATGCATTCCCCCCAATCTAAACCTAGTTTCCCCCTCCCGTACATCTCTCTAGAAAACCCCTAATCAAACCATGTTGCCATCCTCTTCCTTCTTCCCGGAATTCCCAACTGCCCCCTAGTAACACTAAACCCAACACTTTCCTCATTCTGTTCCCCAAAAACCTTAGCAAAATCTTTGTAAATCCGAGCACATTAACGTAATCGCACGGTAATCATTCAAAACCGGCATTCCTTCTTTTTGGGGCCTAAAACCGTGACACCCGTTCTTTGCGATTTCCCCATCCTCCCACTACTTAACATACAATTCAAAACCCCACACCAGACAATGCCGTACACTCCCCCAATGACACCTATAAAAATCGTTGTGTATGCGTCTATGCCTGGGGTTTTACCCTGGCACATCCCAAAAAACTGCCTCCTCCACCTCCTCTACACCAATACTACCCTCGAGCTGTCACTGTCCTGCTCACTTAATACCCTTTATTAAACCCTTCATCCCCAAAAGGGTCCTCACCCACTCCCCTGCCACCCTCCTCCATTCTCCCTAAACCAAAAATCTGCATACAACTAATATTTTCCGGGGTGGATAGGCCTTGACCCTCCTAAAAAGCCACCCCCCCTGTACCTGCCTCAATATACGCCAAGGTGGTTTTCCCCTGCCGTTCCGTAAACCTCCTTAATACAAAACCCGAGGGCCTATCCCCCTTAAAACATCCTCCAAACCCCCCGCCTAACCGAATTGCCCCAAATTTTTCATTGTGAATTTCTGCCAACCTATTTCGCAAACGTTCCATGTCCTCACTCCACCCCACCCGTTCCTCTGCATAACAGTCATTTAACTGACCCTCAAGATAATTTGTAGACCATAGCTCCACCTCGCCATCTCCTTACCCGTACTTTAAAAAATTCGCGATTTAAAACTTTAGCCCTCATTTCCCACCAATCCAGCAAATCCATTTCCCATATTCCTATCTCTCAAAAGGATTTCCACCAATCTTCAAAACCTGTAGGGTCACCCTCGCCCCTAAGTAGCCTCACATTTAATTTCCAGTATCCTGCATAAACTCTCACTATCCATCTACCCTCAAATCTGCTATAACAGCACGATGATCAGAAAAACCCACATCGATCGTCCTCCCCTCTCCACACCTATCCCCTGCCTAACATAAACCCTATCTAACCGTCCCTCATATCCTCTACAATAAAAGTGTGCTCCACTCCATATCCCCTACTTCCCCACATTTTACCATCCAACATCTCGCAAAACATCCCCAAAACCCCCAAAACAAAACCCTCCCCCCCTGGGAACCACATCACCATTCCTAATGACACAATTCCAATCCCCACCAATCACCGTAAAAGCAGGTAAACCTCTCAAGTGATATACCAGAACATCGCGTACAAAATCCACCTTCACTCTAGCGTTACTAGTTGCTTGGCATGTACACATCCCAAAAACTAACCCTCCGGGTCCCCCAAAACCCTCCCCCCCCTCCTCCCAACCCAGGATACGCAAAGGACTGGTCTCCTTTACCGCCACAGCCACACCTCCTTTCAACCTCAAAGCATCACTGGTAAACAACCTATAACCTTTCAACAAAAACCCTACATCCTAATCTATGGTTATGTACCTGCAAAAACAGACTAAATACTAAATCTCCTCAAAACCCACTCTAACCATACCCTCTTGACCTCGTTTTAAGACCGTTTACATGGAAAGTTACCCCACCTGAATTTTACAAGAATGGCGGCTTACCCCTGTGCCGCGGAGGCTTACTTGGTCCTCCTTCATAGGTCTCGGCCTTCTCTATCAATCCCCCTTCCTGCCCTCCAACCCCTCCTTGTCCCTTCCCGCCCAGCTTCCCCTTGCCCCCCCCCTCCTCCCGGACTTGCCGTTTTCTACCACAGCTGCCCACATCTTCTTCCCAGGGCCCCTGCGCTGGTGGAGGACTCGTCCAGTCTGATGCCCCCCCTGATCTCTTGTGGGAGCTACCCTCTACCACATATCTTCTGCAACCACATCTTCTTGATGGACCCCACCACACATTGCTCTCCTTTCGAACCTCCTCAAGTCTTCCTTACCCCCCTTCTGTTCATCCATCACCTTGACATCACCTGACCTCGCATCACTTTCCCCACCAGCTCAAAACTCTTCCAAAAAATCCTGCAGCACGCCTCCAAAATCCCTTCCTGAGCTGAATCTGTAGTACCTAACGGTCTGTCTGACAGCGATATTCCCTCCCCCCCCGTTTCCACTGGTAGTGTAACACACGTCTCCAAAACCACCTCTGCTCTGTCGACCTCCTCACTCCATAGGCCTTTACCCCGGCTTTCCACTTCACCCATCATAAAGTCCGCGGCTTCTAATGGCGTATCCTCAGAAGCTGTTCCTGACGCCTAGGGCCCTATCTCCTGGGGCATTGTGCCACCATGTGCTCATAAGTCACATAAACGGCACGTCTTCCTCTGCCCCGCATAGTGTACAAAAACCTGTGTTCTATGGCTATGCAATGTGACATATGATGGTATCGGGCCCCCCAGGGTCTTTTTCAGTGTGAAGGATCCAGCCCCCCTCGTAAGGGGCCCCCCCTCCACATTCCCATGCTCCCGATGTACAGTCCCAAACCCTGAACACATTTTGTACGTAGCTGTTGCCTCAAAAGGAAATTTCCTTCCCTTCACCCAAGTAAAATATTTTGAACACATCAACAATTTCCACGCCGAATTGATACTCGCCCCCTTTCTTAAAATTCGTCGCAGGTTTAGGAGAAGTCAGCTCTCAACTTCACGAAGACCCTTGAATCCCATAAAGGCCACCCCCATAAAATTCATTGGGATCCTAACATCCCTAAATGCTGCTTAAAGATCTCAAAACCAGCTCATGCAACAATTTAGCGCCGGTTCATTGGGTCCGCATCTTGTGCTAATGCTATTTTTTTCCTCACCAGGGGGCGTGCAAGAGAAACGTAGAAGCTCCTCTCTCCCCGCAGGTCGAGGACAATCCCTGTACCAAAAAATTTAAGTAGTGTTCCTTCCTTGGACGAAGCAAGGGCTACTCATTCCCTAAGTATTTACCCCCATAGGGGTTTTTAGTGCTTCATGCTAGTGTATTCACGTTAAAAATTTTTATTTTTCCCCCTTTATAAACTTAGGGGTGTTGTTGATGTACTTTTACAGGGGTTGGTGCGGGAGGGTTCCTGGGGTCCACTGTCTCCACGGGGTGGGGACGGAGCGGCACCACTTACTCACCCCCCTCACCCCCCACCTACGGCGCCCCCCCCTGCATTTCTCACACCTAACCTACGCTGGTTACTACTAAGGCCCTAGTAAACAGCTCGCTTTCTCTCTCTCTCCTCTCCGCTGTATAGCCCCTTTGGCTTAGCGCTTTTTTTGATTATAAAAATAATCTCCTCCTCCCCCTCCCCCTTTCAAACACACAGGGCAGGGGCTAGAATCGATCCCTGCAACCCCAATTTGGGGAGTACACACCGTACTCTCCCAAAAAGGACTTATGAAAGGCAAATTTCCCCTTTAAAAAAAGAAAATTTTCAAAAAAAAAAAAAAAAACTGAAGATTTAAATTTACTTTTAATTTTTTATTGACAGTGATATAAAATGTTTTTTTTTTTTGGGAAAAATTTAAGAAACCCATCTAACTTTAACGTAATTTTTGGTAGCTAATTCAGTTATACATAATCATGATTAATTTAAATTTATTTAAAATTTCTTTAAAAATTTAATGATTATATAATTTTTTTGTTATCTAAACGATTTCCGCGATTAGGCAAAAACAATTTTTATCTGCTAATTTTGGGAAAGTGAACCCTTCCAGATAATATATATTAAACTATTTGTTTTACTTTCTATGTACTTTGTGAATTTTTTTTTCATGTATTTTGTCTTTTTAAAAAAATATATATTAAATATAGGGGGGTGGAGAAAAAATTCTTAAACAGCCTCGGGAGAACCCTTTATTTTCCCCGAAACAAGTTTTTCTTTTCTCTGAGGGAGGGTCCCAGGACAGTTCTAAGGTGGACCCCCCTATTTATATAAATATATATTATATATATTTTTAAATATAATTAATATAATATATAATAAAAATATATATTTATATATATATTAGTATTTTAAATGTCCAATTTGTAAAACTGGTCAATTACAAAACCCTTTAAAATTAAGTCCCCTTCCCCAAAAATTTTCCTTATCTTTAAAGATTATTTTTTTTATTAAATTTAAATTTAAAAAATTTTTAATTTGCACCAAAAGAAACTTTAAAAAATCACCCAACCTTATTATAACAAGAACAATTTTTTTAGCCAACCCAACAAAAAATTTTTTTAGATTTGTTTACAATAATTTAATACTAAACAAACACAGTGAAATATATTTTATTCGTTAGGTTCAGATTGATTTTTGCGAAATTATTGCATACACAAATTTTCACTTGTCCTATATGGCAAGATGAGCGTTGCTATTTAAGCCAAGATCGCAAGTTCTGCCTATTCGGCAGACATATATATATATATATAATATATAATTTTCGTGCCGATAGACAGAAATTGCCATCTTGGCTTAAATAGCAACGCTCATCTTGCCATATAGGACAAGGATAAATTTGTGTATAGTAAATAACGCCCCAAAAACATTCTGAACCTAACGAAAAAAATAAATTTGACTGTGTTTGTTTAGACTAATATGTAACGTATTTAAAATATATTTAGTGGGTTAGGCTAAAATAATTTGCTCTTGTTATAATAAGGTTAGGTAAGTTTCTAAGATTCTTTTGGTGCAAAATTAAAAATTTTACATTAACATTAATGAAAAAAAAATATCTTTAAACATATAAGAGAAAAATTTTAGAAAAGACTTAATTTTAAATGAGTTATTGCTAATTGACCAGTTTTACATATTCACACGACATATATATATATTATATATATATATATATATATATAATATATAAAATTATATATATATATATATATATATATATATATAATATATATGCAATAAGATCACAGTAAACAGGTGATTTCAGAATATTGCAAAACAACCACTCTGAAAGAAAAGAGAAATGTGAGTAGTCCACGAAAGCGCTTGAATTTCTCTATTCTTTTCAGAGTGGTTGTTTTGCATATATATGTATATATTATATATATATAATATATATATATATATATATAAATATATTATATATATATATATATATATATAATATATATATATATATAATAAATATATTTATAATGTAATGAAGAAACAGGTATCGTCATAACAGGATAATAAGCATATTTCGCCCACAGGACCAGTGGTTGACGGGCGTGAACTGAGTCAGGTGGGTGGCGGCGGGGTTCACCGCCGCTAGTGGGTTGGACAGCCGCCCAGCTCCTTACCGCCCTACCACACTCGCTACCCACACCACCGCCTCATACCCCATCTACCCCACCCTTAGTAATTCACATTTTACACTATTCCCCGTGCTTTTACTCTTACAATAACGATCATAAATTAAGTTATAGTAGTAGTAGAGAGAATAATATCTAAATATAAAGAATAAAGTATAAATTTTTACCATTTTAAGATTCACGGGAGAGGATGGGCAGGAATGTGGAACTCTCTGTGATGGTGAATTTGTTAGCTGCCCTGGCTAATAACCCACGGTGTCGGAGGCAATCCATGGGGCACCTCCTGGAGGAACGGTAGTAACACCTCCCTGGCTTCATACTGCGACCATCACCCTCCCTCACCCACCAACATCCTGCATACACTCTCACACACTTACTGTCCCCTTGTTTGGGTCTTCGGCCTACACCCCCCTCTGTTCTCATGGTATTGTATTAACTAAATTTAATATTATTATTAATATAAATATTATAATTATTATTATGTATCTTTGACGAGTAACCTTCAAGAGGCTGATTGTATATTTCTTTGTTTTCAAACTTCTTCCATTTTTTCGCTCATAAATCTAAACGCCTTAACCATATCGATTCAATTTTTTTGTCAGCGATCATTTACGATAACGAGGACCAGATTCTGGAACAGTTTGGTATGTTCTTGTGCCCATTTGGCGAAGTTTTTGATCACATTCCCAGCATACAGTAACTGTCTCTCATAACTTCCAAAAATCTGTGCCTTATTTACTATTTTGTAACACCCTGGGGAAGGCTGGAAGTACCCTACTGTACGAATATCGGTATGAAAATATAAAAAAAGTACGGTACGAAATTACGGTAATTTAAAACAAAAAAACGGTTATGTGGAAAAATAAATTTACCTATGTAACTCATAAGATATCATACCAGTAAATGGAAACAAAGATACTTATTCTTTATCAAGGTTACAGAGAACAAGTAGGACTTTAGGATACTTAGGTTGCAATAAATGTCCTCCTTTGATACCTACATAAATCTATCTCTCCACAAGTCACTCTGGACCTATATTAATTTCAAATGAATCTACATCACCAGGATTCTGGTAAAAACATAATTAAATATGTACTTAATTAAATTAAAATGTGAATACATATACATTAAAGGAGAAATTATAATAATAAGACTCACCAATTTAGTCTGGAGATTACAGTGTCATACACAAAACCCCCCTGCCTAAATTTATGAAGAAAATACTGGCAGAATTTCATCACAAAATAGACATGACTAGCTGGGGTTCCTGAAAGCTGTCCTGTCCATCTACTTAGTGCTCACCTTTATGCGGACTGCAAATCCCTACAATTTCGGCTCTATTTGAGTTTAAAGCCCAACATAACCCCTAGAGCGACGAAAATTTACACATTCCACTAACGGTGCTTTAAACCACATTCAAAACTATGTCGTCCTCCCCCGTGCTCCGTCAGCCATAGGGCAGCAGAGCTTCCCTGGCGTTGTCCATCTTAAAATACACTTTAGAACATAGTAATATATTAATCAGGAATATTTTACATTATAAAAATATACAGCATAATTTCGGGAAATTATTTTCCCACATGCAGCTGGGCGAGGTCGTTGCTAAACAACTCAAATTACTCCCTTCCTTTAGGAGACATTCCCAACAGTTCTAGCCTGAGTGGCTGTTTTCCTAGTAGGTCTTACTACAATTTTCATCTTCCTGCATCACTTTGGTCAGCGTTACCTTCAATATCACTCGAGTCCGCTTCCCCTAGATTTTCATTTACGTTTGGGTTGAATACCATTTAATACCAAGGGAATCATTATTAATTGTGCGTAAACTTACTGGCCACGACACAACACTTTTGACATTCTGGACTAACACCTTGTGCATCTGTACAGTTGTTAATACTTTGCCCAGAGCCCCAATGTTCAATGTTGTTCAGTATCAATTAACACAATGTCAACATGGTTAAATGTTCTGTCGATTTACTGCCTCTGTCGCACCATAAAAGTGTTCACGCAGTTAAGAAGATATTCCTAATGCCACACATTAGACCATGTATCAATTCATCATTTAATTAATTAACACAACCACGCTGCTCATTGTAATCTTCATCACTTTCCTTCCGATTATCTCAATAGACAGGGGCAGCTTCCATTTTCTTCCACCTATTAGGTGAGAAGGTTTAATCCATCTGCATCAGTGTATCACTCATGTATAGAAGGCCTATTTAATTAAAACGATTCTCTGCCTCCACCAACACCGCACAAAATTTCCTCCAAATTAATTCTCTTCGAGTAGTACTTTACGGAGACACCTCTTTCACTGTGCCTATCAATCTTTTGGTAACAGCCCCCCTGCCAAGGGCTCTAGGAGTAATAAAATTTCAGTACACCTTCGTGGGATAACAGAGATTGAACCTCGTAAACGTCTATTTAATTCTATCAAGTGTTGCGCACCCACTACAAAATTTGTGGCAATTATCGAAATCATCAATTTTTGGACAGGATCTCCTAGCTGAAAAATTCTCGAAACAGCTGTATAAACTGTTCTGCAGACAAGCCTGAGCCACTTCTAAATGAACTGCCTAGTAGCAGCACAAGAGAACAAACATAAATAAACACTTTCAGTGGAACACCATCTGAAGTACCGTAAAATGATTGGACCACTAATAGATTACACCTGTTACATCAAATGGTTTCCATTAATTGTACACGCTCCATTGGCAATGGTGGAGGACCGGGTACATATAGGTAGTCTGCATCCACACAGCGACAAATTACACAACTGATATAATCACCCTTTTCACTTTGCCGTCCTTGTGGAAATTCAGAAAGTTTACCCTAATACAATTTTGAGGTATCTTGAAAAACCTCACATGCATTACATTTTATGGGCTTTAACACAATTACAATTTGTTAGATTAGAGTTTTCGGCATAAGATAGGGTGGTTTAGCATAATCACCAAAACAGCATTTTTAACCTTCCTTCTGCATCCTATTACATTGTTTCTTTAAATACAGCCCCAGATTTCACTGTTATGGAACCTTCCAATTTTTCTTTCCATCATAAATTTAATCTCGTTTCCATAAATTTCTTCTTGCACCCTCTTTATCCAATATTCAAGAGGATGTGAAAACTTACATGAGATATTTATCATGTTTAGAAATTTAAACACCAACTTAGTTACATTGATTAGTTTGGGTAAAGAAGAATACTATTTAATATCCTGGCTAAAGAAGGACAAACTAATGGAGCGTGGTCACATAATTCAACAGGAGCAATATATGCCTGTTGTACAGGCCAATTAGCTCTATATACCAACCAGCTCCCGGTCCTTTAAACCATGATACAGCATTTACAAATTTAGCAATAAGGTAAATCTCGAGACAAGAAATCAGCTGGATTCTCCTCCACCAGGTATATGATTAAATGTTAACATATGCTGACACCAAACTATTATACTTCTCCTTGCATCTGATTAATTTCATTGACTCTGTTTTGTACGTACACAATTCTAGCGTTTTCCATTACGAATCCATGTTAGCGATACCACATATCAGACCAAATAACAGTGTTCACAATATTTATCTCCTTCAACTACTATTTCTTATATCATTAAGTTAATTTGACACCTTCATAAATGCTGGTTAATTCCAACTGAGGTAAGTACGTGATGTAATTGGAGACACTTTAGCATTAGACATAAGAGAAATAACACTATTACACTGAAGGTAAGTCAAACTGCTCCTACGCCAATTTTTGCAGCATCACAAAAAAATATGGAGAATATTTTTCCCATCGGATTGGCTGCCTGGCGTGAGACTCCAACATTGGAATTTTTTCATAATCACCAATTAAATCAACCACCTTTAATGAATTCCTCAGGTAGAGTTTCATTCCAAGCACATTAACCTTCCATGCTTCTTGTATTAATAATTCCCTCTTAAATCAAGGGGTGACACTAAGCCTGTGGATCAAAACATTTGGAAACTTCAGCAAGCAAAACTCTCTTATTTAATTTATTGGCACACTGTAATTATTATTTTAACATTAACAAATCTCGCTCAGTATCCACGTTATCCCAATCATTACTATATTTTGCACTTATCTCCAGTAAACTTTACTTATTTGTCCTTTATTTGGACGAATTAACTATTCCATTCCTCAGAGGCCATATTTGCACTTTGCATTATTTTATTAGCTCTCCATAAAGTCATTAACAGTTCCTCTTCATTTTGCTCTTCAGTTGACGTCACCCATGAAATTGTCCACATAAAAGAGGAGAATGCGAGCGCGATACTTTACTCAGTGGACAACCCATACGTTTAAGGTGTGCATTTATCGTTGCTATGAAGTAGGAACGGACTGGATGTGCACCAATAATACGCTCCTATAAGCGAAAGGTTTTCAGAAGACAAAGTGGGTCCACTAGAGATCTCAGTCCATACGAAGCGGGTACAATCACGGTCAGCTCTTGTAAACCCACTCTTAAGGAAAGCATTACATATGTCAGCCGTAAGGGCAAAATGCTTTCACTCTGAAATTTAATAAGATATCTCCTAATATTTCCGACAACGATTGACCAGTTCATCAGTCATTTAAACTAGGACATTTTTTGTACTTTGCGCAACAAATTAAACACAATCCTCAGAGGAGTGGTCCTTAGAATCTTCTTCACTCCGTGATGTGGCAAATCGTGACCATAAATTTGGCTTGCTCAGGAGGTACCTCTTTCTTTAATTTATTAATTAACTGCCACAATTAATAATCATTATAAGGCAGTCACAATTCTGGGTCTTACTCAGTTTGCGGAGCTGAGCCTTTAATTGTCCACATGCCATTCTGTAATTAGTGGCAATTTCTTTAATGTTCAGTCTCCACGAAGTCGTACCCAGTATTGTCCATATTTCAAATTTTACATCTCTCAGGTACTGTACCTGAGTAAAAGAATCGTCTGGACATTGCCTCATTTATATTTATTCCAGTGCTGTCTAATTCCCACAATTTATGCACTGGCTCAACACCAGCCTCTATGGAGAATAATATTGGGCTCGATTTTCATGAGTACGACCCAACAGTGATAGTATTTATAGTTTCCTCGATCATGCATTATTACGAGGAATCCTACCATACATTACATGGCCTCCTGCAGTCATTTAACAGGGTGACACACATTTCTTTACCATACCCATTTACTAAGGAGGCATAATAGTCACTATCAAAAATTATTTATTTGGGCCTACATAATCATCATTTACTCCAGAAGTGCTAAATTTACATTATGGTGAAAGTCCTTTCTGTAGCTTTAACAAACCTACTGTAGATATTTTTCTCATGGAGGTCTATCTACAATTACTGCATTAACATTATTTCTCTCATTGCCTAACCTACGTTACATAAAAACAGAGGATCATACAATTGAGCCCCTTTTTTATCTGAGAGAAAACCAGATAATTTAAGAGCTGATAGGATGCTCCCCATCTTTACTTTCAATCCCATTAAGACAATTAAACATTTTATGCAAGTACGTTGTGATCCCTGTCTAATAATGCAGTTTACATTTTTTTATAATGTTTTTGTTTATCATCAATTTTTACCTGTAACACAGGATAAGCTGCTTCAGCAAAACCATCATTATTAATTAGCAGCAATTTTTACATTAGCTACGTTGTGCAGAATTGTCAACATTATCAATATTTATCAACAATATCAACAGTAGACCCTTACACATGATATATGGTGTCTTCCTTTGTGCACTGATAACATTGGTTAATTTGGCATGACAATCCTTTACATTGTGCAACCTAGACACCTGATACATCTGTCAAGTTTTCTCCAATCTTTCAACTTTTATCATTCCATGAATTGTATGCATGCAATTCTAGAAAAATGAGTAACGCACTTGCAGAGAGACAATCTCTCTTTTTTCTTTGACGATTTCATATTAACTGGCTACTCTTAGGAGAGTACTTAGTCCTCTTACCTTGTGGAGAATCATTAATTTCAGATTCCTGCCTACTTGATAGGTACCTATGCAACACTTTTTAGAAAATGAATTTTTGAATATTAACACTAGGAATAATTTTTTTCCGCTTGTGAAACTTGAAACAGATACCACAGAGGTTTATTATGTGTTGCATCTTTAAGATGAGTTGTAGGCTGGTCTGCAACTGACAATTAATTCTTGAAGACCTATCTTATTTCCTCCAGACCAAAATAACCTTGTAATACTTGTTCGAGAGTCAATCAGGCGTTTTACAGCTAATTTATTCTCTACAATGCACTCATTAACCAGTCTGATTCCTCAGATTACATTATTACTTAAAGTTTTGAGAGTCTCTCCAGTTTAACTCTAAACTGCTGTAAACCTTTTGTAAGTGTGGATCTGGAGTTTTGTAAATTCACAGATGCAATTCACTACATCCAACCTACTTTGTTCTATATTACCATAAGTGACCTTCAACAAGTCAACTGCTTCCCTGTAAGAGTCATCTACATTGGGAAAGGCTTGTATGAGTATGTGAGCATCTCCTCTTATCTGTCCTTTGAGGTAAAATAATTTAGTTACACAGGCTAGGTCACTCCTGTCATGCACAGCCGCTTTAAAAATAGACCAAAACTCCTCCCAATTTTCTCCAGGATTAAATACAGGTAAACATAATTCTGGGAGTTTTGGCAAAGACATATTATTTGTTGGAATAGATTAACTGCCTGGTTTATACCTTTTAATTTATTCAAAGTCTGACTTTTACAAGAAAGAATCTATTCTTCTAATTCATAATACTGGTTAATCATAAGATTTATTTCTGTCTCATCTCCACAATTTACTAACAAATCTCCTTCATATTTTTTATAATATAATTTGTATGAATCATATCTATTCCCTAAAGCATCTAAATACAATTTTAAATCATCAATATTCACAGTTTCTTGAATAATTATTTCGAAACATTTATTGTATGCCTGCAATGATGATTTTTTTGCTCTAAATTCCATGTGTTTGTCATCTACATTAATTTCATCATTTTCACCCATGATGCAATGTATTAAATTCAACTTAATTAATAACACTGATTATGTACTTAATTATGCACTTTATAAAGGTAAATATTACAACTTACCTTGAATAAATCCTAGCTACTTGAGCTTAGCAGTTACATGTAAGGAAATTATAATATAAACTTTAAATATACATTAATAATCTTAGCTACACTTGAGCTTAGCAAAATTATTATTGTAGTAATTATAATCCACAACACATAAGTAAATTTGTGAGCTTAACATCCACCTCCTGTCATTTCACATATAATTAAGTAATTCACTAATTAATGACTTCACTAATTACATCCAGTTCAATCCAAGACCAATGGGCAACTATTGTGGAAAATTAAATTTACCTGGATGTAACTCATAAGATACATACCAGTAAATGGTAAGAAAGATAATTATTCTTTATTAAGGTTACAGAAACAAGTAGGAATTTTAGGACACTTGGGTCGGAAAAAATGTCCTCCTTCGATACCTACTATAATCTATCTCTTCTCAAGTCACTCTGGACTTATATTAATTTCAAAAGAAATATACATCTCCAGGAATTCTGGTAAAAACATTAATATAAATATGTGGACTGTATATTAAATTTAAAATGTGAATACATATACATTAAAGGAGAATTTATAATAATAAGACTCACCAATTAGTCTGGAGATTACGGTGTGTCATACTCAAAACCCCCCCTGCCTAAATTTATGAAGAAAATACTGGCCAGAATTTCATCACAAAATAGACATGACTTAGCTGGGGTTCTGAAGCTGTCCCGTCCATCTACTTAGTGCTCACGTTATGCAGGACTGCAAATCCAACAATTTCGGCTCCTATTTGAGGTTTTAAGCCCAATATAACCCCTAGAGCGACGAAAATTTATGCACATTTCACTAACGTGCTTTTACCACATTCAAAACAATGGCGTCTCCCCCGTGCTCGTCAGCGCAGAGCTTCCATGGCAGTTCTCTTCTTTAAAACACACTTTAGAACAATAGTAATGTATTAATCAGGTATATTTACATTATAAAAAATATACGGCTTAATTTTGGGAAATTATTTTCCACAACGGTATTTAACAGGTACGAAATCGGAAAAACAAATACTGTACCGTACCAGCAGCCTCTTTCCTTGGTAGGTTGGGTAAAGTACTACAGTGGATCAAGGAAAATTTATCAGGAAAGAATACTGAGTAAATATCTAGGTTAGGTTTGTCAGGAAACAGGACAAGTGTTTCCTGACGCGGGTCATTTGACCGAGGCCTTCCACTGGTTTACCGTTCCACCCATTTAAAAATTATGATTATGATTATAACCATTTGTTACCTCGTCCCCTGCCTACCTTTCATCAACAAGTTTACCCTCTATGGTGTTGCAGGTGTGGGCAGCTGTCTTATCTTCACACTCGGCATCCCTTACCTGGACGATGCTGTTAGCAAGCAAGAGTCACCTCTCTACCTTGGTAAGTCCCTTCCTCTCCACCTCAATAAAACTTTGGAATTTTATCGTTTTTGAGCTCTCATTCTTAGGAGAGATTGTCAATCGCTTGCAAGTCAAACTGCTAATATAATAACGTAATAACCAGGACTCCCAGTGGTAACAAGTCAGTTTGATTTTTTGGGGTTATCTTAGATATTTTACACTATATGTGATAATTGTACTTCTGTGTACTTGTACCTAAATAAACTTAATGTATAATTCTTAAATTTAAACTTTAAGGGTATACAATACTGTTAAGTTAATGACTATGACTCGTGTGCAAAACTTTGGTATCTTCATGGCAATAATAATACCTTAGTATACCTGGAGGGAGTTCAGGGGTGGGGGTGTCAACGCCTCGCGGTGGATCAGGACCTGATCAACCAGGCTGTTACTGCTGGCCGCACGCAAATCGGCGTACGAACCACATCCCGGCTGATCAGGTACTGACTTTTTAAGTACCGGTCCACCTCCCTATTGAAGACAGCCAGAGGTCTGTTGGTATTACAATAAACCTTATAAATAATAGGCGATGTTAGTCTAGGGGATTTTCATAATCATACTCCAGTTATATCGTAATAAGGGTTCATTTCTTATAATTTAATCTTGTGTACAGATTAATAAGGAGATCGAAAAACTTTGTAAAATGAATTTTTAATATAACGTAGATAACGTTATTGACTTAACGTATTTTACTTATACCTTTTTCTTAATTATATATAACACAGACTTTATACACAACTTATAAATTACCATGACCTTCATTCTAGCTGAATTGGCCTTTAATATAAATATTATCAATAAAGTTATGGCGTCTCTATTTTCCGAGACGATTAGTGTGTTGACCGAGACTACTTGAAGTCTCTTAACACCTGAGAACTTCTGTACAGTGAAAGTTTCACAAGATCTCTCACTTTCTGGACACTTTAGAGAATAAAGCTCTAGACCAATAGCTTCTCAATTTAAGTTAAAATGAGTAAGCAATGAAGACCTTCTCTATAGCCAGAGAGGAGGTGCTGTACTGACTACTCTACTCCACTCACCTCTGACGTAAGCTACGTCAGGCGGGTAGTTACCAGAGGTGAGGTCATACAATCATTAAATGGTTGTTACCACTGGTCAGTGATCCATCATATATAATATAATAATATATATAATATATATATATATATATAATATATATATATATATATATATATATATATATATTATATAATATATATATTATTTTTTTTCAAGTCGGCCGTCTCCCACCGAGGCAGGGTGACCCAAAAAAGAAAGAAAATCCCCAAAAAGAATATGCTTTCATCATTCAACATTTTCACCACACTCACACATTATCACTGCTTTGCAGAGGTGCTCAGAATACAACAGTTTAGAAGCATATACGTATAAAGATACACAACATATCCCTCCAAACTGCCAATATCCCAAACCCCTCCTTTAAAGTGCAGGCATTGTACTTCCCATTTCCACGACTCAAGTCCGACTATATGAAAATAACCGGTTTCCCTGAATCCCTTCACTAAATATTACCCTGCTCACACTCCAACAGATCGTCAGGTCCCAAGTACCATTCGTCTCCATTCACTCCTATCTAACACGCTCACGCACGCTTGCTGGAAGTCCAAGCCCCTCGCCCACAAAACCTCCTTTACCCCCTCTCTCCAACCCTTTCGAGGACGACCCTACCTCGCCTCCTTCCCCTATAGATTTATATGCTTTCCATGTTATTCTACTTTGATCCATTCTCTCTAAATGACCAAACCACCTCAACAACCCCTCTCTGCCATCTGACTAATACTTTTATTAACTCCACACCTTTTCCTAATTTCCACACTCCGAATTTCTGCATAATATTACACCACACATTGCTCTTAGACAGGACATCTCCACTGCCTCCAACCGTCTCCTCGCTGCTGCATTTACCACCCAAGCTTCACATCCATATAAGAATGTTGGTACTACTATACTTTCATACATTCCCTTCTTTGCCTCCATAGATAACGTTTTTTGACTCCACATATACCTCAGTGCACCACTCACCTTTTTTCCCTCATCAATTCTGTGATTAACCTCTCCTTCATAAATCCATCCGCCGACACTCAACTCCCAAGTATCTGAAAACATTCACTTCTTCCATACTCCTCCTCCCCAATTTGATATCCAATTTTCTTTATCTAAATCATTTGATACCCTCATCACCTTACTCTTCTATGTTCACTTTCAACTTTCTACCTTTACACACACTCCCAAACTCATCCACTAATCTTTGCAGTTTTTCTTTAGAATCTCCCATAAGCACAGTATCACAGCAAAAAGTAACTGTGTTAATTCCCATTTTGAATTTGATTCCTCATAATTTAACCCACCCCTCTCCCGAACACCCTAGCATTTACTTCTTTTACAACCCCATCTGTAAATATATTAAACATCCATGGTGACATTACACATCCCTGTCTAAGACCTACTTTTACCAGGAAGTAGTCTCCCTCTCTTCTACACACCCTAACCTGAGCCTCACTATCCTCATAAAAACTCTTTACAGCATTTAGTAACTTACCACCTATTCCATATACTTGCAACATCTGCCACATTGCTCCTCTATCCACTCTATCATATGCCTTTTCTAAATCCATAAATGCAATAAAACCTTCCCTACCTTTATCTAAATACTGTTCACATATACGCTTCAATGTAAACACTTGATCTACACATCCCCTACCCACTCTGAATCCTCCTTGCTCATCCGCAATCCTACATTCTGTCTTACCTCTAATTCTTTCAATTATAACCCTACCGTATACTTTTCCTGGTATACTCAGTAAACTTATTCCTCTATAATTTTTACAATCTCTTTTGTCCCCTTTTCCTTTATATAAAGGGACTATACATGCTCTCTGCCAATCCCTAGGTACCTTCCCCTCTTTCATACATTTATTAAACAAAAGTACCAACCACTCCAACACGATGTCCCCCCCTGCTTTTAACATTTCTGTCATGATCCCATCAGTTCCAGCTGCTTTACCCCCTTTCATTCTACGTAATGCCTCACATACCTCCACCACACTTACATTCTGCTCTTCTTCACTCCTAAAAGATGGTATACCTCCCTGGCCAGTGCATGAAATTACCGCCTCCCTTTCTTCCTCAACATTTAAAAGTTCCCCAAAATATTCTCGCCATCTACCTAATACCTCCCTCTCCCCATCTACTAACTCCCCTACTCTGTTTTTAACTGACAAATCCATACTTTCCCTAGGCTTTCTTAACTTGTGTAACTCACTCCAAAATTTTTTCTTATTTTCATTAAAATTTCTTGACAGTGCCTCTCCCACTCTTTCATCTGCTCTCCTTTTGCACTCTCTCACCACTCTCTTGGTGGCTAAAGCTCCCGCTTCACACACGGAGGGCCCGGGTTCGATTCCCGGCGGGTGGAAACATTTCGACACGTTTCCTTACACCTATTGTCCTGTTCACCTAGCAGCAAATAGGTACCTGGGTGTTAGTCGACTGGTGTGGGTCGCATCCTGGGGGACAAGATTAAGGACCCCAATGGAAATAAGTTAGACAGTCCTCGATGACGCACTGACTTTCTTGGGTTATCCTGGGTGGCTAACCCTCCGGGGTTAAAAATCCGAACGAAATCTTATCTTATCTTATCTTAAAATCCTCTCGTAAGCTACCTTTTTCTCTTTTATCACACCCTTTACTTCATCATTCCACCAGTCAATCCTTTTTCCTCCCGCCCCCACCCTCCTATAACCACAAACTTCTGCCCCACATTCTAATACTGCATTTTTAAAACTATTCCAACCCTCTTCAAGCCCCCCACTACTCATCTTGGCACTAGCCCACCTTTCTGCCAATAGTCACTTATATCTCACCCGAGCTTCCTCCTCCCTAAGTTTATACACTTTCACCTCCCTCTTACTTGTTGTTGCCACCTTCCTCTTTTCCCATCTACCTCTTACTCTAACTGTAGCTACAACTAAATAATGATCCGATATATCAGTTGCCCCTCTATAAACATGTACATCCTGGAGCCTACCCATCAACCTTTTATCCACCAATACATAATCTAATAAACTACTTTCATTACGTGCTACATCATACCTTGTATATTTATTTATCCTCTTTTTCACAAAATATGTATTACTTATTACCAAATTTCTTTCTACACATAGCTCAATTAAAGGCTCCCCATTTACATTTACCCCTGGCACCCCAAATTTACCTACTACTCCCTCCATAACATTTTTACCCACTTTAGCATTGAAATCCCCAACCACATTACTCTCACACTTGATTCAAAACTCCCACGCATTCACTCAACATTTCCCAGAATCTCTCTCTCTCCTCTACACTTCTCTCTCTCCAGGTGCATACAGCTTACTATAACCCACTTTTCACATCCAATGTTTATTTTACTCCACATAATCCTTGAATTTATACATTTGTAGTCCCTCTTTTCTGCCATAGCTTATCCTTCAACATTATTGCTATCCTTCATTAGCTCTAACTCTATTTGAAAACCCCTGACCTAATCCCATTATTCCTCTCCATTGAAACTCTCCCACCCCCTTCAGCTTTGTTTCACTTAAAGCCAGACATCCAGTTTCTTCTCATTCATAACATCCACAATCATCTCTTTCTTATCATCTGTACAACATCCACGCACAATTCAGACTTCCCACTTTGACAATTTTCTTCTTCTTATTCTTTTTAGTAATCTTTACAGGAAAAGGGGTTACTTGCCCATTGTTCCCGGCATTTTAGTTGACTCTTACAACACGCATGGCTTACGGAGGAAAGATTCTTATTCCACTTCCCCATGGATATAAAAGGAAAAGTAATAAGACCAAGAACTATTAAGATAAAATCAAAGAAAACTCAGATGAGTGTGTATAAATAAACGTGTACATGTATGTGTAGTGTGACCTAAGTGTAAGTAGAAGTAGCAAGACATGCCTGTAATCTTGCATATTTATGAGACAGACAAAAGACACCAGCAATCCTACCATCATGTAAAACAATTACAGGCTTTCGTTTTACACTCACTTGGCAGGACGGTAACATTAACATTGTTTTAGCTAATAACGATGATAATCGCAGTGTAATAATATTAGATGAACAAAAATGCGAGACATACATAGAGAAACCGCATCTGGGCGTAACAGTTGGTAATCCCCCATATGATTCCAAATGTGTCATATTTACAGTACAGAGCAGACATAGCTTAGTTGTAACACTTGCTACTGGCATCATATTACCCGGATTCATCCCTGCAGCGGGTAGGGATACATTTGAGTGATAGTATATTTCTTAGTATATATGCACTCTTACTTTTTTTTTACCAAAACTAGATATATCCATAATGTATTTTTACCCTGTTCTGTGTGACAGTTACATAATGGAAAAAGAAACTGCCGTAGTCTGTCACATGAGACGGATTTAAATAGTGTTTAAATGTGCCAGCCTGAACTGGGAGATCAGTAGCATCAGCCTGAGCTGAAGGTAGGTAGCTGCGTGAACAGCGTTCACTGGATTGATTGAGTGTACGTGGGTAACTGACCACAGCGGCTACCCACACGGGTCTGGTGTCCGTGGTGGAACCACACAGCACGAGGTGAACCTCCAGTCCTCCTCCTTCACCTCAGCTTCCAACTTATCATTATATTGGTATGCTATACCGGTATGTTAATGAATAAGACACATGCACAACATTTTGGTGTCTTTCTTTCCCAAACCTGCACACAAGGCCGCAGCCTAATACACAGGAGACTAAAATTGAAAACTTCTCCTATGCTTTTGTCTTCAGTTTGTCACCACTATATCCACCTAAAGAAGCTATGTAGGCGAATCGTTTCAAAAATTAAAGATACCAGTGGGTTACACAGCATGTGTGGGAATATGCACCTACTAAGGCACAGTTCACCAACATCCTTGTTCATGTAAGTTTATATTTAGACTACATAATTTTACGGTGCTCTTAATAAGAGCACAAAGGCTGTGATGGGCACATAAAGTACATTACATAATAGATTAAACCTTGGCCAACCCGTAAAGTCAAACACTGATTTTCATTGTGGCTACATTGTTTAAAATTTGTAACGGGGCCAAACCGGTAATTGACATTCCAGCCAGATATTTAGTGAAAATTAACCAAAGTATTAATGTAACTACTGAGTGAGTCAATTTGGATACAAGACACTGAGATTTAGGGATAAATTTTATCTGTTATTGTCTGCAAACAGGTCACGTCGGACGCATTTTAAATGTAATGCTAAATCATTTAATGGGTTCTGGGTCGCAAGCCAGGGCACTAGGGCTCGGGTTTAAGGTTCTGTACTGTAAGACATACTAAGGCCTACTGGAAGGGCCATCTAGACAGCACACTAGGTGGCACTAACAACACTTTTGTTCTATCAGCCTAATACTCAAGCATGTATATTGTAATATAACTTGGGTACGTATTTTCATCTGAATCTGAATCTTTTGGCTTCTGCAGTTAAACATTTTAAACCTTTTTACTATAAAAACGAGATTAACCGCACTCTGCGGCTACCGTGATCTATACGCTTTTACAAGATAAAAGCAAGAGCGGGGATTACCTAATACATTTACCACACAAGATGGATACTCAAGTGTTTTTCTGCAATGTGTGATCTACACATTTTGCAAGGTTAGGATAAGAACTGTTCTCCTATAACTAATGGCAGCTTTCTAATTCGTATTTATTACTCCAGTGGAAATACAGAAAGTCTTCACTTAACGTCTTTTCGTTCAACGTTGTTTCGTTATAACGTTGATGAGAAAAATCAATGGAATGGAAAATATGGTGTAACTCAACACGTTCGCTCATGTCAGTTTCCTCCCTTTTGGCTCTTTGCATTTAGTTTTTTATATAGCTTGTATCTTATAAAATTCTGAAAAACTTCTGATACCTAAAATAATAAAAATGTCAATAATAGAGTAAATATACGACTTTTTGGCGCCCCAAGGAGACATACTCCATAGTCCTTGTATCTGCCGCATTACTACCCTCCCTCTCAGTTCTCCCTTGCTGTAGCAACTTAACTCTTGTTTATATAAATTAGCCTATGGTAAAATTGGTTTCGTTATACGTCCTTTCCTTTAAAGTTCCAGTTTCCAAGAACCTGTCGACGACGTTAAGCGAGGACTTCCTGTAAGTCACCGACTTTTTGGGTTTATCCTAGGTATTTTACACGTGTTACTGTGTATGATAATTTGTGTAACTGTATTTGTGTACCTGTACCTAAATAAACTTACTAGGCTACGTAGGAAGATAGTGCTACTTACTAGGCTACATAGGAAGATAATGCTACTTACTAGGATACATAGGAAGGTAGTGCTACTTACTAGGCTATGTAGGAAGGTAATGCTACTTGGCTACGTAGGAGGGTAGTGCTACTTACTAGGCTACATAGGAAGATAATGCTACTTACTAGGCTATGTAGGAAGATAATGCTACTTACTAGGCTATGTAGGAAGGTAGTGCTACTTACTAGGCTACATACGAAGGTAGTGCTACTTACTAAACTATGTAGGAAGGTAGTGCTACTTACTAGGCTATGTAGGAAGATAATGCTACTTACTAGGCTACGTAGGAAGATAATGCTACTTACTAAGCTATGTAGGAAGATAATGCTACTTACTATGCTACATAGGAAGATAATGCTACTTACTAGGGTACGTAGGAATGCTACTTACTAGGCTATGTAGGAAGATAATGCTACTTACTAGGGTGCGTAGGAAGGTAGTGCTACTTACTAGGCTACGTAGGAAGACAATGCTACTTACTAGGTTACATAAGTAGGGCTACTTACTAGGCTATGTAGGAAGATAATGCTACTTACTAGGCTATGTAGGAAGATAATGCTACTACTAGGCTATGTAGGAAGATAATGCTACTTACTAGGCTACGTTGGAAGAAAATGCTACTTACTAGGCTATGTAGGAAGATAATGCTACTTACTAGGCTACATAGGAAGATCATGCTACTTACTAGGCTACGTAGGAAGATAGTGCTACTATACTAGGCTATGTAGGAAGATAATGCTACTTACTAGGCTACGTAGGAAGATCATGCTACTTACTAGGCTATATAGGAAGGTAGTGCTACTTACTAGGCTACATAGGAAGATAATGCTACTTACTAGGCTACGTAGGAAGATAATGCTACTAGGCTACATAGGAAGATAATGCTACTTACTAGGCTACATAGGAAGGTAGTGCTACTTACTAGGCTACCTAGGAAGGTAGTGCTACTTACTAGGCTATGTAGGAAGATAATGCTACTTACTAGGCTACGTAGGAAGATAATGCTACTTACTAGGCTACGTAGGAAGATAATGCTACTTACTAGGCTATGTAGGAAGGTAGTGCTACTTACTAGGCTACATACGAAGGTAGTGCTACTTACTAAACTATGTAGGAAGGTAGTGCTACTTACTAGGCTATGTAGGAAGATAATGCTACTTACTAGGCTACGTAGGAAGATAATGCTACTTACTAAGCTATGTAGGAAGATAATGCTACTTACTATGCTACATAGGAAGATAATGCTACTTACTAGGGTACGTAGGAATGCTACTTACTAGGCTATGTAGGAAGATAATGCTACTTACTAGGGTACGTAGGAAGGTAGTGCTACTTACTAGGCTACGTAGGAAGACAATGCTACTTACTAGGTTACATAAGTAGGGCTACTTACTAGGCTATGTAGGAAGATAATGCTACTTACTAGGCTACGTAGGAAGATAATGCTACTACTAGGCTATGTAGGAAGATAATGCTACTTACTAGGCTACGTTGGAAGAAAATGCTACTTACTAGGCTAGGTAGGAAGATAATGCTACTTACTAGGCTACATAGGAAGATCATGCTACTTACTAGGCTACGTAGGAAGATAGTGCTACTTACTAGGCTATGTAGGAAGATAATGCTACTTACTAGGCTACGTAGGAAGATCATGCTACTTACTAGGCTATATAGGAAGGTAGTGCTACTTACTAGGCTACATAGGAAGATAATGCTACTTACTAGGCTACGTAGGAAGATAATGCTACTAGGCTACATAGGAAGATAATGCTACTTACTAGGCTACATAGGAAGGTAGTGCTACTTACTAGGCTACCTAGGAAGGTAGTGCTACTTACTAGGCTATGTAGGAAGATAATGCTACTTACTAGGCTACGTAGGAAGATAATGCTACTTACTAGGCTACGTAGGAAGATAACGCTACTTACTATGCTACATAGAAAGATAATGCTACTTACTAGGCTACGTAGGAAGATCATGCTACTTACTAGGCTACATAGGAAGGTAGTGCTACTTACTAGGCTACATAGGAAGATAATGCTACTTACTAGGCTACATAGGAAGATAATGCTACTAGGCTATGTAGGAAGATAATGCTACTACTAGGCTATGTAGGAAGATAATGCTACTTACTAGGCTCCATAGGAAGGTAGTGCTACTTACTAGGCTTCCTAGGAAGGTAGTGCTACTTACTAGGCTATGTAGGAAGATAATGCTACTTACTAGGCTATGTAGGAAGATAATGCTACTTACTAGGCTACGTAGGAAGATAACGCTACCTACTGTGCTACATAGAAAGATAATGCTACTTACTAGGCTACGTAGGAAGATAATGCTACTAGGCTATGTAGGAAGATAGTGCTACTTACTAGGCTATGTAGGAAGATAATGCTACTTACTAGGGTATGTAGGAAGGTAGTGCTACTTACTAGGCTACATAGATAATGCTACCTGGAGTTTACCTGGAGAGAGTTCCGGGGGTCAACGCCCCCGCGGCCCGGTCTGTGACCAGGCCTCCTGGTGGATCAGAGCCTGATCAACCAGGCTGTTGCTGTTGGCTGCACGCAAACCAACGTACGAGCCACAGCCCGGCTGATCAGGAACCGACTTTAGGTGCTTGTCCAGTGCCAGCTTGAAGACTGCCAGGGGTCTGGTGGTAATCCCCCTTATGTGTGCTGGGAGGCAGTTGAACAGTCTCGGGCCCCTGACACTTATTGTATGGTTTCTTAACGTGCTAGTGACACCCCTGCTTTTCATTGGGGGGATGTTGCATCGTCTGCCAAGTCTTTTGCTTTCGTAGTGAGTGATTTTCGTGTGCAAGTTCGGTACTAGTCCCTCTAGGATTTTCCAGGTGTATATAATCATGTATCTGCGTTCCAGGGAATACAGGTTCATGCTACATGCTAGGCTACATAGGCAGTGCTACTTACTAGGCTACGTAGGAAGATAATGCTACTTACTAGGCTACGTAGGAAGATAATACTACTTACTAGGCTACATAGGAAGATAGTGCTACTTACTAGGCTACATAGGAAGATAATGCTACTTACTAGGCTATGTAGGAAGATAATGCTACTTACTAGGCTACGTATGAAGATAGTGCTACTCACTAGGCTACTTAAGAACATAGTGCTACTCACTAGGCGACGTAGGAAGGTAGTGCTACATACTAGGCTACGTAGGAAGATAATGCTACTTACTAGGCTATGTAGGAAGGTAGTGCTACATACTAGGCTACGTAGGAAGATAATGCTACTTACTAGGCTACGTAATAAGCTAGTGCTATTTACTAGGCTATGTAGGAAGGTAGTGCTACTTACTAGCCTACGTAGGAAGATAATGCTACTTACTAGGCTACGTAATAAGCTAGTGCTACTTACTAGGCTACGTAAGAAGCTAGTGCTACTAGGCTACGTAGGAAGATAATGCTGCTTACTAGGCTACGTAGGAAGGTAGTGCTACATACTAGGCTACGTAGGAAGATAATGCTACTTACTAGGCTACGTAATAAGCTAGTGCTACTTACTAGGCTATGTAGGAAGGTAGTGCTACTTACTAGCCTACGTAGGAAGATAATGCTACTTACTAGGCTACGTAATAAGCTAGTGCTACTTACTAGGCTACGTAAGAAGCTAGTGCTACTAGGCTACGTAGGAAGATAATGCTGCTTACTAGGCTACGTAGGAAGATAGTGCTACTTACTAGGCTACGTAGGAAGATAATGCTACTTACTAGGCTACGTAGGAAGGTAGTGCTACTTACTAGGCTATGTTGTAAGATAATGCTATTTACTAGGCTACGTAGGAAGCTAGTGCTACTTACTAGGCTAAGGAGGTAGTGCTACTTACTAGGCTACGTAGGAAGTTAGTGCTACTTACTAGGCTACGTAGGAAGGTAGCGCTACTTACTAGGCTACGTAGGAAGCTAGTGCTACTTACTAGGCTACGTAGGAAGTTAGTGCTACTTACTAGGCTACGTAGGAAGTTAGTGCTACTTACTGAGCTACGTAGGAAGCTAGTGCTACTTACTTGGCTACATAGGAAGTTAGTGCTACTTACTAGGCTACGTAGGAAGGTAGTGCTACTTACTAGGCTACGTAGGAAGCTAGTGCTACTTACTAGGCTACGTAGGAAGTTAGTGCTACTTACTAGGCTACGTAGGAAGTTAGTGCTATTACTAGGTACGTAGGAGGTTAGTGCTACTTACTAGGCTGCGTAGGAAGTTAGTGCTACTTACTAGGCTATGTAGGAAGTTAGTGCTACTTACTAGGCTACGTAGGAGGTTAGTGCTACTTACTAGGCTGCGTAGGAAGGTAGTGCTACTTACTAGGCTACGTAGGAAGCTAGCGCTACTTACTAGGCTACGTAGGAGGTTAGTGCTACTTACTAGGCTGCGTAGGAAGTTAGTGCTACTTACTAGGCTACGTAGGAAGGTAGTGCTGCTTACTAGGCTACGTAGGAGGTTAGTGCTACTTACTAGGCTGCGTAGGAAGGTAGTGCTACTTACTAGGCTACGTAGGAAGCTAGTTCTACTTACTAGGCTACGTTGGAGGTTAGTGCTACTTACTAGGCTGCGTAGGAAGTTAGTGCTACTTACTAGGCTACGTAGGAAGGTAGTGCTACTTACTAGGCTACGTAGGAAGTTAGTGCTACTTACTAGGCTACGTAGGAAGGTAGTGCTACTTACTAGGCTACGTAGGAAGCTAGTGCTACTTACTAGGCTACGTAGGAAGGTAGTGCTACTTACTAGGCTACGTAGGAAGCTAGTGCTACTTACTAGGCTACGTAATAAGATAATGTTTTCATTCTCTGTGAAATAATCTTAGTTGTTGATGTTTTGTGTTCCTCAGCTGTGATCACTTCCATGGGTGTGTTTGGTCCCCTGCTGGGTCTGTCTCTCTCAGACCTTACACTCGCCCTCTACGTCTACCCTGCCCAACAACATGGTCAGTATACCCTCTACGTCTACCCTGCCCAACACCATGGTCAGTATACCCCTGTATGTCTACCCTGCCCAACACCATGGTCAGTATACCCTGTATGTCTACCCTGCCCAACACCATGGTCAGTATACCCCTGTATGTCTACCCTGCCCAACACCATGGTCAGTATACCCCTGTATGTCTACCCTGCCCAACACCATGGTCAGTATACCCCTGTATGTCTACCCTGCCCAACACCATGGTCAGTATACCCCTGTATGTCTACTCTGCCCAACACCATGGTCAGTATACCCCTGTATGTCTACCCTGCAAAACACCATGGTCAGTACACCCCTGTATGTCTACCCTGCCCAACACCATGGTCAGTATACCCCTGTACGTCTACCCTGCCCAACACCATGGTCAGTATACCCCTGTATGTCTACCCTGCCCAACACCATGGTCAGTATACCCCTGTACGTCTACCCTGCCCAACACCATGGTCAGTATACCCTCTACGTCTACCCTGCAAAACACCATGGTCAGTATACCCCTGTGTGTCTACCCTGCCCAACACCATGGTCAGTATACCCCTGTATGTCTACCCTGCCCAACACCATGGTCAGTTTACCCCTGTACGTCTACCCTGCCCAACACCATGGTCAGTATACCCCTGTATGTCTACCCTGCCCAACACCATGGTCAGTATACCCTTTATGTCTACCCTGCCCAACACCATGGTCAGTATACCCCTGTACGTCTACCCTGCCCAACACCATGGTCAGTATACCCCTGTACGTCTACCCTGCCCAACACCATGGTCAGTATACCCCTGTATGTCTACCCTGCCCAACACCATGGTCAGTATACCCCTGTATGTCTACCCTGCCCAACACCATGGTCAGTATACCCCTGTACGTCTACCCTGCCCGACACCATGGTCAGTATACCCCTGTACGTCTACCCTGCCCAACACCATGGTCAGTATACCCCTGTATGTCTACCCTGCCCAACACCATGGTCAGTATACCCCTGTACGTCTACCCTGCCCAACACCATGGTCAGTATACCCCTTTATGTCTACCCTGCCCAACACCATGGTCAGTATACCCCTGTATGTCTACCCTGCCCAACACCATGGTCAGTATACCCCTGTATGTCTACCCTGCCCAACACCATGGTCAGTATACCCCTGTATGTTTACTCTGCCCAACACCATGGTCAGTATACCCCTGTATGTCTACCCTGCCTAACACCATGGTCAGTATACCCCTGTATGTCTACTCTGCCCAACACCATGGTCAGTATACCCTGTATGTCTACCCTGCCCAACACCATGGTCAGTATACCCCTGTATGTCTACCCTGCCTAACACCATGGTCAGTATACCCCTGTATGTCTACCCTGCCCAACACCATGGTCAGTATACCCCTGTATGTCTACCCTGCCTAACACCATGGTCAGTATACCCTGTATGTCACCCTGCCTAACACCATGGTCAGTTACCCCTGTATGTCTACCCTGCCCAACACCATGGTCAGTATACCCCTGTATGTCTACCCTGCCCAACACCATGGTCAGTATACCCTGTATGTCTACCCTGCCCAACACCGTGGTCAGTATACCCCTGTATGTCTACCCTGCTCAACATCATGGTCAGTATACCCTGTACGTCTACCCTGGCCAACACCATGGTCAGTATACCAATGTATGTCTACCCTGCCCAACACCATGGTCAGTATACCAATGTATGTCTACCTGCCCAACACCATGGTCAGTATACCAATGTATGTCTACCCTGCCCAACACCATGGTCAGTATACCAATGTATGTCTACCCTGCCCAACACCATGGTCAGTATACCAATGTATGTCTACCCTGCCCAACACCATGGTCAGT
Organism: Cherax quadricarinatus; assembly: GCF_026875155.1. Classification (NCBI taxonomy): domain Eukaryota; kingdom Metazoa; phylum Arthropoda; class Malacostraca; order Decapoda; family Parastacidae; genus Cherax; species Cherax quadricarinatus. The sequence goes on along the minus strand of NC_069413.1, from coordinate 11,754,916 downwards.
ATACCCCTGTATGTCTACCCTGCCCAACACCATGGTCAGTATACCCCTGTATGTCTACCCTGCCCAACACCATGGTCAGTATACTCTGTACGTCTACCCTGCCCAGCACCTTGGTCAGTATACTCTGTACGTGTACCCTGGCCAACACCATGGTCAGTATACCAATGTATGTCTACCCTGCCCAACACCATGGTCAGTATACCAATGTATGTCTACCCTGGCCAACACCATGGTCAGTATACCAATGTATGTCTACCCTGCCCAACACCATGGTCAGTATACCAATGTATGTCTACCCTGCCCAACACCATGGTCAGTATACCCCTGTATGTCTACCCTGCCTAACACCATGGTCAGTATACCCCTGTATGTCTACCCTGCCCAACACCATGGTCAGTATACCCCTGTATGTCTACCCTGCCCAACACCATGGTCAGTATACCCTTGTATGTCTACCCTGCCTAACACCATGGTCAGTATACCCCTGTATGTCTACCCTGCCCAACACCATGGTCAGTATACCCCTGTATGTCTACCCTGCCCAACACCGTGGTCAGTATACCCCTGTATGTCTACCCTGCTCAACATCATGGTCAGTATACCCTGTACGTCTACCCTGGCCAACACCATGGTCAGTATACCAATGTATGTCTACCCTGCCCAACACCATGGTCAGTATACCAATGTATGTCTACCCTGCCCAACACCATGGTCAGTATACCAATGTATGTCTACTCTGCCCAACACCATGGCCAGTATACTCTGTACGTCTACCCTGCCCAGCACCTTGGTCAGTATACTCTGTACGTGTACCCTGGCCAACACCATGGTCAGTATACCAATGTATGTCTACCCTGCCCAACACCATGGTCAGTATACCAATGTATGTCTACCCTGCCCAACACCAGGGTCAGTATACCAATGTATGTCTACCCTGCCCAACACCATGGTCAGTATACCAATGTATGTCTACCCTGCCCAACACCATGGTCAGTTGTGTACGAATGGTATACAATACCGACAAGATGAGATTAAGACACATGTGTCTTAATCTCATCTTGTCGGTATTGTATACCATTCGTACACAACTTGTCAGACACTGCAACCTCATGGAATCTTAATTCTGAGGACATGTACATAACCTTCACGACTACGACAACTACTACTACAACTAACCCATCTCTTTGGGAAGGACCTACTTCCACTGGGGAATACCGCCTACCAGTGACTATGCCCTCATCTGCTACCCCTGACGTTACTATATAAGCGCCAGGCTCCTTGCTTCTGCTTCAGAATCTCCACGACTATGGTGCTGTTCGCACCTACTCCTAGGTTGAGGGACTGATTACCTCATCTTCTGTATATAGTTCTACTGTCTTCAAGTTATGTCCTAGAATTTGTATTGATAAAGCCACTGGATGGCGAAACGTCTACAATAAAGATACCCAGATGTTGCACATGTGTCTTAATCTCATCATGGTCAGTATACCAATGTATGTCTACCCTGCCCAACACTATGGTCGGTATACTCTGTACGGCTACCCTGCCCAACACCATGGTCAGTATATCCCTGTATGTCTACTCTGCAAAACACTGTGATCAGTATACTACTGTATGTCTACCCTGCCCAACACCATGATCAGTATACCCTGTACGTCTACCCTGCCCAACATGGTCAGTATACCCCTGTATGTCTACCCTGCCCAAAATCATGGTCAGTATACCCCTGTATGTCTTTCCTGCCCAACACTGGTCAGTATACCCCTGTATGTCTACACTGCCAAACATCATGGTCAGTATACCCTCAACGTCTACCCTGCCCAACACCATGGTCAGTATATCCTGTATGTCTACCTTGCCCAACACAGTGGTCAGTATACCCTGTATGTCTACCTTGCCCAACACCGTGGTCAGTATGCCTTGTATGTCTCCCCTGCCCAACACTGGTCAGTATACCCCTGTATGTCTACCCTGTCCAACACCGTGGTCAGTATACCCCTGTATGTCTACCCTGCCCACCACCGTGGTCAGTATACCCCTGTATGTCTACCCTGCCCACCACCGTGGTCAGTATACCCATGTATGTCTACCCTGCCCACCACCGTGGTCAGTATGCCTATGTATTTCTACCTTGCCCACCACCGTGGTCAGTATGCCTATGTATTACTACCCTGCCACCACCGTGGTCAGTATGCCTATGTATTTCTACCTTGCCCACCACCGTGGTCAGTATGCCTATGTATTACTACCCTGCCCACCACCGTGGTCAGTATGCCTATGTATTTCTACCCTGCCCACCACCGTGGTCAGTATGCCTATGTATTTCTACCCTGCCCACCACCGTGGTCAGTATGCCTATGTATTTCTACCTTGCCCACCACCGTGGTCAGTATGCCTATGTATTTCTACCTTGCCCACCACCGTGGTCAGTATGCCTATGTATTACTACCCTGCCCAGTACCATGATCAGTAAAGTCTCCTATACCAACGGTAGGAGAGAAATATCTATATACTTAATCAAGGGTGTACTGCGAGTTGTATTATTTGTGTATATGTGCAGTTTACTTCACTCTGCTTTACGGAGTAAAGTATTCCTGATTGGTTTTGTACAGGTTAACATGCAGCCTTAATGACTTTTGTGTAGGCGATAGGCTTGAAACTTCTATATTATATAATGCTACAGTGGAACCTAAGTGAAGACAGAGAAGTGAAGTAGGTATATAAAGTGAGCATTTATTGTTTGTGCTTCACGAAGGAAGCCCTCCTTACTTAGTCTCCCTACGATCCCCGTTTGGGAGGGGAACCTTTACCAGCGTCGTCTTCGCCTTAACTTGCACAATGAGCTACGCAAATCGTGTCAAGATCAAGCCAAACAGTGGCACTGTTGATGATACAACGAAGCTTGCTCTTGCAACTGTCGTTCAGGGAACATTGCATGTGAAATTCAACGCTATTCTGTCACTCAAAGAAGCATTCATTGTCGTGTGTCACGATGATGCTGAAGCACAGAAGATACTTACTACAGAAGCCACCACTACTCTTACTGCTCAAGGATTTACTGGTATATCCTCTTCTTGCTCTCAGGGCAAGGAAATCAGTATTCCTGAAAAAACTGGACAAGATTCTGACTTCTCTACCTGTCGCTGAACTCAAGTCATTTATTGATACTCAAAATACCTGGGCTACTGTTAACAGCATCACAAAAATCCCGAATGCATCGTCTATGCTCAAGGTCACCTTCACTGACGTGAACATGGCTGCCACTGCTCTGAACGAAGGTCTTGCTGTTTACTACTACTACATCAGTCCCACCTACATAGAAGTAGAGAGATATCACTACATCCAACATTGCTGGAACTGTTATTCTTATCTTCACACCACCAAAGCATGTCCAGTAAAAGACAAGAAGTTCTGCACTACATGTGGTAGTGAGGGACACACCTTCAGTTCCTGTACCGCTGCTGCTCCAACACAACCAGCGTGTTTAAACTGCAAAAGTAATGATCACCATACACTGGCAGCAAAATGTCCTACTAGAAAGGATATTATGAAGACAACACAAGATGCAGCAAAAAAAAAAAAAATCTAACAAGACACCAACGTATGCCGCAATAGCAAAGTTGCAAGCTGACACTACAAAACTACTTAAGCATCTACTCAACCCGTCTCCACCACCACCATCACTCTTCCAACATGAGACGTAACGAAGATCCATTACTGTCTACTATACACTCACATGCAAAACATGGCTGTACCTGGATCCTTTAGCTCTACCCCCCTCAAGGAAGGTTCCTTGATGTTGGTGAGGGGCTCTTGATTTAGGGAATTGGATCTGTGCTCCAGTTCCCCGAATTAAGCCTGAATGCCTTCCACATCCCCCCCCAGGCGCTGTATAATCCTCCGGGTTTAGCGCTTCCCCCTTGATTATAATAATAATAATAATTTAGCTCTACCATCAACGAGTTATTTGCATTAAATAACATACCATCATTTACATTTCCAGCATCTCCACCTCCTGAAGAAATTCTAAAATTCACCAAGGACTTAGTCACCACCTCTGCTGCAGTAGCTCCAACACCACCAACAACTAGTGACGTCACTCCAAAAACGTCCAATGAGAAGACTCCACCGCCACCACTCCTCACTGAAACCAACCAATCAGAAGCCTTGCCACCAGAAACATCTTCCTATTCGTCTACTGTTGATGACAACGAATCTTCACTTCCACCTTCAACACCACTTAACAAGAAAGAAAAACCAGCACCAACAACACCATCTTACGACTCTCGACTGGATACAGTATCAGATGAAGATAATGACAAGTACTCTACATGGAATGGAGTCACTTTTTGCACCACAGCATGCTATCTGAACTCCACTCTCACCTCAGCCAAAAGAAAGTCAAGTTTGTCATCGATCCTTCTAGCAGTGTTTATAAATTTGAACCTTCAACTAGTCTAAAGCATATTGATCAATGCTCTCAAGATTCCCGATATCGACACTTGTTAACACGTCTCATGATCGTTCCTATCCAACGATTTAAGCGTCTTGAAAATGGAACTGTTTTCACCAAGCACACTTTCATCGTAAAACAAGGTCGCAACTCCAAGTAACAACCAAGCCAATATGAACTGACCAATCAACAATAAGCTCCTCCCTTGTCACTTGCACCCTCCTGTCACCATCAAGTCGCAGTTTTTTTCCATCCAGCAAGATGCAGTCAGCACCTGCAGAGTCCCTGTTGCCTTCTACATCGTCTTCGTCAGTGTTTCTCCAGGCTTAACAGTTGGGTTTAGTCCTGACTCTTCTCTCTTCGACTCAAAACATTCCTCTCATCGTTTATTCTTCGCCCTGTCCCCACTTGCCCCTCGCCCCTCGTGGGTCCTTACCTGTGAGTCCGTGTTGTTGTTGTTTTGCTTCACGCTGAGGTCGTCTTCGACAACGACTGACTTACTTCACAAATTCTGATACTTTCAGCCCTTTCTACTTGTATCTCTTGCTACCCTCTACCCCCGTACTATCCCCTGCCCCGCTGTTTTCTGTAACCTGCTGATCATCCCCCCTCCCTTCTGCCATCCAATTCCCTTGCTTCCTTCCCTACCCTGCAGCGCTGTATAGCCCTTGTGGCTTAGCGCTTCTTTTTGATTATAATAATAATAATAATGAGGTCGTCTTCAGTTTGCTGAGGAGAACCTCGGCAAAGTAAGTGGACCTCAACGTGGAACTTTGGATGGCTTGAAATGTATGTTCGTCGGGTACATGAGTTGGTGGTTGGGTATGAGTTGAACCTGCCTAACATGAGCCAGTAAGCCTACTGCACTGTTCCTTCATGCGTATGTTCTTGTATGTATTCTGCCTCATTATTATTATTATTATTATTATTATATTCACAAGGAAGTGTAAAAGCCACACGGAGCTGTGTTTATGTGCAGAGTACGTTATATATTCGTTTAATGCGCACAAGATCAACCACAAGATTTTGTAATCAATTTTGCTAGCTGGAAGCAAGGAAAGCAGTGCCAACTAGTGGTGGTAAGCAGCCTTAGATCTACTGGTGACCGTGGCGTTCACGCTAATCAGGGGAGTGTTGGGGGGCCTGGCTCAACTACCTCCTGTGGTAATCGTTTCAGCGAACCAGACTCTCTCAGGCCACCATCTGCTACACACGTTTTATAGGCCTGCAATACAAGCAGTTTAGGTTCTCAACATAATGCAGACCTGCAACACAAGTATTATAGTTCTGTGTTGACATTGGAACTCGGGTGATCTAAAGAGGACCTCTTGCATGACTAAATCTTTCAAAGAATGTGCATTAATGATTACCTTTCATTCCCTCATGCGTTGTATGCCACCAATAGGTTTACCGCTACCTATCATAAACAATAATGATAAACCACAGTACGGGTTGGAAGAATCCATGGCAAGTGAATGGTAAAACTCCAGTGTGTAAGCCATTGGGTCAGCTGGCTACAATAAGAGTCATCGAACTAGGTATATTTATACACCATGAGTTCTAACCCCACCCGTACAGTAGTTTGCTTGCAGTCGTGTCAAAACGATTTCGTGAGTAACGATAATGCTTTAAAATACACGTATGTTACAGGTATAAGTGTAGAGGACCCACGATGGATCGGTGCCTGGTGGCTGGGACAACTGGTGCTGGCACTGTTGATGTTGACACTAGCATCTCTCCTCTTGTTCTACCCCAGGTACACTTCTTGCCCTCTTATTATTATAATAATTATTATTATTATTATTATTCTACCTTCAAACTACTGATGATTCGTACTGTTGATATTGGGAGTAGCATCTCTCCTGTTAAACCCCAGGTACAGTCATGCCCTCTCTATTATTTTTTTTTCAACAAGCCGGCCGCATCCCACCGAGGAAGTGGCCCAAAAAGAGAAACGAATGTTTCTCTTCTATTTATTACCAGAGCTTTGGTAAGATAGGTAAGGAAGAAGGATGGGTAAGGATAGAAATATTGGAAAAGGGTGGGAGGGGGGAGAGAGGTAGGATATAAAAGGTAAGTGGCCCAACCACTTTGGTGTAATTTAAAAAGTGTATGTGGAATAATAAAATATTCTTGAAGGGGTATAATACTAACCCATCAGAGTCACATAGATATAACAGATATATAAGTACATGACTCTGAATTGGTAGTAATTATACAAGTTGCAATTGCTTTTTTTTTTTTTTTTTTTTTTTTTTTTTTTTTTTTTTGCGATTGTACAACGGATATTTAAAAGGGACAATGAAGGCAATAATTTTCGGGTCAGTTTAAAAAAGAATTACTTGACACTTTTAGCTTTTTACAAGGTGGTGCCCCGCCTTAAATGTAGCAAAATTTTTAAAACAGGGGAATGTTATAAAATTTTCCCCCTTTTGGGGGGGCGAGATTTTTCCAGTAAACATAAAAGGGGTTCTGGGTTCCCCAAATCACTTCACACAGGGATTTTGTCAAATCGGTCGATGGTAATCGTTTTTATGGATAAAAGAGGGGGACCCTCTGTGGAGAGTCTTTTCTTTGAGTCCTGTGAGGAGGATTTTTGATAAAACCGTGGATTTTCAATTTTTGAGAGGTTCTCTATCGGGCGTGAGTTTTGCATTGCATAGATTGTTTTTTTTTAGGGTTCAAGGCGTACTTTTAAAGGGGCAAAAATTCTTTACATGAAAATCTGCCATTTTAACTCTGTCTTCCCCGGGTGCCCCCAATGAAGCGGGAGCTTATTCTGGACCCCGTTGCAACCTACATGTTGGTCTTTGTTGTTAATGACGGGACACATGGGAAATTTCAAGTAAGGTTTTTTAAAATTTTTTATCAGATTTTTTTGACTTGGGAGGGCTTTTTTTAAAAATCTAAAGAGACCGTTAAAAAACCGGTTTTGGGAAGTTGATCTTTTTTTAGTTACATGAGATGTTGATGGAGCAGCCTTTTCCTTTTTCATACCCAAATCTTGTTAGGGTTTCTAATGGCTAAGGGTACCTTGACGAGATACCCCCTTTTTTTCGATTTTTGATGAAAACATCCTATCGTGCCTAACGGACTTTGTCGGGTTTTCCCTTAATTTCTCCATTTTTTTTTCCCCCAATTAATGTTCGACGAAGTTTCAAATTCATTTTTTCTTTTCCCTCAATTTTATTTTCCTGTACCGGGATTTGATGAACGACTGGATAAATCACTGCAAATTACTTTATAATTGTATCTTTAAACTTGGTTGGGGAAAGGTCTTCACATAAATTTTTTAAAAAAGAAGGACTAAGACAAAACCTTGGGGGGACACCAGCTTTTGGGGTATAAAAAGGCCTGTCGACCTCCCGTGAAAGGTGGGAATTTTTTTTTCTTTGAGTTAAGAAGTTATATTTTAAAAACGGGAAAAGGCCATTTTAGGTCTGGTGGGGTCAAAAATTTTGATATAAGACCACAGGGCCAAAAGCTATCAAAAGTTTTAAAGAACCTCTGGTGGCAATTAGGGCAAGATTGCCCTATTTTTTTAAACTTGCTACAGAAACGAAAATTTTAAAAATGCAAGGGGTACCTCTGGTTCAAAAGCCAAAATTGTTTTTTCATAAAAGGTGATTAAACTCCAATAGTAGTTCAGTCTTTTGGAAATGATCTTCCAAAAAACTTTTCCAGTACTTCAAGAAAGATATAGGTCTAAAGTTCCCTGGTTATGATGCTTTTATTAGGCTTAGAAGAAAAAATCATCCCAGTCTTAAAAACAACGGGGAAAAGTCCTGAGGCCAAGATGGATTAAAGATTTAACCCAAAGACTGTTTACAATTTCGGGGTAGGAACTTTATTTGTTTCATTTTTATTCCGAGAAAACCGGGGGCTCATTTCGCATTCTTCAATAACCTGACCCTTTCCAAATAATGTAAAGGCAGTAAGGGTGGGGCATCTTCCAGATTTGATTATCGATAAAAGGAAGTGGTTGTAGACATCTAATTTTTCATTTTTAAAACCGACGACTTTTTTGTGGGAAAAAAATTTTCTCCCATACATACCATAAAAATTAGCCTGGTCCTGTGGATCATCAATTTAATCCAACATCCATCAATCCTCATCAGTAAAGGGTATAATTTAGGTAGTTAAGGCCCTTGTGCTTTGCCCCAAAAGTTGTCGGATTTACCCCAAAATTTGCTGGATCACGTTTATACTGATTAGCTTTGGAGAACGCATTTTCCAAAAGTCACGTTTTGTGACAAAATCATGTAATTAATTTTTTTGCCTAAAAATTGTGCAATGTACTAGGGGTTGCCGCGTTTGAAGACCCTTCGACATTCTGTTTGATAATTTTCCCCCAAAGCGTCTCTAATTTCCCCCTCGTAGTTTATATTGTTGGTAATCTTTGTGGAAGCAAATTGACAGGTTGCTTTAAAATACATAATTTTCGATTGTGAAGGGGCCCCAAACGCGTCGTCAATTGCAGGGGAAAAGGTAGATTTCCAAAACGAGAAAATTTCATCTCACCCAAAATGACCTGAAGGGGTAAAATCCTGGGGTTTGAGATGGGTTTAGGAGGTAAGGTATTCTAAATGGAAAGTTTGTAGTTGTTTAAAAAGGGTTTGGTAGATCCTACGTTTCCACCAGGAGAGATACGACAATGAAAGGGCACAGCTCTGTTTGCGGGCTATATCTGGTGTCCCTGGAGATGACCCAAATACGATTTAAAGAATGGGGCCCGAAATGACAAGTTTCTGGCTGTCAAATTAAATAATTTTTTTCCTTTTAAGTCCCCCGTGGATTACAGCCCACTTAAAAAGGGCTGGTGATGACATTAAAAAACTCCCGCAAATTGTTGGAATATTTCTGCTTTAATATCCTATGTAGAGGAATTGACTCGATATATTTTCGGGGGGAAAAAAACCAGTTGCTACACTTTGGGCCCTAAGTCACATTTTTATTGCAAGAATGTTTTCTTTATCAACAGAATATTTTTAAATGTAAAGCCTAAATTTAACTAAGATGGGCTACTCCCAAAGGGTCCTCTCGATTTTTTCCCGAATAACCACGTAATTTTAAAATTTGATCAACTCCGCAGCTGTCTCATCAAGAGATAAATCAATTGAAAAATTTTTTTTATTCAACCTCAAAGGGGGTAACGGTTATTAAGAAATGTTGAACTTAAGTTGGAAAATTGTAAACCCCATTATTCTTGCACTTCGCCCCGTGTACGCGGGTCTGAACGTCTGCAAGTAATGTCATTTTGGTATCCACACAAACCCTCTGGGGGTCGTCAGGGGAGGGAGGGAGTTTTGAGTAGTTTTTTTTTTGTATTAAAAATTTTCACCCCCACTAGAAAGTGGTAATATTAACAGAATCATTTAGTCACATCATAAATACGGGTTGATATTCCCCGTTTCAGGAAGCAGAGGCTCGTGAGAGTTAAGGGAACTGTGGGGGCTCCAAGGGGAAAAATTTGGTAGGGCGGTGAATTATCCGGGGGAAAATTTCCCGTTCAAAAAGGATCAGCTGCAATAGCGGAAGAGTAACACCCAAACTCTAGGCATCGTTTGGGTCATATTGACTCTCGGGTGAGGGGAGTTGACAAACCTGGATCAGGGGGGGATCCCTGGACAAGGATGACTTAGGTTATTTGTAGAAATACGTATGGTACATCTTTTTTAGTAAGGCTGGGGGCCCTAATAAAACCCTTTACATTATCTGGGATTTGTAATGGAGTGGCCCATTTGCCATTAACAAATCATTTAAAAAACTTAGAGCAAGGTTTAATGTTCCACCTGTGTGCTTTTGGCCATCCCCATACATTAGTTGCGCCTCGTCTATTTCCCGGCGAGGATACCTGGAACATGGGGGGTTAGACTGAACCTTTTTGTTGCGTTTGTGTATGTTTGGTGGGGTTAGATTGGGACCCAAGAGGGCAGAATTTCCAAATAATTGGAACAAGGGAAGAGACTGAGGGGTCCCACTGATCCAGGCAAAAAATGGGAAGGGAAATTTGGGGCATTGTTGGAGTGCCTCGGGGGGTTCTTCTAAAAATTGGACAGTTTTTTTAGCTTCTAGAATTTTCGCATTTCCCTTTTTTCCCCTCGGGGGACATAAGGAAAAAACGCATGCGTTTTCCATTGCAGAGGGAAACATTTGGTTTTGTTTTTTTTATTCAATCTTTAAAGAAGTTGCCCAGAGAATGCTCAAAAACCCCTGCTTTTGGGGACTGCATTTTTGGTGGTAGACCAAATGCGTAACATTTGTACATTTGTAACACTTTACAAAACCCCTCAAAAAGGGGGTTTGGGCAGGTTACACTGGGGGCCAAAAAAATTTTGAAGCCCTTTGACACACAGTTTGGTTTCCCTTTAGGTGTCTCAGTATTATCTTTAAAATTTTTCCCGTTGTTGCAGGGTTTAAAAATTTGGTTGGGGCAGCAGAAATTTGAATTCTCTGCATTAAAATCAGCAATAAGTTCATTCCTGTTTCTCTCAGATGCTGTTTTTAAATTCTGGCAACAAACACAGTTCGCTGAGCTTGTAGCTTTCAGGTTCAATTGGAGGGTACCAAAAAGTCTTCAATTTGTCCAGGACGTCCCTTAAGAGTTGAAAAACTCTTTTTCAGAAAAGGGAGAATACTACCCCAGCGAGATTGTAAAAACACCCTGGGGCAACGGTTTAATTTGAGCAAAAACATGCTAGAATTTCTTTCCTTGACTTTTTGGTTTTTTCATCAACTGTAATCTTACTCTTATCCGCGCCAGATGTCCAGGGAAGGGACTCTGGCACAAAGTTTTTTAAAAAAAAAGGGTCTTTTCCTTAGTGTTAGTCTAACATCCTATTTCAGCTGACTTATGAAGGTCAGCCCCTAAGATAGCCTACCCTCGAGTGGTGAGGGGGACACAGCGCCCAAGGCAAAGATCGGCCGGATTTTAAAAAACCACACGGGCTACCGGATGGTCAAAATGCCTTGTGTTAACTCGCCAAAGCGAAGTTGCTGAAAAAGAAAAAGATAGGAAAGTCAGAAGGATAGCAATGTATGTAGTGTGTTAATGTGTGGGCCAGTGTAGATGTTTGTGTGAGGGGAGGATGGGGAAGAGAGGGGTGAACAAGCAAGCAAGTCACCGCCTTACCCTCTTGATGGGATGGTGCTCGAAGTGACTGCAAGAAAGTTTCCTCTCGGCTCTGGTCGAGAACAACTCAGGATAACCCAAGAAAAATCTTGAGTAACAGTGTTCGGAGTTGCTCTGATAGCGAATTACTCAGGATAACAGAAGAACAGGAACGACACGTCCTCTCTCCACGGCGGCTGGACGGGATCTGTGTCAGTGTCGTGTGTCAATGTTTCTCTTTTTAAATTTAGTAATTTATACAGGAGACGGGGTTACTAGCCCCTTGCTCCCGGCATTTTAGTCACCTCATACGACACGCATGGCTTACGGAGGAAGAATTCTGTTCCACTTCCCCATGGAGATATTATTATTCGATTTATGTTCAGGTTTTCCAAGTTTTTATAGGACATAAGTTTTCATATGATGTGATGGTAATTAGTCAAGGTTTTTCTTTCTTTTATATAAAGTTTCACGAAATTATCGAGATATAGTGCTTACATTTACGTTGTAAAATATATTCACTGAACGGAGGTTCAAACCCATAGTGAGCCAGTTTTAAAACTAGCAAGTAATAACCACTGTATAGTACACTAACCTGATAGTGTTAGTAGTACGCTGTCAACGATAGTGTTAAGAGTAGGCTATCCACTAGATAACCTACTGTTAATACTATCATGATACTGCTAAAACTAATAGGTCAGTAGGCTATCCACTAGATAACCTACTGTTAACGCTATCATGATACTGCTAAAACTAATAGGTCAGTAAGCTATCCACTTCATAGCCTACTGGGCTACTAGTTTTAGCAGTACACTAGCCATTGGGTAGCCTATTGACTTAGTAGTTTTAGCAGTACACTGGCCAGTGGATAGGCTACTGACCACCTAGTTTTAACAGTACACTAGCCAGTGAATAAGCCTACTGATTTGCCAGTTTTAGGACTGGAGGAGCGTTTAAAAAACCCTCTATTTTCTGCGAGTTGTTCATAATCATGCCATAACCATTTCTCCAGTCTTTTACGTATTAATATTTGATACACAAATAACCCGCACATAAGAGAAAAACTTTATGATGGCGTTTCGGTTTGACTTGGATTATTAACTAGTCACAGTTTCTTTTTTTCCTACGTGCGGGTTATTTGTGTATTGTTCCAGTCACGGTATTGTATCTGTTCTTAATATTTGGTGTGTGTGGCCAGCAGAAGTCTGAGTAAGGAGGAGGTGTGCGAGAGAGCACCTCAGTGTGTTGCGCCCACCCATCATAGTTTAGATGAGCACCACATGCTGGAAGAAATGGTGAGGACATCAGTAGTACCCTGCGACACCCCAGCACGCAAGGTCTACCACACACCACCTGCACCACCATTACCACTACCTCCTCCAGCACCACCAGATGATGCAGTAGTCACAGACGATGATTGTAGCGTGGAAGAGAGAGAAACAGTAAGAGACTACGTTATGGATGAGCGAGACAGCGGGTACTCCATGGAGCTGGAGACCGTGGATGTGGTGGAAGAAAAAGGTAGTCAGTATGCCATGGACGCGGACCACAGTCACTCCCACCACAACACACTTGAGGAAGATTTGCAGAAAAATGACAGTACCACTCACCAGGAGATACAAAATGGCATTAAAGGTATTTGCTAGTTTACCATTTTTTTTAAAGAACAAAATCATACAATTTCTAACTTGTAAAAAAAAAAATAGTGTTTCTTGTCATAACCCCCTTGTTTTTGACTTGTAACAGTCGTGTTTCTGAAGAAGATTAAAACAATTCTAACTTGTAACAAATTTTTAACTTTACAAAAATTACGTTTTCAGAGAACAATAACAGTTTCTAACTTGTACATCCTGTGATGGACCTGACTACTACTTTGTGTAGTGTAGTTTTGTGAAGAGTAGTTTTATGTAGTGTAGTTTGATCTCGTGTTTTCAAAAATGATTGACACTGGAAAGTAACAAACTTAAGAGAGAATGTAAGTATTGAATATATTCACTCTGAAGCGCCAAACCAGTAGAGGTGATACGCCATCTGGGAAACTGTGGAAGCAATAAGGATTGATCAAAAGAGCAGCAGCTCCAATTCCTAAGATCAAGAAACCTTTACTAGCATCAAAGAAGCGATACTTTTCGATTAAACTTGGTTTAATTTCTGTTTCATAGCCACTATTCGACCCGTATGGGTTTGGCGCATCCCCATGAATATAAAACTACTGAGGAGCTAGTTGTAAAACCATCGTGTTGTAATGCGTGGCTGAGTGGTGCCAGTAAATGAAGGGCCCCGTTTTGCAGTGCTGAGCTTTACTGTGTTTCACTAATTCAGTGGTTGTCAATTATACCCATTCTTCATTCTTCATTTATTCAGACTTCGTACAATAACTATATTCACCCACTATACACTTAAGGACGAAAATATTTTAAGGTAAGTAATACATATTTTATGAAAAAGATTATAAATAAGTATACAAGATATGATATAGCATGTAATGAAAGTAGTTTGTTAGATTATGTATTGTTGGATAAAAGGTTGATGGGTAGGCTCCAGGATGTACATGTTTATAGAGGGGCAACAGATATATTCGATCATTATTTAGTTGTAGCTACAGTTAGAGGTAGATGGGACAAAAGGAAAATGGCAACAAGTGAGAGAGAGGTGAAAGTTTATGAACTCAGGGTTGAACTTAGGTTGAGATATAAGCAACTAATGGCAGAAAGGTGCGCTAGTGTAGTGGGGGGTTGAAGAGGGATGAGTTTTAAAAATGCAGTATTAGAATGTGAGGCAGAAGTTTGTGGCTATAGGAGGGCGGGTGCAGGAGGAAAGAGGAGTGATTGGTGGAATGATGAAGTAATAGGCGTGATAAGAGAAGAAAAGGTAGTTTGTGAGAAGTTTTTACGAAGCAGAAGCGATATAAGAGGGGCAGAGTATATGAAAGAGTGCAAAAGGAGAGCAAATGATAGAGTGGGGGAGGCACTGTCAAGAAATTTTGCTGAGAATAAGAAAATTTTTTGGAGATAAACAAGTTAAGAAAGCTTAGGGAACGAATGGATTTGCAGTTAAAAACAGAGTAGGGGAGTTAGTAGATGGGGAGCTGGAGGTATTGGGTAGATGGCGGGAATATTTTCAGAAACTTTTAAATGTTGACGAAGAATGGGAGGCAGTAATTTTGTGCACTGGCCGGGGAGGTATAACATCTTTCAGGAGTGAAGAAGAGCAGGATGTGAGTGTGGGGGAGGTGCGTGAGGCATTACGTAGAATGAAAGGGAGTAAAGCAGCTGGAACTGATGGAAACATTACAGAAATGTTAAAAGCTGGGGGATGGGGGATGTTGCAGTGTTGGAGTGGTTGGTAAAATTTTTGTTTAATAAATGTATGAAAGAGGGGAAGGTACCTAGGGATTGGCAGAGAGCATGCATAGTTCCTTTATATAAAGGGAAACGGGACAAAATAAGTTGAAAAAATTATAGGGGAATTAGTTTACTGAGTATACCAGGTAAAGTGTACGGTATGGTTATTATTGAAAGAATTAGAGGTAAGACAGAGAGCAGGATTGCAGATGAGCAAGGAGGCTTTAGAATGGGTAGGGGATGTGTAGATCAAGTGTTTACATTGAGGCATATATGTGTTCAGTATTTAGATAAAGGTAGGGAAGTTTTCATTGCATTTATGGATTTAGAAAAGGCACATGATAGAGTGGATAGAGGAGCAATGTGGCAGATGTTGCAAGTGTATGGAATAGGGAGTAAGATCCTAAATACTGTAAAGAGGTTTTATGAGAATAGTGAGGCTCAGGTTAGGGTGTGTAGAAGAGAGGGAGATTACTTCCCAGTAAAAGTAGGTCTTAGACAGGGATATTTAATGTCACCATAGTGATTTGACATATTTATAGTTGGGGAAAGAGGCGGGATTAAATTATGGGGAATCAAATGCAAAGTGGGAGTTGACACAGTTATTTTTGCTGATGATACTGTGCTTTTGGGTGATTCTAAAGAAAGTTGCAAAGGTTAGTGGACGAGTTTGGGAGAGTGTGTAAAGGTAGAGAGTTGAAAGTGAACATAGATAAGAGTAAGGTGATGAGGGTATTAAATGATTTAAAGAAAAATTGGATATCTATTACATTGGAGGGAGGGAGTGTGGCAGAAGTGAATGTTTTCAGATACTTGAGAGTTGACTTTTCAGCAGATGGGTTTATGAAGGATGAGATTAACCATAGAATTGATAATACCACAGACCACTACCCTACCTTTCTCATAACCAATCTAGGCAAATTACCCCCAGACACTACTAAAGTAACCTTCAGACTTCACAATGAGACAGCCATTAATAACTTCACAACAGCAATGACAAACATCGACTGGCTAACTGAGCTAGAAACCTATACGGATACTGACAAATGTTTTAACAATTTTAAAAGACCCAAACCTCAAAACAACACTGCCCTAAAAAAAAAAAATAGTCACATTAAGAGACGGACAGCCCCCTGGCTAACACCCACATCCTCAAATCCAAAAATATAAAGCCCCCAGTATGAAAAAGAGAAAGAATTGTCACAAAACCCAGAGACCAAAAAAAAACTTTACTCCAGTCCTAACCCACCGTTAAGAAGGGCAAAAAAATTGTATTAGAAAAAAGACTCTGAAATTCTAGAAAAAAAAGACAGAAACAAAGCAATCAAAACAAAATCAGTAAACCCCAACCTCCCAACTAAAAACAGAAAACAGACCAATTTTTTTCTTTCTCCACCATAAAACCCCCCAAGCTAAAATACCCCACCCATGACTACCTCACTGGCAAAAAACCCGGCCCCACCGTTCCTAGCTCCAACCCCCCCAACGAAGTCTCCTATTATCAGCAAACAAAAAAAAACAATAGGGGAAGATTTAAAACCCTTTACCACCCTTTATATGCAAAAAGCTTCGCAAGGCTGTCACCAATCATTGAAACATTTTAAAACAAATCCACGAATCCTCTACTCCCCACATTTCTCAAAATAGCGAGGGTAAAACCCCCGATACATAAAGGAGGAATCAGACTTGAATAACTTGGGCCCCAAAACCAAACTTACACCCTTCTCAAAAAATTTTTGAAAAAAAATTTCAAAAGCGAATCTATCCCCCCTCATCTCCCACAACCTAAACCACTGTCTTTTTGGGTTTTTAGTCCTCAAAAAAAATACGAATGATGCATATAACAATGCTTGAACAAAAAACACTGCACCGAGAAAAAAAGAAACCCCTTTGGGGGTCTTCATTGTTTAGTAAACTTTTGATCAGTTCCATGATTTGTTGCACAAAAAATTGTCTCGCTATGGTTAAAAGGGCACTCCTCAACTACCAAAGTCTACCTCACAACAGAAGCCAATAGTACACAAAGGACAAACTCTTCCAAAAACCCCAATTCATTTGGTGTCCCACAGGAAAGTGCCCTTTGGGCCCTCCTTCTTTCCAATACATAAATGACCTACAAAGCTCGCAACCACTAAACCCACCTTTTTGCAGATGAACTACATACGTTTTTCCCCTCACCCGACCCCCAGTCATCTAGCCAATGAAAAATACCAAATTTACAGAAAATATCTACCGGATAAATTAAAAACTTCAGTATTGAAAAAACCTATTTTCTACTTATTTTTTTTTTGGGGGGGGGGATTATCCTAGATAATTTCCCTATATATATAAAACAATTGTAGGGGGATGTTACCATACCGGGAAAAAGTTATTAACACGAAGGTTATGTTACAGAGTTGGAAACGCGGGGGGGGTGTTGAAGAACAAGGGGGTAGGATACATTGTAGGACTTCTTCCTAGTTTTTTGGCCACCTCCACGGGGGATGGTCTGGCTGCCCAAGTACATGCAACAAACTTCAGAGTCCCCAAAAGCCCAAATCTCATTTTTTACTGGTCAGTTAATATTATTTTTATATTTTGTATGCTTCCGGGGTGTAACATCTATCATAATTTCAGCAGAAAATCATGAACTATGGGAGTTTTTGGGGAACTACACTCACAGAGCGGTTTGCAGGAATAGCTTTACGAACAACAGCATTTGTAGCACTGCGAGGCCAGGGTAAATCAAGCTAGACAGTTCCAAAGTCCTAGAAACTTCTAAAATAAAAGAACCCAAATTACATCCAAGCGGGAGACTTTTGACTTTTTTAGATCAAATTTACTCCTGTCCTATTAATTTGCACCATGTATTGGGGGGTAAATCTCTCCTCTTCTAGAGTACATTCTAAGTGCTTGAAGGGGGTTCCTTTTTTATTGATTCTATGTAGGTATTTGAGTGACTATATATTGTCCATGCTACTCTCCCCTATCTCAAAAGCGCTGGGGCACAGAACAGTATTCTAGACCACAAGGGAAAAAAAGTCACTTTTTTGGGGGTTATCCTACGAAAATTTAGACAATTAAACTATGAAAGATAATTGTACTTGTGTACCGGGAAAATTTCATAACTTACAACTCTTATTTAAGCAAAGACAAAATTTCAAGCTTTAAAATGGTTTTATATTACAAGCAACATTTTTTAAAAAAACACAACCTGTATATTGTTTTTCTTGTAAAGCTTTGAGGAATCCATGAAAATTGACTACCATGGGGCTGTAAAGGGGTTTTCCTTTCTTCCGTTGTTAAATTTTGGAAAATTTTTTGGTTAACTGCTTTACGAAAAATTTCACAATAGAGAGAAGCTTTTGATAATAGAAATTTTATACAAATGTATTTTAGTTTTTATTTTTTTATGCAAACCCCATACCCATCCCGTGGGGGGATCACCCCAACCCAACCTGGGGTAGTCCCCCCCATACCCATCCTGTGGGGTTAGTCCAAAACCCCATAAACCCTGTGGGGTTAGCACCCTACCCATCCTGTGGGGGTAGTCACCCATACCCAAACCTTGGGGGAGTCCCCATACCCAACCTGTGGGGGTTATCCCCAAAACCCCAAACCATTGGGGGGGTCACCCATACCCATCCCTTGGGGGAGCCCCCCATACCCCTCCTTTGGGGTAGTCACCCCAACCCACCTTGGGGGAAATCACCCATACCCATCCCGGGGGGAGTCAACCTCATACCCCTCCTGTGGGCGGTAGTCACCCATACCCATCCTGTGGGGGTAGTCACCCCATCCCATCCTGTGGGGGGGTCACCCCATACCCTCCGTGGGGGGAGTCACCCCATACCCATCCGTGGGTGGGATTCACCCCATACCCCCCTGTGGGGGGATCACCCCATACCCACCGTGGGGGTAGTCACCCCCTACCCATCCTGTGGGGGAGTCACCCATACCCATCCTGGGGGGGTAGTCACCCATACCCTCCCGGGGGGTAGTCACCCCCTACCCCCTCCTGGGGTAGTCACCCCATACCCATCTGTGGGGGTAGTCACCCATAACCATCCTGGGGGTATCACCCCAAACCCATCTGTGGAAAATTTCCCCTTTTGTCACCTCATACCCATCCGTGGGGGAGTCAACCTCATACCCATCCTGGGGGGTAAACACCCCAACCCACCTGTGGGGGTAGTCACCCAACCCATCCTGGGGGAGTCACCCCAACCCATCCGTGGGGGTAGCACCCATACCCATCCTGGGGGGTAGTCCCCCCCCATACCCATCCTGGGGGTAGTCACCCATACCCTTCCGTGGGGTTCACCCATCCACCGTGGGGGGGGTAGTCACCCAAAACCCTCTGGGGCGGATCACCCATAAAACCCTCCTGTAGGAGTCACCCCATACCCCTCCCCCGTGGGGGAGTCACCCATACCCTCCTGTGGGGTATCACCCATACCCATCCTGGGGGGGGAGTCACCTCATACCCCTCCCGTGGGGGTAGCACCTCATACCCAACCCCGTGGGGGTAGTCCCACCTAAAACCCACCTGGGGGATCACCTCATACCCATCCTGTGGGGGTAGCACCTCATACCCCTCCTGGGGCGGGGCCCCCCCCCCGGGGGGAACCTCATACCCATCCCTTGGGGGTAGTCACCTCATCCCCTCCTGTGGGGGTAGTCACCCCCTACCCACCTTGGGGGGGGAGTCACCTCATACCCCTTTCCCTGGGGGTAGTCACCCCCCCCATTTTTACCCTTCCTTGGGGGTAGTCACCCATACCCTCCGTGGCGGAGTCACCCCATACCATGTGGGGGGTACACCCCATAACCATCCGTGGGGGGTAGCCCCCCCCATACCCATCCTGTAGGGTACACCTCATACCCCCCTGTGGGGGTAGTCACCTCATACCCATCCCGGGGGGAAATCACCCATACCCATCCTGGGGGGTAGTCACCTATACCCATCCGTGGGGGGAGTCACATACCCCTCCGTGGGGGTAGTCACCCCATACCCACCTGTGGGGGTAGTCACCCCTACCCTCCTGGGGGGTAGTCACCTATACCCTCTTTGGGGGTAGTCCCCCCCTACCCATCCCGTGGGGTAGTCCCCTCATACCATCCTTTGGGGGTTTGTCCCCCATACCCATCGGGGGGGGGGTTTTGGCACCCATACCCATCCTGTGGGCGGTTCACCTCATACCCACCTGGGGCGGTAGTCACATACCCATCCCCCTTTGGGGGTTTTCACCCAAACCATCCTGGGGGGAGCACCCATACCAAACTGGGGTAGTACCCTACCCCTCCTTGGGGTAGCCCCCCTCATACCCCTCCCCTTTGGGAAGTCACCTCATACCCATCCTGGGGGGTGCACCTCTACCCATCCTGTGGGGGTCACCCCAAACCATCCTGTGGGGGTAGTCACCTCATACCCATCCTGTGGGGGTAGCACCTCATACCCCTCCCGGGGCGGAGTCACCTCATCCCATCCTGTGGGGTAGTCACCCATACCCCTCCTTTTTGGTGGAGTCACCCATACCACCCCGTGGGGGGGGTATCACCTCATACCCATCCTGTTGGGCGGAAAAAATTTTTTGTCACCTCAACCCACCGTGGCGGTAGTCCCCATTTCCCATCCTGTGGGGTATCAACCCCATACCCATTCTGGGGCGGTAAACACCTAAAACCCCCCCTGGGGGTAGTCACCCATACCCCTCCTTGGGTGGTTCACCCATACCCATCCTTGGGTGAGGCACCTCAACCCCCCTGTGGGGGTAGTCACCTATCCCCCCTTTTTTTGGGGGTCACCTCATACCCATTTGGGGGGGTAGTCACTCATACCCACCTGGGGGGGGGGTAGTCACCTCATCCCTCTTTTGGGGGTTTTCACCTTTAAAACCCCTCTTTTGGGGGTTAGTCACCTCATACCCCTCCTTTGGGGGTAGTCCCTCATCCCACCTTGGGGGGGGTGTCACCTCATACCCATCCTGTGGGGTAGTCACCTTATACCCATCCCGTGGTGGTAGTCACCTAAACCCATCCCGGGGGGAGTCACCTCATACCCACCTGTGGGCGGAGCACTCATACCCACCGTGGGCGGGATCACCTCATACCCCCTGTGGGCGGTAGTACCTATACCCCCCGTGGGGTAGTACCCATACCAAAAATTTTTGGGGTTTTGTACCCCCTCATACCCACCCTGGGGGAGTCACCTCATCCCATCCTTGGGGGGTTTTACCTCATACCCCCGGGGGGGCGGATCACCCCCATCCCATCCTGTGGGGGTATCACCTCTACCATTTTTTGGGGGTTATCACCTCATACCCCCTCCCCTTGGGGGGTATCCCCTCAACCTCCGTGGGGGTAGTCACCTCATACCCCTCCTGTGGGGGTAGTCACATACCCATCCCGTGGGGGGTAGTCACCCAAAACCCATCCTGTGGGGGTAGCACCTATACCCACCCTGGGGGTGTCACCTCATACCCCTCCTGTGGGGTAGCACTTTATACCCATCCGTGGGCGGTGGCACCTCAAACCCCTCCTGTTGGCGGTTGTCCCCATACCCTCCTGGGGGGGGAGTCACCCATACCCATCCTGTGGGGGTATACCCATACCCATTTGGGGTAGTACCCCCCCTTTTGGGGGAGCACCCCATACCCATCCCGGGCGGAGTCACCTCATACCCCTCCTGTGGGCGGTTCCCCCTTTAACCATCCGTGGGGGTAGTCCCCCCATACCCATCCCGTGGGGGTAGTCACCTATACCCAAATTTGGGGGGGTTTAAAATGGGGGGTAGTACCCCATACCCCTCCTGTGGGGGTAGTCCCTCAAACCCCCTCCCGTGGGGGTAGCACCCCTACCCACCTGTGGGGGGGAGTCACCCCAAACCCCCTCCTGGGGGGAGTCACCTCATACCCTCCTGGGGGGTGTCACCCCATACCCTCCTTGGCGGGTCACCCCCATACCCATCTGTGGGCGGTAGTCACCCAACCCATCCTGTGGGGAAAAAACCGGGTGGGTCACTCATCCCACCTTGGGGTAGTCACCTCATACCCACCTGTGGGGGTATCACCTCATACCCCTCCTTTTGGGGGGTAGTCACCTCTACCCACCCGTGGGGGGAACCCTCATACCCATCCTTGGGGGGGCGTCACCTCATACCCACCTGTGGGGCGTAGTCACCTCATACCCCTCCTGTGGGTGGGAGTCAACTAACCCTCCTGGGGGGTAGTCACCTCAACCCATCCTGTGGGGTAGTCTCCTCATACCCATCCTGTGGGGGGGGTAGTCACCCATCCCCCTGTGGGCGGTGTCACCCATCCCCCTTGGGGTAGCACCCCCCTCCCAACCCCGTGGGGTTATCACCTCAACCCATCCTTAGGGTGTCACCCATACCCATCCTGTGGGGGTAGTACCTCATACCATAGTGGGGGTATCACCTCAACCATCCTTTGGGGGTAGTCACCCATACCCCTCCCGGGCGGAGTCACCCAAACCCACCTGGGGGGTAGCCCCTACCCCCTATTTTTTGGGGTAGTCACCCCTTTTCCCAACCTTGGGGGGAGTCACCCCAACCCTCCCGGGGGGATCACCCAACCCCTCCTTGGGGGGTAACCCCCCCCAAACCTTAACCCATCCCCCTTTGGGGGGTATACCCCATACCACCGTGGGGGTAGTCACCCAACCCATCCGGGGGGTATCACCCAAAAACCCATCCCCGGGGCGGTAGCCCCCAAACCCTCTTTTGGGGGGTTTTTCACCCCTCCACCTTGGGGGGGCCACCCCAAAACCCCCGGGGGTATCACCTCAACCCTCCTGTGGGGGGAGTCACCTATACCCCCCTGTGGGGGGGAGTACCTCATACCACCTGTGGGGGGGATCAACCCCCCTACCCATCCCGTGGGGGATCACATCCCATCCTGGGGTGGGGGCACCCATACCCCCTCCTTGGGGGGTAGTCACCTCATACCATCCGGGCGGTACACCCATACCCATCTGTGGGGGTATCACCCCCAACCCACCGGGGGTGTCACCCCATACCATCCTGGGGGGAAACATTACCATCTTGGGAGTCACCTCATACCCACCCGTGGGGAAAATCACCTCATCCCTCCTTTTGGGGCGGAGTCCCTCATACCCACCTTGTGGGCGGAAACACCTAACCCTCCTGTGGGGGATCACCTCAAACCCCTCCTGGGGCGGAATCCCTCATACCCAAACGTGGGGATCACCTCTAACCCCTTTCCCTTTGGGTGTGCACCCAAAACCCATCCCTTGGGGGAAATCACCTCATACCCATCCTTGGGCGGTATCACCTCTACCCTCCCGTGGGGGGGTAAAATCACCTCATACCTTCCTGTGGGGGTATCACCTCATACCCATCCTGT
Organism: Cherax quadricarinatus; assembly: GCF_026875155.1. Lineage (NCBI taxonomy): Eukaryota > Metazoa > Arthropoda > Malacostraca > Decapoda > Parastacidae > Cherax > Cherax quadricarinatus. The sequence goes on along the minus strand of NC_069413.1, from coordinate 11,731,642 downwards.
GGGGGAGTCACCTCTACCCCTCCTGGGGGCGTAGTCACCCATCCCTCCTGTGGTGGGATCACCTCATACCCACCTTTGGGTGGAGTCCCCCCCATACCCTCCTGTGGGGGAGCACCTCAACCCTCCCTGGGGGGTATCACCCCCATACCCATCCCTTTGGGGGGTATCACCCAACCCTCCCCTTTGGGGGTAGTCATCAACCCATCCTGTGGGGGTAGTCACCTCATACCTCCCGTGGGCGGAAAAAAACCTCATACCCATCCCGTGGCGTACACCTCATACCCACCCCGGGGCGGATCACCTCTACCCATCCTGTGGGGTAGCCCCATACCCACCTGTGGGGGTAGTCACCCCTCCCCCCTTGGGGATCCCCTCATACCCAGTGTGGGGTTCACTTTTTTCCCACCCTTGGGGCGGTGTCACCTCATACCCATCTTTTTTGGGGGTTGTCACCTCATACCATTTTTGGGGGGGGGTCACCTCTACCCCCTGTGGGCGGGAGTCACCTCAAATACCCACCTGTGGGGTAGTCCCTCATACCCATCCTTTGGGGGTAGTCACCTTAACCCATCCCCCGGGGTAGCACCCCAAACCCCTCCTGTGGGTGTATCCCTCATACCCACCTGTGGGGGGTAGTACTCATCCCCTCCTTTGGGGGGTAGTCACCTCATACCCCCTGGGGGGAGTACCCATACCCATCCCGTGGGGTATACCCATACCCTTATGTGGGGGTAGTACCCATACCCACCTGTGGGGGTAGTCACCTCATACCATCCTGTGGGGGGGTAGTCACTCCCCCCACCCCTCCGGGGGGCGGGATCACCTAACCCACCCGTGGGGGTATCACCTCATACCCATTGGTGGGGGGTAGTACCCCATACCCCTTTTTGGGTGGGGGGGTAGTCACCTCATACCCATCCTTTGGGGTTTTCACCCAACCCATCCTGTGGGGGGGAGTCCCCATACCATCCCGTGGGGTAGTCCCCATACCCCTCGTGGGGATCACCCAACCCATCCTTGGGCTAGTCACCCATACCCCTCCTTTGGGGGGTGTACTCATACCCACCGTGGGGGGTAGTCACCATACCCATCCTTGGGGTTCCCTCTCCCACCTTTGGGGGGTTTCCCCCTATACCCATCCTTGGGGCAGTCATCATAATCCGGGGGTTGTACCTCAACCCCTCCCGGGTTTGGGGGGGACCCCTTTCCCAAAAACCCGGGGGTTTTCATAATTTTGGGGCGGGATACCTCAACCCCTTTTGGGGGGGGTTACCCCATCCCCCCGGGGGCTGTACCTCCTCCCATCTTTGGGGTAGACCCCATACCCACTTCAAAAACCCTTCATAAACCGGGGGTAAACCCCCAACCCCTCCAGGGGGGACATAAAATTGGGGGTAGTACCCAAAAAATTAAGGGGTTATTAATTCCGGGGCTGTACCCCAACCCATAGGGTACATATAACCGGGGTTGACCCCAACATTAAGGGGGGGTACCCCTAATCCTTGGGCTGTACCTCAACCCCTTTTGGGGGGACAATAATCCCCTGGGATACCTCAACCCCTCCTTGGGGGGGACATTAATCCGGGGCTTTACCTCAACCCCCCTTTTGGGGGTACATAAAACCCCCTGTCTTCCCCCCATTACCGGGGGGTTTTCTTAATCCGGGGGTTGTACCTCAACCCCTTGGGGGTACATATCCCAGGGGCGGGACCAAATCAAACATTGGGGGGGAGTACCTCTAACCCTTGGGGGGGACATAAATTCCGGGGGGTACCCCAAACCCCCTTGGGTACATAAACCCCCCGGGACTGTACCTCAACATTTTGGGGGTACCCCCCTTAATTTTGGGGGGAGTACCTCAACCCTTCCGGGTACCCTAATTTTGGGGGATACTCAACCCCCCTTGGGGTACATATCCCAAATGGGCGGGTACCTCAACCCCCCTTTCAGAGTCATATCCAAGGGGAGTACTTTAACCCCCCCCCCTGGGGTACAAATTCCCAAAGGCGGGGCCCCCAACCCCCCTTTGGGGGGACATAAAAATTTCCGGGGCTGTACCTCAACCCCTTAGGGGGTACATAAATCCAGGGCGGGTTCCCCCCAAACCCCTTGGGGGGGACATAAATCCGGGGTGTACCCCAACCCCTCCCGGGGCGAGACCCCCTTTCCCACCCGAGTACCCCTAAGTGGGTGTACCCCCAACCCCTCCGGGGTACATAATTTCCGGGGGAGACCCCTTTCCCAAACCTTCGGAGTACCCCTAATCCGGGTGGGATCACCCCCTACCCATCCTAATGGTAGACTTTACCCATTGTTGGTGGTATAACTCAAATTCGGGCATCATTACCCCCCTTGGGGGGTTCTTATTTGGTTTGGGGAAAAAATTAAATTTTTTGGGCGGTTTTCCCTATAACCCCGGGGGAGTCCCCCTAGCCCCCCTGTGGCTAGAAACCCCTTTGGCAGTAGTACCTCTACCCAAATTAAAATTCTACCCCCTTGGGGGGGTCCAGGGGACTGTACCTCAACCATTACAAAGGTACATAATGGGTCCAGGACTGTACCTCAACATTACAGAGGTACATAATGGGACCAGGTTTACTGTACCTCAACATTACAGAGGTACATAATGGCGTTCCAGGGTGTACCTAACATTACAGAGGTACATATGGGACCGGACTTACCTCAACATTACAGAGGTTTATAACTGGGTCCATGGGGCTTTTTACCTCAATCATTACAGAGGTACATTATGGGTCCAGGACTTTTACCTCATCATTCAGAGGTTACATAATGGGTAGGACTGTACCTCAACATTACAGAGATACATTAATGGGCCCAGGGGACAGTACCAACATTACAGAGATTAAATATTGGGCCCAGGGACCTGTTACCTCAAATTTCAGAGGGTACATAATGGGCCAGGGTCTGTACCTCAATATTACAGAGGTACATAATGGGTCCAGGGACTGTACCTCAACATTACAGAGGTACATAATGATCCCAGGGACTGTACCTCAACATTACAGAGGTACAATCAATGGGTCCAGGGACTGTACCTCAACATTACAGAGACAAAAGGGTCCAGGGACTGTACCTCAACATTACAGAGGTACATAATTGGTCCAAGGACTGTACCTCAACATTACAGAGGTACATAATGGGTCCAGGGACTGTACCTCAACATTACGGAGGTACATAATGGATCCAGGGACTGTACCTCAGAGTTTTGATAGCTGAACTAGGTAATGAACTCGCAGGATTCAGTTCAATTCAAGTTTATTCTCTATAAGGGTTACAATGTGGGTTTTACAGTATTTGATTATTGTGTGGTTTGCATGTTATAAAATACTAATTACAGAGGGGGCCACTAGGACACCTAGCATGGCTAGACATTTCGAGCAGACTTAGATTAATTCTTAACATTAAATCCTTACAGATTATGGTATTAAGGCTAGGTGACTGCATTATAATTTGTGAGTTTAGCAATGTGAATGTTTTTGTTCTGGCACAATACAAAGTGTCTATATTGGAGTATCATAGGCAAACTTATGATAGTTAGGATTCAGTTATTTAAGATTAAGATTAGTTATTTCTGTGTTTATAGTCATCCCTTGTGGGTGAGTGTGGTGTAATAGTGAACACCAGGTGGTATCATGCTAGGTAGTTGGTCCGGGTTGTATCAGCGGAGTTATGATTGTTTTATAAATGTAGTTTGGAAATGATGAATGTGTCTAGAGTTCTAGAATTTTTCAGGTAGGGATGTTCCAGATTTTAGGTCTCCTTTGAAATACAATAAATTTTTACGACAAAGGTTTTAGTCGAGCTCGGGGGAATATCATAGAGATGTTTGTGTCTGGTGTTATGCCTGTGGGTCCTGTCCAGTCAGACGCTATGACTTATTTCTATTGAGTTTCTTGTGTTAGAGTTACTGTTATTGCCATCATTTGATTTTAATTGTGCTTCAGGTATCTGCGGTACCTCGTCCGCCATCGTGGGCGTGGGTGTGGGCGGGGTGTGGGTGAGGCGGTGTCACCCACGAGCCAGGACGTTGGCGCTAGTGATGGCCGCCTGTACTGCTCTCCACGCAGCCTCCATATTCTCTCTCATGTTTATATCCTGCGGGTTTGATGCCGATCTTCCCGGCATTATGTCTCCAGACTTCCGGTTGGTCAACAACACACATGACCTAAACATTACACATAAAAACTTGTCGATTTTTCGGTCCATCGTGAACCTTCTTGTCTCACTATATTTGTACAGTAACTAACTTGCTGTATCTTCACCATCTCTGTTCACTCACTATGTAAAACACATCATTGAATTAGTTTGGAATAATAAGTTATACTTTTTAAATTGTACCATTTGTTCATCAGCTACTTTATTGTACATATAATTGTAATTAACTTCATAGGAAATCCTGCAAATCACTAGTCAACACATTTTCTGGTCGATGATATTTCTGTCATTTAGAGTAAAGTTTGTGGTGCTGGTAAGATTGTCATCAGTGTGGAATGACTGGCTCTTGTTTTTGGTAAATTTGGTATCCCATTTAAAAACATAAAAAAAGACGTGGACAATATATTGATGAGGCGGAGGTAAGTTACGAGTCACATTGATGAGGCGGAGGTAAGTTACAAATCACATTGATGAGGCGGAGGTAAGCTACGAGTCACATTGATGAGGCAGAGGTAAGTTACAGTATATTGGTTACCATTGTGCAATAACACAACTGACTTATGAAATTCGTAATGACACTCGTTGCAAATAAACCATACCCCCGGCCGGGATTGACCCGCGTTCATAGTCTTCAAATAACTCCAGCCCGTCGCGCTAGCCACTAGACCAGCTAGCCACAATAAGATTCATCCAACTAGGTATATTTCTACACCATAGAAAGTTAGCACAGGCACCTCTGTGACCACAAATGCAATAAAAAAAAAAAAGTTTTTCAGACTGAATCTCCAGCTAGCGTGCCGTGACGAACTCTAGCCTCAAGTCCCTTCACTGCCGTAAACATGAATTAAGAAATGTAATGACACGATTGACAAATAAAAAAATACCCCCGGACTGAGGGATTGAACCGCGGTCATAGAGTCGCAAAACTCCAGCACTCGCCTAGCCACTAGACTCGGCTAGCCACAATAAGATTCATCCAACTAGGTATATTTCTAAACTTAGGAAAGTTAGCACAGGCACCTCTGTGACCACAAATGCAAGTTTTTTACAGGGACGAATCTCCAGCTAGCGTGGCCGTGTCCATTACGATTTCTTAAGTCAATGTTTTACGGCAGTAAGGGATTGAGTAGAGTTCGTCACGGCCACGCTAGTGGAGATTCGTCTGTAAAACTTGCATTTGTGGTCACAGAGGTGCTGTGCTAACTTTCCTATGGTGTTGAATGATACCTAGTTGGATGTATCTTAATTGTGGCAAGCTGGTCTAGTGGCTAGCGCGACGGGCTGGAAGTTGTGAGACTCTATTGACCGCGGGTTCAATCCCGGCCGGGGGGTATGGTTTAATTTGCAAATCGTTCCCTTCATGTCATTACGATTTCTTAAGTAGGTTTACGGCAGTGAAGGGACTTGGCTAGAGTTCGTCACGGCCCGCTAGCTGGTGAGATTCGTCTGTAATAATTGCTTTTTTCTGGGTCACCGGAGGTGCCTGTGCTAACTTTTCCTATGGTGTAGATATATACCGAGTTGGATGAAACTTATTGTGGCTTGCTGGTCTGGTGGCTAGCGCGGAAGGGCTGGAGTTTGAGACTCTATGACCGCGGGTTTCAATCCGGGCCGGGGGTCAAGGTTTATTTGCAATCGTGTCATTACGATTTCTTAATTCATGTTTACGGCAGTGAGGGACTTGAGCTAGAGTTCGTCACGGCCACGCCTAGCTGGGAGTTTCGTCTGTAAAAACTTGCATTTGTTGGTCACAGAGTGCCTGTGCTATCTTTCCTTTGGTGTGAAATTATACTAGTGGATGAATCTTATTGTGGCTAGCTGGTTAAGTCGGACTAGCGCGACGGGCTGGAGGTTTTGAGACTTATGTCGCGGGTTCAATCCGGCCGGGGGTATGGGTTTATTTGCAATAACACCATTTCAAACTGTTAATGGAGCTGTCTATAACTATTGTCAATATCTTGGTTAGATATTAAGTACCATTGGGAAGAAATCCGGGAATGGTTATCTTGCTTTTTTTCCTGGAAGATTTCAACTTAATGCACCTAAAATGGAGGAAATATAGCAAATTATATTGTCTGCAGTAATAACACCAGGAGGCAGCTTGATGAAAACTCACACTCAACGCGAGCTTTTAAATATCTGCCAAAATTACATTTAAACAGCAAAAAATAGAGCCTAACTAGAATGGAGAATACACTAGATCTCTTCTTCTCTAAAACATTGATGATCTGATAAGAAATGTCTACCATATCAAAAACAATACTACTCAGATCACAACATTATTGAGTGATCAGTCTTATAGGCGCGCGAGCCCCGACCGACATAATGAGATTAGTCACGAGGGTGCATTCACAAATTCAACTTCAATAACAAAAAACATAAAGGTGGGACCAAGGTAAACCAAGTCCTAACCGATATAAGCTGGGAAGTATACTAAGCAACACAGACCCCAACTTATGCCTAGAACAAGATTAACTCGGTGGCACTCGATGTATGAACAAGCTTATTCTCTTAAGAAAAGGAGGAGGAGTAGATGTAAAACAGAAAGAGTCAGGGCGCTCCCTTTACAGGCGACGGAAAAGAATAACAGAGCGGCTAAAAGAGGTCAATATATCTGAAATGCGTAGGGGAGACACTGGTCAGAGAAATAGCAAGCATCGTCGAACTTAAGGCTAAAAGAATCCTTTAGGAGTCAGGAATCGCACGGGGAAGAACCTAAAAGCCATAAATGGAAATCGAAAGAAACCAATATTTCTTTCTCCTATTCGCCAATCCAAACATCAGAGAACAACGTCCAGTATTGGGCCCCTACTTAAACAAGATGGGTCCTACACAGATGACAGCAAGGAATGAAGTGAGCTACTCAAGTCCCAATATAATCAGTTTTTAGCCAAGCGCCTAACAGACTGAGAGTTGAAGATCAAAATGAATATTTTTTAATGAGAGAGCTCCAAAAATTTGATTAACACATGCTATCCGATGTATCCTGACGTACCAAATGATTCGAACAGGCGTAAATGACCTGACCATGACTCTGCCCCAAGGCCAGACTCATTGGAACTCTGTGATCACAAGAACTGCATGAAGGCCCCTATCACGAGCCTTTTCCATTCCTATGGAGAGGGGAGCAGGACACGGGGTGTCCCACAGTTACTAAAACAACAGACACATAGCCCACTCCACAAAGGGGGCAGTTGAGAGCAACAGCAAAGAACTACAGACCAATAGCACTAACATCCCCATATCATAAAATTTTTGAAAGGGTCCTAAGAAACAAGATCACCACCCATCTAGAAATCCATCAGTTACACAACAGGGTAACATGGGGTTTGAAACAGGTCAGCTCCTGTCTGTCTCAATATTGGTACACACGACAAGGTCTCTTAATGCATCTAGAAGACAAAAGAATGCAGATGTATATACACAGACTTGCAAAAAGCTTCGACAAGTGTGGACCATGGGCGTAATAGCGACACAAAAATGCGTGCTAAAGGTATAACAGGAAAGTCGGTCGATGGATCTTAATTTCCTCACTAACAGAACACAGAGGTAGTCGTCAACATGAGTAAAGTCCGGGGCTGCTACGGTGAAAAGCCTCTGTTGTTCTCGATATTCGATTTGGCATAGGAGAAGAAATACTTTGGGTTTCTTTCGATTTAATTTATGGCTTGAGTTCTTTCCCGCGATTCCTGACTTCTAAAGGATTCTTTTAGCTTAAGTTCGGATGCTTGCTATTTCTCTGAACAGTGTTCCCTACGCATTTCAGATATATTGACCTCTTTTAGCCGCGCTGTTATTCTTTTCCGTCACTGTAAAGGGAGCGCCTGTCTCTTTCTATTTTACATCTCTCCTCTTTTTCTTAGAGGAATAAGCCTTGTGCATACATCGAGTGCCACCGATGTTTATCTGTTCTAGGCATAAGTTGGGGTCTGTGGTTGCTTAGTATATCTTCCCAGCTATATCGGTTAGGACTTGGTTTACTTGGTCCACTTTATGTTTTTGTTATTTGAAGTTGATTTGGTGAATTGCTTCCCTCGTGATAGTTCATTATGTCGGTCTGGGGCTCCCGCATAGATTGTCTGAAACCTCGATTATGTTGTGTTCTGAGTTATATTGTTTTTTTGATATCGGTGAAATTTCTTATTAGTCATCATTGTTAGGTGAGATGAGGTTAGTGTATTCGCCAGTCTAGTAGGCTCTATTATTTGCTGGTTTAAATTGGAATTTTGTGCCAGAGTTTAAAAGCTCATGTTAGTGGAGCTTTCATAGAGCTAGCCCTCCTGGTGTTATTAATGCAACAATGTTATTGCTATATTCCTCAATTTTAGGTGCTTAAGTTGAAATCCCAGGAGCAAGTTGTTGGGTGCAGGAGCTGGAAGATTTTCAGACAGAAGGTCAATTTTTAACAGCTGTTATGAGAATTGCTGGGTGTTGCATCCTGAGGCTTGTAGTCTACCACAATGACTAGGTTTTGGTTTCTCGACCTTTACTTGCTAAAAACTTCCACCACTACATCATTTGAGGCATTAAGCAGTTCTGGTGCAAACAAGTGACTCTGCAGTGTACAAGGCCAACCCCTCCCCCCCCTTTTTGCCTGTTCCACTCTGGTCACATCTGTATAGGTTTGTAACACTGGGATCCTTATTTGTTTGTCCAAAGTGATCCTTTATGTGGGTCCAGTGAAAGCCTGCGAACATTGCCTTTGCCTCCTCTGCAAGCAAGTCCACGGATATGAAAGTATTTGTTGTTTGTTGCTGGCTTTAGACCTGTTATATTGCAAAGAAGAATGTTTATCGGAACTGGTGGTTTTTTGTTGGTTCTGGGGGGGGGATTTTTTTTTCCGGCATTAGTATTGTATCTGTTGGTTTGGAGTGGAGGCCACGACTGTGGGGTTGCCACTCCAGGAATGACTGGATTTGGTGTTACGATTTATGCCATTTCCTGCCAGTTTCTTTTTCCTTCATGGCACTAATAAACCTCTTCCCTCTTGAGTGGCTGTGGCTTACACAGGTTTTCCATGGCCTGGATGTTTTTTGTATCTTTTTTGTTCCCTGTAGATGGTATGCCTGGCCAATTTAAGGTTTATAGCCAGTCTTTCCTGTACTGAAGAGGGGTACACAGTTCAGGGTGGAAAAAGTTTCAGGAAGGGAGTTTGCATTTTCCCATGTTGTCATATGGGCATGGCATTTTCTAGGGTAGTCATAGTTGCACGTCCCGTCTGTTTTTCCAGATTTCCCATGCCAGCAGATACCAAGTGCATAGTATGTGCACAGGCTTGGTTTCTGTTTGCTTGGGTTTTGTGACTGTCTTCCCTGTTGGTTGCTTGTTTCCCGGTCTTATTCACATCCTCCTATCACAGAACAATGGAGACTCCCACAGTGTTTTTGGTAATATTTCCTCACTATTTCTAGTGGTGTCCTCTTGTTTGATATTTCCCCTGCGGGGTATTTCTAGTTTGCTTATTGGTTTTATCTTATCTTTTGACTACACTTGTTTCCCTACTATGGCTCCTGTCCCCTTGAGGTCTATTTTATGTATTCCTTCCTGGTATAAATTCCCGACTACCTGGACAACAAAATCTCCAGCTTCACCATTTACTGTCTCCAGCTCAGACAGGCATCTCCAGCTTCACATTACTGTCTCCCCAGGGCGCACTCCGCTTCACCATTTACTGTCTCCAGGAAGCACCTCCAGGCTTCACCATTACTGTCTCCCAGGACAGCACTAACATCCCCACATTTACTGGACTACCAGGACTTCATCTCCTACCCTTACGTTCGACACATGGCCAATATCATGGGCAGTACCATTAAGCCCCAGACTTTTTATGTTACCATCTGTTTTAGAAAGCTTCCAGGATTTTCTATGAAAGCAGCTTTGATTTTGTCCTTTTTAATACCCTTGTGATTTTAGTCCACAGATTTATATCATTTGGGCATACCCAAAAACACTTGCCTGTTTTAAACACATGCTTGTAGTTAGTTCTTGGATATCTGCACAAGGGGCGTGACACCAATTTCCACAAAAATGACAATTTACCCATGTGGAAGCCCGTTTGTTTGACTGACCACAGACTACACACAGCTTCATAATGATTTGAATGGTTGATTTACTGCAATTCTACTAGCAACCTCGAATATTCTATTAATAACCTCCTTAAATGAAGCTCTAGCTATTTGTATTTCTGTTTCTAACTGTTTTTGTATATTGGACAGCTTACCGTGCTGATTTATGTTTAATGTTTGTGTTTATAAGGGCGCCTACAACCCCATCCGTTTACAGTCTGCTTTATTGTCCAACGAAACCGTTTGAAACCAGTCAAGGGTTCGGACCAGTCAAGGGTTCGGACCAGTCAAGGTGTCGGAATGCTATTCTCAGGTTTGCCAGGCGCCCATTTGCTGCAGCAGTTATCTGGTTGATGTGTGCTTCCAGAGACGTTCTCAGTGTTATGCTCACCCCAAGATCTTTCTCCTTGAGTGAGATTTGCAGTCTTTGGCCACCTAGCCTATACTCTGTCTGTGGTCTTCTTTGCCCTTCCCCAATCTTCATGACTTTACATTTGGCGGGGTTGAACTCGAGAAGCCATTTACTGGACCACGTGTTCAGCCTGTCCAGGTCTCTTTGTAGTCCTGCCTGATCCTCGTCAGATTTAATTCTCCTCATTAACTTCACATCATTTGCGAACAGGGACACTTCTGAGTCTATCCCTTCCATCATGTCATTAACATATACCAAAAATAGCACTGGTCCTAGGACTGACCCCTGTGGGACCCCACTCGTCACAGGCGCCCACTGTGAGACCTCATCACGTACCATGACTCGTTGTTGCCTCCCTGTCAGGTATTCTCTGATCCATTGCAGTGCCCTTCCTGTTATACGTGCCTGATCCCCCAGCTTCTTGTGTGGAACTGTGTCAAAGGCCTTCCTGCAGTCCAGGAAAATGCAATCAACCTACCCCTCTCTCTCATGTCTTACTTTTGTTACTTTGTCATAAAACTCCAGAAGGTTTGTGACACAGGATTTGCCTTCCATGAATCCGTGCTGGTTGTTAATAATCTTGTTCCGTTCCAGGCACTCCTCCACTCTCCTCCTGATAATCTTCTCCATGACTTTGCATACTATATATGTCAGTGACACTGGTCTGTAGTTTAGTGCCTCGTTTCTGTCTCCTTTCTTAAAAATGGGGACCACACTTGCCGTCCATACCTCAGGTAGTTGCCCAGTTTCAAGGGATATTTTAAGATTGTGGTTAGTGGCACACAGCTTCTCTGCTCTTTCTCTAAGGACCCACGGGGAGATACCCGGTCTTATCGCCTTTGAGGTATCAAGGTCACTTAGCAGCTTCTGCACCTCCTCCTCAGTTGTGTGTATGTCATCCAACACTTGTTGGTATATTCCCTGTTGGTGTCGCCCTCTGTGCTGTCTTCCCAGAGTCCTTCCTATCTGTACTGTAAATACTTCCTTAAATCTCATGTTGAGCTTCTCGCATACCTCTTGATCGTTTCTTGTGAGTTCCCCACCTTCTTTCCTCAGCCTGATCAACTGGTCTTTGACTGTTGTCTTTTATTTATTTATATATGTCTTTGCAAATAGTACGTTGAGATTTTGTATTTACAATAATGGGATGCAATACAAAGAGAACCTCTATTATGCCTAGGCATTATGGGAAAACTTAACATTATTGGCTTACAGACTACTTAACACTAAGAATTATGTCATAGTTGTACAGCAGAATATTAATTATATCATAGTTTTACAGTAGATTATTAATTATAAGTGAATCTAATTTATATAAGACAAAAGATGTGCAAGAAAGGTATAAAATACCGACAATATGAAAGTTAAGACACATGTGCAACATCTGGATATCTTTATTGTAGACGTTTCGCCATCCAGTGGCTTTATCAATACAGATTCTAGGACATAATAGGAAGACAGTAGAACTATATACAAAAGATGAGGTAACTGATTACCTCATCTTTTGTATATAGTTCTACTGTCTTCCTATTATGTCCTAGAATCTGTATTGATAAAGCCACTGGATGGCGAAACGTCTACTACAATAAAGATATCCAGATGTTGCACATGTGTCTTAACTTTCAAGACAAAAGATGTATTCATATATTCAAAAAATGCTTTTGTGAAAACGATTCAATTATATTCCTGTCAACAATGGATAAAAGGTTCAAAGTAATTGTAAAGATTATGATGTGAACATATATAAGTAAGTATGTGTGTACTGAGTATTTAGCATTTAGTCTAGGGTGATTAAGTGGCTTTTGAGAAGTCTTAAATTGATTTTCAGACCGGGTTACTTTAATATCTTCTGGTAATGAATTCCATATTTTGGGGACCTTTATGTACATAGAGTTTTTACACAGTGTGATATGGACACGAGGTATATCAAAAAGAGATCTGTGTCTTGTGTTGTGGTCATGTGTCCTGTTTAGGTTGGTGAGGAGAAGTTTGAGCGGAGGGTTTATATTTGTGTGTATTGTTCTGTGTATGTAGTAGGCACATGAATAAGTATGGATGTTCTTAATGGTGAGCAGATTCAGACTTTTGAAAATTGGTGGAGTATGCTGGCGGGAGTGGGAATTTATCATTCTGACTGCTGCCTTTTGCTGGGTTATTAGGGGTCTTAGGTGATTGGATGTTGTTGATCCCCATGCACAAATTTCATATGTAAGATAAGGGTATATGAGTGAATGGTACAGTGCCAGGGGAGCTGATTGTGGAACGTAGTACCTTATCTTGGAGATTTTCTTGGTGACTTCTTGTATGTGTGTCTGGAACTTAAGGCTACTGTCAAGGTGGATACCTAGGAATTTTCCCTGTGAGTCTTGTGACTGATGATCCGTTTAGGGTTATGTTAAGTGGAACATTTGCAGCTTTGTTTCCAAACTGAATGAAATAGGTTTTATCAGTGTTCAAGGTAAGTTTGTTAGTCATCATCCAGGCAGATATTTTCTGTAATTCAGCATTGACTGTGTTTGCCAGTATGACTCCGTTTGGGTGGGAAAATACATAAGTAGTGTCATCTGCAAATAATATGGGTTCGAGTAGCTGTGATGCATTCGGTAGATCATTGATGTAGATGAGAAAGAGGAGTGGTCCAAGGACGCTTCCTTGTGGGACTCCTACTGTGATTGGTTGTGTGGAAGAGTTTGCACCATTTGCATACACATATTGAGTTTTGTTACTAAGGTATGACTTTAGGCAGTTGAGGGAGTGGCGTTAATTTGAAGTACAGCAGTTCGTGATCGACTGTATCGAAAGCTTTATGTAAATCAATGAAAATGCCCAGCGGGACTTCTTTCTTTTCGAGTGCGGTATATATTAGTTCTAGCATGTATATGATAGCATCATTTGTGCTTTTATTATTCCTGAATCCGAACTGACGAGATAGGAATAGATCCGTCTATGAATTTTTCAAAGAATTTAGAGAGCAGTGGTAAGTTAGATATTGGTCTATAGTTATTCAAGTCAGCTTGGTCACCTCCTTTATGGATCGGAGTGACCCTCGCTATTTTGAGGATTGTTGGGAAGGTAGATGATTCAATGGATTTGTTAAAGAGCGTTGCAATAATTGGTGACAATACTTGAGAAGCTTTTTTTGTACATAAAAGCAGGCAAGTTGTTTATGTCTCCTGCCTTGTTTTTAAGGGTGTTGATGATGAGCGAGACTTCTAGTGGGTTGGTTGGAGCTAGGAATAGCGTATTTGGGTAGGTACCTATGAGGTAGTCTGATGGATGGGTATTTGAGCTTGTGTCTTAGGTCTTCCCCCTAATGTGGCTATACAGCAGTTTCGGGTCAGACTTGACTTTCGATGCTATGTTGTTTTTGTACTGTCGCTGGGCCTCCCTACTTATCTGTGCACACTCGTTTCTGGCTCTTCAACTAATCTCCTTATTTTCCTGGGTCCTTTGCCTTCTGTACTTTTTCCATTCTCTAGTGCACTTAGTTTTTGCCTCCCTACACCTTCGGGTAAACCAGAAGCTCGTTCTGGTCTTCCCATTATTTCTGTTGCTTTTGGAAACAAACCTTTCCTCTGCCTCCTTGCATTTTGTTGTTACGTATCCCATCATTTCGTTTACTGACTTTCCTACCAATTCCCTGTCCCACTGAACCTCTTGAAGGAAGTTCATTATACCTGTGTAGTCCCCCCTTTTATAGTTTGGCCTTTCCCATTCAACTCCTGTTATCCACTCCACATGTAATACTACTATGTATTCAAAGTACAGAACCACGTGATCACTAGCTCCAAGGTGCCTCTCATATGTGATGTCCTCAATGTCTGAACTGCTCAGGGTGAACATGAGGTCCAGTCTTGCTGGTTCATCCTTCCCTCTCTCCTTGGTAATGTCCTTAACATGTTGATGCATGAGGTTTTCCAGTACCATATCCATCATCTTGGCTCTCCATGTTTCAGGAGCCCCGTGTGGCTCCAGATTTTCCCAATCGATCCCCCTTTGGTTGAAATCGCTCATAACCAGTAACTTTGCTCTGCTCAAGTGAGCTCTTCTTGCCACCTCAGCCAGTGTGTCCACCATTGCTCTGTTGCTCTCTTCATATTCCTCTCTTGGCCTCCTGCAGTTCTGTGGTTGATTATACATCACTGTAATGACTACCTTGTGTTCCCCAGACTGGAGTGTACCTACTTTGTAATCCCTTTCTCCAATCTCATCCATACCTTCCATTTCCTCAAATCTCCATCAGTTTTTTTACAAGCAGTGCAACCCCTCCTCCCCCTCTGCTCCTATCTTTCCTCAGGATCTGATGTCCTGGTGGGAAGATTGGGTCTGTTATCGTCTCAGTGAGTTTCATTTCTGTGACTGCTTTGATGTCTGGGGACTTCTCATTGATTCTTTCATGCCTTTCCTCATATTTATTCATTATTCCATCCGTGTTCATGTACCAAACCTTCAACTTCTTTTCGTCAACTCTGGTCCTGAGAGAATATTGGGGTTGGGGGAGGGGGAGCCCTGGCAGGGGCTTATGGGGGATTGTGGTGGGGGAGGGTCAGGGTTCCATAGGGGGTTGCTGTAGGGGTGGGGTTTGTGGTGTGGGGGTGGGGACAGAGGGAACATTGTGTGATTGTTGGTTTAGATTGTTCAGTTGCCTTGGGGTTGTCATTGTTGGAGTCCTTCTGCAGGTGTTTCTGGATGGTGTGTTTGCCCTTCCACCTGCATCTGGGTTCTTCTGCTCATCTTTGTCATTTCCTCTCGTTCCTCCTTTTGTTTTTGTACTCTTTCAGTATCATCCTTTCCTCTTGTGTTCTGTCTCGATCAAGGTGCACTCTCTCGTACTCTGGTTTGTCTGTCATGTTTTCTCCTGTAGGATCATGGTTCAAGTTGATTCTGCCTTGAAAATTACTTTGAGAGGCCATTTCCTTCCCCTTACAAACCACCCAATTCTTCGAAAATTTCTCACTTGGATCATGTCGCCCTCACTTATTGCTTTCATGATACCTTCACTCACTTTTTTCTCCTGTTTACTTTCATCATAGGTTTCCCCTCTGACTTCTTGGAGCCCATAGAAAAAAACTGACCTCTCCCTTTCGTCTTCCCACTGTGTCTCCCATTGCATCCTCTGGGGTCTTTTAGTTCCTTCCATTGGAGCGTTCCTTCCTTCAATCCCTTCCCTGGCTGAAGCCCCTATGCTCAGTGGTCTGTCTTACCTGCTCAGCAGAACCTGGCCCCTGCAGGTTTCTGATAGTTTCTGCATATATCATAGCTCCTTCATTGTCTTCAGACCTCTCACTTGTTCCTAGTGTGCTCCTCGTCTTTGTTTTGGCCCCACGTGGGTCTGATAGGGCCTTTGCATACAGTACAACTTCTTTGCTCCCTCCAATCCCCTTGTCTGTGCCTGATGTAGAAGTTCCTGATGTTATGTCTTTTCTGTCATTTTTTTCTTTAAGCTGTTTCAGGTTTCTCAGTTCCTATTCTAAGCACTGTATCTTAACTTCTGCTACTATGGCTTGTTGCTGCCACTTCCTTCTCTCTGCAGCTATCATCTCCATTTTCCTGCCAAGCTCTTCTAGCTTCCTTCCCCAGTCTTCCTCCCTTTTTTTGAGCTCTGCCTCCCAGTCTTCCCTCCCAGGTTCCACCAGACCCTTGGTTTTCGGCCTTGTTCTTGGGCAACCCATTATACCATAGAACGAAGCTCCTGTATTTTCAGAGTGGGTGTATGTGTGAGGATGGGTGTTGTAGGGAGGGGAAGGGGGAGGGAGGTAGGGCAGGGGGAGAAGGATATGAGGTGGGAGGGGGAACAGTGGCAGAGATTAGGGGTCCAAGGGGGTATTGGGAGAGAGAAGGGGAGTGTGGGAAAGGCTAGGGGAGAGAGAGGGGGGGGGGTGGATGGAAGGTGAGGATGAAGAGAGAGAGAGGGAGAGAAAGTGATAGTGGTAGGTGGAGTGTAAGAGGGAGGGAAAGAGAGAGTTTCTACAGTGCTTGAACCCGTACTCACCTATTTGTACTCACCTATTTGTGGTTGCAGGGGTCGAGTCATAGCTCCTGGCCCCGCCTCTTCACTGATTGCTACTAGGTCCTCTCTCTCCCTGCTACATGAGCTTTATCATACCTCACCTTAAAACTATGTATGGTTCCCGCCTCCACTACTTCACTTTCTAGACTATTCCATGACTTGACTACTCTATGACTGAAGAAATACTTCCTAACATCCCTTCGATTCATCTGAGTCTTCAACTTCCAATTGTGACCTCTTGTGTCTGGTCCCATCTCTGGAACATCCTGTCTTTGTCCACCTTGTTATTCCCGCACAGTATTTTATATGTCGTTATCATGTCTCCCCTGACCCTCCTGGCCTCCAGTGTCGTCAGGGGGGATTTCCTCAACCTTTCTTCGTAGGATAATCCCCGTATCTGGGGCTAGTCTTGTTGCAAACCTTTGCACTTTCCCCTAATTTCTTGACGTGCTTGACTAGGTGTGGATTCCAAAACTGGTGCTGCATACTCCAGTATGGGCCTGACGTAAATGGTATACAGGGTCTTGAACGACTCCTTACGAGGTATCGGAACGCTATCCTTTAGGTTTGCCAGGCGCCCGTATGCTGCAGCAGTTATCTGATTTATGTGCGCCTCAGGAGATATGCTCGGTGTTATACTCACCCCCAGATTTTTTTCCCTTTGGGAGTGAGGTTTGGCGTCTTTGGCCATCTAAACTATATTGTGTCTGCGGTCTTCCTTCCCCTTTCCCCCAATCTTCATGACTTTGGGCATTTGGCAGGGTTAAACTCAAGGAGCAGTTGCTGGACCAGGCTTGCAGCCTGTCCAGGTCTCTTTGTAGTCCTGCCTGATCCTCATCCGATTTGATTCTTCTCTTTAACTTCACATCATCTGCAAACAAGGACACTTCTGAGTCTATCCCTTCCGTTATGTCGTTCACATATACAAGAACAGCACAGGTCCTAGGATGACCCCTGTGGAACCCGCTTGTCACAAGCGCCCACTCTAAACACCTCGTCACGTACTGATCGTTGTTGCCTCCCTGTCAGGTATTCTCTGATCCATTGCAGTGCCTTTCCTGTTATGTGTCCCTGATCTTCTAGCTTTTTCAGTAACCTCTTGTGAGGAACTGTGTCGAAGGCCTTTTTGCAGTCCAAAAAAATGCAGTCGATCCACCCCCTCTCTCTTGTCTTACTTCTGTCACCTTGTCATAAAACTCTAGTAGGTTTGTGACACAGGATTTTCCTTCCCTGAAACCTTTGCTTGTTGTCAATTATACACTTGTTTCTTTCCAGGTGCTCCACCACTCTCCTCTTGATGATCTTCTCCATGACCTTGCATACTATACACGTTAGTTTATTACAGGTCTGTAGTTTAGTGCCTCATGTCTGTCTCCCTTTTTAAAAAATTGGGACTACATTTGCCATCTTTCCATACCTAGGGAGTTGCCCAGTTTCAAATGATGTGTTGAAGATCTTTGTTAATGGCACACACAATATCTCTGCTCCCTCTTTAAGGACCCACGGAGAGATGTTGTCTGGTCCCACCGCCTTTGAGGTGTCAAGTTCGCCCTAGCAGCTTCTTCACTTCCTCCTTGGTTATATGTACCTTTATCCAGCACTTGCTGGTGACCCCCCTGTTCTGATTTCCTGGAGTCTATGGTTTCCACTGTAAATTTTTCTTTAAATCCGTGTTGAGCTCCTGACATACCCCTCGGCGTTGCTTGTGAATTCCCCATCACCCTTCCTCATCTGATTACTGGTTTCCTTGACTGTTGTTTTCTCCTGATG
Source organism: Cherax quadricarinatus (assembly GCF_026875155.1). Classification (NCBI taxonomy): domain Eukaryota; kingdom Metazoa; phylum Arthropoda; class Malacostraca; order Decapoda; family Parastacidae; genus Cherax; species Cherax quadricarinatus. The sequence continues at coordinate 11,713,209 of NC_069413.1, read as the reverse complement.
TGGCTGTACAACAGCTTCGGGTCAGTCTTGACTTCGATGCTATGTCATTTTCATATTGTCGCTGAGCCTCCCCTTCCTTATCTGTGCCTATTCATTTCTGGCTCTTCGTCTAATCTCTTAAATTTCCGAGTTTCACTGTCTATCTGTACCTTTTCCATTCTCTAGTACACGTAGTTTTTGCCTTACCCGACAACCTTTGGGTGAACAAACTCGTTCTGTTTCTTTCCATTATTGCTGGTTCCCTTGGCGAACAAAACCTCTCCTCTGTCTCCCCTTGCATTTTGTTGCCACATTAGTCCATCATTACTTGTACTGGTTTTCCTGTCAGTTTCCCTCTCCCAACTGTATGTTTTGAAGGGAATTTCCTCAATGCCTGAGTAGTTCCCCCCTTCCCCCTTTTGTAGTTTGGTTTTTCCCCATCCTATTCCTGCTACTCTCTCCACTTTGGAGCTCAACTATGTAGTCGAAAGCACAGAACCACATGAATCACTTCACTACTCCCAGCGGGCCTTTCATACAAGAATATCCTCGATGTCGAACTACTCAAGGTGATATACAAGGTCCAGTCTTGCTGGTTCCAAATCTCTCCTCTCTCCCTGGTAGTGTGTCAACATGTTTGATCTGAGTTTTCCCCCCAGTTAACCTACCATCCTCATTTGGCTCTCCATGTTTCGGAACCACCCATGGGCTCTCAGGTTTTCCCAGTCAATCTCCTTGTGAATGAAATCCCCATAACTAGTAACTTTTGCTTCCCCCCACGGTGTGCTCTCCCTGGGCCACCCTCGGCTAGTGTGTCGACCATGGCTCTGTTGCTCTCATCGTATACTTCTCTTGGTCTCCTGCAGTTCTGGGTGGGTTGTACATTACTGCAATTATCAACCTTATGTCCCTCAGAAACTGGATTGTCCTACTTAGTAGTCCCTTTCACCCGTGCCATCCATTCCTTCCATTTCTTTCCTCAAAACCCCACTGGCTTTTAATGAGCAGTGCAACTCCCTCCTCCCCATTCCTCCCCCTCTCCTCCCTCCTGTCCTTATTCCTGAAGATATGATATCCGTGTGGAAAGAATTGAATCTGTTATTATTCTGTGCGTTTGTTTCTGTGAGTGCTAATTATTGTCTGGGGAGTCTCCTTGATTCTTTCGTGCCACTCCTCATACTTATTTGTATTCCATCTGCATAGATACCAATACCTTCAAACTTCTTTTCTAGACTGTGGCTGGAGGTGTATCTGGGGTTGGGGAAGTGGGAGACCTATAAGGAACTAATGGGTGGTTGCTGTGGGGGTGAGTTTAGTAATGTAGTGGTGGGGGCATTGGATATGGCATGGAGTTGTGGTTTAAGTGTTTGGGCCTGCACTGGGGTTTACCTGGTTGGGGAGGCGTGTCTATAGGAAGCTGTTGAGGTGAGTTTGAATTTGATCTTTCTCCCCGTGTCTAGGGGATCTCCTGTCTATCTTCATTCCATCCCCTACTCTTTCCTCCTTTCTCGCCTTTGTACCAGTCCTCTCTCAGTTTCCGCCTATCGTCATGTGTTCTGGTCGCGGGCGTGATACACCTTCCTGTATCCCGGCAGTCCCTTAACGTGCTTTTTCCTGCAGTACCCTGTTCCCGAGTCGATTCTGCCTTGAAGTCACTTTCACTGGCCGGTTTCTTTTTTTTTTACAAAACAACCCCTATTCTCACGAAAATTTTACACTGGGTCATGTCCGTCTTCCTCCGATTACTTTCAGGATGCTTTCATTGCTTTTTTTTTTCCCCATGTTTTTCTTTGCTTTCATATGTTTTTCCCCTTCAACTTCCTGTAGCCCATACACAAAGACTGACCTCACCCTTTTTCATACTCCCACTGCATATCACCTGTGTATCCCCTCATTCAATTTGATTTCCTCCATTGCAGCTTTCCTGCTTCATTTCCACTAGCCTTACTGTACATGGGCTCAGTGGCCTGTTCAATTTTTCCTTCTGGCTTTCCCTGGGCTCTGTTGTGGTCTTTAGGGCCTCCACATAAGCTTTAAGCTCTTTACATTTACTACAGTCTCCACTGATAGAGCTTCTACAATGCCAGTTTTGCTCCTCCTTTCCCCTACCATCCCCTTTATTGTGGCTGAGGTAGTGGTCTCCTGTTGTCAAATCCCATAATGTTCTTTAGTTTCTTTACTGTTTCAAGATTTCCAGTTCCTCTCTAAGCTCTGTATCCTGGCCTCTGCTGCTTTAGACTTTCATCACCTCCCACTTCCTGCTTTTCCATTCTATCCCTCTGCCATTCTCATGCATAAGTTTTCTTCTAGTTTCTTTTCCCATTCTTGTTCCCTTTTTGTGAGCTCTGCTGCCAAGCTTCCTTTCTTGCAGTTTCCCTCCTCCCTTGTCCCTTGGTTTTCTTGTTGCTCTCATGGCAACCCATTTTTTGTTTTATCCTTGATGTTTCAGATTGGGAAACCTATGTAATTCTGTATGTTAGGTAGTATTGTAAAGTCAGAGTGTGGGGGAAGAGGTAGAGGGAGGAACGGTGCTAAATGGAGAGTAGTGGGAGGGGGAGTGGAAGGAGAGTGAAGCAAGTGGGTAAGTATGGTGAGGGAGAGGTGGGGAGGGGAGGGTGAAAGAGGGAGAGTCGGTGGGGGAGGGGGGGATGTATGAGGTGAGTCTGGCAATATGTGGTGTGTTGTGTGTGTTTTGCGTGTGTGTGGTGGGTGTGTGGGGAGGGGTGGGTGTGTGTGGGTGGTGGGGGGGGTGTGGTGGGTGTGTGTGGGTGTGTGTGGTGTGTGGGTGTGTGTTTGTGTGTGTGTGTGGGGGTGTGTGGTGGGTGTGTGGGTGGGTGTGGTGGGGTGTGTGGGTGTGTGGGTGTGTGTGGGTGTGTGTGGGGGTGTGTGGGTGGGTGTGTGGTGTGGTGGGTGTGTGTGTGTGTGTGTGTGTGTGTGTGTGTGTGTACTCACCTATTTGTGGTTGCAGGGGTCGAGTCTTAGCTCCTGGCCCGCTTCTTCACATGATTGCTACTGGGTCCTCTCTCCCTGTGTGTGTATACTCGCCTAGTTGTACTCACCTAGTTGAGGTTGCAGGGTTCGATTCCAAGCTCCTGGCCCCGCCTCTTCACTGGTCGCTACTGTGTGTGTGTGTGTGTGTGTTTTGAGTGGTGTGTGTATAATGTGTGCGTATGTTTGTGTGTTCGTGTGTGTTGGGGGTTGTGAGGGGGCAAAGATGTGTGTGTGTGTGTACTCACCTATTTGTACTCACCTATTTGTGGTTGCAGGGTCGAGTCACAGCTCCTGGCCCCGCCTCTTCGCTGATTGCTACTAGGTCCTCTCTCTCCCTGCCCCATGAGCTCGATCATACCTGTGTGTGTGTGTGTGTGTGTGTGTGTGTGTGTGTACGTGTGTACGTGTGTACGTGTGTACGTGTGCATGTGTGCCCTCGGAGGTGGGAAGAGGGAGGGGGATACACTGGCAGAAGGGGATATAGGTGGGGGAGGAATATGCGTGTTGCAGGAGTGTGGAACTTCATCGTGGGTGTAGTGAAGGATGTAAGTATGTAGCAGCAGAGATGTCACTGGTGTGTGTTGCAGGAGCGTGGAACTTCATCGTGGGTGTAGTGAAGGATGCAAGTGTGTAACAGCAGAGATGTCACCAGTGTGTGTGCGTGATGGACCCATCACACTGTCTTACTACTCACCATGTCACGCTGGGTGTCCCCATCCCACCAACCAAGACAACCTCACCAACTGCACGTGAGTACCAGTAACATAGGTTTACGTGTCACTATAAACCCTAATACCCATATCTTCATGTTTTGTGTCATCTTGCTTACATATATAAACCTATATCATGTCCCAAACCTCCCATTTACATTTATTAAACTTAGCGCTCAACCAATCTAAACTTTATACATTATTAAGTAGTTTTAAATTCTAGTTATAAGGTATTAGATTATTATTATCCTGGGGAGTCCTACAGTATTATCTTAGAACACTCCAAATGCTGTACTTAATCCATAACTTTCCGTTAGTCTTACAATCCATGTCACTCAGTGTTGTAACCATTCATATTTTTTGGATATAAATATCTCCAATCTGTTACTTAATGATATTTTTTTATTATTTTAGGGAAGAATACATAATCAGACTTTCAGAAGTGGTCTAATACTTAGATATAGACGACTGAAACTTGGTGCTGCATCTGGAAAATGATGAAACCCCATGAAACTCTAATAATTAATATTTAAATATGTATTAAGAGTTGTTACCGTATGAGCAAATTGAACACTGAGTATACAGCTAGGCAATCTGCAGTATTATTTTTTAAGGCTAGTTTTAGCTGTATATTTATGCACCCTGACCCACATGGTTCAGGTGTGGAAAGCTTGTTCCCTTGTTCGTTTATTGAGAGCTTACTCAGAGGCGTCGCTAGGTTGGTGTCACCCGGGGCGAATCATTGGTGTCACCCCCCATGAAATCCAAGGGCGGGGGGATAGGGGTAATAAACTCCAGTTACATCACTGCTGCATGACCAGTTACATCATTGTTGCATGACCAGTTACATCACTGCTGCATGACCAGTTACATCACTGTTGCATGACCAGTTACATCACTGCTGCATGACCAGTTACATCACTGCTGCATGACCAGTTACATCACTGCTGCATGACCATTTTACATCACTGCTGCATGACCAGTTTACATCACTGTTGCAAAAACCAGTTACCCCAACTGCGGGCATGACCAGTTACATCACTGTTGCATGACCAGTTACATCACTTTTGCTGAACCAGTTACATCACTGCTGCATGACCAGTTACATCACTGCTGCATGACCAGTTACATCACTGCTGCATGACCAGTTACATCACTGTTCCATGATGACCAGTTACATCACTGTTGCATGACCAGTTTACATCACTGTTGCATGACCAGTTACATCATGCTGCATGACCAGTTACATCACTGCTGCATGACCAGTTACATCACTGTTGCATGACCAGTTTACATCACTGTTGCATGACCCAGTTACATCACTGCTGCATGACCAGTTACATCACTGTTTGCATGACCATAAACCCGAACTTATTAATGATTAAAATAAACAATCGTAGTAATAATTGAGGAAACATAAACTCAAATACCATTTTGAGTACAGGCAACAGATCCTTACCATTATTCATCTTCAACAATGAAAAAAAAGCTTGAAAAATAAATAAAAACACTAGTTCCGACTTAACCTAGTTACAGGTAACATCTCAAAGAATCGACATTTCATTTCCTTGCCTCAATCCTCAAAATCATCTATCATATAATCAAAATCATGTTTTCCCTATATAGGCCTATTTGTACTGTGTAATCCTATAATAGACATATAAAAACGAAAAATTTTTCTCTTAGGTTGCTGCACATGGCTTTTGGTCATTAGTGTTACCTCCTTTAGAGGCTCTAGGGATGTCACCCCTAAATGGTGTCACCCGGGGCGCCCCCCCCCACCTTACGACGCCTCTACAGTTATTTGCTATAATTTCCTAATGGTTTTTTTCCCTTACAAATGCATGAAAATATTAGTAATTCATAGGAATGAGGGAAGAGAATCACACTAAATCCATAGGGATCATACATCACCAGGAAAGTCAGATTCGATCCTGTGTACCGTACCAGTCTCAAGTGTTATTTACAATTAAAGAGCTCCCTACTTGTTCCAAAGTATGCCTTGCACAAAGGATCTACAATAATATAGTTTTTGTACTGCAGGTGTGGAAGTGCAGCTGCCCCAGATAACTCGGGATACTGCCGGACAAGTGTTCAATTTTTTGTCTGTACAATGTGGTTAACTGCATCACCAAGTCTCTTCTCTCAGTAACCATCATCGGCAGCCTCCTCATTACACTAAGGTAAAAACCTTGCAACACTCGTATAACAATCATGTTCTCGCCTTTATCTCTGCAGAATCCTCATATGTTTATGGACTGGTGGCATCGTCATCAGTTAAAAACATCTTGTCATTTCGATCTCAGTCATGTAAAGAACTTGCTAGTGGACATTTTGCAGCTGATTATTATATTTAGAGGCAAGAATTGCTCTATGGTCCATGAAAGTTTTGTACAACATGATAACTCGGGGGAAAATGATGAACCCGTGTGGGTCATAGTGCTCAGTTTGATGAAAAGGATGGGGTTCGATTCTTTGGATCAGGAGCCTCCATCACCACAGCAAGGATAGATAGATTTTGCCACCGAAGTGGCTAGTTTATTGTGCCCCTATATCCATCCTGTGGACAGTAGCGCGAGAGCATATGGATACACAAAAGGCCTAGGAACTAGGGCCCCCAAAAGGGTTAACAGGAATACATATGGATTTATATCTACATATCTAATAGTTCACTTATCTGTTACAAGCAAATTTAGGAAATTTGCTTAGTATGTCTGGTATCCTTATTTTCATTAATAAGATATCTTGACATGTCACATAGGTTATTATACTGCTGTCTCGTTTCTTCAATAAGTGGACAATTAAGCACATAGTGGTTCAAGGGCCAGTGACCCCTATGCCTGATCACATAATTTACATTTAGTTTGATCATCATCTGTGTGTCTCCCAAATTGCCAGAAGTACTTGTAACCAAGCCTAAGCCTGGCCACTACAAAATCAGTCCCGTCCTTCACATTGCACCCTTGCTTCCATAAACCTACTTATCTACGTTTCATGTTTACCATAGTGGGTTATAGATCTACTCAGGCTTTTTAACTGCATTCCTATAAACAATATTTTCATTATTTACTTCTCTCCTAATATTATTCCTAATGCTAGACACAGTTTATACCAAAGTTATATTCTACATTCTCTTTCTGGGGACTCTTCTTGGCTTTAAAATATCAACTTTATGAACATTAAAAGGGTAAAAAATACCGACAGGGGTTGGGTAAGACACATATCAACATTAGGATCTTTATTTCAAAACTTTTTCCCCTCACAGTAGCTTCTTCAGTCGAGTACAGAAAAGTTGAAGAAGAAGAAGATACTTAAAAACGAGAAATCAGTCCATCCCCCTTAAATTTTGAGGTGGCGCCCCTCAGTCGGAGAAGGTATTGTTCCATAGTCTGAAACAATATGGAGTTGAAGTGTAGATAATGTTTCCCAAGCCCTAGCCTGGCAGGGGCTAAATTTTGCGATGCCCCGTCTCGGGCCCCCGAGGGAGAAATTTTTCTACAGTGATCGACGTATCGCTCAAGCACCTTCTGGTCAGTTCAACTGGGCATCTCATAAGCGAAAACCCAAATATTACCCAAACTGGGACACTAGCGAGGAGGGGAAGTCGTTATCACAGGTAACAGTTTCGGGTTTTCTTTTACTCCATGGTATATAGTGGGGCCCGCGCTCCTGGTCCTCTTCGGGGGGGAATATCATCCTAGTTGCCTGCGGAGTGTCTCGAAAATCGAAAATTCCGAAGAAGTGTGTTGGGGGCCGCGGGAAAAACGTGCTGACAGTCGGGCACATCTCCCCCTCAGCCTTGTCACCATCTCGGGCTGTGAGAAACCCCAAACGAAGCGATGGATGGGGGTACACGTGCTCTGGACCACTTTATCATAGGGGGGGTTTCTCCTTGACCGCTGCTCGGTCCACTGTTGAGAGGGGTTCACCTAGAACCCCCCCCATAAGTTTCTGGCCCTTGGCACCCACCATTTTGGTCTGTCGAGCTGTTTGGGACAGAAAACCCAACGTGGATAGCTGTTGCTCCCTTGGCTGCTCTCGCCGCCTCTTTCCCCGGATGCCACTGGCGGGGGTCCAGTTCAATGTCGATCTGTTACCCTAAACTTCTAAGGCTGCATTATGCCGGGATCGATGTAGGGGTAAATTGCCGTGGTTGGGTGGGAGGGGCTTGGGTTGCAGGGGTGGAATCAACTGTATGACAGTTCGGAACATGTGTGGGGCAGGACAATGCCTGTAAATCGCCACCAGCTCGCTGAAGGATCGTGCAGTGGCCCAGGATTCCCAGCCTTGTGTGTGACCATTGTGGTAACGCCCAGCTGCTGCTCTTTTCCCTTCAGGGTAAGAACCATTGTGAAATCCACTGCACATGTGCCCCCCTCTGCCATCCAGTTTGCTCAGCATGATTGGGGAGGTACTTGACTGCAGAGACGCTTAGAGATGGGTACTGCATGATGCAAACATCGGTGGATCTGGGTGCCAGGGAGGTGGTGGAGGGTACCCAGCAACGGGAAAGGTCAAACTTTTTCCAAGGAGTAGTTGTATAGGCGCAGCTTCCCCCACGCAAAAAAACGAACGAATCCAGGAGAGTCCGTGAAGAGTGGGGGATCTTGTGCCAGGGTTGTCAGTACCCTCTCCTTGGTGGGGGACCTTGTTCCCGGGTGCAAAATTGTGGCCACTTTGCAGGCGTTTATGTATCTTACTCTGTCAACCAAGGAAGGAAGCCGGGCCTCAGATTGAGACTACTGTGTTGGTCCAGATGGGGGCCCCAAGCATAGTTTTTATCGCCGTTTTTTGTACGACCTCCACCCTTTGCCTGCTCTGTGGGAAAATGAGCTAACCCCGGGTGCCCCTACAATGAGCGACTTTAGTTTGTATAATACAAGCGAAACATCTTTGCGCCCCCGCAGGTCCCTCGTCAGGGCTCTCTGGCTTTGAGTCGAGTAGAGCACGGCCCTGACATACTCACCCGTTTCGAAAGGTCAGCTTTTTATAAAGTAATTCCCAAGTAAGGTAGGAGCCTGTCCCTAAAAGTTCTAATCCTGAATATGTATCTATTCACGATCTGGTCCTTGAACATCATTGCAAGGATTTCTCGGCCGAGATTTGGGGCCCTTTTTCCTTGCAAACTGCAATTTAGGCCCAAAGCTTATGAGCCGTCGTTCAAAATTGCCTTTCCCTTCACACGAGTGCAAGTCATCAGCATATTGAGACTGTGTACCACTAAAAAAGGGGAAGGCTCACAAGTTCCTGCATAAGGATTTAAACGGGTAGGCGGGCACACCCCCTTGTGGGTACCGTTTTCCGGGTTTAAAAAAGGAAAGTATGTCCTGAAAGCTACACAGGCCTGCCTGCCCCTAAGGTGGGGACTCTACCCAGGCCAGGAGGCCCCTTTTTGAATTCCCTCCGAGCTAGTATTCCAGAATTGCTGTGGGGGGGCACTCAAATGCCTTTTCAGGTCGGTGACACGAACAGTTTTTGTTAATCAGCAACTGGTTTAGTGAGTGGTTATGCACCTGCTGAAACCCACTCCTTTGGTGAACCCAAAATGTGAGATGAGGGGGCCAATTTTTCCTAGGAGGCGGTTTAACCCATCCTCTCGCAGTTTTGGCTAAGCATGGTCGGATAGGGTCCAAAACGCCTGGGTCCTTGGGTTTTGGGAAATTTGGGGTAGATGGATTTTTCCCTTCCAACTGCGGGGAGTGCCCCGGGCCCCTTTCCACGACTTTTTAATGACGTCATATGGCCTCCCATCCCCCTTGCCCAGCCCGTGCAACAGGGAGACTAACACCATCGATGCCCGGGAGGTCCCCTGTGTTCAAAAAGGCACTTGGAGTTCCAAGTCCTGAGGTTTTATCATCACTCTTCCGACTCACATGAGCTTGTATCGTTAGCGGCGCTGGGGCAGAAGACCCGTCTGTTATTCCGGAGCCTGGGGAGCTGAGGGGAGGCTCCCCTGGAAGTGAAAAGCTCCAAGTTTTCGTTTTTGGAGGGGTTTGGGTGGCTGGGGGCCTTGGGTGCCCTTGCCCGTTTCTATTTTAGCTTTTCCCCCCTACTCAGATAAAGTAGTGTGAGCCCGAATTTTTGACACCACCCCGCCTTTCTCAGTTTTTCTCTGAGAGAGATCTGCAGGGTGCTGCACAATGGTCTCAGAGTTTTCCTGTTTTCTGCCAAGGGTTATGCCTGTAATTTTCCAAAAAGTTGATGCGGTGGCCGTTCCCACCTCGCGTTGTAAACCACCAGTCCCTTTTGTGAGTGGTCCTCGTACTTCTTTGGGAAATTGCCCACTCTGCGCCTGGGGGAAAAAAAGATTGCTCCTGTTTACCGATCACAGTCTTCAATGGAGTATGTGGATCCCAGTCATGAAGTAATCCCCGGAACACCTTCCCGTTGGCCCCTTTTCGTCCCATCTAGGAGGGGACAAACTGTGGGGCCGTTTATGTTAAGGTGGTGATCACTGCAAAGTGGTTTCTGATAAGGTGAGGATAGTTTTCCCATGGGCTCCTGCTGCGATTTTTCTTGACCCAAGGTAAGGGCGGGCAGCCACCCAACAGGTGGTGGGGTTCCTTTTTTTAGCAACTTTTTTTCCCCGGAAATCGTGTAGGGGCATTGCGGGGTTGTCTGCCAAAGATTGGTTGCGACGAGATCAGCATTGGGTGATGTGCGTTGAAGTCTTCCCCCCACAATAACACTCAGTGCGTGCTAGGGAGGAGCTCTGCAATGTCGAGGGGGTGTCTTGGTTCTTGTAGAGTTATAATGGTAATGGGCACCCCAGGGATGTGCCAAGGGTTGGCCCGCCCGAATCCTCCCCCCACAGTCCAAGGTTTGGCATAACCTCGTGAGGGTTTTTAATTTTTGGGAAAAAATACAGCTGTGCCCGCAGTAATGCCCCTTTTCCCGTGCCCAAAAACCGCAAAACCCGGGTAGTCTTGGGCTATATCGGGCAGTTTGAGTTTCTTGCAGCAAGACGATGTCAACCTGTCCCCAAATTTCGCCTCCCGCAAGGGGCGTTTCTTCTTAGCCCCGAATGTTCCTTGTAGGACCTTGAGGGGGTGATTTGTCGGGGTTTTTCCTCGCTGTTGTTTCCCCAGCTGGAGACTGAGCCTGCCCGCTCTGAGAACCTGCAAATTCATGGCATCCCCCGTCTCCTCTTCGGTCAGAAAGCCCTTAGGAGCGTATTGACCATCTGCCGGGAAGCGCTGTTTTTGTGGAGTTGATTTGTGCAAATGATCCGTGAACACCTTGAGATGTACGAGATCCCCCTGGTGGGGCCTGCTTTTGGTTTTTGGTTCGAAACAGTGGATTTTATCTGGGCTGTTTTGGTCTTAGGGATGCTGAGGGTTGGGTTTCTTTATTGTATGCACCCTGGGCGTTGCGTATACCGGTTGGGGAGCCGGGGTCTGCTGGGGAGGTGCCAGTTGAGTTTTCAAAATGCCCTGGCCGGGTAAGGTGCCTGGGGTTGCGTGCAAAGGGCCGTGGGGTCGTTTGTGCCGCCTCTGACGGATTTACCAGATGCCCCTGTTTACGCCTCCTGTTCCTCTTGTTTTGTTCTTCGTTTTAGGTAGGGTGCAGGGGGTTCTTGACCTTGCGCCTGTTGAGGCTTCGAGGGTTTGGGGAAATTTCCTGGGCATTACTTGGGGTTTCTGCTGAGAGATCTGCGGTATGGAGGGTTCTCTGCACCCATCGTTTTCCGATGTATCCCGGGGCCCGTTTCCGGTTTTTTGGGGGTCTTCCCGACTCCTTGAATTTTGGGGCCTCTTTGGGGAACGAGGATTCCCCGGCATGGTTTTTTCTGCTGAGTTCGGGCATTTTGGGGGTGGGTGGGGATGCATTTTTTAGCTTGGGAATTCCTCGGTAGGGTGGTGCTGGCTGCAGACACCGCAGATTTCTTGTTCAGAAGAGGCACCCAGGTGTCCATAACGCTGACACTTAGACAGTGACTGGTTTGCTGTAGGTCCTGACATGTACCCGCCCCCAAAACCCAGGTCCAGCTTTGGATGGCAGGGTCCCACATAAAAAGGGGCCTATCGGGGTTTTGCTTTCCCCGCCGTCTTTGCCTTGAGACTTGAGCGACACCACACGGGGGGAGCTCTACTGCCCGAGGGCATCACAGCGGGTATCGCATCGCTACAACCCTTGGGATTTTTTGCCCAGAGTCCAGTTCCTCCGGGGGAATGGCGATCCGTCTCCATGACCCTTTAATGGTATACATTTCCTTGTTGAGGGGAGTCAATATTTGGTTTTCCCTTTTGGTTTAAACCAAACTTGAATTCAGGGTTTTGCTGATTCAGGGATGAAACAACGCCATAGTGGGTTCTTGGTCCCCTAAACTTCACCTTGAATTTGCCCGGGTCGGTTGAGCGGTTTGCCTCTCCTTGGACGGACGGGCTTCTCTTGTTGTCCACAGTGTTTCCCTCCCCTCTTGGGTTTTCGGGGGGTGGGGTGTTTTTTTCCTCCCCCGTTTCTATTTTCACTGGCTCCATGGTTGGGACTGCAGATCTCTCAATGTGAGCAGGATCCCCTTCCCCTCGCCTTCTTCGCTTTTAATTTCGCCCCCCATTTCCCAAATCGACCCTCCTGTGTTCATGGAGATGTTTGGGGCCTCTTCTTTTCGGCAGAACCAGGCCTATCTTGGGATAAGGTGTGAACCCGTGAACTGAGTTTATGACTGGTGTTGTGAGCTGAAGTGACAGATGGGGCCTATATAAGCCAGGGGGTGAGATGTAGCCACAAAGAAGATTGTTTTCGTTGGAAGGTAGGTCCCCCTCAAATCCAGCATTCTCACTAACTTAATCATGAAGGGTAAACCAATGTGTGATGGGATCCCTAGCAAATTTTTACAAATTTAATAAAGTTGGGGAAAAATTTGACATTTTGTAAAGAAAAGACACAATGCAGCTAATGTGACATTTTTTCTGTGGCAACGTTTTGCTCTCCAGGAGCTTAAAAAAGCCATTACAAAAAAATACATGGACACAGAGGGGGAAAATATAGGCCCCCGAGTGAGGGGCAAACTATGGTGGAGTATTTGAGTGACAAAAGTTTAAGTAGTGTAAAAAAAATATGGGAGAGCAATTAATTCGTACTGATAAAAAAGGGAATAAAAACATTACTTTTTGGGGAACTAAAAAAGGGTTTGGGCAAAATAGACTGGGTAGAGCAGCCTGTTTCATGTTCCTCTCTGTAATGTGCTTTGTGAGTATAACAGGGGAGATATGTGAGGCAGGGTTTACGTTTTCAGGAGGATTCTTGCTAACTTCAGAGAGGTGAAGCTGCTGTTTTTTTTTTTAATTTTTTGAAACAGCGACAGCTGATTTGAGGCC
>NC_069413.1:11697487-11699709 GCF_026875155.1 Cherax quadricarinatus | reverse complement strand
GCCTCGTCAGTATAGATATCCAGGTGTTGCACATGTGTGTGTATCGCCTCGTTAGTATAGATATCCAGGTGTTGCACATGTGTGTGTATCGCCTCGTTAGTATAGATATCCAGGTGTTGCACATGTGTGTGTATCGTCTCGTCAGTATAGATATCCAGGTGTTGCACATGTGTGTGTATCGTCTCGTCAGTATAGATATCCTGGTGTTGCACATGTGTGTGTATCGTCTCGTCAGTATAGATATCCAGGTGTTGCACATGTGTGTGTATCGCCTCGTCAGTATAGATATCCAGGTGTTGCACATGTGTGTGTATCGCCTCGTCAGTATAGATATCCAGGTGTTGCACATGTGTGTGTATCGCCTCGTCAGTATAGATATCCAGGTGTTGCACATGTGTGTGTATCGCCTCGTCAGTATAGATATCCAGGTGTTGCACATGTGTGTGTATCGCCTCGTCAGTATAGATATCCAGGTGTTGCACATGTGTGTGTATCGCCTCGTCAGTATAGATATCCAGGTGTTGCACATGTGTGTGTATCGCCTCGTCAGTATAGATATCCAGGTGTTGCACATGTGTGTGTATCGCCTCGTTAGTATAGATATCCAGGTGTTGCACATGTGTGTGTATCGCCTCGTTAGTATAGATATCCTGGTGTTGCACATGTGTGTGTATCGTCTCGTCAGTATAGATATCCTGGTGTTGCACATGTGTGTGTATCGTCTCGTCAGTATAGATATCCAGGTGTTGCACATGTGTGTGTATCGCCTCGTCAGTATAGATATCCAGGTGTTGCACATGTGTGTGTATCGTCTCGTCAGTATAGATATCCTGGTGTTGCACATGTGTGTGTATCGTCTCGTCAGTATAGATATCCAGGTGTTGCACATGTGTGTGTATCGCCTCGTCAGTATAGATATCCAGGTGTTGCACATGTGTGTGTATCGCCTCGTCAGTATAGATATCCAGGTGTTGCACATGTGTGTGTATCAAGAAAGACGTCACTGAATCAACGCAACATTAACACAGCATTCTAGCATCTGTAGAAGTCATCAGGAGGAGACGAAGCATCATAAGTGTACCACACTTACCTGGAGTTTACCTGGAGAGGGTTTCGGGGGTCAATTTCCCCGCGGGTGTTGATCTGGGTGGATCAGGGTCTGATCACCCAGGCTGTTACTGCTGGCGTGAAGAAGTGTGGTAATGAAGAACAAAAACACAGTATCGTGATTGTATGTACAAATAACCCTCACATAGGAGAAGCTTATGGCGACGTTTCGGTCTGACGTGGACCATTTACAAGACCGTAACGTAATCATAAGCTTCTCCTATGTGAGGGTTACTTGTATAAATGTGGCTGCAGTCTTATAAACACGTTGTCCTGGTCGACAGTCTTTCCAGTATCCAGAAATTTGTGGTGATGGACGTCCTCCTGTCTTGTAATTCTAAGAACTAAAATACAGTTCTTGAGGCTAGCTGTTCGAGACTTGAATCTCGTCCAGCCCCGCAGCTTTTCTTATGACCAGAAATTTGAGGAGATGGACTTTCTCTTGTTTTGTAATAACCTCCGGCAACTTAAGAAAAGTTCTTGCAGTTAACAACGGAGGTTAACTTTCTGAAACTAACATCAAGGAGGGGAAATGGAAAGCAAGAATATCAGCCTGTCGTTGATTGCTGGCTGTTAGACACAAGTTGTTGGTGATGGAATTACATCTGTTTAATGCAGAGGGCCAGTGTGGACTTCCTTTGAAGATATGGCTGCTGAGACTCCTTTTGTTTGCACAAAGAAGAGTTATGTACTTTGATGAATAAGACACGTGCAACAATTAGGTATCTTTTTTGTTTGAAAGCCTACACGTTAGGCTTCTTCAGTCAAATACAGCGAATGGATTGTAGGCAGCTAAGCGACGAGGTAAAGATGACGTAATCTGTCCCACCAACTTAGGAGAAATAATTTGAGGTCAGTCCCTCAGCCTGGAGAAGAGCTCAGCTCTGTGGTCAGGCAATATGAAGTTGAGGCATGTACATTCTACAGGCCAGTTTCTTTCTTCCTTCAGACTTGTGTACAACTTTATTCTTCTGTACTTTGACCTTTCAGATAGGGAACTACTCTCAACTACTACTACTACTACTACTTCTCGTCCATACACCTCCTCTCACTTCTCTTTGGTTTAATCTTCCCGTTACCATACACTTTGATTGAACTTACGTTCAATCAATTCA
>NC_069413.1:11689987-11692487 GCF_026875155.1 Cherax quadricarinatus | reverse complement strand
CAACATATAGGTCTTAGCAACACTACAATATTGGAACACAACAATGCAACATATAGGTCTTAGCAACACTACAATATTGGAACACAACAATGCAACATATAGGTCTTAGCAACACTACAATATTGGAACACAACAATGCAACATATAGGTCTTAGCAACACTACAATATTGGAACACAACAATGCAACATATAGGTCTTAGCAACACTACAATATTGGAACACAACAATGCAACATATAGGTCTTAGCAACACTACAGTATTGGAGCACAACAATGCAACATACAGGTCTTAGCAACACTGCTTTCATTACTGGAGCAAACAGATGCAACTTGCAACATGTGTAAATAATTAAAGCCATCAATTATTCGCTTACGTTCCCAGTGCTTAATTATACATTCTGCTTGCTTGTTCATCCATAATTTTGTGTCTCAGTTTTTATTTGCTAATTTATCAGTTTTTTTTTTTGTGTGGGGGGGAAGGGTTCCGATGTTGGTAATTTGTGTATTATGAATGTTGAATTATTTTTTTGTATATATAAATAATGATTTTTTTGGGGGGGAATTAAGAGACCTTCAATTCGAAGCTGCATTCACACACACACACACACACACACACACGTTGAGTAGTGCAGATATCGAGGACATCACATATGAAAGACCCCTTGGGGCCAGTGACCATGTGGTTTTAAGCTTCGAATACACAGTAGAGCCACAAGTGGAGGGAGAAGCAGGAAGGCCAGGACGAATGAAGCCAAACTACAAGAAAGGGGACTACACAGGAATGAGGAACTTCCTGAACGGGGTTCAGTGGGACAGAGAACTGGCAGGGAAGCCAGTTAATGAGATGATGGAATATGTAGCAACAAAATGCAAGGAGGCTGAGGAGAGGTTTGTACCCAAGGGTAACAGGAATAATGAAAAAGCCAGGATGAGCCCATGGTTTACCCAAAGGTGCAGGGAGGCAAAAACCAAGTGTGCTAGGGAATGGAAGAAATATAGAAGGCAAAGGACCCAGGAGAATAAGGAGAGCAGTCGTAGAGCCCGAAACGAATATGCACAGATAAGAAGGGAGGCCCAAAGACAATATGAAAATGACATAGCAGTGAAAGCCAAATCTGACCAGAAACTGTTGAACAGCCATATCAGGAGGAAAACAACAGTCAAGGACCAGGTAATCAGGCTAAGGAAGGAAGGAGGAGAGACAACAAGAAATGACCGTGAAGTATGTGAGGAACTCAACAAGAGATTCAAAGAAGTGTTCACAGAGACAGAAGGGGCTGCAGAAAGACGGAGAGGTGGGGCACACCACCATGTGCTGGACAGTGCACACAACAGAGGAAGAAGTGAAGAGGCTTCTGAGTGAGCTAGATACCTCAAAGGCAATGGGGCCAGATAACATCTCCCCATGGGTATTGAGCGAGGGAGCAGAGGCGCTATGTGTACCCCTAACAACAATATTCAATAAATCTGTCGAAACAGGGAGATTGCCTGAGGCATGGAAGACAGCAAATGTAGTCCCAATCTTTAAAAAAGGAGACAAACATGAAGCATTAAACTACAGATCAGTGTCACTGACATGTATAGTATGCAAAATCATGGAGAAGATTATCAGGAGAAGAGTGGTGGAACACCTAGAAAGGAATGATCTCATCAACAGCAGCCAACATGGTTTCAGGGACGGGAAATCCTGTGTCACAAACCTACTGGAGTTCTATGACATGGTGACAGCAGTAAGACAAGAGAGAGAGAGGGGTGGGTGGATTGCGTATTCTTGGACTGCAAGAAGGCGTTTGACACAGTTCCACACAAGAGATTGGTGCAAAAACTGGAGGACCAAGCAGGGGTAACAGGGAAGGCACTACAATGGATCAGGGAATACTTGTCAGGAAGACAGCAGCGAGTCATGGTACGTGGCGAGGTGTCAGAGTGGGCACCTGTGACCAGCGGGGTCCCACAGGGGTCAGTCCTAGGACCAGTGCTGTTTCTGGTATTTGTGAACGACATGACGGAAGGAATAGACTCTGAGGTGTCCCTGTTTGCAGATGACGTGAAGTTGATGAGAAGAATTCACTCGATCGAAGACCAGGCAGAACTACAAAGGGATCTGGACAGGCTGCAGACCTGGTCCAGCAATTGGCTCCTGAAGTTCAATCCCACCAAGTGCAAAGTCATGAAGATTGGGGAAGGGCAAAGAAGACCGCAGACGGAGTACAGTCTAGGGGGCCAGAGACTACAAACCTCACTCAAGGAAAAAGATCTTGGGTGAGTATAACACCAGGCACATCTCCTGAAGCGCACATCAACCAAATAACTGCTGCAGCATACGGGCGCCTAGCAAACCTCAGAACAGCATTCCGACATCTTAATAAGGAATCGTTCAGGACCCTGTACACCATGTACGTTAGGCCCATATTGGAGAATGCGGCACCAGTTGGAACCCACACCTAGCCAAGCACGTAAAGAAACTAGAGAAGTGCAAAGGTTTGCAACAAGACTAGTC
>NC_069413.1:11684987-11687487 GCF_026875155.1 Cherax quadricarinatus | reverse complement strand
GAGACTCAGCTCCTGGCCCCGCCTCTTCACTGATCGCTACTGGGTCCTCCCTCTCTCTGCTTCTTGAGCTTTGTCATACCTCTTCTTAAAACTATGTATGGTTCCTGCCTCCACTACTTCACTTGCTAGGCTGTTCCACTTGCTGACAACTCTATGACTGAAGAAATACTTCCTAACGTCCCTGTGACTCGTCTGAGTCTTCAGCTTCCAGTTGTGACCCCTTGTCCCTGTGTCCCCTCTCTGGAACATCCTATCTCTGTCCACCTTGTCTATTCCCCGCAGTATCTTGTATGTCGTTATCATGTCTCCCCTGACCCTTCTGTCCTCCAGTGTCGTCAGTCCGATTTCCCTTAACCTTTCCTCGTACGACATTCCCTTGAGCTCTGGGACTAGCCTTGTTGGAAACCTTTGTACTTTCTCTAACTTCTTGATGTGCTTGACCAGGTGTGGGTTCCAGACTGGTGCTGCATACTCCAGTATGGGCCTAACATACACAGTGTACAGTGTCTTGAACGATTCCTTATTAAGGTATCGGAACGCTATTCTCAGGTTTGCCAGGCGCCCGTATGCTGCAGCAGTTATTTGGTTGATGTGTGCCTCCTGTGATGTGCTCGGTGTTATGGTCACCCCAAGGTCTTTCTCCCTGAGTGAGGTCTGTAGTCTTTGTCCATCTAGCCTATACTCTGTCTGCGGTCTTCTTTGCCCCTCCCCAATCTTCATGACTTTGCATTTGGCTGGATTGAATTCGAGAAGCCAGCTACTGGACCACATGTCCAGCCAGCGATTTAATTCTTCTCATCACCTTCACATCATCTGCGAACAGGGACACTTCAGAGTCTATTCCTTCCATCATGTCGTTCACATATATCAAAAATAGTACTGGTCCTAGAACTGACCCCTGTGGGACCCCGCTCGTAACAGGCGCCCACTGTGATACCTCTTCACGTACCATGACTCGTTGCTGCCTCCCTGTCAGGTATTCCCTTATCCATTGCAGTGCCCTCCCTTTTACATGCACCTAATCCTACAGCTTCTGCACTAATCTCTTGTGGGGAACTGTGTCAAAGGCCTTCCTGCAGTCTAGGAAAACGCAATCTACCCACCCCTCTCTCTCGTGTCTTACTTCTGTAACCTTGTCATAAAACTCCAGGAGGTTTGTGATACAGGATTTGCCTTCCATGAACCCATGCTGGTTTTCATTTATAATCTTGTTACATTCCAGGTGTTCGACCGCTCTCCTCCTGATAATCTTCTCCATGACTTTGGACACAATACATGTCAGAGACACAGGTCTGTAGTTTAATGCCTCGTTTCTGTTTCCTTTCTTAAATATGGGGACTACATTAGCTGTCTTCCATTTCTCAGGTAGTTGCTCAGTTTCAAGGGATGTGTTGAAGATTGTGGTTAGAGGCACGCACAGCATCTCTGCTCCTTCTCTAAGGACCCATGGGGAGATGTTGTCCGGTCCCATCGCCTTTGAGGTGTCAAGGTCACTTAAGAGCTTCTTTACCTCCTCCTCAGTTGTTCGTATGTCATCCAACACTTGTTGGTATATTCCCTCTTGATGTCCCCTTCTGTGCTGTCTTCCCACAGCCCTTCCTGTCTCTACTGTAAAAACTTCCTTAAATCTCCTGTTCAGCTCCTCACATACCTCCTGATCATTTCTTTTGAGTTCTCCACCTTCTGTCCTTAGTCTGATCACCTGGTCTTTGACTGTTGTCTTCCTCCTGATGTGGCTATACAACAGTTTCGGGTCAGTCTTGATTCTTGATGCTATGTCATTTTCATACTGTCGCTGGGCCTCCCTCCTTACCTGTGCATACTCATTCCTGGCTCTGCGACTGATCTCCCTATTTTCGTGTGTTCTCTGCCTTCTGAAACTTTTTCCATTCTCTATTGCACTTTGTTTTTGGGCCTCCTTAAAACCGTCGGGTAAACCAGGGGCTCGTTCCGGTCTTCCCGTTGTTACTGTTGCCCTTTTGGGAATAAACTTTTCCACTGCCTCCTTGCATTTTGTTGTTACATATTCCATCATTTCATTTACTGGCTTTCCTGCCAGTTCTCTGTCCCACTGGACCTCCCGCAGGAAGTTCTTCAACCCTACGTAGTCCCCTCTTTTATAGTCAGGCTTTTCCCATCTACTCCTGTTATTCTCTCCACTTGCAGCTCTACTATGTATTCAAAGCACAGAACCACGTGGTCGCTAGCTCCTAGGGGACTTTCATACTTGATGTCCTCAATGTCTGAGCTGCCCACGGTGAACACAAGGTCCAATCTTGCTGGTTCATCCTCCCCTCTCACTCTGGTAGTGTCCTTAACATGTTGGTGCATGAGGTTTTCCAGCACCACGTCCAACATCCTGGCTCTCCATGTTTCGGGACCCCCATGTGGCTCCAGGTTTTCCCAGTCGATCTCCCTGTGGTTAAAATCCCCCATAACCAGCAACTTTGCTCTTTTGGAATGAGCTCTTCTTGCCACCTCAGCAAGTGTGTCCACCATT
>NC_069413.1:11664987-11682487 GCF_026875155.1 Cherax quadricarinatus | reverse complement strand
ACCTCTGATCAGCTGTTGCCTGACGCAAATATATTCTTATGATTAGCTGGTAAGAGAAATATTTCGTTATTACAAACTTGAAAATCGCCCTTAACTGTAATTTTTCACTCGACTGGCGATGTAACAACGAATTTAAATTTCTTAATAAAAGAACGATTCGAAGATGGCGCTCAAATATCGTCGAGATTTCTCAGTGACTGTCTTAATGCTGAAAAATAGTCGTGAGGGAATTGTGATAAAGTGGGAAGATTATTCCATGTCTGTGGCTGGCTGTGGGAGGTGGTGGCAGGCTGTGGGAGATGGTGTGAGGCTGTGGGAGATGTTGTCAGGCTGTGGGAGATGTCAGGCTGTGGGAGATGTCAGGCTGTGGGAGATGGTTACAGTTTGAGGGGTGGTAGTGTCAGTCTGTGGGAGGTGGTGTCAGGCTGTGGGAGATGGTGGCAGGCTGTGGGAGATGGTGGCAGGCTGTGGGAGATGGTGGCAGGCTGTGGGAGATGGTGGCAGGCTGTGGGAGGTGGTGTCAGGTTGTGGGAGATGGTGTCAGGCTGTTGGAGATGGTGGCAGGCTGTGGGAGATGGTGGCAGGCTGTGGGAGATGGTGGCAGGCTGTGGGAGATGGTGGCAGGCTGTGAGGGGGTGGTGTCAGGCTGTGGGAGGTGGTGTCAGGCTGTGGGAGGTGGTGTCAGGCTGTGGGAGGTGGTGTCAGGCTGTGGGAGGTGGTGTCAGGCTGTGGGAGGTGGTGTCAGGCTGTGGGAGGTGGGTGTCAGGCTGTGGGAGATGGTGGCAGGCTGTGGGGGATGGTGGCAGGCTGTGGGAGTAGGTGGGCAGTGGTGTGGAGGTGGTGGCAGGCTGTGGGAGGTGGGGTGTGGAGGTCTTGTGGGAGGTGGTGTCAGACTGTGGGAGGTGGTGTCAGACTGTGGGAGGTGGTGTCAGACTGTGGGAGGTGGTGTCAGGCTGTGGGAGGTGGTGTCAGGCTGTGGGAGGTGGTGTTTGGGCATAGAGACTTTGAAAGCCTGTGTAAGCCTGTGGAAAGCCCGTGGAGAGCCTCGTGCTCCTGTGGAAAGCTAGTAAGGCTGCGGAAACTTCGTAACCCTGTGGGAAGCCTTATAAGCCTGCAGAAAGCCTTATAAGCCTGTAGAAAGCCTTATAATCAGTGCACAACCGCCTAACACCGTGAAAAACAATGTAATTCTTAGGGAGACCGCGAGAAACTGAAGCAAGCCGTGTGAGACTATGTCCGGCTGACATAGCCTACAGCCGCCCTCTTTGGCAAATCAAGACAGATGGTTGGATGCCAGACCACACCAGCTGCCGCAGTCACTCAGTGGTGAGCTCTGGGCCTTGTCTTTTTCTCACTGACTAGACGGTGGTTTCACAATTTTTGTATTGTGGTGAGAATTAATAATTCTGTGGAAACGCCAGGTAGTGCTGACTTAATAATTGGTGTGTGTGTGTGTGTGTGTGTGTGTGTATGTGTGTGTGTGTGTGTGTGTGTGTGTGTGTGTGTGTGTGTGTGGTGTGTGTGTGTGTGTGTGTGTGTGTGTGTGTGTGTGTGTGTGTACGTACTAGCGTATTTCTACTCACGTATTTGTGGTTGCAGGGGTCGAGTCATAGCTCCTGGCCCCGCCTCTTCACTGATCGCTATTAGGTCCTCTCCCTGCTCCGTCAGCCTTATCAAACCTCGTCTTAAAACTACGTCACTGCCGGACTATTCCACTTCCTGACAACTCTGTCATTCAAGAAATACTTCCTAACATACCTTTGACTCATCTGTGTGTGTTTGTGTGTGTACTCACCTATTTGTACTCACCTATTTGTGGTTGCAGGGGTCGAGTCCTAGCTCCTGGCCCCGCCTCTTCACCGGTTGCTACTAGGCCCTCTCTCTCCCTGCTCCATGAGCTTTATCAAACCTCGTCTTAAAACTGTGTATGGTTCCTGCCTCCACTACGTCATTTTCTAGGCTATTCCACTGCCTTACAACTCTATGACTGAAGAAATACTTCCTACTATCTCTCTGACTCATTTGTGTCTTCAACTTCCAATTGTGGCCTCTTGTTTCTGTGTCCCCTCCCTGGAACATCCTGTCTTTGTCCACCTTGTCTATTCCACGCAGTATTTTATATGTCGTTATCATGTCTCCCCTGACCCTCCTGTCCTCCAGTGTCGTCAGGCCGATTTCCCTTATCTTTCTTCATAGGACATTCCCCTTAGCTCTGGAACTAACCTTGTCGCAAACCTTTGTACTTTCTCCAGTTTCTTGACGTGCTTTATCAAGTGCGGGTTCCAAACAGGTGCTGCATACTCCAGTATGGGGCCTGACATACACGGTGTACAGTGTCTTGAATGATTCCTTACTAAGGTATCGGAATGCTGTTCTCAGGTTTGCCAGGCCCATATGCTGCAGCAGTTATCTGATTGATGTGTGCTTCCGGAGACATGCTCGGTGTTATACTCACCCCAAGATCTTTCTCCTTGAGTGAGGGTTTGCAGTCTTTGGCCACCTAGCCTATACTCTGTCTGTGGTCTTCTGTGCCCTTCCCCTATCTTCATGACTTTGCATTTGGCAGGATTAAATTCGAGAAGCCAATTGCTGGACCAGGTGTCCAGTCTGTCCAGATCTCTTTGAAGTCCTGCCTGGTCCTCATCAGATTTAATTCTCCTCATTAACTTCACATCATCTGCAAACAGGGACACTTCTGAGTCTAACCCTTCCGTCATGTCGTTCACATATACCAAAAATAGCACTGGTCCTAGGACCGACCCCTGTGGGACCCCGCTCGTCACAGGTGCCCACTGTGATACATCATTACGTACCATGACTCGTTGTTGCCTCCCTGTCAGGTATTCTACTGATCCATTGCAGTGCCCTTCCTGTTATATGCGCCTGATGCTCTAGCTTCTGCACTAATCTCTTGTGAGGAACTGTGTCAAAGGCCTTCTTGCAGTCCAAGAAGATGCAATCAACCCACCCCTCTCTCTCTTGTCTTACTTCTGTTATTTTATCATAAAACTCCAGAAGGTTTGTGACACAGGATTTGCCTTCCGTGAATCCGTGTTGGTTGGCATTTATACTCCTGTTCCGTTCCAGGTGCTCCACCACTCTCCTCCTGATAATCTTCTCCATAATTTTGCATACTATACACGTCAATGACACAGGTCTATAGTTTAGTGCCTCTTTTCTGTCTCCTTTTTTAAAATGGGAACTACATTTGCCGTCTTCCATATCTCAGGTAGTTGCCCAGTTTCCAGGGATGTGTTGAAGATTGTGGTAAGTGGCACGCACAACATATCTGCTCCCTCTCTAAGGACCCATGGGGAGATGTTGTCCGTCCATTGCCTTTGAGGTATCGATGTCCCTTAGCAGTTTCTTCACCTCCTCCTCATCTGTATGTATGTCGTCCAACACTTGTTGGTGTATTCCTTGCTGGTGTCCCCATCTGGGTCTGTCCCCCCAGAGTCCTTCCTGTCTCTACTGTAAATACTTCCTTAAATCTCGTGTTGAGCTCCTCACATACCTCTTGTTCGTTTCTTGTGAGTTCTCCACCTTCTTTTCTCAGCCTTATCACCTGGTCCTTGACTGTTGACTTCCTCCTAATGTGGCTATACAGCAGTTTCGGGTCAGATTTGACTTTCGATGCTATGTCGTTTTCATACTGTCGCTGGGCCTCCCTCCTTATCTGTGCATACTCGTTTCTGGCTCTTCTACTAATCTCCTTGTTTTCCTGGGTCCTATGTGTGTGTGTGTGTGTGTGTGTGTGTGTGTGTGTGTGTGTGTGTGTGTGTGTGTGTGTGTGTGTGTGTGTGTGTGTGTTTGTGTGTGTGTGTATGGGGGGGGGGAGTATTTTTAATCTCAACACACGGTAATACATCCTGAAGTCAGGTCAGGGAACCATTACTATGAGTGAAGCTTGGACGGGAAGTCTGTACTGATACTCTCTCTTGTATACACCTTTGCTTTGCACGTTGACTCTTGTGTGGGCGAAACGTTGCCAATAAAGGATCACATTAAACTGCATATGTGTTTGTTTCCATTGTGATAGAGTAGTTTTTATTTATGTCTTCGCATTAGGTTATGGAAGCCTGTAATGTGAACTCGATTTGTTGATAGTCTTTAATACGCACAATGATATATCTATGTATGTGTACAACGATATGATAATTTAGTAATTGTGGCCAGTGTATTTCGCGGAGGTGTGTGTACCTCCGGCGGATACAGATATTATTATTATTATTATTATTATTATTATTATTATTATTAAAGATTCGCTGGTATTCTCCCGGCCCGAGCCTTCTCCAAGTGGTGGCCCGGCCTTGGCTCCCTGTCCCGGGAGTGTCTGAGACCTATGTCTCCCAAGGAAGGAGGCACAAGTACCCTCTCATCGTTGGGACCAACTGTCCCCAGGCCTAGCCATATTCCCCACCCCCACGGGGCTCGTAGGGAGAAGCTAGGCCTCTCTGGTCTGCCATCCCCGCCCCAAGGGGCCTAATGGGAATGACAGTCTTGTGAGCTACAAGCTCGGGCTCAGGCACCTGCCCTACCGTAGAAGGGCTAGGCATGGTGTCGATGGATACAGATACTTCTGTAAGACTTACTCCCAAGAAAGGTTTCTTTTTATTAGAAATGTTGTTTGTTTTACCATAATATATGTGTGTGCTGTTTCTTGTACTTACACCTACATGAGTATGGTGTGATAATTCCATGTACTGTTCTTATATATACTGATAGGAGGCTTGAGTGATGTATAGTGTAAAGGACCCCAATGGAAATAAGTCACTCTGACTTTTTTGGGTTATCCCAGGTTCTCTACACATATGCTGCTATGTATGATAACTCTATATAACTGTATTTGTGTATACCTGAATAAACTTACTTACTTGATGGTCTTTCGTTTTTTTGTTTTAGTCTGTAACGGGTTGCTTCTCCTGTGTCCAACAACGTGTGCGTTGATTTATGTGTATACTTATTGTTCTCCACAGTGTTATATTATACATATGTATTTTGTCTGTACAAGATGTGCTCTCAATAATATATATATAGTAAGGTTTAGGGGGTTGAGAAGTCAGATTATGCAGTGATTAACAATTCTGAATAAACGGAAAGATGGTCGGAGATGGTAGAGCTTCGTATTGTCAATTTACAGACTGTCTCACAAAGACCCCCGGTGTTACAAAGAGGAGGGGGGTATCAGCCTCCTCCAGGAGGGGGTTATCAGCCTCCAGGAGGGGGTATCAGCCTCCAGAAGGGGGTATCAGCCTCCAGGAGGGGGGTACCAACCTCCAGGAGGGAGGTATCAGCCTCCAGTAGGGAGGTATCAGCCTTCAGGAAGGGGGTATCAGCCTCCAGGAGGGGGGTATCAGCCTCCAGGAGGGAGGTATCAGCCTCCAGGAGGGAGGTATCAGCCTCCAGGAGGGAGGTATCAGCCTCCAGGAGGGAGGTATCAGCCTCCAGGAGGGGGGTATCAGGATGCTTCAAGAGAAAATTTCTCCACAAACACACACACATACGTGCATATATATATAATATATATATATATATATATATATATATATATATATATATAATATATATATATATATATATATATATATATATATAAAAAGCGTCCCAATGGAGCCACTATGCTACCTTGAAAGGATGGAAAGCAGATTGCCTGGGACTACACATGTGCCGCCACATTGGCAGACACCTACTTGCCATACTCCGTAGTGGAAGGGGGTGGAGCTGCCAGCCACAGGGAGACTCAAGAAGATCCGCAAATATGAAGACCTTCCCCCTTGTTATAACTTCATCCCAATAGGGTCGGAGACCCTTGGAGCATGGGGCAAGTGTGCTCTAAAGTTCCTAATAGAGCTGGGTGAAAAGCTCATCATAGAAACAAAGGACCACAGGGCGACCAGCTTCCTCTTTCAGAGGAAGTATTCGAGATGTAGCTCTGAGTTACCTATATTGTTTTACTTTGTATAGTAGTTTTGTGAATGTTTTGTCAATATATATATATATATATATATATATATATATATATATATATATATATATATATATATATATATATATATATATATATATTTGCATCGAATCTGTTAATAGCAACATCAATAATAAATAATAATAATAATAATAATAAAAATAATAACAATAGCAATAATAATAATAATAATAATAATAATAATAATAATAATAATAATAATAATCACAGCTCTCAGCTTCAAATCAAATGTTTAATATTTTTCTCGCAATAAATTAATCAATAAATTAATCAATAAATTAATCAATAAATTATTCAACAAATTAATCAACAAATTAATCAATAAATTAATCAATAAATTAATCAACAAATTAATCAATAAATTAATCAATAAATTAATCAATAAATTAATCAATAAATTAATCAATAAATTAATCAATAAATTATTCAACAAATTAATCAACAAATTAATCAATAAATTAATCAATAAATTAATCAACAAATTAATCAATAAATTAATCAATAAATTAATCAATAAATTAATCAATAAATTAATCAATAAATTAATCAATAAATTAATCAATAAATTAATAAATTAATCAATAAATTAATCAATAAATTAGTCAATAAATTAATCAACAAATTAATCAATAAATTAATCAACAAATTAATCAATAAATTAATCAAAAATTATCAATAATTAATCAATAATTAATAAATTATCAATAAATTAATCAATAAATTTAATCAAATAATCAAATTAATCAATAAATTAATCAAAAATTAATCAATAAATTAAAAATAATCAATAAATTAATCAATAATAATCATAAATTAATCACAAATTAATCAAAAATTAATCAATAAATTAATCAAATTAATCAATAAATTAATCAATAAATTAATCAACAAATTAATCAATAAATTAATCAATAAATTAATCAACAAATTAATCAATAAATTAATCAATAAATTAATCAACAAATTAATCAATAAATTAATCAAAATTAATCAATAATTAATCATAATTATAACAAATATTCAATAAATTAATCAATAAATTAATCAATAAATTAATCAATAAATTAATCAATAAATTAATCAATAAATTAATCAATACATTACAATTAATAAATCATTAATTTAACAATTATCACTTTGAATAACAAATTAACTCTGTGCTCGGCCATTAATATTTTTCAAAGTGTTTGATAGCGCTGTTTGGCCCACACGGATTTAGCGCATTATGGGAATACAGAGGTTGAGCCACATCTCCTGGGCCTTATATTTAGCCCCTAAAATGTGTGATGTATCATTGTTTTTCTAGAGTGAACTGGTCACACGTTGGAAGAGTTCATTACCGTTCGAAACGTCCTGGTGAAGGTCCAGAAGGAGGCGAAGCGTTCTTGTGAAGGTCCAGAAAGAAGCGAAACGTTCTGGTGAAGGTCTACAAAGAGGCAAAACGTCCTGGTGAAGGTCCAAAAAGAGGCAAAACGTCCTGGTGAAGGTCCAGAAAGAGGCAAAACGTCTTGGTGAAGGTCTAGAAAGAGGCGAAACGTCCTGGTGAAGGTCCAGAAAGAGGCAAAACGTCCTGATGAAGGTCTAGAAAGAGGCGAAACGTCCTGGTGAAGGTCCAGAAAGAGGCAAAACGTCCTGGTGAAAGTCTAGAAAGAGGCAAAACGTCCTGGTGAAGATCCAGAAAGAGGCGAAACGCCCTGGTGAAGGTCTAGAAAGAGGCAAAACGTCCTGGTGAAGGTCCAGAAAGAGGCAAAACGTCCTGGTGAAGATCCAGAAAGAGGCAAAACGTCCTGGTGAAGATCCAGAAAGAGGCAAAACGTCCTGGTGAAGATCCAGAAAGAGGCAAAACGTCCTGGTGAAGGTTCAGAAAGAGGCGAAACGTCCTGGTGAAGGTCTAGAAAGAGGCAAAACGTCCTGGTGAAGATCCAGAAAGAGGCAAAACGTCCTGGTGAAGATCCAGAAAGAGGCAAAACGTCCTGATGAAGGTCTAGAAAGAGGCGAAACGTCCTGGTGAAGGTCCAGAAAGAGGCAAAACGTCCTAGTGAAGGTCTAGAAAGAGGCGAAACGTTCTGGTGAAGGTCTAGAAAGAGGCAAAACGTCCTGGTGAAGGGCCAGAAAGAGGCAAAACGTCCTGTTGAAGGTCTAGAAAGAGGCAAAACGTCCTGGTGAAGGTCTAGAAAGAGGCGAAACGTCCTGGTGAAGGTCCAGAAAGAGGCGAAACGTCCTGGTGAAGGTCCAGAAAGAGGCAAAACGTCCTGGTGAAGTTCTAGAAAGAGGCAAAACGTCCTGGTGAAGGTCCAGAAAGAGGCAAAACGTCCTGGTGAAGGTCCAGAAAGAGGCAAAACGTCCTGGTGAAGGTTCAGAAAGAGGCGAAACGCCCTGGTCTAGAAAGAGGCAAAACGTCCTGGTGAAGGTTTAGAAAAGGGCGAAACGTCCTGGTGAAAGTCCAGAAAGAGGCGAAAGTCTCGATTATGGTCCAGAAAGAGGCGAAACGTCTCAATAAAGGTCCAGAAAGGGGCGAAACGTCTCGATAAAGGTCCAGAAAGGGGCGAAACGTCGAAAACGTGCTGAAATGCTTTAATGATGCTCTAGGACAGCAGAAACTCTTGATAATAATTCAAAACGAACAGAAACGTCTCGATGGTGGTCCAAGACAGGCTAAAACGTCTTGCTAATAGTTCAGATCGGCCAAAACGTCTCGATAACGATCTAAGACAGGTCGAAACCTCTTGATAATGATCCAAGACGGGTCGAAACCTCTTGATAATGACCCAAGACGGGTCGAAACCTCTTGATAATGACCCAAGACGGGTCGAAACCTCTTGATAATGATCCAAGACGGGTCGAAACCTCTCGATATAATCCAAGACGGGTCGAAACTTCTTGATAATGATCCAAGACCGGTCGAAGCCTCTTGATAATGACCCAAGACGGGTCGAAACCTCTTGATAATGACCCAAGACGGGTCGAAACTTCTCGATATAATCGAAGACAGGTCGAAACCTCTCGATAATGATCGAAGACGAGTCGAAACCTCTTGATAATGATCCAAGACGGGTCGAAACCTCTTGATAATGACCCAAGACGGGTCGAAACCTCTTGATAATGACCCAAGACGGGACGAAACCTCTCGATGTAATCCAAGACGGGTCGAAACCACTTGATAATGATCCAAGACGCTCGAAACCTCTTGATAATGACCCAAGACGGGTCGAAACCTCTTGATAATGACCCAAGACGGGACGAAACCTCTCGATGTAATCCAAGACGGGTCGAAACCACTTGATAATGATCCAAGACGCTCGAAACCTCTTGATAATGATCCAAGACGGGTCGAAACCTCTTGATAATGACCCAAGACGGGTCGAAACCTCTTGATAATGACCCAAGACGGGACGAAATCTCTCGATATAATCCAAGACGGGTCGAAACCTCTCGATGTAATCCAAGACGGGTCGAAACCACTTGATAATGATCCAAGACGCTCGAAACCTCTTGATAATGATCCAAGACGGGTCGAAACCTCTTGATAATGACCCAAGACGGGTCGAAACCTCTTGATAATGACCCAAGACGGGTCGAAACCTCTTGATAATGACCCAAGACGGGTCGAAACCTCTTGATAATGATCCAAGACGGGTCGAAACCTCTTGATAACATTTCATGACTGATCAAAACTTATTAATATCATTATTCAAGAAATTGCAATATGGCCTAAGTTATTTTTCGTCAAAAAAAAAAAACAATATACGAAGTTATTACTTAAGTTATCCCTCACATAACTTATTAAAGTATCCCTCAAATAGCTTATTTAAAGTATCCCTCACATATATTATTCAAGTTATCCCTCACATAGCTCATTCTGAACGTCCAGTAAACTCATCTTTGTTAAGATAATGAGTAAATTATTGAAAAAAATAATCGACAATGGAACACTGTTATCTTTGGTAACAATGCCCTTTGTGGATTATATTATACCAATGTCTCATCCATCGACACTACTAAGGCAAGTTTTTAAACACATTCTGAATGAGTTACAACTCACTAATTCACTCCAGCTGGTAAATACTCACCTTATATATATAATATATATATATATATATATATATATATATATATATATATATATATATATATATATATATATATATATATATATATATATATATATATATGTCGTGCCGAATAGGCAGAACTTGCGATCTTGGCTTAAATAGCAACGTTCATCTTGCTATATAGGACAAGTGAAAATTTGTGTATGCAATAATTTCGCCAAAATCATTCTGAACCTAACGAAAAAAAATATATTTCACTGTGTTTGTTTAGTATTAAATTATTGTAAACAAATCTAAAATATATTTAGTTGGGTTAGGCTAAAATAAATTGTTCTTGTTATAATAAGGTTAGGTAAGTTTTCTAAGATTCTTTTGGTGCAAAATTATAAATTTTTACATTAACATTAATGAATATATATATATATATATATATATATATATATATATATATATATATATATATATATATATATTAAAACGTATAAGAGAAAATTTTAGAAAGAACTTAATTTTAAATGAGTTCTTGCTAATTGACCAGTTTTACATATTCGGCACGACATTATATATATATATATATATATATATATATATATATATATATATATATATATATATATATATATATATATATATATATAGGGTGAATACAGGTTGCTAGCAACCTGCCTTCACCCTAACACAGGCACCCAGCACCCTAACACAGTCACCTAGCACCCTAACACAGTCACCTAGCACCCTAACACAGTCACCTAGCACCCTAACACAGTCACCTAGCACCCTAACACAGGCACCCAGCACCCTAACACAGGCACCCAGCACCCTAACAGTCACCCAGCACCCTAACACAGTCACCTAGCACCCTAACACAGTCACCTAGCACCCTAACACAGTCACCCATTACCCTAACACAGTCACCTAGCACCCTAACACAGTCAAGTAGCACCCTAACACAGTCACCTAGCACCCTAACACAGCCACCTAGCACCCTAACACAGGCACCCAGCACCCTAACAGTCACCCAGCACCCTAACACAGTCACTCAGCACCCTAACGCAGTCACCTAGCACCCTAACACAGTCAAGTAGCACCCTAACACAGTCACCTAGCACCCTAACACAGCCATCTAGCACCCTAACACAGGCACCCAGCACCCTAACAGTCACCCAGCACGCTAACAGTCACCCAGGACCCTAACACAGCCACCTAGCACCCTAACACAGCCACCCAGCACCCCAACACAGGTACCTAGCACCCTAACACAGCCACGCAGCACCCTAACACAGCCACCTAGCACCCTAACACAGTCACCCAGCACACTAACACAGTCACACAGCACCCTAACACAGCCACCCAGCACCCTAACACAGCCACCCAGCACCCTAACACAGCCACCCAGCACCCTAACACAGCCACCCAGCACCCTAACACAGCCACCTAGCACCCTAACACAGCCACCCAGCACCCTAACACAGTCACCCAGCACCCTAACACAGCCACCCAGCACCCTAACACAGTCACCCAGCCCTAACACAGCCACCCAGCACCCTAACACAGTCACCTAGCACCCTAACACAGCCACCCAACACCCTAACACAGCCGCCTAGCACCCTAACAGTCACCCAGCACACTAACACAGTCACACAGCACCATAAGACAGCCACCCAGCACCCTAACACAGCCACCCAGCACCCTAACACAGCCACCCAGCACCCTAACACAGCCACCTAGCACCCTAACACAGCCACCCAGCACCCTAACACAGCCACCCAGCACCCTAACACAGCCACCCAGCACCCTAACACAGCCACCCAGCACCCTAACACAGCCACCCAGCACACTAACACAGCCACCTAGCACCCTAACACATCCACCTAGCACCCTAACACAGCCACCCAGCACCCTAACACAGCCACCCAGCACACTAACACAGCCACCCAGCACACTAACACAGCCACCTAACACAGCCACCCAGCACACTAACACAGCCACCCAGGACCCTAACACAGGAACCCAACACACTAACACAGCCACCCAGCACCCTAACACATCCACCTAGCACCCTAACACAGCCACCCAGCACCCTAACACAGCCACCCAGCACACTAACACAGCCACCCAGGA
Source organism: Cherax quadricarinatus (assembly GCF_026875155.1). NCBI lineage: Eukaryota > Metazoa > Arthropoda > Malacostraca > Decapoda > Parastacidae > Cherax > Cherax quadricarinatus. The sequence continues at coordinate 11,670,328 of NC_069413.1, read as the reverse complement.
CCCTAACACAGGAACCCAACACACTAACACAGCCACCTAGCACCCTAACACATCCACCTAGCACCCTAACACAGCCACCCAGCACCCTAACACAGCCACCCAGCACACTAACACAGCCACCCAGCACACTAACACAGCCACCCAGCACACTAACACAGCCACCCAGGACCCTAACACAGCCACCCAGCACCCTAACACAGCCACCCAGCACCCTAACACAGCCACCCAGCACCCTAACACAGCCACCCAGCACCCTAACACAGCCACCCAGCACACTAACACAGCCACCTAGCACCCTAACACATCCACCTAGCACCCTAACACAGCCACCCAGCACCCTAACACAGTCACCCAGCACCCTAACACAGCCACCCAGCACCCTAACACAGCACCCTAACACAGCCACCTAGCACCCTAACACAGGCACCACCTAACAACACCTAATTACTCCAGCAACTTTTCTCTACCCAGGAGAAAAATACACGTTCAATCCCCTTTCAACTGCTAGACTTATTCAATCTGTTGTCACTTTGTTTGATAAATGTAGTAATAATGTTTTTGTTTAATTAACAACGAACAAAGAATCGATTATGTGTCATCATTAATCAGTAATCGTGAGTAATTAGGCTTGATTATATATATTTTCTTTTATGATCAGTTGTAATAATCCACGAGAATTGATAATTGGAATATTCGTGCTCAGGGAGGTGGTCAGGGAGGTGGTCAGGGAGGTGGTCAGGGAGGTGGTCAGGGAGGTGGTCAGGGAGGTGGTCAGGGAGGTGGTCAGGGAGGTGTCAGGAGGTCAGGGAGGTGGTCAGGGAGGTGGTCAGGGAGGTGGTCAGGGAGGTGGTCAGGGAGGTGGTCAGGGAGGTGGTCAGGGAGGTGGTCAGGGAGGTGGTCAGGGAGATGGAAGCTAAACCTCTGAAATCGTTGAACTAATTTACACAGATCAATAAATATTTACAGTTATTATTGTTTATCTCTTACGTCTGCTTTATCTTATCCTCTCCTTCCTTCTCTCTTTATTACTCAGACAATTGCTACGTATTCATTTTATCCAAACTCTCTTCTTCCCCTTCTTTCTCTCCATTTATTATATACCAAAACTTTCTCTGTTTCTATTCCTGTTTCGTTAACTTCCGTTATCCCTCTCTTTCATATTTATGTGATTGTTCTGTCTTTCTTAAATCCTTAATTCTTTACTGGTTCTTTCACCATTTATGTCTTATTTACGTCCTTCCAAAACGCTTATTTTTCACTTAGCCCATAATTATTGTCTCTTTGCTTCCAGTATTCCGTTTTTTCGTTCTCTCCTTCGCTTCGATTCCAGTTTATCCTTGTGTGGCTTTGCTATTCTCGCATTTCTCTCACCTCATTTCATGCAGGCAGCGAGGGTGAAGGGTACGGAGAGAGCCTTCTGCTTTGCTATCCTCTCCTTAGATAATACACGATAGTTCATAAATCTAGGTGAAAGTAGATACTACTTTTTAACAGACAGCCTGGGTAAGGGCTCTAACATTGTAACTTTCTATCCACGCTGATAGATACGTAATAGTTCTCTTTAGTAGACAGCCTCAGTATGGTCTCTGTCTTGCCCACATATTTACACCTAATGATGCTGTGTCTTCTCCCTCGTTCTTGTGGCGGCGTCTCCCGTGTGAGACGTGTCCAGGCTGTATGTTTCCTTGTACATCTGTGTGTGTGTGGTTTTTTACACTGTTCTTGCCTGCATACTGCATGTGTATATCTTCCCAGACGTCTCTCCTGTATTTCTCTCATGTGTATTCTTAGTCTTCATTACTCTTGGCCTTTTACCCTGCGTATTACATCGCCATTTATCACATTTTTTGGGGTTTCCACATTACAAGAGCTAATTTGTTGGGAACGTCTTCACAGCCTTAAAAGAATAATATCAGAAACTAAAATATAAATATATATATATATATATATATATTATATATATATTATATATATATATATATATATATAAACACTGATCTCTGGCTGAAGGAGACTTGAACCTACGAATCTTGGAACAAGGTACGCAGTGCTTTACCAATCTACGTAGGTTCGAGTCTCCTTCAACCAGAGATCAGTGTTTGTGTATATTTCGCCTGCTCTTGCGAATTCCTTGCATATATATATATATATATATATATATATATATATATATATATATATATATATATATATATATAATATATATAATATATATATATAATGTATATATATATACCAATAGGAATATTTTATTACATAATATGGTACAGAAGATTTAAGAGATACATTGTTGATATAAAGGTGGCATATACGGTACATGTTGTTACGTGTTTATCACCGATTATAAGGCGAAAATCTCATCCAGCTCCTCAGAGCTGGGGCGTGTGCCCAAAATACAGCAGGCATTACCCCTTTGAACAGCCGCACTGAGCCGCTGGAACAGAAAACTAGCTGCCCTGGGATGCCTAGTTACCCTGATGAGTCTTTTTCCTAGCTCCTTAAGGAATTTAGATGCACTCTTTCCCCATGAGCCAAGGGTCTCTGAGCCTATGGGAACAAACATACAATGATGGGCAAGTTCTCAATATTTTCTAGACTTTTGGGACTCCCTGAAGCTGGCAGCTGCCCCTCCTTCCTCCCTGGTGTATTGGAGATAGGTATCAGCCAAGGTAGATGCACATGTGTAGTCCCACACCACCTGCTTCCCATCTGTCCAGGCTTGAAGGGTGATTATATTATATATTATATATTATCACACCGGCCGATTCCCACCAAGGCAGGGTGGCCCGAAAAAGAAAAACTTTCACCATCATTCACTCCATCACTGTCTTGCCAGAAGGGTGCTTTACACTACAGTTTTTAAACTGCAACATTAACACCCCTCCTTCAGAGTGCAGGCACTGTACTTCCCATCTCCAGGACTCAAGTCCGGCCTGCCGGTTTCCCTGAATCCCTTCATAAATGTTACTTTGCTCACACTCCAACAGCACGTCAAGTATTAAAAACCATTTGTCTCCATTCACTCCTATCAAACACGCTCACGCATGCCTGCTGGAAGTCCAAGCCCCTCGCACACAAAACCTCCTTTACCCCCTCCCTCCAACCCTTCCTAGGCCGACCCCTACCCCGCCTTCCTTCCACTACAGACTGATACACTCTTGAAGTCATTCTGTTTCGCTCCATTCTCTCTACATGTCCGAACCACCTCAACAACCCTTCCTCAGCCCTCTGGACAACAGTTTTGGTAATCCCGCACCTCCTCCTAACTTCCAAACTACGAATTCTCTGCATTATATTCACACCACACATTGCCCTCAGACATGACATCTCCACTGCCTCCAGCCTTCTCCTCGCTGCAACATTCATCACCCACGCTTCACACCCATATAAGAGCGTTGGTAAAACTATACTCTCATACATTCCCCTCTTTGCCTCCAAGGACAAAGTTCTTTGTCTCCACAGACTCCTAAGTGCACCACTCACTCTTTTTCCCTCATCAATTCTATGATTCACCTCATCTTTCATAGACCCATCCGCTGACACGTCCACTCCCAAATATCTGAATACGTTCACCTCCTCCATACTCTCTCCCTCCAATCTGATATTCAATCTTTCATCACCTAATCTTTTTGTTATCCTCATAACCTTACTCTTTCCTGTATTCACCTTTAATTTCCTTCTTTTGCACACCCTACCAAATTCATCCACCAATCTCTGCAACTTCTCTTCAGAATCTCCCAAGAGCACAGTGTCATCAGCAAAGAGCAGCTGTGACAACTCCCACTTTGTGTGTGATTCTTTATCTTTTAACTCCACGCCTCTTGCCAAGACCCTCGCATTTACTTCTCTTACAACCCCATCTATAAATATATTAAACAACCACGGTGACATCACACATCCTTGTCTAAGGCCTACTTTTACTGGGAAAAAATTTCCCTCTTTCCTACATACTCTAACTTGAGCCTCACTATCCTCGTAAAAACTCTTCACTGCTTTCAGTAACCTACCTCCTACACCATACACTTGCAACATCTGCCACATTGCCCCCCTATCCACCCTGTCATACGCCTTTTCCAAATCCATAAATGCCACAAACACCTCTTTAGCCTTATCCAAATACTGTTCACTTATATGTTTCACTGTAAACACCTGGTCCACACACCCCCTACCTTTCCTAAAGCCTCCTTGTTCATCTGCTATCCTATTCTCCGTCTTACTCTTAATTCTTTCAATTATAACTCTACCATACACTTTACCAGGTACACTCAACAGACTTATCCCCCTATAATTTTTGCACTCTCTTTTATCCCCTTTGCCTTTATACAAAGGAACTATGCATGCTCTCTGCCAATCCCTAGGTACCTTACCCTCTTCCATACATTTATTAAATAATTGCACCAACCACTCCAAAACTATATCCCCACCTGCTTTTAACATTTCTATCTTTATCCCATCAATCCCGGCTGCCTTACCCCCTTTCATTTTACCTACTGCCTCACGAACTTCCCCCACACTCACAACTGGCTCTTCCTCACTCCTACAAGATGTTATTCCTCCTTGCCCTATACACGAAATCACAGCTTCCCTATCTTCATCAACATTTAACAATTCCTCAAAATATTCCTTCCATCTTCCCAATACCTCTAACTCTCCATTTAATAACTCTCCTCTCCTATTTTTAACTGACAAATCCATTTGTTCTCTAGGCTTTCTTAACTTGTTAATCTCACTCCAAAACTTTTTCTTATTTTCAACAAAATTTGTTGATAACATCTCACCCACTCTCTCATTTGCTCTCTTTTTACATTGCTTCACCACTCTCTTAACTTCTCTCTTTTTCTCCATATACTCTTCCCTCCTTGCATCACTTCTACTTTGTAAAAACTTCTCATATGTAAACTCTACGTAACTTGTGTCTTTATTTCGATCCATGAAAGAGAGCCACAGAGATCTAAAAATATTTTGAAAATATAAAGGGCCTTCTGCTTTTCTATTCTTGTTTCATACACCTATATAATGCACGATAGTTTTTAAGCTAAGTGGTAGTTGATAGTAGTTCTTAGCAGATAGACGATAATCCATCTAGATAGAAGATTATAGTTCTTAGCAGACAGTGTGGTATGGACTCCTATGTCCTATGCTATCAGCTTCTTCCATATCCTCTGCTATCAGCCTCTTCCATGTCCACTGCTATCAGCCTCTTCCATGTCCTCTGCTATCAGCCTCTTCCATGTCCACTGCTATCAGCCTCTTCCATGTCCTCTGCTGTCAGCCTCTTCCATGTCCTCTGCTATCAGCCTATTCCATGTCCTCTGCTATCAGCCTCTTCCATGTCCTCTGC
>NC_069413.1:11377487-11659987 GCF_026875155.1 Cherax quadricarinatus | reverse complement strand
AACTGTAGCAAAAATCTTACTCAAACTGACTCATCCTTATTGTTATTCTCGTGGATCAATACACAGCACACACTTATTCTAACTTTAATTTACTATGTACATACAAAGACGTTGACGTTGTCTGTCTGTCTCTCTCTCTCTCTCTCTCTCTCTCTCTCCTCCCCCCTCTCTCTCTCTCCTTCCCTTCCTTACACAATCACTCATTTCAATGTTTAATAATTAGGTAATATTACCTTCTCCTGTAACCACTGTCATGGTTTGTCCTGGAGCATTTTTTCAGTCTCTCACTCTCTCTCTCTTTTATATATATATATATATATATATATATATATATATATATATATATATATATATATATATATATATATATATATATATATATATATATATATATGCTGTAGATCAGGGAACTCTAAGCACAGTACTCATCTTACCAATGAGTCAAAGGGTCACTGAGGGTAGATGCAGAACTTAGCCAAATAAGGGATGAGAGGAAAAGATAGTATCAGTGAGAGACTATTAAGAAAAGAGGGGAGAGGAGCAAATTTAATTCCTCCTCCGGAGATGATAATGTGTCACGCTTACGAAATTAGTTTGTACGCAAGTCTGTCGAGTTGATTCACACAGAGAAGGATCAGGTCTCCTAACTAATTATAAACGCGTCAGATAAAATACAAATATATATGATACTAGTGTAATAGGTAAATGTCTCTTAATGGAGAATTGTGATCATCTTTCGACGAGAGAATGTGAGAGGAAGAGAACAGAGAGAGAGAGAGAGAGAGAGAGAGAGAGAGAGAGAGAGAGAGAGAGAGAGAGAGAGAGAGAGAGAGAGAGGAGAGAGAGAGAGAGAGAGAGAATGATAGTGGAAAACAGGTATTAGAGAAGAGTGATTTGTATAAAAGGTAAATTTAGATCGCCGGATTAAGGACGTTGGGAAGGAGAAGTGACGAGGAACAGACATATGGTAGACGAAGGAGAAAGTGGAGAAAGCAAAGGAGAGGAAGCGGGGGAAAGATCAAGGAGAAGCGCAGTGAGAAGCATCAAAGTGGAAGACTAGAATGCTAAAGAAGAAAAAGGCAGGGAAAATAAAACAAGAGATGAAGGATGGAGGAAGAGAGATGAAGGAGGGACGTGGAAGCGAGTGATGGAGGAGGGAGGTGGAAACGAGAGATGAAGGAGGGTGGTGGAAACGAGAGATGAAGGAGGGTGGTGGAAGCGAGTGATGGAGGAGGGAGGTGGAAACGAGAGATGAAGGAGGGGTGGTGGAAACGAGAGATGAAGGAGGTGGTGGAAACGAGAGATGAAGGAGGGTGGTGGAAGCGAGAGATGAAGGAAGTGGTGGAAACGAGAGATGAAGGAAGTGGTGGAAACGAGAGATGAAGGAGGGTGGTGGAAACGAGAGATGAAGGAAGTGGTGGAAACGAGAGATGAAGGAGGGTGGTGGAAACGAGAGATGAAGGAGGGTGGTGGAAACGAGAGATGAAGGAGGGTGGTGGAAACGAGAGATGAAGGAGGGTGGTGGAAACGAGAGATGGAGGAGGGTGGTGGAAACGAGAGATGACGGAGGGTGGTGGAAACGAGAGATGAAGGAGGGTGATGGAAACGAGAGATGAAGGAGGGTGGTGGAAACGAGAGATGAAGGAGGGTGTGGAAACGAGAGATGAAGGAGGGTGGTGGAAGCGAGAGATGAAGGAAGTGGTGGAAACGAGAGATGAAGGAAGTGGTGGAAACGAGAGATGAAGGAGGGTGGTGGAAACGAGAGATGAAGGAAGTGGTGGAAACGAGAGATGAAGGAGGGTGGTGGAAAACGAGAGATGAAGGAGGGTGGTGGAAACGAGAGATGAAGGAGGGTGGTGGAAACGAGAGATGAAGGAGGGTGGTGGAAACGAGAGATGGAGGAGGGTGGTGGAAACGAGAGATGAAGGAGGGTGGTGGAAACGAGAGATGAAGGAGGGTGATGGAAACGAGAGATGAAGGAGGGTAGTGGAAACGAGAGATGAAGGAAGTGGTGGAAACGAGAAATTGAGGAAGGTGGAAACGACAGATGAAGGAGGGAGGTGGAAACGACAGATCAAAGACAGAGGAAAACGCATCAAAGCTGGAGATACGACAGCTTCCCCAAGACAGGAAGATAACAAGAGACCAACCAAAACTTCCCGCCTCATAACTCTCCCATGCTGCTCCTAATTAAAGTCAATAAAAAGTTGAAAAAAAAAATATAACTTTGAAGGAAGAATGATACATGAAAGAATGAAATCTTAAAAGAATATAGCTGGAAAAATATTCATGGTAAAGCGAGGCAGTATGCAAAACAGAGATTAATATAAAAAAGTTTGAAAATAAAAAGACGGGTTCAAAGAGTGAAAGATTAACATAGGCTTGAGAGTGTACGTTGTGTATCATATTATGAGTGAAAACAGTCTATTGTTTACAAGAGGATGTTAAGAAGAGGCTTAAGTTGAATCACAAGGAACCCAGCACTCAATGATAATAATAGCTACCATTATCTTATAATGGTACCATTATCTTATAGCTATCATTATCTTATAATGGTACCATTATCTAATAATGGTACAATTATCTTATAGCTACCATTATCTTATGATAATGGTACTGTTATCTTAGGATAATGGTATACGTAATACCAGAGAATTTTGAAGATTAGAAGGAGTTTGAGGTAATCAGTCCCTCAGCCTAGAGTCAATGTAATCAGTCCATCAGTCTTGAAAAGAATACAGCAAATGCGCGAAGTTGCTTATATACTGCAGACAGTTGAGGTGAAGCAGTCGTAGACGGCGTCACCTTGGATAAATCCAAGGTGAAGCAGTAGTTGAAGGCGTCACCTTGGATAAATCCAAGGTGAAGCAGTCGTTGACGGCGTCACCTAGGATAAATCCAAGGTGAAGCAGTCGTTGACGGCGTCACCTTGGATAAATCCAAGGTGAAGCAGTCGTTGACGGCGTCACCTTGGATAAATCCAAGGTGAAGCAGTAGTTGACGGCGTCACCTTGGATAAATCCAAGGTGAAGCAGTAGTTGACGGCGTCACCTTGGATAAATCCCCAGGTGGAAGTAGGTCATTCCTACAAATTTAAACAAAGGAAGAATTCCCTGTATCAAGATCCAGACAGCAAGACTAACAGCCAAACAGATATCAATTATAAATTCATAGATCGAAGATTGACACAAATGTGCAGCATTTGTGAATGTTGACGAAGCCTTCCCCAATAAACATTTCCCAAAATGTTAAGAAGTGTCCCATTTTTCAACTTGGTTTTTAAATCATTTACATCACAATTCACAGATCGAGTTTTGCCTGACAGATCAGGAAGGTAAATAAGAGAGTGACTTAGCGTCCTCAAACAAGAGTGTGACTTAGCGTCCTCAAACAAGAGTGTGACTTAGCGTCCTCAAACAAGAGTGTGACTTAGCGTCCTCAAACAAGAGTGTGACTTAGCGTCCTCAAACAAGAGTGTGACTTAGCGTCCTCAAACAAGAGTGTGACTTAGCGTCCTCAAACAAGAGAGCGACTTAGCGTCCTCAAACAAGAGCGACTTAGCGTCCTCAAACAAGAGTGACTTAGCGTCCTCAAACAACTGTAAACAAAACTCAGGATATATTTCTTCTCTCATGAAAACAATTGAATGTTTTGTGTTAATAATTTGCAGATAGATTTTTGCTTTTCTTGTATCGTATTGTAAGCCTTGAATTTCTGGATATATATATATAATAAATATATATAAAATATATATATATATATATATATATATATATATATATATTTTTTTATTATCACACTGGCCGATTCCCACCAAGGCAGGGTGGCCCGAAAAAGAAAAACTTTCACCATCATTCACTCCATCACTGTCTTGCCAGAAGGGTGCTTACACTACAGTTTTTTAAACTGCAACATTAACACCCCTCCTTCAGAGTGCAGGCACTGTACTTCCCATCTCCAGGACTCAAGTCCGGCCTGCCGGTTTCCCTGAATCCCTTCATAAATGTTACTTTGCTCACACTCCAACAGCACGTCAAGTATTAAAAACCATTTGTCTCCATTCACTCCTATCAAACACGCTCACGCATGCCTGCTGGAAGTCCAAAGCCCCTCGCACACAAAACCTCCTTTACCCCCTCCCTCCAACCCTTCCTAGGCCGACCCTACCCCGCCTTCCTTCCACTACAGACTGATACACTCTTGAAGTCATTCTGTTTCGCTCCATTCTCTCTACATGTCCGAACCACCTCAACAACCCTTCCTCAGCCCTCTGGACAACAGTTTTGGTAATCCCGCACCTCCTCCTAACTTCCAAACTACGAATTCTCTGCATTATATTCACACCACACATTGCCCTCAGACATGACATCTCCACTGCCTCCAGCCTTTTCCTCGCTGCAACATTCATCACCCACGCTTCACACCCATATAAGAGCGTTGGTAAAACTATACTCTCATACATTCCCCTCTTTGCCTCCAAGGACAAAGTTCTTTGTCTCCACAGACTCCTAAGTGCACCACTCACTCTTTTTTCCCTCATCAATTCTATGATTCACCTCATCTTTCATAGACCCATCCGCTGACACGTCCACTCCCAAATATCTGAATACGTTCACCTCCTCCATACTCTCTCCCTCCAATCTGATATTCAATCTTTCATCACCTAATCTTTTTGTTATCCTCATAACCTTACTCTTTCCTGTATTCACCTTTATTTTCTTCTTTTGCACACCCTACCAAATTCATCCACCAATCTCTGCAGCTTCTCTTCAGAATCACCCAAGAGCACAGTGTCATCAGCAAAGAGCAGCTGTGACAACTCCCACTTTGTGTGTGATTCTTTATCTTTTAACTCCACGCCTCTTGCCAAGACCCTCGCATTTACTTCTCTTACAACCCCATCTATAAATTTATTAAACAACCACGGTGACATCACACATCCTTGTCTAAGGCCTACTTTACTGGGAAAAAATTTCCCTCTTTCCTACATACTCTAACTTGAGCCTCACTGTCCTCGTAAAAACTCTTCACTGCTTTCAGTAACCTACCTCCTACACCATACACTTGCAACATCTGCCACATTGCCCCCCTATCCACCCTGTCATACGCCTTTTCCAAATCCATAAATGCCACAAAGACCTCTTTAGCCTTATCTAAATACTGTTCACTTATATGTTTCCTGTAAACACCTGGTCCACACACCCCCTACCTTTCCTAAAGCCTCCTTGTTCATCTGCTATCCTATTCTCCGTCTTACTCTTAATTCTTTCAATTATAACTCTACCATACACTTTACCAGGTACACTCAACAGACTTATCCCCCTATAATTTTTGCACTCTCTTTTATCCCTTTGCCTTTATACAAAGGAACTATGCATGCTCTCTGCCAATCCCTAGGTACCTTACCCTCTTCCATACATTTATTAAATAATTGCACCAACCACTCCAAAACTATATCCCCACCTGCTTTTAACATTTCTATCTTTAACCCATCAATCCCGGCTGCCTTACCCCCTTTCATTTTACCTACTGCCTCACGAACTTCCCCCACACTCACAACTGGCTCTTCCTCACTCCTACAAGATGTTATTCCTCCTTGCCCTATACACGAAATCACAGCTTCCCTATCTTCATCAACATTTAACAATTCCTCAAAAATATTCCTCCATCTTCCCAATACCTCTAACTCTCCAATTTAATAACTCTCCTCTCCTATTTTTAACTGACAAATCCATTTGTTCTCTAGGCTTTCTTAACTTGTTAATCTCCACTCCAAAACTTTTTCTTATTTTCAACAAAATTTGTTGATAACATCTCACCCACTCTCTCATTTGCTCTCTTTTTACATTGCTTCACCACTCTCTTAACCTCTCTCTTTTTCTCCATATACTCTTCCCTCCTTGCATCACTCTACTTTGTAAAAACTTCTCATATGCTAACTTTTTCTCCCTTACTACTCTCTTTACATCATCATTCCACCAATCGCTCCTCTTCCCTCCTGCACCCACTTTCCTGTAACCACAAACTTCTGCTGAACACTCTAACACTACATTTTTAAACCTACCCCATACCTCTTCGACCCCATTGCCTATGCTCTCATTAGCCCATCTATCCTCCAATAGCTGTTTATATCTTACACTAACTGCCTCCTCTTTTAGTTTATAAACCTTCACACCTCTCTCTTCCCTGATGCTTCTATTCTCCTTGTATCCCATCTACCTTTTACTCTCAGTGTAGCTACAACTAGAAAGTGATCTGATATATCTGTGGCCCCTCTATAAACATGTACATCCTGAAGTCTACTCAACAGTCTTTTATCTACCAATACATAATCCAACAAACTACTGTCATTTCGCCCTACATCATATCGTGTATACTTATTTATCCCTTTTTCCTAAAATATGTATTACCTATAACTAAACCCCTTTCTATACAAAGTTCAATCAAAGGGCTCCCATTATCATTTACACCTGGCACCCCAAACTTACCTACCACACCCTCTCTAAAAGTTTCTCCTACTTTAGCATTCAGGTCCCCTACTACAATTACTCTCTCACTTGGTTCAAAGGCTCCTATACATTCACTTAACATCTCCCAAAATCTCTCTCTCTCCTCTGCATTCCTCTCTTCTCCAGGTGCATACACGCTTATTATGACCCACTTCTCGCATCCAACCTTTACTTTAATCCACATAATTCTTGAATTTACACATTCATATTCTCTTTTCTCCTTCCATAACTGATCATTTAACATTACTGCTACCCTTCCTTTGCTCTAACTCTCTCAGATACTCCAGATTTAATCCCATTTATTTCCCCCCACTGAAACTCTCCTACCCCTTCAGCTTTGTTTCGCTTAGAGCCAGGACATCCAACTTCTTTTCATTCATAACATCAGCAATCATCTGTTTCTTGTCATCCGCACTACATCCACGCACATTTAAGCACCCAGTTTTATAAGTTTTTCTTCTTCTCTTTTTTAGTAAATGTATACAGGAGAAGGGGTTACTAGCCCATTGCTCCCGCATTTTAGTCGCCTCATACGACACGCATGGCTTACGGAGGAAAGATTCTTTTCCACTTCCCATGGACAATAGAAGAAATAAAAAAGAACAAGAGCTATTTAGAAAAAGGAGAAAAACCTAGATGTATGTATATATATATATGCATGTGCGTGTCTGTGAAGTGTGACCAAAGTGTAAGTAGGAGTAGCAAGATATCCCTGTTATCTAGCGTGTTTATGAGACAGAAAAAGAAACCAGCAATCCTACCATCATGCAAAACAGTTACAGGTTTTTGTTTCACAGTCATCTGGCAGGACGGTAGTACTTCCCTGGGTGGTTGCTGTCTACCAACCTACTACCTACAAGATATATATATATATATATATATATATATATATATATATATATATATATATATATATATATATATATGTATATATATATATATACATTACTTTTAACGTGGTGCTTTATTTTTGTTGTACCGACTCGGTCTTCGGCTTAATCTTGCAGCTCAGTGATTACTAGCTTCAACTTCGTGAAAACACGAACACGTGAATCAGTTATTCCGAACAAATGACTTACTTTTATTCACTCTCAGGACACACACACACACACACCACACACACACACACACACACACACACACACACACGCACACACACACACACGCACACACACACACACGCACACACACACACACACACACACACACGCACACACGCACGATAAAGTTCATGGAGCAAGAAGATGAATAAGACATATGTGCAACACCTGGTGGTTCGTAAGTGTTGCACATGTGTGTCTACCTGTGTGTAGATGGTAGGAAAAGAGAACACAACACCAGTGTTTATTCCCAGATGATCTGGGAAAACACAAGGCAGTGTTACTGAGAGAGAGAGGGAGAGAGAGAGAGAGAGAGAGAGAGAGAGGGAGAGAGAGAGGGAGAGAGAGAGAGAGAGAGAGAGAGAATGTTGATTATCTAGGGCAGACGAGGAAAGGAATGAAAAACTGAAATCTGTAATTTTTTCTTCTGAAATCCTGGGGCACAGCCTCCAGAGCTCAATTTTCGGAAGCTCCTGAAGCTCTACCAGCACAATGTTATCTTACAGAGCTCCTGTTGAGGCTCTTTGAGCTCTTTCAATAGCCTATTATGCCTCTCAGTTGTTTCTTCAGCTCCTGAAGCTCTCATAGAGCTCTTCTTGAAGCTCCTGAAGCTCTCATGGAGCTCTTCTTGAAGCTCCTGAAGCTCTCATGGAGCTCTTCTTGAAGCTCCTGAAGCTCTCATGGAGCTCTTCTTGAAGTTCCTGAAGCTCTCATGGAGCTCTTGTTGAAGCTCCTGAAGCTCTCATGGAGCTCTTGTTGAAGCTCCTGAAGCTCTCATGGAGCTCTTCTTGAAGCTCCTGAAGCTCTCGTGGAGCTTTTGTTGAAGCTCCTGAAGCTCTCGTGGAGCTCTTGTTGAAGCTCCTGAAGCTCTCGTGGAGCTCTTGCTGAAGCTCCTGAAGCTCTCGTGGAGCTCTTGTTGAAGCTCCTGAAGCTCTCGTGGAGCTCTCGTTGAAGTTCCTGAAGCTCTCATGTAGCTCTCGTTGAAGCTCCTGAAGCTCTCGTGGAGCTCTTGTTGAAGCTCCTGAAGCTCTCATGGAGCTCTTCTTGAAGCTCCTGAAGCTCTCATGGAGCTCTTGTTGAAGCTCCTGAAGCTCTCATGGAGCTCTTGTTGAAGCTCCTGAAACTGTCATGGAGCTCTTGTTGAAGCTCCTAAGCTCTCATGAAGCTCTTGTTGAAGCTTCTGAAGCTCTAATGGAGCTCTTGTTGAAGCTCCTGAAGCTCTCATGGAGCTCTTGTTGAAGCTCCTGAAGCTCTCGTGGAGCTCTTGTTGAAGCTCCTGAAGCTCTCGTGGAGCTCTTGCTGAAGCTCCTGAAGCTCTCGTGGAGCTCTTGTTGAAGCTCCTGAAGCTCTCGTGGAGCTCTCGTTGAAGTTCCTGAAGCTCTCATGTAGCTCTCGTTGAAGCTCCTGAAGCTCTCGTGGAGCTCTTGTTGAAGCTCCTGAAGCTCTCATGGAGCTCTTCTTGAAGCTCCTGAAGCTCTCATGGAGCTCTTGTTGAAGCTCCTGAAGCTCTCATGGAGCTCTTGTTGAAGCTCCTGAAACTGTCATGGAGCTCTTCTTGAAGCTCCTAAGCTCTCATGAAGCTCTTGTTGAAGCTTCTGAAGCTCTCATGGAGCTCTTGTTGAAGCTCCTGAAGCTCTCATGGAACTCTTGTTGAAGCTCCTGAAGCTCTCGTGGATCTCTTGTTGAAGCTCCTGAAGCTCTCGTGGAGCTCTCGTTGAAGTTCCTGAAGCTCTCATGTAGCTCTCGTTGAAGCTCCTGAAGCTCTCGTGGAGCTCTTGTTGAAGCTCCTGAAGCTCTCATGGAGCTCTTCTTGAAGCTCCTGAAGCTCTCATGGAGCTCTTGTTGAAGCTCCTGAAACTGTCATGGAGCTCTTGTTGAAGCTCCTGAAGCTCTCATGGAGCTCTTGTTGAAGCTCCTGAAGCTCTCGTGGAGATCTTGAAGCTCCTGAAGCTCTCGTGGAGATGTTGTTGAAGCTCCTGAAGCTCTCATGGAGCTCTTGTTGAAGCTCCTGAAGCTCTCATGGAGCTCTTGTTGAAGCTCCTGAAGCTCTCGTGGAGATCTTGAAGCTCCTGATGCTCTCGTGGAGATCTTGTTGAAGCTTCTGAAGCTCTCATGGAGCTCTTGTTGAAGCTCCTGAAGCTCTCATGGAGCTCTTGTTGAAGCTCCTGAAGCTCTCATGGAGCTCTTCTTGAAGCTCCTGAAGCTCTCATGGAGCTATTGTTGAAGCTCCTGAAGATCTCATGGAGCTCTTGTTGAAGCTCCTGAAGCTCTTCTTGAAGCTCCTGAAGCTCTCATGGAGCTCTTGTTGAAGCTCCTGAAGCTCTCATGGAGCTCTTGTTGAAGCTCCTGAAGCTCTCATGGACCTCTTGTTGAAGCTCCTGAAGCTCTCATGGACCTCTTGTTGAAGCTCCTGAAGCTCTCCTGGAACCAAGTTATCATCCACAAGTTCTTAAGCTTCTGAAAGGCTTCGAGCGCCTCGCAATTCACTGAAGTCTCGTCAGTACCTCAGGAACGTCTGCCAACACCTCAGAAATGTCTGCCAACACCTCAGAAATGTCTGCCAACACCTCAGAAATGTCTGCCAACACCTCAGAAATGTCTGCCAACACCTCAGAAATGTCTGCCAACACCTCTGGAACGTCTACCAACACCTCAGAAATGTCTGCCAACACCTCAGAAATGTCTGCCAGCACGTCAGAAATGCCTGCCAACACCTCAGAAATGTCTGCCAACACCTCAGAAATGTCTGCCAACACCTCAGGAATGTCTACCAACACCTCAGAAATGTCTGCCAACACCTCAGGAACGTCTACCAACACCTCAGAAATGTCTGCCAAAACCTCAGAAATCAGGAATGTCTGCCAGCACCTCAGGAATGCCTGCCAGCACCTAAGGAATGCCTGCCAGCACCTCGGAAAGGTCTGCCAACACCTAAGGAAGGTCTGTCAACACCTAAGGAAGGTCTGTCAACACCTAAGGAAGGTCTGCCAGCGCCTCACGTTGGAGCAGACATTGTCTTGTCTGCCGGACGAAAATACAATACAAAACAGTCATGCAGACTTAACTTCCGCAGACAAAAAAACCATTTTAAAAATCTCTCGAAGATTTGCTCCAATTTTCACTTCGACGTTGCGTCTAACGCATCATTTTCGCCTTTCTCGTTCGTTGCGTCCATTTTTGCGTCTAATTCGCCTCTGAAACAGCATATTTAAAAACAAATATTCTGCGTCTGACGACGTTTTTAGATCTTCGCATCTGATGTCCTTCTTACGTCTTTCGTCTGACGTCGTCGTTACGTTTTTGCGTCTGACGCATCGTTCAGCCAGGGACGTAACATTTTCTGGCCTTTTCTTCTTGATGCCATTTTCCGAGCCATTAGAGGAGATTAATTCCGAGAGAAGCAGAGAAAAGGCAACCAGGAAAGAAACATGGGAAGAAGAATAGGCAAGAAAGGTAATCAGCAGAAAGATAATTAAGGAATAAGATGATTAAGAAATGGCCAATAGAGGCCAAAAAAAAGAAAAAAAAACGGTTAAAAGTAATCATAAGAATAAGTGAAGTTAAAAGGCAGAGGAATAAATCAAAAGGAAAAAAATGTAATCAGAGAAAAAAATTGAGAAAAATGGAATTGAAATAATTTAAAAAAATGTAATTTATATAACATTCAAAGTTCACTAGAAAAATATATTTCCCAAGTTATATATCTTGTTTATTTGTTAAAATGTCTACATCATATATACACTGAGATGTGTATGTCAGTGTATATACACTGAGATGTGTATGTCAGTGTATATACACTGAGATGTGTATGTCTGTCAGTGTATATACACTAAGATGTGTATGTCTGTGTATATACACCGAGATGTGTATGTCTGTCAGTGTATATACACTAAGATGTGTATGTCAGTGTATATACACCGAGATGTGTATGTCTGTCAGTGTATATACACTAAGATGTGTATGTCAGTGTATATACACCGAGATGTGTATGTCTGTCAGTGTATATACACTGAGATGTGTCTGTCAGTGTATATACACTGAGATGTATATGTCTGTCAGTGTATATACACTGAGATGTGTCTGTCAGTGCATATACACTGAGATGTGTATGTCTGTCAGTGTATATACACTGAAATGTATATGTCTGTCAGTGTATATACACTGAGATGTGTATGTCTGTCAGTGTATATGCACTGAGATGTGTATGTCTGTCAGTGTATATGCACTGAGATGTGTATGTCAGTGTATATACACTGAGATGTGTATGTCTGTCAGTGTATATACACTGAGATGTATATGTCTGTCAGTGTATATACACTGAGATGTGTATGTCTGTCAGTGTATATACACTGAGATGTGTATGTCAGTGTATATACACTGAGATGTGTATGTCAGTGTATATACACTGAGATGTGTATGTCAGTGTATATACACTGAGATGTGTATGTCTGTCAGTGTATATACACTGAGATGTGTATGTTAGTGTATATACACTGAGATGTGTATGTCTGTCAGTGTATATACACTGAGATGTGTATGTCAGTGTATATACACTGAGATGTGTATGTCAGTGTATATACACTGAGATGTGTATGTCTGTCAGTGTATATACACTGAGATGTGTATGTCTGTCAGTGTATATACACTGAGATGTATATGTCTGACAGTGTATATACACTGAGATGTGTATGTCTGTCAGTGTATATACACTGAGATGTGTCTGTCAGTGTATATACACTGAGATGTGTATGTCTGTCAGTGTATATACACTGAGATGTGTATGTCTGTCAGTGTATAAACACTCAGAGGTTTATGTCTGTCAGTGTATATACACTGAGCTGCATGTCTCAGTGTATATACACCGATAGGTGTATATATACTGATGGTAACGTGTGTAGCTGTTGCTGGTGTGTGTGTGTGTGTGTGTGTGTGTGTGTGTGTGTGTGTGTGTGTGTGTGTGTGTGTGTGTGTGTGTGTGTGTGTGTACTCACCTAGTTGTACTCACCTAGTTGAGGTTGCAGGGGTCGAGTCCAAGCTCCTGGCCCCGCCTCTTCACTGATCGCTACTAGATCACTCTCCCTGAGCCGTGAGCTTTATCATACCTCTGCTTAAAGCTATGTATGGATCCTGCCTCCACTACATTGCTTCCCAAACTATTCCACTTACTGACTACTCTGTGGCTGAAGAAATACTTCCTAACATCCCTGTGATTCATCTGTGTTTTCAGCTTCCAACTGTGTCCCCTTGTTACTGTGTCCAATCTCTGGAACATCCTGTCTTTGTCCACCTTGTCAATTCCTCTCAGTATTTTGTATGTCATTATCATGTCCCCCCTATCTCTCCTGTCCTCCAGTGTCGTCAGGTTGATTTCCCTTAACCTCTCCTCGTAGGACATACCTCTTAGCTCTGGGACTAGTCTTGTTGCAAACCTTTGTGTGTGTGTACTCACCTAGTTGAGGTTGCAGGGGTCGAGTCCGAGCTCCTGGCCCCGCCTCTTCACTGATCGCTACTAGGTCACTCTCCCTGAGCCGTGAGCTTTATCATACCTCTGCTTAAAGCTATGTATGGATCCTGCCTCCACTACATCGCTTCCCAAACTATTCCACTTACTGACTACTCTGTGGCTGAAGAAATACTTCCTAACATCCCTGTGGTTCATCTGTGTCTTCAGCTTCCAACTGTGTCCCCTTGTTACTGTGTCCAATCTCTGGAACATTCTGTCTTTGTCCTCCTTGTCAATTCCTCTCAGTATTTTGTATGTCGTTATCATGTCCCCCCTATCTCTCCTGTCCTCCAGTGTCGTCAGGTTGATTTTCCTTAACCTCTCCTCGTAGGACATACCTCTTAGCTCTGGGACTAGTCTTGTTGCAAACCTTTGCACTTTCTCTAGTTTCTTTACGTGCTTGGCTAGGTGTGGGTTCCAAACTGGTGCCGCATACTCCAATATGGGCCTAACGTACACGGTGTACAGGGTCCTGAATGATTCCTTATTAAGATGTCGGAATGCTGTTCTGAGGTTTGCTAGGCGCCCATAATGCTGCAGCAGTTATTTGGTTGATGTGCGTTCAGGAGATGTGCCTGGTGTTATACTCACCCCAAGATCTTTTTCCTTGAGTGAGGTTTGTAGTCTCTGGCCCCCTAGACTGTACTCCGTCTGCAGTCTTCTTTGCCCTTCCCCAATCTTCATGACTTTGCACTTGGTGGGATTGAACTCCAGGAGCCAATTGCTGGACCAGGTCTGCAGCCTGTCCAGATCCCTTTGTAGTTCTGCCTGGTCTTCGATCGAGTGAATTCTTCTCATCAACTTCACGTCATCTGCAAACAGGGACACCTCAGAGTCTATTCCTTCCGTCATGTCGTTCACAAATACCAGAAACAGCACTGGTCCTAGGACTGACCCCTGTGGGAACCCCGCTGGTCACAGGTGCCCACTCTGACACCTCGCCACGTACCATGACTCGCTGCTGTCTTCCTGACAAGTATTCCCTGATCCATTGTAGTGCCTTCCCTGTTATCCCTGCTTGGTCCTCCAGTTTTTGCACCAATCTCTTGTGTGGAACTGTGTCAAACGCCTTCTTGCAGTCCAAGAAGATGCAATCCACCCACCCCTCTCTCTCTTGTCTTACTGCTGTCACCATGTCATAGAACTCCAGTAGGTTTGTGACACAGGATTTCCCGTCCCTGAAACCATGTTGGCTGCTGTTGATGAGATCGTTGCTTTCTAGGTGTTCCACCACTCTTCTCCTGATAATCTTCTCCATGATTTTGCATACTATGTGTGTGTGTGTGTGTGTGTGTGTGTGTGTGTACCAGTACACAGCAGGAACAAGTACTGGAAATATATTCCAGATATGTACTAGGTATATCCAGCCATACTTTAGAAAGCAGAGAGAATACGAGATATATCTGCTTCATACGGCTGTGTCTGGAAGCCAGTTGAGTTTTTTAACTACGTGGCTTAAGCCATATGAGAAACAAGCCGATTTCCAGGGGTGGCTTAGTCTAAGGACAGGTGGGTGGCTGAGCCAGGTCTCTTAACTTTTTTGCTAACTGTGGTAACTGGTGAAGTTTGTGTGCACAGAAGTTTGTCTGGATTGTTGTTTGAGGGTGTTTGGTGGAGTTTGAGGGTGTTTGGTGGAGTTTGAGGGTGTTTGGTGGAGTTTGAGGGTGTTTGGTGGAGTTTGAGGGTGTTTGGTGGAGCTTGGAGGTGTTTGGAGGAGATCGAGTGTGTTTGATGGAGCCTGTGTATGTTTGAGGGAGTTTTTGTATGTAGAGTTTGTGTGTGTTTTGCCTTCAAGTGTTGGGTGGTGTGGAGTTTGTGAGTGTTTGGTGGAGTGTGTGCATGCCTGTGTGTTATTAAGTAGGAGTCAGGTCAGTGTGGAGGTGAGAGTAGGTGGGAATCAGGTCTGTGGTGAGGTGGCAGTAGATGGGAGTCAGGTCTGTGTAGAGGTGACAGTAGACTGGAATCAGGTCTGTGTAGAGATGACAGTAGATGGGAGTCAGGTCTGTGTAGAGGTGACAGTAGGTGGGAGTTAGGTCTGTGTAGAGATGACAGTAGATGGGAGTCAGGTCTGTGTAAAGATGACAGTAGATGGGAGCCAGGTCTGTGTAGAGGTGACAGTAGATGGGAGTCAGGTCTGTGTAGAGGTGAGAGTAGGTACTACTCAGGTCTGTGTAGAGGTGAGAGTAGGTACTACTCAGGTCTGTGTAGAGGTGACAGTAGATGGGAGTCAGGTCTGTGTAGAGATGACAGTAGATAGGAGTCAGATCTGTGCAGAGGTGACAGTAAATGGGAGTCAGGTCTGTGTAGAGGTGACAGTAGATGGGAGTCAGGTCTGTGCAGAGGTGACAGTAGATGGGAGTCAGGTCTGTGTAGAGGTGAGAATAGGTACTACTCAGGTCTGTGTAGAGGTTGGAGTCAGGTTCATGTTAAGTAGAAGTGTCGTGTGGTACGTCAATATACCACACGACAAATACACACACACACACACATAACGACCCACGTATAAAACAAAAGAAAATCACAATCTTTGAACACCTCAACTACATTTTCCCACAGTATCGAAGCCTCTCCCCTCTCCCTGCCCTTCCTCTGGGATCCTCACCTTGATTGCTCACGGCAAAATTCTATTTTGGAGCGAAGCGAAGCAAAATCTAAAATAAATCCACCGATTCCTGCATATTGTAAGAGGAATCTCGAATGGATGATTTGGGCGCTGCGGTTTGAGCTGGTCCTACCATGTTCCTGTTTACCTGAGGGTCTAAGGGATCTCGGTGTTTTGCTGTGCAATAGATCAAGAGAGGTAAAACTGGTCCGCTTTCAGGCAAATATGTATTACAGTACATATGAAATATGTATGTAACTTGAGATGGCAGGAGAATATTCAAACAGACTCAAGGAGATGTATCAGTCTTTTTTCTTGAACCAAATTTATGTATTTTTCTGGGGCAATGGGTCCCCACACCTACATACGCATATAAATACATGTATATATATACATATACATTATATATATATATATATATATATATATATATATATATATATACATTATATATATATATATATATATATATATATATATATATATATATATATATATATATATATATATATATATATATATATATATATATATGTCGTGCCGAATAGGCAGAACTTGCGATCTTGGCTTAAATAGCAACGCTCATCTTGCTATATAGGACAAGTGAAAATTTGTGTATGCAATAATTTCGCCAAAATCATTCTGAACCTAACGAAAAAAATATATTTCACTGTGTTTGTTTAGTATTAAATTATTGTAAACAAATCTAAAATATATTTAGTTGGGTTAGGCTAAAATAAATTGCTTTTGTTATAATAAGGTTAGGTAAGTTTTCTAAGAGTCTTTTGGTGCAAAATTAAATTTTTTTGCATTAACATTAATGAAAAAAATATATCTTTAAACGTATGAGAGAAAATTTTAGAAAGGACTTAATTTTAAATGAGTTTTTGCTAATTGACCAGTTTTACATATTCGGCACACACACACACACACACACATATATATATATATATATATATATATATATATATTATATATATATATATATATATATATATATATATATATATATATATATATATCTCCGACTCAATCCTGCATGGGAACGCAGGATCGAGTCCCGGCCAAGGCACAGTTCTGTTAATGATTCAAACTCACTTTTTTCTTGATTTCATTGATATATAGACTGCTCGTGAAGGCAGTCTAATGCAGAGAATATCAGTGGAATATGTGTAGTGGTAATCTGAGGTGGTCAATCCCTCAACTTTGAAAACTCTGAGTTATGAAGACTGAAGGACTGACCACCTCTTCGCATTTTGTCCTGGACTGATGAAACCACTGGTGGGCGAAACGTCTCCACAACAAAAATACCCAAGTGTTGCGCATGCGTCTTATTCATCTAGTGTGTTTTGTAACCATTAATACATAAAAAATCGACTATTAAGTGATACTCTGTGACCGTCAATATGGCTTCCCAAAAGGCCACTCTGCAGCCGATCTGTTGAAACTCTTCTGTGTTGTCAGTCACTGAATGAGAGGGTAACTACAATTCGTAGGGTAATCAGTCGTTCATAAGCATCAGTCACTATCTTTAAGAGGCAAAGAGAGCGACATACACCTCACCTGGTTATTATTGACTTGATGATGAGGCAGCGTGGACACGAAACCCCGATTCGGAATTGAACACTCACTGTGTGTGTACTCTATTAAATGCAGATAAAGAGGAACGAATTGAGAGGGTAGGAAGGTGATACACACACACACACACACACACACACACACACACACACACACACACACACACACACACACACACAGGGAGGAAGGCAAGGGCCACACACACACATACAGGGTGAAAGAGAGACAGGAAGGGCCACACACACATATACAGGGTGAAAGAGAGACAGGAAGGGCCACACACACACATACAGGGTGAAAGAGAGACAGGAAGGGCCACACACACAGGATGGAAGAGAGAGAGAAGGGCTACACACACAGGGTGAAAGAGAGAGAGAAGGGCTACACACACAGGGTGAAAGAGAGAGAGAAGGGCTACACACACAGGGTGGAAGAGACAAGGGCTACACACACAGGGTGGAAGAGACAAGGGCTACACACACAGGGTGGAAGAGACAAGGGCTACACACACAGGGTGGAAGAGAGAAAGGCTACACACACAGGGTGGAAGAGAGAAGGGCTACACACACAGGGTGGAAGAGAGAAGGGCTACACACACAGGGTGGAAGAGACGAGGGCTACACACACAGGATGGAAGAGAGAGAGAAAGGCTACACACACAGGGTGGAAGAGAGAAAGGCTACACACACAGGGTGGAAGAGAGAAGGGCTACACACACAGGGTGGAAGAGAGAAGGGCTACACACACAGGGTGGAAGGCAGGAAGGAAGGAAAGCCTGTGTATAAAGCTGGACATAACGCAACATGCACTATGCTAGCATTACCACACGCTGTTCTCTCGCCTCCAAATAACGTCTTAAGTTTTCCTCTCCACCACCCACCAGATACTTCCACGACGCACTTACCTTCATCTTATAGTCGTATTTACCTCTTATCCAATCGCTAATGCCATATTAATATATATATATATATATATATATATATATATATATATATATATATATATATATATATATATATATATATATATATATATATATATTAATCTTCTGTTTATACTTTCTACTTAGGATAAATAAATTTAGTATTTACCTGTTTGTATTATATATGAAAAGATGTTTATTTCGTGGCTGTGTTTATAAGCATTCATAAACATTGAGATATTGAAAGTAGTGCTCTGGCAATGTTGCACGAGTGTGTGCATTATTCATGCAGATCTCATCAATCACCGTGTCAGGTCTGGAATATGTAAAATTGATTGTGATTTTTGTAGTTATTTATCGTGTCTTTCCTGTGAATACTAAGAAGGTTTTTCGAGGGAATGACATACAAGTCGCTAGAATTTTCGACTCGAAAAATTCACTGCCATTTTTAGCATTTTTTTTTCTTCATAAACACATTTGCCGTCTCCCACCGAGGCAGGGTGACCCGAAAAAGAAGAAACTGTCATCAATTCACTCCATCACAGGTCTTGAAAGAAAGTTGTGATGTTATAGTTTAATTTAACTGTATATTCCTGGTACTACAGGTTTCGAGAATGACATACAAGTCGCTAGAATTTCGACTCGAAAAATTCATGCCATTATTTAGCATTTTTTTTCTCCATACAACTTTGCGTCTTCCATCCGAGGCGAGGTGACCCGAAAAAGGGATACAACTGCATACATTAAACACATGTCTTGCGGAACACTCTACGCTATAGTTATAAATCGCATATATTGGTATTCCTGGTATCTCCAGGACTCAAGTCGCACAATTCCGGATGAATGGTTCAACCTACTGTTTAAATTACACACTGTGCAACTCTTGGGTATCTTTATTGAGGAAACGTTTCCACACAGTGTTCATTAGTCCAGATACGTAGTGAGAAACTTGAAGAACAGAGAGAATAGGTAATCAGTCCCTCACCTGAGTCGATTGTTGCGTCCATCTATTCAAGATTGATGACTGACACATCGATCAAGTTGAGCGAACTGTTACCTATTCTCTCCTTCGATCAAGTTGTCTATAGAATGGCTGATGAAGCACTGTGTGCGAAACCGATTCCTCAATAAAGAATTAACCAGAGTTAAGTCAGATTTATTCGGTCACAGTAATACCTCAATTCTTCCATCACAACCTGTGACTCATTAAACATAATATATGCGTTACTGCAATAAAACCCTAAACATTCCATTAATCCTTCGATTTACTGGATAAATGGTTAATGAGACTGAAACCTTGTATAGCAGGATTTAACACAATAAATAAAAAATATTCGCGTCAATAATGACCCTCAATAAAAGTGATCAAAACTGGTACCCGTCATTAATCACTACTAAAAATTACCGGTTTAATGGCCTATGAAACGTGAGGTGATTGAGATGTAAGCTCAATGTTTTGTTATCATCGGGTTTTGCCTTTGTATAGTAAGTGGCCATGGTTTTAAATCATAAGATATAATAATGAATTATAATAATTATCATAATAATAATGGTTGCAGTGGAATCTGCTTCCTTTGCTTTCTTAAAAATAATTAGACAATGAACCTTAAAGATGGATGGTGCTGAGCTGAGAGAGAAAGAGAGTGAGGTTCTGATTCTGCCTCTGAAGCCTTAGTGAGGATTTCTGTTTACGTGCCCTGAAGCACTTAACAGTGACTTCTGATTCCTGTCTACTGCCTGAAGCACTTAACAGTGACCTCTGATTTCTGTCTACTGTCTGAAGCACTTAACAGTGACTTCTGACTTCTGTCTACTGCCTGAAGCACTTGACAGTGACCTCTGACTCCTGTCTACGTTCTGAAGCACTTAACAGTGACCTCTGACTCCTGTCTACGCCCTGAAGCACTTAACAGTGACCTCTGACTCCTGTCTACGTTCTGAAGCACTTAACAATGAACTCCTGCTCTCTGATCCGTCACGTTAACAGACTTAACAATGTACTCTGACCTTCTAACGTTCTGAAGACCCTTAACAATGACCTTGACTTGGTCTTAACGATGTCTGCCTTACGCCAAGCAATTAGAGTTAGTGTGTTAAGGTGGCGATATACAAATTAAATTACTTGTATATTGTTTGGTGACGCAAGTCGTATATAAGGTGACTCTTACAGTTTACTTCAAGACATTTGTCGAAATGCCCATGACTGACAGTCAGTCGTGATTGATACAGCCACTCGCGACTGTATCAGTCCTACATGGATAGCTTCGTAATAATGGTAGAATTACCGATAATGTGTTAGATAAATGGCCACAGATGCAACTAATGTAACGTTTTACTGTACCAACTTCTCGCTCTCCAGAAGCTTTGTCAAGCCGTTACAGCTTGACAAAACTCCTGAAGAGCGAGAAGTTGGTACAGTAAAACGTTGCATTAGTTGCATATGTGGCCATTTATCTAACACTGGTGAGCTTCATCAACAGTATATAGGAGACCACTCGTGGCCATATACTTTCTTTAATGTCTTTAAGAACTCTATGCTCGTCAAGAACTCCAAGAAAATGCTACTATGTACCTTAATTATTCTATGGAAAGGGAGACAAGAGACGGTGCTCACCCCACAGTGTTAATAACTAATGTAACTCCTCTCTACAGTGTTAATAACTAATGTAACTCCTCTCTACAAAGGTGACAGCAATACAATGGCACCAGTGTCCCACACTATTAAAATTACTGAAAGAAATCATAACACGAGTGGGATTAGAACCCGCGATCAGAGATCAAACTCCAGACCGACGCGTTAGCCACTGGGCCAGCTGGCTAACGCGGGGGGTCTGTAGTTTTGAGGCTCTCTGATCGCGGGTTCTAACCCCACCCGTGGTATGGTTTGTTTACAATCATGTCATTACGATTTCGTGAGTCATTATTGAAAAAGCCTGCAAAAACAAGATCACTCACCACGGATTCTCATCAGTTGCGCCACCCAGGGTTTACATCAGGTCGTTCCTGCCTCTCGCAACTACTGGACCACTAGGACAAAGTCTTGCACGCACTGGAAGACAAACAAAATGCAGATGTAGTGCACATAGACTTTGCAAAAGCTTTGGAAAAGTGTGAACATAATGCAATAACACACAAAATGCGTGCAAGATGAATAATTGGAAAAGTGGGGAGACAGATTTTTAACCTTTAAGAAAGAGAAAATAGAAAGACACAATGCTGTGTAAGATACAGTATTTTAATAACTAAATCCATGATTTAACTGATCTGCTTTCCAGGACTTGGGTCCTGGAAAGCAGATCAGTTAAATCATGGATAATAGTAAATACACACACACACGGGGCCACGAGCTGTGACTAGATCCCTGCAACTACAACTAGGTGAGTACACATACACACATATATAGCAAAGAAGTACGATAAAGCTCTTAGAGCAGGGAAAGAGTGGGTCTAGTAGCGACCAGCAGAGAGGCGGGGCCAAGAGCCATGACTCGACCCTTGCAACCACAAATAGTTGAGTACACATACACACACACACCTCTTTAGCTCCTCTCTGCAAGGGTACATCATAACTTTCGACTTGCCTGCAGAAGATAAGCGAAAAAAAAAACTGATATCCTCCAGAGAACTATGAGACGCGTGACTGGGGAGGTCACCATCCCTGAAGTGCCAGACTTGGTGCTGTATTTCACGAAGATCACAAGGGACAGTCATGAAAGACCGTGAGTTCTGCAAATTTCTCTAATGATCCAAATCACCAGAACTTAGAGCAATTTGTCCTCCAAGAAGCCTAATTAATCGTGGTAATTGAAGCAGCGAAGACCACTTCAACTTGTGGCTGGTAATGGTGGTGTCTGGTGGTGTTTTATTTGTCAGGAGAAATATGTATGCGTCTCCATAATTTGCCTTAAGTCATATGATGAGCCATTCAGAGAAGCTTTTGGTTATTTCGTCAAGTGTGTGGGCGAAACGTTGTCAGCCCAGGCTCATATTATGATGCATTTTGTGCATCTATTTTCTCATTTCCACTGAGGAGAAATCCGTAGCTAGGAGGTGGATTTATAAGGGTGAGATTGTAGTGTTTTCTAGGTCACCCTTGTAGAGAAATCCCTAGCAAGGAGGAAGATTTATGATGGATAGTAGTGTGTCTTGTAGGTCACCCTTGTAGAGGAATCGTAACCTGGAGGAAGATTCACAAGGGTGATAATAACGAACGTCTCTTAAGACACCATTGAGAGACATAAGTCTATCTCTCACCGTAAAGAAACATTCGAGATATTATCGTGGTGTAAGGAGAGTGAGGAGAGAGGAGATAAAACTTAAGTGATATTCAGAGAGTCATCTGGGAGGTGATGAAGTGGTGGAGCTGCTGGTGGTGAATGGTGATGAGGAGGGAGGTGAAGATAGTGTTGGTGGGTGGTGAATCATGGGGGCAATGGGGGAAGTATGGTGGTG
The DNA here is from genome assembly GCF_026875155.1 of Cherax quadricarinatus. Classification (NCBI taxonomy): domain Eukaryota; kingdom Metazoa; phylum Arthropoda; class Malacostraca; order Decapoda; family Parastacidae; genus Cherax; species Cherax quadricarinatus. The sequence continues at coordinate 11,637,322 of NC_069413.1, read as the reverse complement.
AATGGTGAATCATGGGAGCAATATATGAAGACAGAAAGTATGCCTTGATAGTTTATTAATTATGCCTTGAGAGAGAGAGAGAGAGAGAGAGAGAGAGAGAGAGAGAGAGAGAGAGAGAGAGAGAGAGAGAGAGAGAGAGAGAGAGAGAAACAGCGAACGAATTCGGAAGCGTAATGGAAAATAATAACTCACGAAGAACGATAAGAAAAATACCGAGAAATTGGAGAAAAGAACAGAAATAACGAGGGAAGGAAGAGAATAATAACGAAGAAAGAAGAGAGGCAAATAACTAACAAAGGGGAGGAATGGCACACAATACCAACGCATGAAAGAGAGAGAGAAGAGAAAGGCACAATAACCAGCAAAGGGAATAGAAGAACGGGATAACAAGAGAGGGGAGAGAAAGAGAGAGAGGGAGAGAGACAAAGTAATAAATAACGAATGAAAGCAGGAAGAAAAGAAGGAAGAAGACACACCATGTGCCTCGAAAGTTCCTCAAGACTCGATAAACAAAGAACAGGGTAGAGAGGAGAGCTGGAGTCAATAGAGAAGAAAATAGAAGGTAAATGGCGTAAGAAAGTTAGTGGGAGGGAGGCGCGGGAAGGAAAGTAGAAGGGAAGTAGTGAGGGGAAAGTGACAGAGGAAAGTCCATGAATAATCCACTATTTACAGAGGAAATTTTAAACGAAATTTCGACTCCATCCATTATCAGATGTTTCGGTCCGTCCTGGCCGTTTGGGGGAGTTTCGGTGCGTCCTGGACCATTATCGAGATGTTTCGGTCCGTCCTGGGCCGTTTTGGGGGAGTTTCGGTGCGTCCTGGACCATTATCGAGATGTTTCGGTCCGTCCTGGGCCGTTTTGGGGGAGTTTCGGTCCGTCCTGGACCGTTAAAGAGAACTCTCGGTCCCTCGTGGACCATTATTTAGATGTTTCGGTACAATGCTGGACCAATTTTAAGATGTTTTGATACGATTTAGATTAATACCGAGATGTTTCGAGCCTTCCTAGATCATAATAGATAGATATAATTCTAGACAGAAACAGAGAGGGAGAGAAACTGTGTGTGTGTGTTTGAGAGAGAGAGAGAGAGAGAGAGAGAGAGAGAGAGAGAGAGAGAGAGAGAGAGAGAGAGAGAGAGAGAGAGAGAGAGAGAGAGAGAGAGACTTTACCTCATCCCAATGCGTTAAAAAAAGCATATACGAACGCGATAATGAATCGCATTACATCACAGTCCAACACGAATTACCAACAGCAGTTCTGACATCCTAACTTCTTTAAAGTCAAAAGCTAATAAATATATAATATATATATATATATATATATATTATATATATAATATATATATATATATATATATATATATAATATAATTATTCGATTTTCATTTATATTTACAAAATTCCGTCTATTTCTGGCCCTTTGCTACTAGAAGACACGTTTTAGTGTTCGTTTTAACGTGTTGTTAGCGACACGCGACCACCTGTGTGAAATGGACCACCTGTGTAAAATGGACCACCTGTGTAAAATGGACCACCTGTGTAAAACAGACCACCTGTGTAAAATAGACCACCTGTGTAAAATAAACCAGCTGAATTACTTTTGAAGAGCTGATAGACGGGTCCGGAAGTAGTGGTGATTGTTGTTGCTGGTGGTGGTGATTGTTGTTGGTGGTGATTGTTGCTGTTGGTGGTGAGTGTTGGTGGTGGTGATTGTTGTTGTTGGTGGTTTCTGGAGATCTGGAGAGAGTTCTGGGGGTCAACGCCCCCGCGGCCCGGTCTGTGACCAGGCCTCCTTAGGGAGGTGTCCTAGGATGCGACTCACACCAGTCCACTAACACCCAGGTACCCATTTTACTGATGGGGAACATAGACAACAGGTGGAAAGAAACACGTCCAATGTTTCTACTCTGGCTGGGAATCGAACCCAGGCCCTCACCGTGTGAAGCGAGAGCGTTAACCACCAGGCCACCAGAGTGGTGGTGATTGTTGTTGGTTATTGTTGGTGGTGATTGTTGTTGGTGGTGGTGGTGATTGTTGTTGGTGGTGGTGATTGTTGTTGGTGATTGTTGTTGGTGGTGGTGATTGTTGTTGGTAGTGGTGGGTTGTTGTTGGTGGTGGTGATTGTTGTTGTGGTGGTGATTGTTGGTGGTGGTGGTGATTGTTGTTGTTGGTGGTGATTGTTGGTGGTGGTGATTGTTGTTGGGGGTGGTGATTGTTGCTGGTGGTGGTGATTGTTGGTGGTGGTTGTTGTTGCTGGTGTGGTGATTGTTGGTGATTGTTTTTGGTGGTGATTGTTGCTATTGGTGGTGAGTGTTGGTGGTGGTGATTGCTGCTGTTGGTAGTGAGTGTTGGTGGTGGTGATTGTTGCTGTTGGTGGTGAGTGTTGGTGGTGGTGATTGTTGTTGTTGTTGGTGATTGTTGTTGGTGGTGATTGTTGCTGTTGGTGGTGAGTGTTGGTGGTGATTGTTGTTGGTGGTGATTGCTGTTGGTGGTGATTGTTGTTGGTGGTGATTGTTGCTGTTGGTGGTGAGTGTTGGTGGTGATTGTTGTTGTTGGTGATTATTGTTGGTGATTGTTGTTGTTGGTGGTGGTGATTGTTGGTGGTGGTGATTGTTGGTGGGGGGTGGTGATTGTTGGTGGTGGTGATTGTTGGTGGTGGTGATTGTTGTTGGTGGTGGTGATGGTGGCAGTTATGGCATCTCGTATGTCAATTAAGTGGGTTGTTATTGCAGTTACTGTGGAGTCAGTAGGCCTACCTCAGCACATCTCAGTAAACAGGTGGTATCACAATATCCAAAATAACTAAATTGGAAAAATAGTGTTTTCGTTATTTTACAAACTTTTGTGAGAAATTACGAGATCGGTTGGAATTTCATTGTCTTTTCAACCTGTCTTATTTTGGTTATATGTACATATTGCAGTAATCGCGAATGAGAGATACAGGATGTAGAACAGCCATAGGGGGAGTTGAATGACAGCTCTAGGCCTCTCGTATTGCAGTCAACATGTCGTCAGGAGCTTGCAATGTTGCAGAAATGAGTAGGAAATCTAATTTTGTACAGGGGAATGATTGTGCATATGTGGTGTGTGTGTGTGTGTGTGTGTGTGTGTGTGTGTGGTGTGTGTTGTGTGTGTGTGTTGTGTGTGTCTGTGTGTCTGTGTATGTGTTGTGTGTGTGTGTGGTGTGTGCGTGTGTGTCGTGTGGTGTGTCTGTTGTATGTGTGTGTGTGTGTATGTGTGTGTGTGTGTGTGTGTGTGTGTGTATTCAACTATTAGTACTCACCTATTTGTGGTTGCAGGGGTCGAGTCCTAGCTCCTGGCCCCCGCTCTTCACCGGTTGCTACTAGAACCCTCTCTTCTCCGCTCCATGAGCTTTATCAAACCTTCGTCTTAAAAACATGTGTATGGTTCCTGCCTCACTACGTTTATTTTCTAGGCTATTCCACTGCCTTACAACTCTTTGATGAAGAAATACTTCGCCGCTACTATCTCTCTGGACTCATTGTGTGTCTTCATACTTCCAATTGTGGCTCTTGTTTCTGTGTCCACCTCCCGGGAACATCCTGTCCTTGTCACCATGCTGCTATTCCACGCAGTATTTTATATGTCGTTATCATGTCTCCCCTGAACCCTCCTGTCCTCCAGTGTCGGTCAGGCGATTTCCCTTTTATTCTTTTTCATAGGACATTCCCTAAGACTCTGGAAACTATCCTTGTTGCAAACCTTTGTCTTTCTCTGTTTCTTGACGTGCTTTATCAAGTGCGGGTTCCAAACAGGTGGTCTGCATACTCCAGTATGGCCTGACAGACACGGTGTACAGTGTCTTGAATGATTCCTTACTAAGGTGTCGGAATGCTGTTCCTCACAGGTTTGCCAGGCGCCCATATGCCTGCAGCAGTTATCATGATGGATGTGTGCTTCCGGAGACATTGTCGGTGTTATACTCACCCAAGATCTTTTCCTTGGGGTTGAGTTTGCAGTCTTTGGCACCTAGATATACTCTGTTGTGGTTTCTGTGCCCTCCCCTATCTTCAGGACTTTGCAGTTGGGCAGGTATTAAATTGAAAGAAAGCATTTGCTGGACAGGGTGTCCAGTCTGTCAGTCTCTTTGAAGTCCTGACCTGAGTCCTCATCAGATTTAATTTCCTCATTAACTTCACTTCATCTGCAAAACAGGGACACTTCTGAGTCGAAACCTTCCGTCATGTCGTTCACATATACCAAAAATAGGCACTGGTCTTAGGACCGACCCTGTGGGGACCGTCGTCACAGGTGCCCACTGTGATACATCATTACGTACCATGATGTTGTTTGCCTCCCTGTCAGGTATTCTCTGATCTTGCAGTTGCCTTCCTGTTATATGCGCCTGGATGCTCTAGCTTCCGCAACTTATCTTTGTTGAGGAACTGTGTCAAAGGCCTTCTTGCGTCCAGAAGATGCAATCAACCCACCCCTCTCTCTCTTGTCTTACTTCTTTATTTTATCAAAAACTCCAGAGGTTTTGACACAGGATTTGCCTTCCGTGTATCCGTGCTGGTTGGCATTTATACCTCCTGTTCGTTCACAGTGTGCTCCACCACTCTCCTCCTGTAATCTTCTCCATAATTTTGCATATATCACACCCGTCAATGACACAGGTCTATAGTTTAGTGCTCTTTTCTGTCTCATTTTTTGGAAAATGGGTAACTACATTTGCTGTCTTCCATACCTCAGGTAGTTGCCCCAGTTTCCAGGGCAGTGTTGAGATTGTATTGGGTAAGTGTGGTGTACGCAAAACATATCTGCTCCCTCTCTAAGGACCCATGGAGAGATGTTGTTCCTGGGTTCCAATTGCCTTTGAGGTATCGATGTCCCTTAGCAGTTTCTTCACCTCCTCCTCTTCTGTATGTTGTCGTCCAAACACTTGTTGGGTTTTATTCCTTGTTGGCTGTCCCCCATCTGGTCTGTCCCCCCCAGAGGCCTTCCTGTCTCCTACTGTAAATACTCCTTAAATCTCGTGTTGAGCTCTCACATACCTCTTGATCAGTTTCTTGTGAAGTTCCCCACCTTCTTTCCTCAGGCCTTATCACCTGGTCCTTGACTGTTGTCTTCTTCTAATGAGGCTATACAGCGTTTCGGGTCAGATTTGACTTTCGATTGCTATGTCGCTTTTCATACTGTCTCTGGGCCTCACTCCTTATCTGGCAAACTCGTTCTGGCTCTTCTACAATCTCCTTGTTTTCCTGGTCCTATGCTCCTGTACTTTTACTTTCTCTGATGCACTTAGCTTTTGCTCCTCCCTACACCTTGGGTTTAAACACTAAGGGACTCGTCTTGAGTCTTCCTATTATGTTCTGTTTCCCTTGGAACAAACACGTTTCTCTGCTCTTGCACTTTGTTGCCACATATTCCTTCCATCTCGTTCACTGATTTTTCCTACCATTTTCTCTGTCCACTGAACCTCCTGCAGGAAGTTTCTCAGACCTGTGTTAGTCCCCCCTTTTATAGTTGGCCTGTCCCTTTCAGTTCCCTGTTACCTTTCTCCACTTGTAACTCTATATATAGTCCAAAACTCAGAACCACATGATGGCTAGCTCCAGGGGCCTTCGTAAGTGATGGCTCGATGCTATCTGAACTGCTCAGGTGTGGAACACAAGATCCAGTCTTGTGGCTCATCCTCCCCTCTCTCTTGGTTGTGTCCCTGACATGTTGATGCATGAGGTTTTCAAGTACCACATCCATCAATCTTTTGATCTCCATGTTGCGGGACCCTCGTGTGGCTCAGGTTTTCCAGCGATCTCCCTGTGGTTGAAATCCGCCCTTACCGTAACTTTGCTCTGCTCGAGTGAGCTCTTTTGCCAACCTTCAGCCAGTGTGTCACCTCACCCTGTGTTTTCTTCGTACTCCTCTCTTGGCCTCTGCAGTTCTGTTGTGGGTTATACATCACTCCAATGATACTTATGTTCTCCGGACTCGGAAATTCGTACCTACATGTAGTCCTTTTCTCCAATCATGTCCATCCTTCCATTTCTCAACTTCCCATGGTGTTTTAGGCGCAGTGCAACCCCCCTCCTCCCCTCTACTCCTTCTTTCTTTCCTCAGGATCTGTTATCCTGTTGGAAAGATGTGTCTGTTATGATCTCAGCGAGTTTTGTTTCTGTTGTCTGCTATGATGTCTGGGGATTTTTTCACTGATTTCTTTTCATTCACTCCTCATGTTTTTTCATTATTCCATCCGCATTGTGTACCAACCTTTAGTTTCTTTTCTATCATTGTGGTCATGAAGTATATTGGGGTTGGGGGAGGGGAGAGCTTTGGTGGGGGCCTATATGGGGCTGTGGTGTAGGTGGGGGTATGTGTTGATGGGGGGTGGGGTCGAGATGCCATAAGGGACAGGCTGTTGGGGTGGGTTTTGTGATTATGGGGGTGGGCAGAGGGAACAGTGAGTGGGCTTGTAAGTATAGGTTGCTCAGTTGCGTTGGGAATGTCGCGGGTGGGGTCTTTTGGTGGGAGATTCTGTAGGGGTGTGTTTGATCTTCCTCTGTGTCTGGGTCCTGCTTCCAATTTTTTTTTTTTTTTTTTTTTTTTTCCCATTGCTTCTCGTTCCTCTTTGCGTCTCTGTTACCCTCTCTTTCAGTTGTATCCTTTCTTCTTGTGTTCTGTTCGTGGTCGAGGTATACCTTACTGGTACCCATTTTGTCTTCAGTCTTGCTATCTTTGCAGAAGCCTGATTCGAAACTGATTCTTCTTGGAAAGTTACTCTGATCAGGCCGTATCCTTTCCACTCGCCAAACCACCAATTCTCTTGAAAATTTTGTCACCTGGGTATTATTGCCCTCCCGTATTGTTTTCATGATGCCTTCAATCTTTTTTCTCCGCCTGTTTTATTTCTTCAAAGTTGGCCCCTTGGCTTCTTGGAGCCCGACACGAAAAACTGGACCTCCGCCCTTTACTCCTCCCACTGTGTCTCCATCTGCTTCTCTGAGCATTTTGTTTCTTCCATTGACATGTTCTGCCTTCAGTCCCTGTCCATATCTGAAACATCTATCTTATAGTGACTGTCTTTCCTGCCAGCTGTCCGTGCTACTGCAGTTGGTGTTAGAACCTCTGCTATAACAAACTTCATTTTCTTCCGGATGCGCTTGATCTTAGTGTTGCTCATCGTTCTTTTCCCTGCCCCCAAGTGGGGTCTGATAGGTCCTTCGTGTACGGCATGTCTCCGTTGTGCTTACCATCCCCTTGTATGCGGGGCCCGGACTCTAGAATTTCATCATTGTCTCAGGACCTGTCGTTTGATCTCAGTGTGCTCGCGTCTTTTCCCTGGCCCCACGTGGGTCTGATAGGGCTTTCCTGTACGGCATGTCTCCTTTGTTTGCTTACCCTCCCTTAGTCTGCGCCTGACTTTGAATTTCCTGTTGTCACGTCTGAATTGTTCATTTGTATCTCTAATCGTTTCAGGGGTGCTTTGCAGTTTCTTGCTAAGCACTGTATCCTAGCTTTGCTGCTCATGGCCTGTACTTCCCACTTCCTGCACTCTTCAGCTTATCCGCTTCCTCCATTTTCTACCAAGCTCTACTATGTCTTCCTTCCCCACTCATTCCTCCCTTTTTTGGAGCTCTAACTCCAGTCTTTCCACCCTGGTTCTTCTACCAGATCTTGGTTTTTCCGTCCTCTAGGCCCACCATTTTTTTTTTTTTTTTTTTTTTTTATTTTTTTTTTTTTTTTTTTGTTAGGGAGGGAGAGAGAGCGGGAGGGGGAGAGAGAGGGAGCTGAGAGAGGGGGGGAGAGGGAGAGGGGGAGAGAGGATGAGAGAGGGGAGGAGAGAGAGGGAGAGAGCGGAGAGAGCGAGGACGTGAAGGGGAGAGGGAGAGAGAGAGGGACAGAGAGAGGAGAGGAGAAGTGAGGGAGAGAAGAGAGAGGGAGGTCGGAGAGAGAGCGGGAGAGAGGAGGGAGCGAGAGAGGGAAGAGGAGGGAGAGAGAGAGGAGGGAGAGAGAGAGGGGGAGAGAGAGGGAGAGAGAGAGAGAGAGGGATTGAGAGAGATGGAGAGAGAGAGGGAGAGAGAGGGGAGAGAAGGAGGGAGAGAGAGAAGGAGAGGGGGTGAGGGAGAGAGAGAGAGAGAGGGAGAGGGGAGAGAAGAGAGAGAGAGGAGAGAGAGAGGGAGGAGAAGGGAGGGGAGAGAGAGAGGGATGAGAGAGAGGGAGAGAAGAGAGGGAGAGAGAGAGGCGAAGAGAGAGAGAGGGAGAGAGAGAGAGAGAGGGAGAGGGAGAGAGGGAGAGAGAGGGAGAGAGAGCGAGGGGAGAGAGGAGGGAGAGAGAGAGAGAGGGCGGAGGGGTAGGGAGAGAGGGAGAGAGAGGAAGAGAGAGGAGAGAAGGCAACTCCAAGGGCAGCTCCTCAGAGGCGAGCGGGAGAGAGGAGAGAGCGGGACGAGAGAGAGAGGGAGTGGGAGCGGAGCGAGAGAAAGAGAGGAGAGAAGAGAGTGAGGCGAGAGAGAGGAGAGAGAGAGAGAAGAGAGGATAGGGAGAGAGACGAGAGCGGGAGAGACTGAGAGAGAGATGGGAGCGGAGGAGAGAGAGGAGAGGGGAGAGAGGGAGAGGGGGAGAGAGAGTGAGAGAGAGGGAGGAGAGGGAGAGAGGGGAGAGAGAGAGAGAGGAGAGGAGAGAGAGAGAGAGAGAGAGAGAGAGAGAGAGAGGGAGGGAGAGACGAGAGCAGGAAAGAGAGAGAGGGAGAGAGCAGGAGGAGAGAGAGAGAGAGCGGGAGCGAGAGACGAGAGAGAGAGGGGGAGAGAGAGGAGGAGAGAGGGAGAGCGAGGGAGAGAGAGGGAGGAGAGAGGAGAGAGAGAGTGGGAGGGAGAGGGAGAGAGATGCGAGAGAGAGAGGGAGAGAGAGAGGGAGGAGAGGAGGAGGCGAAGAGAGGGCGAGAGAGAGAGGAGAGAGAAGAGAGGGGGAGAGAGAGAGAAGACGAGGGGTGAGGGGGAAGGAGAGAGGGAGAGAGGGGGGAGAGAGGGTGATAGAGAGGAGAGAGAGGGAGGAGAGGGAGAGAGGGAGAGAGAGGTGAGAGAGAGAGAGACTGAGGAGAAAGAGAGAGAGAGGAGAGAGAGAGAGAGAGAGAGAAAGAGGAGAGAGAGGTGAGGGAGCGGATGAGAGAGGGAGAGCGTGGGAGGAGAGAGAGGCGAGAGAGGGAGGAGAGAGGGGAGAGAGAGGGGGGAGAGAGGGAGAGAAGAGCAGGGAGAGAGAGGGAGAGAGAGGGAGAGAGAGGAGAGAGAGGGGAGAGAGAGGGAGAGAGAGAAGAGCAGGGAGGAGAGAGAGGGAGAGAGAGAGAGAGAGAGGAGTGGAGAGGAGGGTGAGAGAGAGAGGGTGAGAGAGGATGAGAGAGAGGAGAGAGATGGAGAGAGAGAGAGAGAGAGAGAGAGAAGAGAGAGATGTGAGTGAGTGATCGAGTAGGGGGAGGGAGGGAGCGAGGGAAGAAAAAGTAGGATGTGAGGGTCTGTATGGGGGGTTGTGGGTGGGCGCGCGGTTCAGATTCCAAGGTCAGCTGTTGTGTACTCGCTAGATGGGTTTCAGGGGGTCGAGACCCAGCTCCCGGCCCGCCCAGATGTGTATGTGTACGTGCGCGCGTTCGTGTGGGTGGTGTGGCACGTCAGTTGTGTTTATATGTCCAGATAAACTACAACTCACTTCTGGTGTACCCGTTAATACTATGAGATCACCATTTAACACTGAGGTAGGTTCTAATAATTATAATACTAGCGTTGTGTAACAAGTCACTCTTTGTCCACTACTTTTTACTAACATGTTGTACCAATACTTGCTTCTCAGATTGTAAGTCCTTTGGGTCCATAATACACTATCTCTCGAAAACTGTTGTCAGGGCTGTAGTCCCATTTGTTCCTTGCTCCTACAAATTTTATCTTCCTACTACTGCTAGGTGTTTTGTGTATGATAATCGCCCTGGAGCAGGGTTAAAGATAGCCAGCTACCAGTGTCCGCCGGGCCGGTTCTACCCTCAGACTTCCCGCCACCACAAACAAGTGAGATTTGTACGTTACTCAGAGGGGACGTCCATCCAGATGCCTGATGTACGATGCTCGCTGTACGATGCTCGTTGTATGATGACTCGTACACCTCGCCCTTCCGCCTCTGACTTCTTCGGCTATACTTATCTCTTGCCCTTTTGAGTCCTCATTTACCACACTTATCACTTGTATACTGCTACTTTTATAATTTTCACTCCACTTTTGGTAAGTACACTACTTATTTGTGATGACACCCAACCTGTTATGGCGGCCTACTCCCTCAGGCCTACTGCTGCCACCACCTCTGCTTATTTTATATTATGTATACATATATATATCCCTTTCTGGCTAGCTTGTTCACGCTGTGTGATACATCACATTTTGTCGTTACCACCCTCTCTTAATTCTATTTGGTCTTTTCTCTTTAGTCACTCGCTTTGTACTTTGTATATATGTAACAATGTGGCAACAGGTGCCCACTAGGCCTCAACGAACTGGCACTTTGAAATTTTGTTGTATAATTTCAGGCTTTCTCTCGCCTTAACTTTATTTATTTTTTCTAATACATTGGTTATCACTTGTAGGGTTGTTCACTGACGTTGTCACTAACACTGGATGCTTCTAGCTGCTAAAACACGCCCTAAAAGCACTAAGATCCTCGGAGCCTGGCGCTTGTGACCCACTACACTGTGTGTGTGTGTGTGTGTGTGTGTGTGTGTGTGTGTGTGTGTGTGTGTGTGTGTGTGTGTGTGTGTGTGTACTCACCTATTTGTGGTTGCAGGGGTCGAGTCTTAGCTCCTGGCCCCGCTTCTTCACTGATTGCTACTGGGTCCTCTCTCCCTGTGTGTGTATACTCGCCTAGTTGTACTCACCTAGTTTAGGTTGCAGGGTTCGATTCCAAGCTCCTGGCCCCGCCTCTTCACTGGTCGCTACTGTGTGTGTGTGTGTGTGTGTTTGATGGTGGTGTGTGTATGTTTGTGTGTTCGTGTGTGTTGGGGAGTTGTGAGGGGGCGAAAGATGTGTGTGTGTGTGTACTCACCTATTTGTACTCACCTATTTGTGGTTGCAGGGGTCGAGTCACAGCTCCTGGCCCCGCCTCTTCGCTGATTGCTACTAGGTCCTCTCTCTCCCTTCCCCATGAGCTCTATCATACCTGTGTGTGTGTGTGTGTGTGTGTGTGTGTGTACGTGTGTACGTGTGTACGTGTGTACGTGTGCATGTGTGCCCTCGGAGGTGGGAAGAGGGAGGGGGATACACTGGCAGAAAGGGATATAGGTGGGGGAGGAATATGCGTGTTGCAGGAGCGTGGAACTTCATCGTGGGTGTAGTGAAGGATGTAAGTATGTAACAGCAGAGATGTCACTGGTGTGTGTTGCAGGAGCGTGGAACTTCATCGTGGGTGTAGTGAAGGATGCAAGTGTGTAACAGCAGAGATGTCACCAGTGTGTGTGCGTGATGGACCCATCACACTGTCTTACTACTCACCATGTCACGCCGGGTGTCCCCATCCCACCAACCAAGACAACCTCACCAACTGCACGTGAGTACCAGTAACAGGTTTACGTGTCACTATAAACCCTAATACCCATATCTTCATGTTTTGTGTCATCTTGCTTACATATATAAACCTATATCATGTCCCAAACCTCCCATTTACATTTATTAAACTTAGCACTCAACCAATCTAAACTTTATACATTATTAAGTAGTTTTAAATTCTAGTTATAAGGTATTAGATTATTATTATCCTGGGGAGTCCTACAGTATTATTTTAGAACACTCCAAATGATGTACTTAATCCATAACTTTCCGTTAGTCTTACAATCCATGTCACTCAGTGTTGTAACCATTCATATTTTTTGGATATAAATATCCCAATCTGTTACTTAATGATATTTTTTTATTATTTTAGGGGAAGAATACATAATCAGACTTTCAGAAGTGGTCTAATACTTAGATATAGACGACTGAAACTTGTGCTGCATCTGGAAAATAATGAAACCCCTATGAAACTCTAATAATTAATATTTAAATATGTTTAAGAGTTGTTACCGTATGAGCAAATTGAACACTGAGTATACAGCTAGGCAATCTGCAGTATTATTTTTTAAGGCTAGTTTTAGCTGTATATTTATGCACCCTGACCCACATGGTTCAGGGTGTGGAAAGCTTGTTCCCTTGTTCGTTTATTGAAAGCTTACTCAGAGGCGTCGCTAGGGTTGGTGTCACCCGGGGCGGAATCATTGGTGTCACCCCCCATGAAATCCAAGGGCGGGGGGATAGGGGTAGTAAACTCCAGTTACATCACTGCTGCATGACCAGTTACATCACTGCTGCATGACCAGTTACATCACTGTTGCATGACCAGTTACATCACTGTTGCATGACCAGTTACATCACTGCTGCATGACCAGTTACATCACTGCTGCATGACCAGTTACATCACTGCTGCATGACCAGTTACATCACTGCTGCATGACCAGTTACATCACTGTTGCATGACCAGTTACATCACTGTTGCATGACCAGTTACATCACTGCTGCATGACCAGTTACATCACTGCTGCATGACCAGTTACATCACTGCTGCATGACCAGTTACATCACTGCTGCATGACCAGTTACATCATGTTGCATGACCAGTTACATCACTGTTGCATGACCAGTTACATCACTGCTGCATGACCAGTTACATCACTGTTGCATGACCAGTTACATCACTGCTGCATGACCAGTTACATCACTGTTGCATGACCAGTGACTAATGTTTAGCAATAAGAACGTTTAAAGTCCATAAACCGAACTTTATTAATGATAAAATAAACAATCGTAGTAATATTGAGGAAACATAAACTCAAATACCACTTTGAGTACAGCAACAGATCCTACATTATTCATCTTCAACAATGAAAAAAAAGCTTGAAAAATAAATAAAAACACTAGTTCCGACTTAACCTGAGTACAGGTAACATCTCAAAGAATCTGACATTTCATTTCCTTGCCTTCAATCCTGCAAAATCATCTATCATATAATCAAAATCAATGATTTTCCCTATATAGGCCTATTTGTACTGTGTAATCCTATAATAGACTATATAGAAACGAAGAATTTTTCTCTTAGGTTGCTGCAGCATGGTTTTGGTCATTAGTGTTACCTTCTTTAGAGGCTCTATGATGTCACCCCTAAATGGTGTCACCCGGGGCGCCCCCCCCCCCCCGCCCCCGCCTTACGACGCCTCTACAGTTACTTGCTATAATTCCTAATGGTTTTTACCTTACAAATGCATGAAAATATTAGTATATTCATAGGAATGAGGGAAGAGAATCACACTAAATCCATAGGGATCATACATCACCAGGAAAGTCAGATTCGATCTTGTGTACCGTACCAGTCTCAAGTGTTAATTTACAATTAAAGAGCTGCTACTTGTTCCAAAGTATGCCTTGCACAAAGGATCTACAATAATATATGTTTGTGTACTGCAGGTGTGGAAGTGCAGCTGCCCAGATAACTCGGGGATATTGCCGGGACAAGTGTTCAATTTTTGTGCTGTACAATGTGGTTAACTGCATCACCAAGTCTCTTCTCTCAGTAACCATCATCGGCAGCCTCCTCATTACACTAAGGTAAAAACCTTGCAACACTCGTATAACAATCATGTTCTCGCCTTTATCTCTGCAGAATCCTCATATGTTTTATGGACTGGTGGCATCTAGTGGACATTTTGCAGCTGATTATTATATTTAGAGGCAAGAATTGCTCTATGGTCCATGAAAGTTTTGTACAACATGATAACTCGGGGGAAAATGATGAACCCGTGTGGGTCATAGTGCTCAGTTTGATGAAAAGGATGGGTTCGATTCTTTGGATCAGGAGCCTCCGTCACCACAGCAAGGATAGATAGATTTTGCCACCGAAGTGGCTAGTTTATTGTGCACCCCATATCCATCCTGTGGACAGTAGCGCGAGAGCATATGGATACACAAAAGGCCTAGGAACTAGGCCCCAAAGGGTTAACAGGAATACATATGGATTTATATCTACATATCTATAGTTCACTTATCTGTTACAAGCAAATTTAGGAAATTTGCTTAGTATATCTGGTATCTTATTTTCATTAATAAGATATCTTGACATGTCACATAGGTTATTATACTGTCTGTCTCTGTATTCTTCAATAAGTGGACAATTAAGCACATAGTGTTCAAGACAGTGACCATATGCCTGATCACATAATTTACATTTAGTTTGATCATCATCTGTGTGTCTCCCCAAATTGCCAGAAGTACTTGTAACCAAGCCTAAGCCTGGCCACTACAACATCAGTCAGTCTGTTCACATTGCACGTTGCTCCATAAACATACTTATCTACGTTCATGTTATCATAGTGGGTTATAGATCTACTCAGGCTTCTAACTGCATTCCTATAACAATAATTTTCATTATTTACTTCTCTCCTAATATTATTCCTAATGCTAGACACAGTTATACCAAAGTTATATTCAACATTCTCTTTCTGGGTACTCTTCTTGGCTAACATATCAACTTTATGAACATTAAAATGGTATAAAATACCGACAGGTTGTTAGGTAAGACACATATGCAACAGTTAGGTATCTTTATTTCGAAACGTTTCGCCTACACAGTAGGCTTCTTCAGTCGAGTACAGAAAAGTTGATAGAAGCAGAAGATACTTGAAAACGATGTAATCAGTCCAACACCCTTGAAGTTTTGAGGTGGTCAGTCCCTCAGTCTGGAGAAGAGTATTGTTCCATAGTCTGAAACAATATGGAGTTGAAGTGTATGTATAATGTTCGCCAAGACCGTAGTCCTGGCACGGGTCTCAATCTTGCGATGACCCGTCTCTGGCTCCCGAGGGAGAAAGGTTTCTACAGTGATGCGACGTATGCTGCTCAAGCACTCTTCTGGTCAGTTCAACTGGTGCATCTCATAAGCGACACCATATGTACTCCTAACTGTGGACACTAGCGAGGAGGAGGATATGTCGTTATCACAGGTAACAGCTTGTCTGGTTCGTTGACTCCATGGTATACTAGTGTGGCCGCAGTCATCTCTGGGTCCTCGTCGGGAGGGAATATCACTCCTAGTTGCCTGCGGAGTGTCTCAGTAACTTCGCGCTCCAGAAGATAGTGTGTTAGGGGCCGCTGGACAACGTGCTGACAGTACTGGCACATCTCCTCCTCAGCCTTGTCTACCATCATCTTGGCTGTGAGAAAGCCCAAACGAAGCCGATGGATGGCGGTACACTGTGCTCTGGACCAGCTTCTATCATATGGAGGTGGTTCTCCTTGAGTCGCTGCTCGGTACCACTGTTGAGATGGGGTATCACCTAAGACCTCCCCCATAAGTTTCATGGCTCTGGCAGCCACCAGTTTGGTCTGTCGTAGGCTGATTGGGACAGTAATCCCAACATGTGGATAGTCTGTTGCTGCCTTGGCTGCATCATCTGCCGCCTCATTTCCCCGGATGCCAGCATGGCTGGGGATCCAGTTCAATGTCGATCTGTTACCCTGAACTTCTAAGGCTGTCATTATGCTCAGGATCGATGTGATGATGTGAACATTGTCTTGTGGTTGAGGATGGGAGAGGGCATTGATTGCAGAGGTGGAATCAACATGTATGACAGGTCGGAGTCTATGTCGTAGGGCATGTGACAATGCCTGCTGAATCACCACCAGCTCAGCTTGAAGGATCGTGCAGTGGTCAGGGAGTCGCCAGCCTTGTGTGGACCATTGTGGTACAGTCCAGCTGCTGCCTCTCTTTCCTGTCAGGGTCGACAGAACCATCTGTGAAATACACTGCACATGTGCCTCCCTCTGCCAGTGCCATGCTTGTCTCAGCATGATTGCTGAGGGTATCTTGACTGCAGAGACGCTTAGAGATGGGTAGCTGCATGATGCAAACATCGGCTGGATCTGGGTGCCAGGGAGGTGGTGGATGGTACCCAGCAACAGGAAGGTCACAACTCTTCTCAAGGAGTAGTTGTATAGGCAGCAGCTTCCGCCCAGCAGCACAAAACGAACGAATCCAGGAGTAGTCCGTGAAGAGTGTGGGATCTTGTGCCATGGTTGTCAGTATCCGTCTCCTTAGTGGGGTACCTTGTTGCCGGTGCAGAATCGTGGCCACTTTGCAGGCGTTTATGTATCTTACTCTGTCAACCAAGGAAGGAAGCCGGGCCTCAGATCTGAGACATACTGTGTTGGTCCAGATGGGGGCCCCAAGCATAGTTCTTATCGCCTGATTTTGTATGACCTCCACCCTTTGCCTGCTCTGTGGGAAGAGATAAGCTAACGCCGGTGCACCGTAGTCAATGAGCGAGCTTATAGCTTATATATAGTACAAGCGAAGTACATCTTTGCTTGCCCCTGCATGGTGCCTCGTCATGGCTCTCATGGCGTTGAGTCTGAGTAGAGCACGTGACCTGACATACTCGGCCTGTTTCTGAAAGGTCAGCTTTTTATCAATGTAGATTCCCAAGTACAGGTAGGAGCCTGTCCACTCAAGTTCTATATCCTGAATATGTAATCTATTCACAGGATCTGGTCCCTTGAACATCATTGCAAGAGATTTCTCGGCCGAGATCTTGAGGCCTAGTTCCTTGCAAGACTGCGTAATTAGGTCCAAAGCTCTATGAGCCTGTCGTTCTAAATTGCCTTTCCCATTCACTACGAGTGCAAGATCATCAGCATAGCTGAGGAGCTGTGTACCACTATGAAAGGGAAGGCTCACAAGTTCCTGCATAAGGATGTTAAAACAGGGTAGGAGCTGAGCACACCTCTCTTGTGGCGTACCATTTTCCAGGGATTTAAAGGAAGAGTAGTGTCCCTGAAAGCTGACACAGGCCTGCCTGCCCCTAAGGTAGGACTCTATCCAGGCCAGGAGGCGTCCTTTGAGATTCCCTTCCGAGATAGTATTGCCAGAATTGCTGTGTGGGTTGGCTAGCTCAAATGCCTTTTCAGAGGTCGAGGTAGACGACGATACTAGGTTTTTTGTTACTATCAGCAATCTGGCTTAGTAGAGTGGTTATGCACTCTGCTGTACCCACTCCTTTGGTGAAGCCAAATATGTGACGATGGAGAGGTCCAAGTTTCCATAGGAGGCGGTTTAACACCATCCTCTCAGCAGTCTTGGCTAAGCAGCTGGTCAGCGATATGGGTCTCATACTGCCTGGGTCCTTGGGCTTTGGAATTGGTACGATGGTAGCTTTCTTCCAAGCTTGGGGAGTGTCCTGGCCCCTCCACGACTTGTTAATGACGTCTAGTATGGCCTCCCATCCACTCTGCCCAGCCCGTGCAATCATGGAGTACGTAACACCATCGATGCCCGGGGCAGTGTCACCTGTGTTCTTAATGGCACGTCGGAGTTCCAAGTCCGTGAGGTCTTCATCAGTCACATCTTCCGACTCACATGCAGCTTGTATCGTTAGCTGGCGCTGTGGCAGAAGATCCATCTGTATATTCCGGATGTCCTGTGGGAGCTGAGTGGAGGCTCCCCTGGAAGTGAAAAGCTCCACTAGTTTCTCAGCTTCCTGGGATGGGTTCGGGTGTGCTGGTGGCCTTGGCTTGCTCTTGCCAGTTGCTATGTTGAGCTTGCCCCATATCTCAGATAGTGTGATGCCCGAATGTTGAGCACCACTCCAGCCATTTCTCAGTTTTTACTCTGAGAGAGAGACTGCGGGCATGCTGCACAATGGCTCTCAGAGTATTCCTGTTCTCTGCTGTAGGGTTATGCCTGTATAGCTTCCTAAAAGAGTTGATGCGGTGGTTCTGTTCCCACACCTCGTCGTTGTAGAACCACCAGTCTCTCTTGTGAGTGCGTCCTGCGTACTTCTTTGGAATTGCACACTCTGCTGCCTGGGTGAGAACAGTGATTAGCTCCTGTTCAGCCGTATCACAGTCTTCAGATAGAGAGTATGTGGATCACCAGTCATGAAGATAATCCTGGAACACCTTCCAGTTGGCCCTCTTTACGTCCCATCTAGGAGGCAGCACAACTGTGGGAGGCCTGTTGATGTTGAAGGTGGTGATCACTGCAAAGTGGTTACTGATAAGGTGAGGATGAGTTTCCCATGTGGCTCCTGCTGCGAGTTGTCTTGACCCGAAGGTAAGGTCGAGGCAGCCACCCAACAGGTGTGTGGGGTCTCCATTGTTTAGCAACTTTACCTCTGGAATATCGTGTAGGAGCATTGCTGTGTGTCTGCCAGCAGCATTGGTTGCTGAGTGAGAGTGCAGCATTGGGTGATGTGCGTTGAAGTCTCCACCCACAATAATACACTCAGTGCATGCTAGTGCGAGGAGCTCTGCAATGTCGAGGGTGTGTCTTGGGTTCTTGTAGATGTTATAGATGGTAATGGGCACCCCAGGTATGTGCACAAGGATGGCCTGTACCTCGACATCCTCCCCACAGTCCACAGGGTTGGCTATAACCTCGTGAGGTATTGTATTGGATACAAATACAGCTGTGCCTCTGCAGTGAATGCCCGGGTCCATGTGCTGAAAATACCCAGCAAAACCGGGTAGTCTTGGGCATATAGTCAGGACAGTTAGAGTTTCTTGCAGCAAGACGATGTCAACCTGATCCCGAATTGCTGCCTCCAGCAAGAGGTGCTGTTTGCTTCTTAGGCCCTGAATGTTCCATTGTAGGACCTTGAGGGTGTGATTTGGTACAGAGGTTATTCCATCGCTGTTGTTTCCTGAGCTGAAGACTGAGTCCTGCCCGCTCTGAGAACCTGCAAATTCATGGCATCCACTGTCTCCTCTTCGGTCAGAAAGCACACTCTCAGGAGCGTATTGACCATCTGCCGGAATGCGCTGTTGTTCCGTGGAGTTGATTGTGTTGCAAATAAGATCCGTGAACACCTTGATGAGTGCTACGAGATCCTCCCTGGTGAGGGCCTGCTTTTGGTTTGGGTTCGAAACAGTGGATATTATCTGGGCTGTTGTGGTCTGTAGGGACTGCTGAGGGTTGGATTTCTTTATTGTATGCACCCTGGTCTGTTGCTGTATACCAGGTTGGGTAGCCGGGATCTGCTGGTGAGGTGCCAGTTGAGTTTGCAAAGTGCCTGTGCCGGGTAAGGAGTGCCTGCGTTGTCGTGCTATGGCCAGTGGGGGCTCGTTTAGTGCCGCCTGCTGATCGCATTGACCAGATGCACCCTGTTGACGCCTTGTGTTCCTCTTGTTTCTGTTTCTTCGTTGAGGTAGGGGTGCAGGAGGTTCTTGACCTTGACGCCTGGTTGAGGCTTCGAGGGTTGGGAATTCCTGGGCATTGACTTGGGTTAGCTACTGAGAGATCTGCGGTATGGCAGGGTTCTCTGCACCCATCGTTTGCTGAGTGATGATCCGTCGGAGCCTGTTGCCGAGTTTTTGGCGTCTTCCAGACTCCTTGAATTCTGGCGAGCCTCTTGGGGCATGGAGGATTCCAGGCATGGTGTTTCTGCCTGCAGTTCGGGCATTGTGGAGTGGGTGGCGATGCATTTTTCAGCTTGGTGATGCATTCCTCGGTAGGGTGGTGCTGGCTGCAGACACCGCAGATTACTCTGTTCAGACAGAGTGCACCCAGGTGTCCATAACGCTGACACTTGAGACAGTGAACTGGTTCTGCTGTGAAGGTCCTGACATCGTACCTGCCCCAAGAACCGAGGCCCAGCTTGGATGGCAGTGGTCCTACATGCTGAATGAGGACCTATCAGGTTGGTGCGTTGCCTGCCGTCTTTGCCTTGAGACATTGAGCTGACACCACACTGGGGTGAGCTGCTACTGCCTCGATGGGCATCATCAGCGGGTATCGCATCACTACACCCTTGGTGATTTTCTGCCGAGAGTCCAGTTCCTCCAGGGTGAATGAGCGAACTGTCTCCATGACTCTCTTCAAGGTGGTATACATTTCCTTGTTGAGAGGAGTTAATATTGGTTCTCCCCTCAGGTTGAACCATATCTTGAACTTCAGGTTGTGTCGTGATTCCAGGTATGAAACAACGCCATAGTGGGTTCTGTGGTCCCCGTAAGACTTCACCTTGAATTTGCCAGGTCGGTTGAGCTGGTTTGCCTGCTCCTTGGACGGACGGTGCTTCTTGTTGTCCACAGTGTTCCATCCCTCTTGGTTTTCGGGGGGTGGGGTGTTTATTTCCTCCCCTGTTTCTATTGTCACTGGCTCCATGGTTGGGACTGTCAGATCTGCTACAATGTGAGCAGGATCTTCCTCTTCCTCTCGCAACTTCTTCGCTAGAATTTCACCCCACATTTCCAAATCCGAGTCCTCCGTCGTGTTCATGGAGCATCGTGGCCTCTTCTTTTCGGCAGAAGCCATGTGCCTATCTTGTGATAAGGTAGTGAACTCCGTGAACTGAGTTCTATGACTGTGTGTATGTGAGCTGAAGTGACAGGATGGAGCCTATATACAGCCAGGAGGTGAGATGTAGGCCACTAGTAGAGGTAAGATTGTTGTCGTTGGAAGCTCAGGTCCCTCTCAAATCCAGCCATTCTCACTAACTTTATCATGAAGGAGTAATCCAATGTGTGATGGGATCCATAGCAATTGTACATTATAATAAAGTTGGTAGAATTACCGACAATATGTAAAGTAAAAGGACACAAGTGCAGCTAATGTGACATTTTATTGTGGCAATGTTTCGCTCTCCAGGAGCTTTATCAAGCCATTACAAACAATACATGGACACAGAGGGTATATATAGGCTCAGAGTGAGGTGCAATACTAGCGGTGGTAGTATAGTAGTGACAAAAGTTGTAGTAGTAGTAATACAATATGGTAGAGCAATTAATTCGTACATGAGTAAAAGGATATAAAAGCTATTACTTGGGTAACATAAAAATAGGTTGGACAAATATAGATTGGATAGAGGCAGCCTGTTTCAGTGTTCACTCTCTGTAATGTGCTTTGTGTAGTATAACAGGAGAGACTATGTGATGGCAGGGTTTACTGTTTTCAGGAGGATTCTTGCTAAGACTTCAGAGATGGTGAAGCTGCTGTTGTTTTGTTTAATTGTATTCGAAACAGCGATCAGTGCTGATTCGAGGCACTTGCGTCTGCGGAAATTAGTTTCTTTGATCACTAATTGGGCGTCCCTGAATTTCATGAGATGATTGGTGGAATTTCGGTGTTGTACACAGGCGTTGTTCAAGTTATCGTTCATACATGCGTAAATGTGTTCATTGAGGTGGGTGTCGAGGTTTCTTGTTTCACCTACGTAAATCTTGTCACAGCCTCCACAGGGTATAGTGTAAACTCCTGCGTTGACTGGTTCGTGGTGCTTTGATTTTGTCCTGGTTAGATCCTTTATTGAAGTGCTAGAAGTGATGGCGACTCTGGTGTTAGCTTGTGAAAGTACTTTAGAAATGTTCAGTGCAACCTGGCTGTTGGGAAGAATTATAACCCTGTCATCACATAGTCTCTCCTGTTATACTACACAAAGCACATTACAGAGAGTGAACACTGAAACAGGCTGCCTCTATCCAGTCTATATTTGTCCAACCTATTTTTGTTACCCAAGTAATAGCTTTTATATCCTTCTACTCATGTACGAATTAATTGCTCTACCATATTGTATTACTACTACTACTACTACTACCACTAGTATTGCACCTCACTCTGAGCCTATATATACCTTCTGTGTCCATGTATTGTTTGTAATGGCTTGATAAAGCTCCTGGAGAGCGAAACATTGCCACAATAAAATGTCACATAAGCTGCACTTGTGTCCTTTTACTTTACAAATTGTACATTAATTCCTTTGTCCCTAATTTTTGAGTATCTATACCTGGCTTCTCCAATGAGCATGTTGTTGGAGTCATTATATGAGTCAAGAGCCTTCAATGATGACATAGAATCAGTAATGATGATAGAGTCCAGCTCAGTGTCATAGGTTAGCTTTAGCGCTTTTAGGATTGCAAACAATTCAGTTTGCAGTGTAGATGCCCAGTTGTTAATTCTTATGCCTAACTCAAATTTATTATCGTTCTTAACTAGGGAGGTGGCAACAAGAGCAGATGCAGCCCTGCCAGAAGACTCCTGTTTAGATCCATCAGTGTATATAACTTGTGATAACTTATTACTACCAGCTAGGCGAGAAATTTCTTCTTGAGCAATTGCTTTAACAAGTGATTTAAGGAAGGGATTAGGTACGACACATATGCAACAGTTAGGCAACTTTATTCCGAAACGTTTCACCTACACAGTAGGCTTCTTCAGTCGAGTACAGAAAGTAGGCAGGAACAGTAGAGATGTGAAGACAATGTAATCAGTCCATCACCCTTGAAGTCGTAGAATTTGAGGTTGTCAGTCCCTCAGCCTGGAGAAGTTCAGTTCCTGACTTTGGAACTGAACTTCTCCAGGCTGAGGGACTGACAACCTCAAATTCTACGACTTCAAGGGTGATGGACTGATTACATCGTCTTCACATATCTACTGTTCCTGCCTACTTTCTGTATTCGACTGACGAAGCCTACTGTGTAGGTGAAACGTTTCGGAATAAAGTTGCCTAACTGTTGCATATGTGTCTTACCTAACAACCTGTCAGTATTGTACACCATTTTGATGTTCAAGGAAGGGACTTGCAGGTATGTGATATTAAATGAACACATCTTCCATGGAGGGGTGAAATGCTCTTGTTGCCTACAGTGATACAGTTCATGCAGGTTATAAAACTTAATGCAATTGCACGTTTTCACAGTCCATTTAGATCTGTGTGTATTTACCTCTAGACACTTGGTAAGATTCATTGTGACAGAGTCTGGTTCATTTCTCAACATTCTAATACCAAGTACAGTGTTAATCTCAACAACCCTATCACTGATACTAGAAATACCAAGCTCCTTCCTCATATTAAGAACCTTTGTAGATCTGGGACACCCAAGAATAATTCTGAGAGTTTCATTCTGCATTAACTCCAAGGGTCGGAGAGAACTTTCCCTAGCTAATATCAACATGGGAGCAGCATAATCAATTAAGGACCTAACATAGGCTATGTACATCATTCTCACGATTCTCACATTAGCACCATAGTTGGGGTTGTAGCCAGCAACAGCTTTGAGAGCATTTAGCCTATCTTTGCATTTCTTATTTAGTTGTGGTATAGTGGATTTGTTAAAGGGTACATCTACACCAAGATATCTGTAGATTTTAACGTAGCTAATGATTTCACCCTGCAAATAGATGGGTGGGGGATGTCGTTTGCTTGTTAATATCTTGTTTTAGAGGAAGATATTATGAGGCCTAGTCGATTACAAATTGCTTGAACATTCATTAAGAATGGTGCTCATCTTCTTATGCCCTGTTGTATGTATCATGATGTCATCAGCATAGCTTATAGCTATATGTTTAGGTGAGGCAGGTAGAGCATTTAGGAGAGCATTAATCAGAATATTAAATAGCAGGGGACTAAGAACTCCTCCTGCGGTTGTTACCTAAAGACATTTCTTTAGACTCACTTCTAAAGCCTTGATAAAGGACAGAGGATACTCTATTTGACAGGTATCCTATTATCCAGCAGAGTAAGCTACCACCAATATTCATTTTGGCTAGTTCATGTAGTATAACGGTTCTGTTCGCAATATCAAATGATTTTTGATAAGAAAAGCGGTAAAACTAGTAGAGGTGTGTGCAGTGAGAAAGGTGGAAATAAAGTTCTGCACACTTTTACCTTTCATGAACCCATAGAGGTAGGGGAAAAGTTGGTGTCTGATTCTGTAGTACAGTCTGTTAAGTATCATTCTTTCAAAGGTGTTTGCCAGGACGGATCCTGGCTCGGGTCTTCTCCATGTAAAAGCCAATCAGAACAACGGCTTTTACAACATAGCTGAACCCCTTGCCAGGAAACTTCATTATCCTACATAACGTACCTGGTTGCCCATCCCGTGCAGGGCCGTCTCATATACAACCCACCTAGTATTCTCCACCTGACTCTCCACACTACATATACTCATGTACTCTTTACCCAGGTAGATTTGTTTATAACTTGATAAAGCCCACTTTGTGGGTTTAATAGACAAACTTGATAAAGCCTGCTGTGTGGGCTTTATCAAGTATGTCTATTTTTCCTTTTACAGTGGTCCATACAAGTTTAGAATTATTTTTGATTATGTAATAATTATGTTATTGCTGTACCAATGTGTGTGTGCAAGGTTGAGTAAGCTCTTCATCTTGCTACTAAGTTTTTTTTTTTTTTTTTTACATCTGATGTGACTATGATAGTGTGGAAGATGGCAATGTTCATAGATTAAAGTAAATAATAAATTACACTTTAAACCCAAACATGTGTTCATAGAGAGCTTCGAAGGTCTCCTTCCGGCATAGCTGAAGTTACCCTAGCTGTGCTGAAAGGAAACCTTTTAACTATGCCACAACCTTTAAAGCTCTTACAGCTGATGATCCCTTGCTGGAATGCTTGACAACATCCTTATTGCCCTACTGAAGTCTCCCAGCTCAAGCTGACAGATTTCAACACTTGTATGAGTCCCATCCTACATGATGTAATGTGATAAGGAAACATAGCTAGCTTTTATTTCCAATGTGTAATTATCATATAGCTGTATTCACTTTTGTTATAAATAACTTTTTGTAGGAGGTCATATAGCACCTGGGATATAGCAGAAAATGGGCGTAATCCAAGGAAAGGTCGTTCAAATTCTTTAAAATCAAGAGTCCTTCACCAGCATCAAGGTAACACCCTTTTATAAACTACTTGTGAAAAATGTGTTAGCTCTTTTGAACCCTTGACTGGAGTTGGCTTGCAGTGTTATTGTTGAGATCATTGTGATATATTTCAGATGTGTTGGGAAGCAGGATAAGCCAGCAGCACTAGGTCTCAAGAGCACTGTTATGTCACTGGCTGCTCTGGTCACCCCACTGGTGTCAGGCTCTATTATTGACTCTGCTTGTCTTGTATGGAAGGAAGCCTGTGACGTCCAAACCTCCTGCTCCCTCTATAACACCATTGACTTTGGGTATGTAGTGTGGAGACCTTATTTATACCAGAGCACTCTGATGGTTTGATTGAAATTAATTTTTGCCAACTTTAGCTTTTTGGTTAGCTCATAAATTTATTTATTGCACTACTTCCCCTAGCTGATGGCTCCCCTTAACTTCTTGGGAATGTGTGACCCATACACATTGTGAATATATGGTAATAATATACCAAGGACAGGGGAATTATGGCTTGTAGCTCAGTCGTAGATTATTTGGCTCACAACCTAAAGGACCCATGGTATCCCACTCGACACCAGGTGGGAGGATACCAATGTACAAGTCAAAATACATCTCCTTGTACATACTCACCTAACAGGTAATAAATGCCTGGGTGTTAGTCTCCTTACAGTGTCTTCTACCCATATTCATTTTGTCTAGCAGTAAGTAGATACCTGGGTATTAGTTGCATTCTGGTAAAGGACCCTAATGGAAGTAAACCATACATTTTAATTTAAATCTTTGAAAGCATTAAACCTATATGGGTCACATAGTGCCTGGAAAGGGAGGCATTCAGGTTCAGTCCAAGGAAGAGGAGGGTAAGTCCACTTCTCTGGAGCAGGTGCTGCCTCACTGGCTTCAAGGGCTCTCTTGAGGGATAAACCATACTGCATCACTTTGCTGGGTTATCAGTTATAGTAGCTATGCTGAGCAAGTCACTAATTAGACATTAGATTTATCAGCAGGCAAAGCAATCACTAACACCTGTCATCCATCACAGGCACAAGTTCCATGGGCTGACCAGTGTGGTGTTTGCACTGAGTACCATCTTCACACTGCTGGTCTCCAAGCATGTTAGAGATCTGGAACTTCTGGAAGATGCTCCATACAACTTACCCACATTCTCCTTCTTTGATGCTGGGGTAAGCAGCAGTCCCAGTATACGCAGAAGCTTCCGCAAGATGTCTAGGCTGGCATCAGGAAGAAGGTCGTCGGGGAAGTGGAAGGTGCCAACAATGACGTCCAGTCAGACATGGGGGGGAGAACTTCAAGTCATACGACAACAAGATGTGAGAAATGATGATGATGGCAGTGATGTAGACACACAACCCACAGTATCTGTGCTCAAACCTAATATCTTGCCATCACTCATTATGAAGACCACAAATGTATAGTTATTGTGTGAAGCTTTAAAGCCGTGTGGAGGAAGGTCAATCCTCTGTCCTCTAATTGTGAGACAAATGTTACTCTGGCAGCTGGACTTTACCTGCAAATATATAGTTAATCTTTGTAGAAAAGTTTGCAGTTATGTTTTAGTGCAGTAACAATTATTGGGTTAAGACTGCTAGTCTAGTACACTATTAAACTCATATTTGCCATAAGATTTTTTGCAAGCATTCCTAGCACTGGGAAGAATCTTGCCTTTTACAAAAGTTCCCTATATTACGATGTCTGTTGGGTAATGGTAGATTTTTTTTTTTAATATAACTGAAAAGTTTATGTAAAAGATCTTGAAAATACTAGATGATAGTGTTGGGTACAATAAAGTGCAAATGTAGAAATTTAATGGAGAATGGTGTTATTCAATAGAAAATAGTAATTTTTCTGAGAGGCAAATTATGTGATTGTATTTAAATTATTAGCTGACGAGGTAGTGGAAAGGTGAAGCAGTGATTGCAGTAAATTTATTAATTATTAGCAAGACTCCTCCTTATATGTTAAGTAAATTGACACGTGCAGTGACAGTTACTGCAGCTATGTTTCACTTTCCAACTTGAACAAAGCTCCTGGTGAGCAAATGTAACCAGTGTCTCTGTTTCATGCATGTCCTAACATGCCTTTATAATACAGTGGAACCTTGGCTTACAAATGCCCCACCATTCGAATTTTTCAGGATATGAACCATCGTTCAGTCAATGTTTTGTTTCTGGATACAAACGAAATTTCAGGATGCGAACTTCCCCTCAAGGAAGGTTCCTTAAATGAATAAATAAATAATTTTATTTCTTTGCAAAGATTACAATATGTGTTTACGTATCATAATATGATTCAAGCAAAGAAAGCCACTATCATGCTGAGGCATTTCGGGGAGACTTAACCTAATACTAATAGACTACTTATGTCTAGACAGGTGAAAAGTGTACTAGTAGTGGTTACCAATGTTTTGCTGATGGTGGCGCCAACTACTGGCAGCCTTTTGAAGTTTCTCCTTACTGTAATTATTATTGTTATAATATTATTATTAATAGTATGTACGTGGTGATGGGCTCTCGATCTAGGGAATTGAATCTGCTCCAGTTCCCTAAATTAATAATAATTATAATAATACGTACGCACTAAGAACAGGAATAATTATAACAGTAATAATACAATATAATATGTTGTCATTTTTAGACATTTTTTGTAATTTTTTTTTTCATATTTTTGTGCCAAATGCTTCAAAATACAAATTGGTAACTGTCTGGGTGACTGTAGGTACTGCTAGACCACAGCTATCTCAGTGCCAACCAAGGGTCAAAAGGATGAGGAGGTGTGCTGCTCTGAGTGACCATAGCAGACCCTTGGGATGCGTAGTTTTGTCTTATATTGTACAAATTTCTTACACAATGCCTCACCCAAAGAGACAGTATTCGCATACAATCAGCAAGAAGCTCAGGAAGCAATTAGAAACTATGAAAACAGCTAGAGAAACGAAGAAGGCAGCTGGCCACCACCACCACCACTGTGGCCCCCAGTGATCATGTCCCTTTACCCATTTTATTCATCGTCTTGGGCCCAAAACCCGTGGGTTTTCCCAATTTTAACCCAAACCCCACCACTAAAACATAGATAAACACAACAGGGGTGGGGTTATGAACTGGGAAAAAACTTGGGTGGGAGAGTAAAACGGGAGATGCTTTTCTGCCACGGGCCCCCCTCCCCCATCACTTGCCAAATTTTGGCCTATTTTAAATTTATTTAGAGTAATAATCATGTTTTTATATTAAAATTATTTATTAATTTAACATTAGAAAGAATTGTTTATAGATAAAATAAGCCTAGAGGTTTTAATTAGCATTATTTTGTCAAAGCCTCCCGAGAGGCTTTAAAAGGGTTAATTGCATTTCAATTAATTTTTATAAGGAAAATTGACTCGTAAAAAACAAGGTCCACGAACGGATTTTAAAATTTTTAAGCTCAGGGTTTCCCCTGTGTATTCTAAAAATAAAATTTTTTTTTTAAATCGGCCCCCCCCCCACCCAGGCCCGGGGGACCCAAAAAGAAAAAAAAAAAACCTTTTTTTTTAAAACATCAAATTCAACACTTTCACCTCAAACCCCAATAATCACTGTTTTTGCAGAGGTGCTCAGAACACAACATTTTAAAGCATATACGTAATAAAGATACACAACATATCCCTCCAAACTGCTAATATCCCGAACCTCTCCTTTAGAGTGCAGGCATTGTACTTCCCATTTCCAGAGCTCAAGTCCAGATTTATAAAAATAACCGGTTTCCCTGAATCTCTTTACTAAATATTACCCTGCTCACACTCCAACATATCGTCAGGTCCCAAATACCATTCATCTCCATTCACTCCTATTGCTCGTGCTCGCCTGCTGGAAGTCCAAGCCCCTCGCCCACAAAACTTCCCTTACCCCTTCCAACCTTTTTGAGGACGACCCCTACCCCGCCTTCCTTTCCCTACAGATTTATACGCTCTCCATATCATTCTACTTTGATCCATTCTCTCTAAATGACCAAACCACCTCAACAACCCCCTTTTCAGCCCTCTGATAATACAGGGGACCCTCAGCTAACGATGGCATCAGCTACTTTAAAATTTCAGCTAACATACTTTTTAAAACGCAAAAATTTGCCTCAGCAAACCTAAAAAACTCGCCCAAAGCGATTCGTTCGAGACACGTCCACGTGTGGCCTGAGCATGCCTCAGTTTTCCCGTGGGTGCCAGTGTTTACAAGCCAGCCAGTGCGGTCGCATCCAGCATACAATCGAACATTTCATAATTTTCACAGCGTTTTTAGGATTGTACCTACAAAATAAGTCACCATGGGCCCCAAGAAAGCTTCTAGTGCAACCCTGGGGATAAAAAGGGTTGAGAATTTGTATGGAAATTAAGAAAGATTTTGAAGGGTTTGAGGCTAACCCTGAGATGCCTATGCCAGTTGTGGAATCCATCGTGCCTACTCAAAGATTAAGGAAAATGTGTGGGAAAGTGGGTTAACGCAAACCTTTATGGATGAAAATCACCCTAACACAGCTATTGCAAGCCATGCTGGGACTATTACAATGACAATGTTGTGGCCCATTTTAGGCAAATCTTAATTAAAGGAACGGGAGGTATAGACCTCTATAGACAGATTTGTTGTGCGACAGAGGCCCAGTGACTCCCAAGCTGGTCCTAGTGGCATTAAAAGAAGAAGGGAAGTAGCCCCAGAAAAGGACTTGATACCTCAAGTCCTAATGGAAGGGGATTCCTCTTCTAAACATTAACAACTTCCCTCCTCTCATCCCATCATTCATCACCAGATCTTCAGTAAAGGTGTCAGTTTGTGTGTATTAAAATTAATATTTCATGTGGTAAAATTTTTTTTTTCATAATTTGGGGTGTCTTGCATGGATTAATTTGATTTCCATTATTTCTTATGGGGAAAATTAATTCAGCTAACAATAATTTCAGCTAATGATGAGCTTTCAGGAATGGATTAATACTGTTAGCTGAGGGTCCACTGTACCTTTATTAACTCCACACCTCCTAATTTCCACACTCCGAATTTTCTGCATAATATTTACACCACACATTGCCCTTAGACAGGACATCTCCACTGACTCCAACCGCCTCCTCGCTGCTGCATTCACAACCCAAGCTTCACACCCATTTAAGTGTGTTGGTACTACTATACTTTCATACATTCCCTTCTTTGCCTCCATAGATAACGTTTTTTGTCTCCACATATACCTCAACGCACCACTCGCCTTTTTTCCCTAATCAGTTCTATGATTAACCTCATCCTTCATAAATCCATCCGCCGACACGTCAACTCCCAAATATCTGAAAACATTCACTTCTTCCATACTCCTCCTCCCCAATTTGATAACCAATTTTTCTTTATCTAAATCATTTGATATCCTCATCACCTTACTCTTTTTCTATTTTCACTTTCAACTTTTTACCTTTACACACACTCCCAAACTCATCCACTAGCCTTTGCAATTTTTCTTTAGAATCTCCCGTAAGCACAGTATCAGCAAAAATTAACTGTGTCACTTCCCATTTTGTATTTAATTCCCCATAATTTAATCCCACCCCTCTCCCGAACACCCTAGCATTTACTTCTTTTACAACCACATCTATAAATATATTAAACAACCATGGTGACATTACACATCCCTGTCTAAGATCTACTTTTACCGGGAAGTAGTCTCCCTCTCTTCTACACACCCTAACCTGAGCCTCACTATCCTCATAAAAACTCTTTACAGCATTTAGTAACTTACCATCTATTCCATATACATGTACTTGCAACATCTGCCACATTGCTCCCCTATCCATATGCCTTTTCTAAATCCATGAATGCAATAAAAACTTCCCTAGCTTTATCTAAATACTGTTCACATTTATGCTTTAGTGTAAACACTTGATCTACACATCCCCTACCCACTCTGAAACCTCCTTGCTCATCCGCAATCGTACATTCTGTCTTACCTCTAATTCTTTCAATTATAACCCTACCGTACACTTTTCCTGGTATACTCAGTAAACTTATTCCTCTATAATTTTTACAATCTCTTTTGTCCCCCTTCCCTTTATATAAAGGGACTATACATGCTCTCTGCCAATCCCTAGGTACAGTACCTTCCCCTCTTTCATACAATTATTAAACAAAAATACCAACCATTCCAACACTATATCCCCCCCTGCTTTTAACATTTCTGTCATGATCCAGTCAGTTCCAGCTGCTTTACCCCCTTTCATTCTACTTATGTAATGCCTCACTCACCTCCCCCACACTCACATCCTGTTCTTCTTCACTCCTAAAAGATGGTATACCTCCCTGGCCAGTGCATGAAATTACCGCTTCCCTTTCTTCGTTGACATTTAAAAGTTCCTCAGAATATTCTAAAAATATTCTAATAACCTACTAGTTACAAAACATGTGAATACAGTACAGTATGAGGTTTTGAAACTAAGAGAGTATACTATGGAGAGCAGTGTAAGGAGAAATGTAAATGTTATCTGGAAAATTTGAAAGACATCAGGGCATGTTCCTTTCAATCTTGGCCGTTTTGCAGTGAAATGTAGGCATGAAATAATACAGAAATAGACTTAATAAAATGCCTAAAATATGTAGAGGTGAATTGCAACCTTTTGCAAATCAACTATGGTTTTGAGAATTTACAAAAAAAATTAAAATGTAAAAGGCTAAAATAAATGGGAGGAAATCATCTAATACAGAGAAAGGTGAAGTCATCTGCATGCATGATGGTTAGTTGATATTTTCATCAGACAACTGCATCCTGACATTGATCATATTCATAAGATAACTGTTTAATGGTGTTTCAGAAGAGCTGTTGATAGTGTAAAAGTGGAGGTATAGCAGTCTTATGGCTAGAGCCCCAGGTGATAGTTGTCCAGCAGTCAAGGTACAACTGGCTAGAGTGCAGCAGGTCATGACAAACAAGGGTGTTTAATGTCTTGGTAAACAAAAGTTGTGTAACTATTGGCAATTCATTGACTGTTTACTCATTCTTGTCCATAGTGATTAATTATTATTATAATAAAAAAAGAAGCGCTAAGCCACAAGGGCTATACAGCCCATAGTGATTAAGCTCTGCTGAAAACCTAAAAATTAGTACAGTGGACCCCCGGTTAACGATATTTTTTCACTCCAGAAGTATGTTCAGGTGCCAGTACTGACCGAATTTGTTCCCATAAGGAATATTGTCAAGTAGATTAGTCCATTTCAGACCCCCAAACATACACGTACAAACCCACTTACATAAATACACTTACATAATTTGTCACATTCGGAGGTAATCGTTATGCGGGGGTCCACTGTATTTAGTATACTAGCCTATTTATGTTTACAGGCGTCAAATCTCAGCTTTTGGTCCCGCCTCCAAACTTGCCAAATTCACTCCCCTCTTCTTCTCATGGGACCTTTCATACCTACTCTTGAAACTATATATGAAGTCTGCTTCCACCACTTCTGTTGAGATCATTCCACTTCCTGACCACCAGTAAGTTCATTTGCTCCAGGCTTTCTTACCTTATTAGGTTAGGTTAAGTAAGATTTGTCAGGAAACAGGACAAGTATTTCCTGACATGGGTCTTAGTGATATAATGACCCACTTCTATTAATCTGACCGAGGCCTTATGCTGGCTTACTGGTCCACCCCTTTTAAAAATTGTGGTTATGATTATCATTAACTTATTGATTTTTCCAAAACTGTCTTTTTCTTATTAAAATTTGCTGATAAAATCTTGTCCATTCTCTCACTGATTATTGTGCATTCCCTAATCACTCATTTAACCTCCCTCTCCACACACTGCCTTCTATCATTTTTATACTACAAAAAACCTTATGTATGCTAATATTTTTCCTCTTACCACTTTCATTACCTACTGTAATCATTCCTCTTCCACCTGCATCGACCCTCCTATACCCAAAAACTTCTGCTGTTCACTGTATCAAATGCATTCATAAATTTACCTCATGCCACCACTCATTTCCTGCACATACAATTATATAAAAGTCCCAGTGGGGTTCTTCCCTGCTTTGATCTCAGCCCTAGTGATAAGAGATGATTGTCTGACCACTGCATCAGTCCTGCAAATAATAATCAAAGGTGAATAGGGCATAAAAGATGAAGTGTACAGTTGGGCTCCAACTTATGATGTTAATGTGTTCCAGAATACTCTTTGTAAGTTGATTGTTTGGTACTTGGAACCAATTTTCCAATAAGAAACAATGTAAAATGAATTAATGTGTTCCCAAGCCATAATATTCCCTGTTGAACTTTTTCCCTAAAATTTTTTTTCCAATATTTTACTTTCAGTACAGTTTCTTTTGACTCACAAATAGAAGGTGAAAGAAGGTTTGTGAGAGTGGGTATGAAGGTGGTGTGGGGGAGGGGTTGTCTAAATCCAACTGCTTACTGAGCATGTCCATAACACAGCTACCAGTGCTGATCAAGGTCCTCCCTGCAGACAACCCACTCACCTCCCTGCTAAACCATCCTACACCAGTCCTCCCTTATCACCAACCACTGATGTACGTACTAACACAAAAGTAAATACCTACTTAAATAATGTTATATCTTTATATTCTCATCTTAGACTAAGAAGAAAATATATTTTTTGTGGCTATGAATAAATTACTATATTAGAAAAATCTGTGAAATGCTGTATTTTTTTCCAAATAAAGTCTAACAAGCTATTAATATTTTTCTTTACACAAAACACACTTCAAACTCTTTGTCCCTTGATTGCCAGTAAGTTATTAATTCAAGAAATCAGAGGTACCCTTTCCTTTGATTAAATCTGAGTACGTCCCATCCAGCAGGTGCTGTATGGTCCCTAGTAGTTTAACCCGTAAACGGTCCAAACGTATATATACATTCACTACCCCAGTGCCCCGAATATTTTAAAAAAGTATTTTTTTTTTAATAAAAATAAAGAGCACATTTTTCTAAGTTATAGATTAAAATAAAAAAATATATGGTCAGTACTTACTGAGATATGAGGCTGCAAAGTTGGCACTTAATGCTCACCTGATGGCAACATTGAATCCTGCCACTTGCAGAAGTGTTGCTGATATCCCATTTTTTCTCATTTTTATATAATTTTTATATTCTGATAATTACAATTTATTGTAGTTCCTGTCATTTCATAACCAATCTTTGTTCTGACACTAATATTTATTAGGTACTCAAATTGTCACAAACACATTGACAGGTGGACATTTACACTTGCCTTGGTCATTTACTATTGTCTAGGAATATGTACAAAGTATTTACAGGTCCCAGCAATGTTTTGGATGCACGGGAGTGTAGGAGGAGGAGGAGGAGGAAGTTCCCTTGAAGCAATGTGTGAGACAAGTGTCAAGGACAAGCATCTGGGAGGGCAGTGATGAGATATGAGATGACATTTGATGGGTGCCAGCAAGGGTGCAGAGATAAGATGAGATAAGCTATGATGGGTGCCAGTGAGGGTGCATAGATAAGGGGTGACATTTGATGAGCTCATACCTCTGATTATCTGTCTGTCTGCTTGTCTCTTTCTGTCTGTCTCAAAGAGAGTCACTATGAACCAACAGGTATTCTTATGCATTATACCTACAAGCACAGTACAGTGGACCCCCGCATAGCGATTTTAATCCATGCAAGAGGGCTCATTGTTATGCGAAATGATCGGTATGCGAATGAATTTTCCCCATAAGAAATAATGGAAATCAAATTAATCCGTGCAAGACACCCAAAAGTATGAAAAAAAAAATTTACCACATGAAATGTTAATTTTAATACACACAAACTGAAAAAGGCATGCACAATTACATGACACTTACTTTTATTGAAGATCTGGTGATGATTGATGGGATGGGAGGAGGGGAGGGGAGAGGTGTTAGTGTTTAGAAGGGGAATCCCCTTCCATTAAGACTAGAGGTGTCGAGTCCTTTTCTGGGGTTACTTCCCTTCTTTTAATGCCACTAGGACCAGCTTCAGAGTCACTGGACTTCTTTCGCACAACATATCTGTCCATAGTGGCCTGTACCTCTCGTTCCTTTATGACTTCCCTAAAGTGTTTCACAACATTGTCAGTGTAATAATCACCAGCATGGCTTGCAATAGCTGTGTGAGGGTGATTCTCATCCATAAAGGTTTGCACTTTCAGCCACATTGCACAGATTTCCTTAATCTTTGTAGTAGGCAACTTCTTCAATTTCTCTCTCCCCTCCTCTGAACCAGTTTCCTCAGGTATGGCCTCTTGCTGTTGAAGTTGATCTATCAGCTCATCAGTGGTTAGTTCTTCATTGTCCTCCTCCACCAACTCTTCCACATCCTCCCCACTAACCTCCAACCCCAAGGACTTTCCCAATGCCACAATGGATTCCTCAACTGGCATAATCCTCTCAGGGTTAGCCTCAAACCCTTCAAATCCCTTTTGTCTACACATTCTG
Organism: Cherax quadricarinatus; assembly: GCF_026875155.1. Classification (NCBI taxonomy): domain Eukaryota; kingdom Metazoa; phylum Arthropoda; class Malacostraca; order Decapoda; family Parastacidae; genus Cherax; species Cherax quadricarinatus. Next base: position 11,602,211 of record NC_069413.1, on the reverse strand, counting down.
GCCACAGTTTCTTCCAAGCAGAGTTCAAGGTCTTCTTAGTCACTCCCTCCCAAGCCTTACCTATAAGGTTTACACATTGAGGATATTAAAGTGCTCTCTCCAAAACTCTCTTAGAGTCAGTTGAGTTTCTGAGGTCACTACAAAGCACCTTTAAAAACAGAGCTTTTGTGTACAGTTTTTTGAAGTTTGCAATAACCTGCTGGTCCATGGGCTGCAGGAGAGGAGTGGTATTAGGAGGCAAAAACTTCACCTTAATGAAGCTCATGTCCCCATAAAGTCGCTCTGCCACGTCTGTAGGATGACCAGGGGCATTGTCTAACACCGGAGGCACTTAAGTTCTAATTTCTTTTCAGTTAGGTAATCTTTCACATTGGGGGCAAATGCATGGTGTAACCAGTCATAGAAAAAGTCCCTAGTGACCCATGCCTTACTGTTTGCCCTCCACAGCACACACAAATTCTCCTTGAGGACATTCTTTTGCCTGAACGGTCTGGGAGTTTCAGAGTGATACACTAATAAAGACTTAACTTTGCAATCACCACTAGCATTGGAACACATCAACAAAGTAAGCCTGTCTTTCATAGGCTTATGTCCTGGGAGTGCCTTTTCCTCCTCAGTAATGTAGGTCCTGCTTGGCATTTTCTTCCAAAACAGGCCTGTTTCATCACAATTAAACACTTGTTCAGGTTTCAGTCCTTCACTGTCTATGTACTCCTTGAATTCCTGCACATATTTTTCAGCTGCTTTGTGGTCCGAACTGGCAGCCTCACCATGCCTTATCACACTATGTATGCCACTACACTTCTTAAATCTCTCAAACCAAACCTTTGCTGGCCTTAAATTCACTCACATCATCACTAGTTGCAGGCATTTTTTTAATTAAATCCTCATGCAACTTCCTAGCCTTTTCGCTTATGATCGCTTGAGAGACGCTATCTCCTGCTAGCTGTTTTTCATTTATCCACACCAATAAGTGTCTCTCAACATCTTCCATCACTTGCGATCTCTGTTTCGAAAACACAGTTAAACCTTTGGCAAGAACAGCTTCCTTGATTGCCTTTCTGTTGCCCACAATAGTAGCAATGGTTGATTGGGGTTTCTTGTACAACCTGGCCAGGTCGGCGACACGCACTCCACTTTCATACTTATCAATGATCTCTTTCTTCATCTCTATAGTAATTCTCACCCTTATTGCTGTAGGGTTGGCACTAGAAGCTTTCTTGGGGCCCATGGTCACTTATTTTCCAGATAAAATCACCAAAAACACTGTAATAATACGAAATGTTCCGATTGTATGCTTGGATGTTACCACGGAGGCTGGCTGGTAAACAATGCCACCAGCGGCACATGTGAGGCTGGCTAAGGGCGCACATTGGACGCGTCTCGGACGAACAGCGGTGAGCGGGTTTTTGAGCGGTATACAAGGCAAAATTTTTGCGATAAAAGCGAGCGGTATGCGGATTAAACGTTATGTGATGCCAATGGTATGCGGGGATCCACTGTATAGCACTTCGGATTTTTAGGTTATCCTAGGTAATTTACACTATGTATAACTGTATTTGTGTGTACCTGTGAGACATAAAAAGAGATAAAGATAGACAGACAGAAATAGAGACAGACCCTAAACCTGGGGTTAATATGACATTACATCAGTGAATCCTTGGTTTTTGCCGCACTGTTTGCTCTAGCTGGAGCTCAATATAACTGGTGCTCTCACAAGGTACTAAAGTGGTCCCAGATTTTTTAGTATGGTGCACACCGAGTGTCAAGACCAATTCTATGCTGCCCATCGCTGTATAGCCCTTGTGGCTTAGCGCTTCTTTTTTATTATAATAATCTATGCTGACCAGGCATTTCAGGCCAATCATGCCAAATTTGGAGGCAGGAAAAATAAAACATATATATACAGTGGACCCCCGACATTTGATATTAATCCGTTCCTGAGAGCCATTGAATGTCAAAAATATCGAAAGTTGAATTAATTTTCCCCATAAGAAATAATGGAAATCAAATTAATCCATGCAAGACACCCAAAAGTATGAAAAAAAATATTTTACCACATGAAATATTAATGCAATAATTACAACAACAACAATAACAATGGATTAATAACAATAGAATAATTGACACTTACCTTTAATAAAGATCTGGTGATGATTGATGGGATGGGAGGAGGGGAGTGTGTGTTAGTGTTTAGAAGGGGAATCCCCTTCCATTAGGACTTGAACTGGCAACCTCACCATGCCTTACCACACTGTGTATGCCACTACGATTCTTAAATCTTTCAAACCAACTTTTGCTGGCCTTAAATTCACTCGCATCACCACTAGTTGCAGGCAATTTCTTTACCAAATCATCATGCACTCCGACACGCACTCCACTTTCGTACTTTGCAATTATCTCTTTCTTCATTTCAATAGTCATTAGCACCTTTTTTCTCGAAGGGTTGGCACTAGAAGCTTTCTTGCGGCCCATGCTTACTTATTTTGTAGAAACAAGCACCAAAAACAGTGATAATATGGATAATATGTAATGTACCGAATGTATCCTTAGATGCGCGCACACTGGCTGGCTTGTAAACACTGGCACACACAGTGCAGTTCAGGCCACACGTGGACACGTCTCGTACGAATCGTATCGAATGTCGGGTTTTCCATCGAATGTCTAGACTAAATTTTTGCGTTAAAATGCATCGAATGTCGGATTTATCGAATGTCGGGGGTCCACTGTATACGTTTGGGGCACTAGCGGTAAGAACATATACATGCATACAGTGGAACCTCTACTTACGAGTTTAACCCTTTGACTGTCGCAGGCCCCTTTCTGAAACTGTCATTCTATGTCGCAAAATATTCGAAAAAAAAAAAATTTTCTTATGAAAATGTTAAGATTATTTTTCTGAGTGTTTTAGTCCAAAAAAAAAAAAATTTTTGCCATCAGTACTTACCGAGATATAGAGCTGTGAAGTTTGCAGAAAATGAGCCGTGTATGGCAACAGCAGCGACTGCCGCTCACCCAGTAAACTTTAGTTTACTTGTATTTGAAGGTTTTTTGTTTTTTTTCACTTTAATTTTTTCACATAACTTATGTGGCCTATGAGACCAAAGTAAGGTGCAATGTACATATATACACTCGTTGTATACAACACAATAAGCACACAAACATAATTATCAATATATTGTTTACAAAACTTGTTTACAAAACAAACAATACAAAAAATAGTTTATTACTATTGTTCTATAATATATATACCAATGTACAGTCACTGAACATATTCCTAGAAGTTCTGCAGCTTGTGTAACTCTTTGAAACATGTTTTCATACACAATGGTGTTTTACACTCCTCACACATAAAACCAGTGTGTGTGCATTTTTGTGGACTTTTTTTTATGTGCAAAGACAAAACACCTCGTCTGAGCAGTTTTCTTCAAAGTATTAGCAGGCAGTTGTGTTATGTAGTTATCCTAGGTAAATGGTCATGTGTCATCATTCCTTCCTTCCTACTTTCCTGATGATGCAGTCTTGTGGCTCTCTCTGAGACAGAGAGCTAGACTGATAGACAGGGAGCTTGACAGACAGACAAATAGACGGACAGAAATGTTTGTGTACCAGCAAAAACAGAGGGAGGGGGATGGTCATCTAATATTTTCTAATCAGCTGCACCCTCCCTCCACCCTCGTTTACGCTTATCAAACGTCAGCTCTTATCAGATGTTATCTCCCCTTATCTTGTCACTGTCATGGGGTGGACTGTTTTTCATGCTTCAAGGCAACATATTATTATTATTATTATTATTATTATTATTATTATTCTCCTCCTCCTCCTCCTCCTCCTCCTTCTTCTTCTCCTTCTCCACCTCCTCCTTCTTCTTCTTCTCCTCTTCCTCCTCCTCTTCTTCCTCCTCCTCCTCTTCCTCCTCCTCCTCTTCTTCTTCCTCCTCCTCCTCTTCCTCCTCCTCCTCTTCCTCCTCTTCTTCCTCCTCCTCCTCTTCTTCCTCCTCCTCCTCCTCTTCCTCCTCCTCCTCTTCTTCCTCCTCCCCCCCCTCTTCTCCTACTTTTCCTTTTCCTCCTCTTCTCCTCTTCCTCTTCTCCTCCTCCTCTTCCTCTTCCTCCTCCTCCTCTTCCTCCCTCTCCTCCTGCTCTTCTTCCTCCTCCTCCTCCTCCATTGCTTTTGGTCTCAAACTCCTCAAAATCATGAAATTGATCTTCACTGACACTTCCATCTGTGTTAGAGCATCACTTGGGAAGAGAAGAGTCCCAGATTTGCTGGGGAGTCACATATTTCTTACCGCTAGACATGCTGAAAAAGGACAACTGAAATGGCATTCCCACAATGCACCACTGACTCCCCGATTTTTTTTATATGGTGCACACTGACCATGGAGACCCATTCTCTCACATGTGGGCCTACCAGCTTTCTCCTGCTTGATTTGAAGCCGCTAGAATTTATTTTTTTAAAAAAAAAAAAAAAAAAAAAAAAAAAAAAAAAAAAAAAAAAAAAAATTTATGCGTATAAATACGTCAGAAACAGTGTTGCGTAAGACGTATATATACGGCGTAAACAGTCAAAGGGTTAATCCATTCCATGACCTTGCTTGCAACTGGATTTGCTCGTTTGCAGAGTCAATTTTCCTCATTTAAATTAACTGAAATGGAATTAATTCGTTCCAGTGGAATCCCAGGCACGAGAAAATACTTTAATAATTTCCCTAATATCAACTCTACAGCTTATTTATCTATCACAGTTCAAGTAATATGACAAAATAAAAAATATTAATAACATAGAAAGATGATATATACACTAGAATGAATAAAATACATGTCATTAGGTATGTGGCTAGTGGTGGTGACAGCAGCCATTGTTGTTGGGGTTTATAGGCCCACCACAACGGCCATTCCTGCTCCTGACTACATGTGTAGAGAACCTAGGATAACCCAAAAAAGTCAGACTTATAAGTGCTACACTCTTAATGCTTCACTTAATTGCTACACTCTTAATGCTATACTTAATTGTTACACTCTTAATAATGCTACACTTTGCCACTGCTACCTCATGTCTGCCACTGCTGCTTCATGTTATCTGCCACTGCTACCTCATGTTGTCTACCACTGATGTTGCCAAAGAATTGAACATTTCTGCTATTTTGAGCTCAATTTCAAGGTACTTTTCATCGTGAAACCAATTAAAATCATATTTATTTTTGTAGTATATCTTCCATTCTATCACATGAGATCAAATAAAATGAGAATACAACCATAAAAACCATACAAAAATATATCGCTAATGGGAGGCTAATGGCTGAGAAGTGAACTCTGTTATTTATGGTCCGATTTCTTTAATTTTTGGCGTACGTTAAGAAGCATCTTTTCATCATACATTGCCCAAGTTTCAATAAGATAGTCCAACAAACAACTGAGATCCAATTCCCTAGATAAAGAGCAAGAGCCCACCTCACCAGTGTTAATTAACCTCCCTTGAGGCCCGCTCGCATCTGGAAATTTTGCTCACATCTGGAAGCAAAAAATCGACCGAGCAGTTGCTCATATCTGGAAAAACTCGCACGTGGATGTACTCATAAGTAGAGGTTCCACTGTACAGTGGACCCTCGCCTAACGCTATTAATCCATTCCTGAGAGCTCAACTTTAGGCGAAATTATTGTTAGCCGAATTAATTTTCCCCATAAGAAATAATGGAAATCAAATTAATCCGTTCCTGACATCCCAAAGTATGAACAAAAAAAAATTTTTACCACATGAAATATTAATTTTAATACACACAAACTGAAGAAAACATGCACAGTTACATGACACTTACCTTTATTGAAGATCTGGTGATGATTGATGGGATGGGAGGAGGGGAGACTGTGGATGGTGTTAATGTTTAGAAGGGGAATCCCCTTCCATTAGGACTTGAGGTGGCAAGTCCTTTTCTGGAGTTACTTCCCTTCTTCTTTTAATGCCACTAGGACCAGCTTGAGAGTCACTGGACCTCTGTTGCACAACATATCTGTCCATAGAGGCCTGTACCTCCCGTTCCTTTATGACATTCCTAAAGTGTTTCACAACATTGTCAGTGTAATAGTCACCAGCATGGCTTGCAAAGCTGTGTGAGGGTGATTTTCATCAAAAAAGGTTTGCACTTTAAGCCACATTGCACACATTTCCTTAATCTTTGAAGTAGGCAACTTCTTCAATTTCTCTATCCCCTCCTCCGAAGCAGTTTCCTCAGGTGTGGCCTCTTGCTGTTGAAGATGATCTAGCAGCTCATCAGTGGTTAGTTCTTCATTGTCCTCCTCCACCACCAACTCTTCCACATCCTCCCCACTAACCTCCAACCCCAAGGACTTCCCCAATGCCACAATGGATTCCTCAACTGGCATAGGATTCCCAGGGTTAGCCTCAAACCTTTCAAAATCCCTTTGTCTACACATTCTGGCCACAGTTTCTTCCAAGCAGAGTTCAAAGTCCTCTTAGTCACTTCCTCCCAAGCCTTACCTATAATGTTTACACAATTGAGGATGCTAAAGTGATCTCTCCAAAACTCTCTTAGAGTCAATTGAGTTTCTGAGGTCACTACAAAGCACCTTTCAAACATAGCTTTTGTGTACAGTTTCTTGAAGTTGGAAATGACCTGCTGGTCCATGGGCTGCAGGAGAGGAGTGGTATTAGGAGGCAAAAACTTGACCTTAATGAAGCTCATTTCTGCAGAAAGTCGCTCTGCCATGTATGAAGGATGACCAGTAGCATTGTCTAATACCAGGAGGCACTTAAGGTCCAATTTATTTTCCAGGAGGTAATTTTTCACAGTGGGAGCAAATGCATGGTGTAACCAGTCATAGAAAAAGTCCCTAGTGACCCATGCCTTACTGTTTGCCCTCCACAGCACACACAAATTAGCCTTGAGGACATTGTTTTTCCTGAACACTCTGGGAGTTTCAGAGTGATACACCAATAAAGGCTTCACTTTGCAATCACTACTAGCATTAGCACACATCAACAGAGTAAGCCTGTCTTTCAAAGGCTTATGTCCTGGGAGTGCCTTTTCCTCCTGAGTAATGTAGGTCCTGCTTGGCATTTTCTTCCAAAACAGGCCTGTTTTGTCACAATTAAACACTTGTTCAGGTTTCAGTCCTTCACTGTCTATGTACTCCTTTAATTCCTGCACATATTTTTCAGCCGCTTTGTGGTCCGAACTGGCAGCCTCACCATGCTTTATCACACTATGTATGCCACTACGATTCATAAATCTCTCAAACCATCCTTTGCTGGCCTTAAATTCACTCACATCACCACTAGTTGCAGGCATTTTTCTAATTAAATCCTCATGCAACTTCCTAGCCTTTTCACATAAGATCGCTTGAGAGATGCTATCTCCTGCTATCTGTTTTTCATTTATCCACACCAATAACAGTCTCTCAACATCTTCTATCACTTACAATCTCTGTTTTGAAAACAAAGTTGCAACTTTGGCAAGAACAGCTTCCTTGATTGCCGTTTTCTTGGCCACAATAGTAGCGATGGTTGATTGGGGTTTTGTGTACAACCTGACCAGCTCGGAGACACACACTCCAATTTCATACTTAGCAATGATCTCTTTCTTTATATCCATAGTAATTCTCACCCTTTTTGCTGCAGGGTTGGCACTAGAAGCTTTCTTGGGGCCCATGGTGACTTATTTTGCAGGTGCAATCACTAAAAACACTGTGATAATATGAAATGTTCCGATTGTATGCTTGGAAGCGACCGCGGTGGCTGGCTTGTAAATACAGTGGTCCCTCGTTTTTCGTAGTTCAATCCGTTCCTGGAGTTGCTACTATTATCGAAATCTACGATTTTCAAATCAATTTTCCCCATAAGAAATAATGTAAATACAATTAATCCGTTCCTGACACCCAGAAGTATTAAAACAAAAAAATTTTTTACATGAAATATAAATGTAGTACAAACAATACAATGGGAAATGATGAATGAAACATTAACAGCATAACACTTACCTTTATTGGAGATTCTTCTTAGTGTATGGGAGACTGGAGGAGGAGAGAGATTGGATTGTTTACAGTTTGGAAGGGGAATCCCCTTCCATCAACACCTCAGGTACCAATTGCTTTTCTGGGGTTGCTTCTCTTCTCCATTTCTTAATGCCACTAGGACCACCTTGAGAGTCACTGGAGTCCTGTCTCGCAAAATAACTGTGGAGAGAGCTCTGTTTCTGGCGTCTCTTTAACACTTCCCTAAAATGGCCCAAGACTTTGTCACTGTACATGTTGCCAACATGGCTTGCAACAACCTTGTCAGGGTGATGTTTCTCCATAAAGCTTTCCATCTTACCCGACATAGCAAAAATCTCTTTAATTTCTTCCATCTCTCTTCCTCCTCCTCTGCAGCAAGATTCTGAGCTGCAATCTGTTGCTGTTCCTGCTGATGTTTTTTTTAAATTCAATCGTATTTCTCACCTTCTTTACCACAGACTTGGCACTAGGAGCTTTCTTTGGAGCCATGGTAGCTTATTTAGTACTTGCAAGCACTGAGTGGAAAATTATGAAATATTTCGTAGGAGCACGTGAGGGGACCTTCGCTCACTGGTAAACAATGCCAGACTGGCTGGGTAGGGAGGCCGCCCCGGCTCACACCGTGCGTATGCGTCCCAGACGAACTACTATTCGCGGGTCAACCTATGATTAGCGAGCCCATGTTTATATGAAAATATCCCTATGATTTCCAAAATCTATGATTCCCGAGAACTACGAAAAACGAGGGACCACTGTATGGCACCCACGGAACAAGTGAGGCGGGCTCAGGCCGCACGTGGACGCGTCTCGAACGAATCGCGTTGAGCGAGTTTTTTAGCGCTAGCCGAGGCAAAATTTTTGCGTTAAAATGTATCACTGGGCGGATTTAACGTTATGCAATGCGTTCGTTAGGTGAGGGTCCACTGTATGTACTTTCATGGCACACATAAGTGCGATAAGGCACCTAAACTACTGGGAACAGTTGAAGGGCCTTGACCTGTATTCCCTCGAATGCAGGCAAGGGAGATACATGATAATATACACTTGGAAGGTCCTGGAGGGATTGGTACCAAACCTGCACACGAAAATCACTCCATATGAGAGCAAAAGACTCGGCAGGAGATGCAACATTCCTCTGATGAAAAGCAAGGGCACCACGAGTACACAGACACAACACAATAAGTGTCCGGGGCCCAAGACTATTCAATTGCCTACCAACATACACAAGGGGGATTACCCAGAAACCCCTGGCTGTCTTCAAGAAGGCACTGGACAGGCACCTAATGTCAGTACCTGACCAACCGGGCTGTGGTTCGTACGTCAGCTTGTGTGCGGCCAGCAGTAACAGCCTGGTTGATCAGACCCTGATCCACCATGAGGCCTGGTCTCAGACCAGGCCACGGGGGCATTGACCCCCAAAACCCTCTCCAGGTAAACTCCAGGTAATACGTTTGAATCGTTTATGGGTTAAAGGAGAGGCGAGCGAAATCACCAATTTTTTTTTTTGGTCAATTTCAATGAGATTTTGACAGTGGATTAAGCAGCATAAAAAAACGTATAAGCTGTGTTTGTTTTGACTGTTAGCCTTCAAGTTAGAAAAAAATAAATTATGGACAATTTTTTGGATCATAAAACTTTCTTTTCTCTACTAAAATGCGAAGATGTACAATGCTCTAGTTAACATCAGATGAAAGATAAAGGCTAGATTATTATTATTATTAACCCAGGGTGTTTCAGCGATGTCAGTAGATTCCATAAAAAAATGTTTTTTTTTTTTTTTGTGGAAATAAATCATTAAAAACAAAGCTGTAAACAATATCACAAATCCCTCCTGGGAGTTTGTAGAACCATCAGTCCTCAATATGTGTGCAAAAATCTTGACAATCCTATTAATACATGTTGCAGAAGCAGGAAAACTATGTCAATAACTTATATCTGAAACTACAGTTATGACATGCCAAATGTGAGCGTGTTGCACTCCTCCTTCCTTGTTGACAGCCTGCAGGCTACTAAGGGAGACACTGTCTTCTGCACACAAGTTGCCATGTAGAGTATTTAGAATGAAACAATCATGAAAATGGCAATTTTTGGAGGAAAAAAAAAACACTAATTTCCAACATGTATTTTTGATGACAGCAAGAACAAAAAAAAAAAATACATTTAATGAAAAACATACTTAGAAATACATATAGAAACAAGCTGATTACATCAAAATTTTGCACTATTTTTTAGTAAGAAAACATTTTTCTCCATAATTTTTCAATCTCAATTTCCTGATCACTGAAAAATGGCTCACCCCTCCCTTAATGCTTCCTTATCATTATATTAACAAATCTTGTTGACTGCAGATGTTATACCTGTGGTATACTTGTGATTAGAGTTTTCTTACCCCCACAGGCTGGCCTGGGGCTAAGCTTGTCTGTTGATCATCTCTTCAGTCCAGGTGTTGGTGGCCTGCTGGGTAACATCCATCACAGCCTTGTCAACCTGGCACTACCTTTGAATACAAATACAGTGGACCCTCGATCAACGATGGCATCGTCTAACGTTAAATCCGACTAGCGATACATTTTAACGCAAAAATTTTGCCTCGACTAGCGCTAAAAAACTCGACCAACACGATTCGTTCCATCTGAGACGCGTCCACTTCTGGCTAGTGTTTACAATCCAGCCAGCCACCGCGGTCCCATCCAAACATACAATCGGAACATTTCATATTATCACAGCATTTTTAGTGATTGCACCTGCAAAATAAGTCACCATGGGCCCCAAGAAAGCTTCTAGTGCCAACCCTATAGCAAAAAGGGTGAGAATTACTATGGATATGAAGAAAGAGATCATTGCTAAGTATGAAAGTGGAGTGTGTGTCTCCGAGCTGGCCAGGTTGTACACAAAACCCCAATCAACCATCGCTACTATTGTGGCCAAGAAAACGGCAATCAAGGAAGCTGTTCTTGCCAAAGGTGCAACTATGTTTTCGAAACTGAGATCGCAAGTGATAGAAGATGTTGAGAGACTGTTATTGGTGTGGATAAACGAAAAACAGATAGCAGGAGATAGCATCTCTCAAGCGATCATATGTGAAAAGGCAAGGAAGTTGCATGAGGATTTAATTAGAAAAATGCCAGCAACTAGTGGTGATGTGAATTTAAGGCCAGCAAAGGTTGGTTTGAGAGATTTAAGAATCGAAGTGGCATACATAGTGTGATAAGGCATGGTGAGGCTGCCAGTTTGGACCAAAAAGCAGCTGAAAAATATGTGCAGGAATTCAAGGAGTACATAGACAGTGAAGATTGAAACCTGAACAAGTGTTTAATTGTGACACTGACAATGTTGTGAAACACTTTAGGAATGTCATAAAGGAATGGGAAGTACAGGCCTCTATGGACAGATATGTTGTGCGACAGAGGTCCAGTGACTCTCAAGCTGGTCCTAGTGGCATTAAAAGAAGGGAAGTAACCCCGAAAAAGGACTTGCCACCTCAAGTCCTAATGGAAGGGGATTCCCCTTTTAAACACTAACACCATCAACACTCTCCCCTCCTCCCATCCCATCAATCATCACCAGATCTTCAATAATGGTAAGTGTCATGTAACTGCGCATGTCTTCTTCAGTTTGTGTGTATTAAAATTAATATTTCATGTGGTAAAATTTTTTTTTTTCCAATACTTTTGGGTGTCTTGCACGGATTAATTTGATTTCCATTATTTCTTATGGGGAAAATTAACTCGACTAACGATAATTTCGATTAACGATGAGCTCTCAGGAACGGATTAATATCGTTGGTCGAGGGTCCATTGTATAGTATTTCTTTGGCAACTCTACAAATATTAAGTTCAGAGGAGGGTGGGTGAAAGGAAGAAGCTAGGTATATGCATGTAAACATTATAATCATGGGAAAACACAAAGCTCTTAGGGATCATACAATGCCTGAGGAATGGGAAGTAATCAAGTTTAATCCAAGAGGAGGGTAGCTCTAATCATGGATCAAAACCTTTCACCAGCATCAAGTCACCCTATGAATAATTTAGTAACAATTAGTCTATACTCCAGACAAGAATATTTTCATTCTTGGGGTAAATTTAGGGATTAAATTGTGAATACACAAAGAAATAAACCTCTCACACTGTACGTGTCCTCTTTAACTGGATAACATTTACAGTATCACAAGCTTTGTCAAGTACTCACCTGTAAAGAACAAAAAGGCAATATACCATGATGAATAATACACAAATAACCCACACATAGAGAAAGAAATTTATGAAGACATTTTGGTCCAACTGGGACCATTAACTAGTGACACAATGGTCCAAGTCAGACCGAAATGTCATCATAAGTTTCTTTCTATGTGCGGGTTGTGTATTATACTCACCTGTGTTTCGAAAGCCAATACATAGCAGTCACTGCCTTTCAACTCTGTGGTGTGGCATCTATGCCACACCACGTGTTTCTCCTTCGAAAATCACCTCTTTCATCAGACTTTTGGACTACCCATGGGTTCGCCACTCAGTGCAGTCCTGGCGAACTTATACATGGAACATCTAGAAGCCGAACGTTTCTCCACCATTATTCCTTCGTCTGTCACCTGGCTCCGTTATGTTGACGACATTCTCCTCATAACTCCTAAACGCTTCAACGTTCAAGCTCTCCAAGACAAGCTCAACCAGGTCGAGCCTTCAATCCAGTTCACACTTGAAGAAGAAGTTGACAACACTCTTCCTTTCCTTGATGTTCTGCTCTGCAAAGCTGACCACGAACTTCGTTTTAAAGTCTATCGAAAACCCACCAACCAAAACGATTTTCTCCACTTCTACTCTCACCACGACACCAAAACCAAATGTGGTGTGATTATAGGCTTCTTCCTACGTGCACTCAGAATCTGCAGCAATGAGTTCCTTGAGGAAGAATGCACTATAATTGAACAAGTATTTTCTAAACTCCACTATCCTCGTCACTTCATCAGAGACTGCAGACGGCGAGCATTAAACATCTTCAACACACCCAGAGAAGACACTGCCAAGAAGAGATACATAGTCCTCCCCAACAACTCCATTGCCAAACATGTTTCCAACATCTTTGCCAAAACATCATTCCAAGTATCTACCTCCACAACCACGACCATCAAGGACATCACCAGTAGTAGACAGGACAAGCCTCCATCCTCTGCAGGGGTATACATAATCCCTTGTAATGACTGCAACAAATTATATGTGGGCGAAACATCAAGAGACCTCCAAACACGCATTTCAGAACACCAATATGCAAGCAGGACTGACGATACAAGGAATGCCTGTGTACAACATCGCAATTCACACAACCATTTAATTAACTACAGAAACTCAAGACTTATAGCCACAGAAGACAACACTCAATACAGAAGAATCCTGGAATCATCGCTTATCTCTATAACCAACAATTTCAACCAGAACAATGGCTTCTATAACATAGCTGAACATCGCCAAGAAACTTCTTCATCGCTATCCCACATTAAGAACATGGAAACACTGCAGAAGGTCTACAACTTGTCCAATACCTGCCAAGCTACCCAAGACTCTATAACCCCACCCGGTAGATCAGATGCAGCATTCTCCACCTGACCTCAACATTCTGACTCTAAATACTCTCGTACCTTCCAACCCCAGGTAGATCCGTGTGTGACTTGAAAAAGCCCACTGTGTGGGTGAAACGTTGTCAATAAAGGATCACATTATACTGCATTTGTGTTTATATTTCCATTGTGTCGGTATTTTATACCATTTATTGCCTTCTGGTAAGATGTTGAATCATCTGGAGCAACAGATGTTGATAGTGCTCTCTTATTGTGCCCATTGCACCCCTGCTTTACACCAGGTTTGTTATGTACTTCTTCCCATATCTCTCACTCCAGTATGTTACAGCAGTGTGCAGATTTGGGACATGGCCCTCAAGTACTTTCTTGGTATATTAGCATGCATTTCTTTCTCCTCCACTCCAGTGAACACATATTTAATTAAGAACAAGGATTTCCCAGTAATTTAAATGAACTGCAGTATACAGAAAACTAAACAAGAGTATCAGCAACACCAAAAAATTCACATTAGAGAACAGCATTAGTCATCAATAACCTAAAATTCATTCCATATACAGTGGAACCTCAAATATCTAACTTTCTTTGCTCCAGAAGGCTGTTTGAGTGCCTTTACCGAATTAATTTATTCCCATGAGGAATAATGTAAATTAGGTTAGTCCATTTCAGACCCTCAAAAATACACTTATAAAAGCACTTACAAAAATACACTTACATAATTGGTTGTGTTGGGAGCAGTTCGATTTTTGAGGTTCCACATTTTTTAAAGAATATCTATAGTTTAACATACATATAGTATTAAATGAGTAATACACTACATAAATAAACATTTAAAAATCACATTTACGTACCTTCATTGAAGACTCTTGTTGGCATCTGGAAGATAGGGAGGACGAGAGAGAAGTACAGTGGACCCCCGGTTAACGATATTTTTTCATTCCAGAAGTATGTTCAGGTGCCAGTACTGACCGAATTTGTTCCCATTAGGAATATTGAGAAGTAGATTAGTCCATTTCAGACCCCCAAACATACACGTACAAACGCACTTACATAAATACACTTACATAATTGGTCGCATTGGGAGGTGATCGTTATGCGGGGGTCCACTGTACTTATTATTGCCTCAACCACTGTGCAAGGGAAAAGTTAAATATAGGAGTAAGGAAAACTATGAATGTATGGTGATGGTTGTTTGTTGGCAGTCTGCTAGTTAAGGCAGGTGGTGTGTCTAGCTCCTGCAACCCCCCCCCCCCTCTTTTCACCCGGTGGGAAGTGAGGTGTGAATCTCCAACCAGTGGAGAAATCACTTGACTAGCTGCTTCCATCAAACCTGTAAGTATGCATTCCACTCCTGTACTATATATCTTTTTCTTTGTTTGTCTTAAGAGCTTCACTATTATTTAGGACTGTACACTTGTGTTTATTCCTGCCTTGCTTTAAATTTAACGTCACTTTTTAATCCTCACCATTTCTTTTAAAGGCTGTACGCCTATCGTGTGAGTGATTAAGCGAGCAGGTTGTATTTATTTCTTAATTGTAGCCTTGATTTATCGACGTAGGTCATCTGACATGGGCAAGGTGAGGATAAGGACAGCAGGGATCTGGCAAAGATCTAGTAAGCTAGCCACACATACCTACAATCCAACCGCCCCCTTCCACACTTAACTGATCACCCTAGCCAGCTACACACCCAGCGTAACTAAGTGTCTTGTAATAATAGTGGCTATCCAGCATTTTCAGCACTGTGGTGATCAGAGGATAAGTTCACCTTGGCAGAATTGTATTGTGGGAACCGTCTTGTGTCATGAACAGCTGTGACGACCCCCCCCCCCCCCACCTTCTCTTCAACAACAACTCCAATGTTTCGACAATCTTCAAAGAGCAGTGTCAACAACAACGGCACGCCCTTGTACAACTACATCTGTACAAATTAGCTTTGAATTCAAGTATTTTTTTATATTTCATTTTTCAATTTTTTTTCAAATAGGATTAAGTGTTTTACATTTATGCTTTAAATCATGTATGTAATAAAATGTTTATCTTCTCATGTTATTATTATGTTTTCCATCATTTATTTACATAAGGAGGAGCCAGCATTTCAATTCCTTAGGAGCTGACAGGGCTGAGTAAACATAAGAAAGGAGGAACACTGCAGAAGGCCTGTTGGCCCATACTAGGCAGGTCCTTTACAATTCATCCCACTAACAAAACATTTGCCCAACCCAATTTTCAATGCTACCCAAAAAATTAGCTCTGATAACTCTATCCACTCATATGCAAGTCTCACTCAAATCCAACCCCTCTCTCATGTATTTATCCAACCTAAATTTGAAACTACCCAAAGTCCTAGCCTCAATAACCCAACTAGATAGACTGTTCCACTCATCAACTACCCTATTTCCAAACTAATACTTTCCTATGTCCTTTCTAAATCTAAACTTGTCTAATTTAAATCCATTACTGTGGGTTCTCTCTTGGAGAGATATCCTCAAGACCTTATTAACATCCCCTTTATTAATACCCATCTTCCACTTATACACTTCGATCATGTCTCCCCTCATTCTTCGTCTAACAAGTGAATGTAATTTAAGGGTCTTCAATCTTTCTTCATATGGAAGATTTCTAATGCTATGTATTAATTTAGTCATTCTATGTTGAATGTTTTCTAACAAATTTATGTCCATTCTGTAATATGGAGACCAGAACTGAGCTGCATAATCTAGGTGAGGCCTTACTAATGATGTGTAAAGCTGTAATATAACTGCTGAACTTCTGTTGCTTACACTTAAGAACACTTAAGTGTTCTTCTAAACCTTCACACACTGCTTCAACCACTGCTTCAACTGCCTCCACCACTGCCTCAACTGCCTCCACCACTATGTAATTTCTTTGGGCACATGGTGGCTTATTTCACAGTCACAATCAATAAACAAGCACTAAACAAGCACATGAATTTATTTATTATTGTTCGGATGAGAGCGCAGGGTAATGTTCACTCAAGGATAAACAAAGCTAGACTGGCTCATGACGCGTGTGGGGGGAGGTGCGCAGGCGCGGGCAGGTCTGGTACGCCAGCAGAAACACGGGACAAAATTTAGCCAAAAAAAGCGGTTGAAACTCGAAGCTGCTGAAACTCAGGGTTCCACTGTATATATAAATTTACAAATGCAAATGTACATATATACATGTTTAGAATTCGCAGAACAGGCAAAATATTTACAAACACTATTCTCAGGCTGAAGGAGACTCGAACCTATGAACCTTGAAACAGGGTATGCAGTGCACTACCACTGTACCACAGTGGTCCAATACCTTGATGCCCAGCTAACGCTAGATGTGTTGGTCCAAGGTCAAAAGTCTAGTGTTAGCCGAGTGCCAAGGTATTGGACCAGAGTGGTACGGTGACAGAATACTGCATACGTTGTTCCAAGATTCATAGGTTCGAGTCTCCTTTGGCCTGAGATTAGTGTTTGTGAATATACACCTGTATATGTAGGGCCAGAGAACAGGCCAAGTTCCACACTATAGAAACCAAAATTCCCTCCATGTTAAAACCTACAAATCTGTCAAGATTCTTCTGCAAAGGGACTATAAGGTACATTAATGGGAAATGTTAGGGGTATGCAGGTTTGATTCAAGGTAAAGGAAGTGCCAAATCCTCAGCTCAGTGGATTAATGGGGTTTAAACTACACTAGGGTCATTAAGGCTGCATACGACCTTTTCACCACCAGTGGACCCCGGATTACGACATTAATCCATTCCAGAGAGCATGTCTTATATCGAATCTGTCGTATTCCGAATTAATTTCCGCCATAAGAAATAATGGAAATCCAATTAATCCGTTCCAGACACCCAAAAGTATTTAACAAAATAATTCTTTTACATGAAATATACATTTTCCTACACAGAAAACAATGAGACATGCAGAATAAATAAATAAATAAATAATAAAATGACACATACCTTTATTGAAGACGTATTGATGAGTGATGAGACGGAAGGAGGGGAGAGGATGGAGGAGTTTACAATTGTTTGGAAGGGGGATCCCTTCCATAAAGACTTCAGGTAGCAAGTTCTTTTCAGGGGTTACTTCCCTTCTTTGTTTATTAATGGCACTAGGACCAACTTGAGAGTCACTGGACCCCTGTCACACCAAAAATCTGCCCAGAGAGCTCTGTTTCTGGCATCTCTTTAAGATTTCCCTAAAATGGGACACAACACTGTCATTGTAGATGTTGCCAGCACGGCCTACAACAGCTGTGTCAGGGTGATGTTCATCCATAAAGGTTTGCACTTCAATCCACTTTGCACAAATGTCCTTAATCTTTGAAGAAGGCGACTTCCTCCATCTCTCTTCCTCCTCCTCTGAAGGAAATTCCTGAGCTGTTGTCTGTTGGTGTTGCACCTCAAGCTCTTGCAGCTCTGTAGTGGTTAGCTCTTAATCGTCGTCCTCCGCCAACTCTTCCACATCCTCGCCACTAACCTCCAACCCCATGGACTTCCCCAATGCCACAATAGATTCAGCCCCAAACCCTTCAAAATCCCTCTCTTGTACACATTCTGGCCACAGTTTTCTCCAAGCAGAGTTCAAAGTCCTGCAAGTCCCTTCCTCCAAAGCCTTACCTATAAGGTTTATGCAACTGAGGATACTTAAGTGATCTTTCTAGAACTCTCTTAGGGTCAATTCATTGTCTGAGGTCACTTCAAAGCACTTTTGAAACACTGCTTTGGTGTACAGTTTTTTGAAGTTTGAAATGACCTGATGGTCCATGGGCTGGAGGAGAGGGGTGGTGTTAGGAGGCAAAGACTTGACTTTGATAAAATTAAACTCCCCCACAATTCACTCTTCCAAGTCTTGTCCACTAGCTGGAGGCACTGGAGTGGCAATTTATTTTCCAGGAGGTATTTTTTCACATTGGGGACAAACACGTCATGGAACCAATCGAGGAAAATGCCCCTAGTGACCCATAGCTTACTGTTGGGTCTCCACATCACATAATTTAGTCTTGACGACACTGTTTTTTTTTGAACACTGGGAGTTTCAGAGTGATACACGAGTAAAGTCTTCACTTTGCAATCCCCACTAGCATTACTACAAAACATGAGAGTTAGCCTGTCTTTCATAGGCTTGTGTCCTAGGAGTGTGTTTTCCTCTTGAGTAATGTAGGTCCTGTTTGGCATTTTCTTCCAAAACAGGCCTGTTTCGTCACACTTGAACACTTGTTGGGGTTTTAATTTTTCAGCCTTATCACACTGTGTATGCCACTACGATTCTTAACTTTCTCAACCCAGCCTTTGCTGGCCTTAAATTCATAAATATCAGCACTAGTTCCAGGCATTTTCCTGATAATTGTTTCTCGTTGATCCACACCCACAACAGTCTCTCCACATCTTCGAGTATTTGCGATCTCTGTTTTGTAAGCATATTTGCACCTTTCGCAACAACAGCTTCCTTGATTGCCTTTTTCTTGGGCAAGATAATAGCGATGGTTGTATAGGGTTTGTTATACAACTTGGCCAGCTTGGAGACACGCACTTCACTTTCGTATTTTGCGATGATCTCTTTCTTGAATTCAACGGTATTTCTCACCCTCTTTACCACAGGGCTGGCACTAGAAACTTTCTTTGGGCCCATGGTGGCTTATTTAGCAGTTACAAGCACTAAAAAAATGGAATAATACAAAATGTATCGCATGTACGTGTGGAACCGTCCTCACTGGCTTGTAAACAATGGCACACTGGCTGTACATGGAGTGGCAGGGCCGCTCAGGCTGCGTAGACACGTTCGGGACGAATGACTTTAACCAAGTTCTTTGTCGTTAACCGAGCCAATATTTTGATGCAAAAACGTTACTTAATCCAAATTTTACGTAATTCGATGACATCGTAATCCGGGGGTCTACTGTACTTCAAATTTCTAAAATGGGAATTAAAGTAAATTATTTCTTTTTACATGTCTGCCATCTCCCACCAAGGCGAGGCGACCTAAAGAAACACTTTCACCATCATTCACACATAATCACTGTCTTTGCAGACATGCCCAGATATGACAGTTTAGATGTCACTCCACACAGCCAATATCCCAAACCCCTCCTTTAAAGGGAAGGCATTGTACTTCCCACCTCCAGGACTCAAGTCTGGCTAACCAGTTTCCCTGAATCCCTTCACAACATATTACCCTGCTCATGCTCCAGCAGCTCATCTGGTCACATATCCATTCACCTCCATTCATTCTTAACACGCTCACACATGCTTGCTGCATACTTTTATACCTTTGAAGAGTTTCGAGAGTTTCTCTACTCTCTGAGCCCGGCCATGGGCCAGGCTCATTTGCTGCTTGCCCGGTCAACCAGGCTGTTGCTGCTGGAGGCCCGCTGCCCCACATATCCATCACAGCCTGGTTGATCTGGCACTTGAAGATATTTTTCCAGTTTCCTCTTGAAGGCTTCTACACTCGTTCCAACTATGTTTCTGATATCTTCTGGTAAAATGTTGAATAGTCTGGGACCCTGTATGTTGATACAGTGTTCCCTTATCATCCCCACTGCACCCCTGCTCCTCGCTGGGTTTATTTAACACTTCCTCCCATATCTCTCACTCCAGTATGTTGTTATGGCAGTGTGCAGATTTGGGACCAGGCCCTCGAGTACTTTCCAGGTACTGTATATATTATCGTGTATCTCTCTCTTCTCCGCTCCAATGAGTACATGTTCAAGATTTGAAGGCGTTCCCAGTAGTCTAGGTGCTTTACTGGCTCAATGTGAGCCATAAACGATCTCTGTATTTGTTCCAGCTCTGATATTTCTCCTGCTTCGAACAGGGCTGTCAGCACTGAGCAATATTCTAAGTGAGGGAGCACTAGTGATTTGAAGAGTGTCACCATCAGCATTATTTCCCTTGTTTTGAAAGTTCTCAATACTCACCCAGTCATCTTCCTGGCTGTCATGATCTTTGTCTTGTTATGGTCTTTAACAGAAAGGTCAGCTGACATAATTATTCCCAGGTCTTTTACATATTCCTTACATTCTATTTGGTGACCCTCTTGAGTTTTATATATAGTGTTCCTTTTGAATTCTTCATTCTTTCTATACCTAAGCAGCTGGAACTTATCACCATTGAACGTCATGTTGTTCTCCACTGTCCACTGGAAAGCCCTGCCTATGTCTTCCTGTACTTTTTCAGTATCCTCTACCGCAGTAACTTTTATGCTTAGTGTCATCTGCAAATGATACAAAAGTGTGCCGGTGTTTTTATCTACATCTATGAGGATGAGAAACAACAGAGGTGCCAGGACAGTGCCTCAGGGCACTGAGCTTTTGACCTTGCTGATGCTGAATTTTGCCCTGTTCACTACTACTCTTTTGTGTTTGTGTTAGAAACCCGAAAATCCATCTGCCTACTTTCCCTGTAATGCTCAAGGCCTTCATTTTGTGCGCTATCATTCCACAATCGCATTTGTCAAACGCCTTTGCAAAATATGTGTAAATCACACATGCGCTTTGGTTGTCTTCCAGTGCCTCTGTAATTCTGTCATAATGGTTCAGCAGCTGTGACAGGCATGATCATCCTGCTCTAAAACCATGCTGGTTGTGCTGGTCCATGAAATTTGCAATCTGCCGTCTCATCACTCTTTCGAGTATTTTTATGATGTGAGAGGTTAGGGCTACTGGTCTAATTTTTAGCTAGTGCTCTACTACCTCCCTGATCCAAAGAAGCTATGTCTGCACTCTTTAAGGCCTCTGGTATTTCACCTACATCTAAGCTCTTTCTCCAAAGAATGTTGAGTGCTCATGCTAATGGTACTTTACACTTTATAAATAGAGCATTCCGTGAATCTGGTCCAGGTGCTGAGTGAGTGGGCATGTTGACCATTTCTTTTTCAAAATCTACGGGATTTACACTAATGTCAGTTAGTTGGTCTGTGCGGCCTTCTTCTGGAGCGAAAAATATTTCTGCATTTTCTACCTTGCTGTCATTTAGTGGGTTGCTGAACACCAACTCATACTGTTCTTTTAAGATTTCACTCATTTCCTGTTCATCATCAGTATACAAGTCTCCTCTCAGCAGTGGTCCAATTCTACAGGTAGTTCTTAGCTTGGATTTTGCATACAAATAGAAATATTTTGGGTTTCTTGCAATATCATGTATGGCCCTTTGTACTTCTGTTAGGTATGACATCCTAAGTTTTTGCTCTAGTTCAATGATCTCTTGTCTAAGCCTATCTATCCTCTGCTGAAGCATATTTGTGTTTTTAAGCAATTCAATAACCCGTTTTCTTCTTCTATACCATCTCCTACGCTCTCTCCCTATATCTGATCTTCTTCTGGGTTTTCTCAATGGTACGTGCTTCATACATACCTTGCATGCTTCTCTATTCAGCTTCTCTAGGCACTGTGAGAGTAAGACACATGTGCAACATCTGGGTATCTTTATTGTAGACGTTTCGCCATCCAGTGGCTTTATCAATACAAATTCTAGGACATAACTTGAAGACAGTAGAACTATGTAGAGAAGATGAGGTAATCAGTCCCTCAACCTAGGAGTAGGTGCGAACAGCACCATAGTCGTGGAGATTCACTGATGAGGATTTAGGTCGCTCATGTCTGATTCCCAGGATATGTCTGATACCTCTTGGTTTATTTTTTCCCAGTCATTTTTATGGTTGTTAAAATTAAACTTACTGAACAACCCGTCTCTAACATTAGTGACACAGTTTCCTAACCCTGAATTAATACTCGTTTGAACTTCTATGATGTTGTGATCAGAGTATATTGTTTTTGTAACTCTTATGTCTCTAATTAGTTCCTAGTTGTTTGTGAATATCAAATCCAGGGTATTTTCATTTCTAGTGTGATCAGTTATCTGTTGCTTTAATGAATACTTTTCACAAAGCCTCATTAGTTCCCTGGTATGTGGCATGTCCAAGCCCCTTGCACACAAAGCCTCATTTACCCCTCCATCCTTTCCTAGGATGACCCCTTACCCCTCCTCCCCTCTGCTACAGATTTATACACCCTCCAAGTCAATCTATTTTGCTCCACACTCTCTAAGTGACCAAGCCACCTCAACGACCCCTCTTCAGCCCTCTGAATAATACTTTTAGTAACTCCACACCTCCTCCTAATTTCCACATTACAATTTCTCTGCATAATATTTACACCACACATTGCCCTTAGACACGACATCTCCACTGCCTCCAACCTCCTCGCTGCAGCATTTATAACCAATGCTTCACACCCATATAAGTGTTGGTATCACTATACTTTTGTACATTCCCTTCTTTGCCTCCATGGATAATGTTTTTTGTCTCCACAAATACCTCAAAGCACTACTCCTTTTTTTCCTTCATCAATTCTATGGTTAACCTTATCCTTCATAAAACCATCCATTGACAAGTCTACTCCCAAATATCTGAACACTCCCTTCCTCCCTCCAATGTAATATCCAATTTTTCTTTACCTATCTTGTTTGATACCCTCATCACTTTACTCTTATGTTCACTTTCAACTCTTCCTTTACACACACTTCCAAACTCGTCCACTAACCTTTGCAACTCCTCTTTACTCTCAGTATATACATGCTGACAGAAATATATCTGTCAGTGTAAAATAGGCATCATAAACATGCACACACAAGCAGATCACACAGAAAACAAGGCTGCTTACCATAGCCTATTGTTTTAAATATATAAAGCTAAAATATCCTGGGTAGTAGGTTGGTAGACAGCAACCGCCCAGGGAGGTACTACCGTCCTACCAAGTGAGTGTAAAACGAAAGCCTGTACTTGTTTTACATGATGGTAGGATTGTTGGTGTCCTTTCTCGTCTCATAAACATGCAAGATTTCAGGTCCATCTTGCTACTTCTACTTACACTTAGGTCACACTACACATACATATACAGTGGATCCCCGAGTTTCGTGATTAATCCGTTCCAGAGAGCCTGCCGAAAGTCGAAATTCACGAAACTCAAAACCATTTTCCCCATAAGAAATAATGGAAATAAAATTAATCCGTTACAGACGCCCAAAAATATTAAAATAAAATATTTTTTTCAAATTAAATAAAGATTTACATACTGAAAACAATCAGAAATTAAGTACATGCATTTAAAATAAATAATAACATTACACTTACCTTTACTGAAGACTTTTGGGTGGATGGAAGACGGGAGGAGGGGATAGGAAGAAGTTGTACACTATCGTTTGGAAGGAGAATCTCCTTCCATTAGGACTTCAGGTAGCAAGTCCTTTTCTGGGGTTACTTCCCTTCTTTTAATGCCACTGGGAACAACTTGAGAGTCACTGGACCCCTGTCGCATTAAATATCTGTCCAGAGAGGTCTGTTTCTGGCATTTCTTTATGATTTGCCTGATGTGGGACAAGGTTTTGTCACTGAACATGTTGCAGATATGGCTTGTTTCAGCTTGGTCAGGGTGATACTTTTCAACAAAACTTTGCAACTCATTCCACTTTGAAAACATGTCCTTAATCACCAAAGAAGGCACCTCCTTCACTCTCTTTTCCTCCTCCTCTGAAGCAAGTTCCTCAGCTGTGGTCTGATGCTGTTCCAGTTGAAGCTCTTGCAGTTCGTCAGTGGTTAGCTCTTCCCTGTGGTCCTCCACCAACTCTTCCACATCCCCGTCACTCACCTCCAACCCCATGGACTTGCCCAATGCCACAACACCTTCCACAACAGGCAAAGGGTCAGCAGGGTCAGGGTCTGCCTCAAACCCTTCAAAATCCCTCTGGATCACGTTCTTCGCTTTCTTTACCAAAGGGCTTGCACTAGCTTTCCTTGGGCCCATGGTGACTTATTTAGCAGTTGCAATCCCAAAAAACAATGGATTATTATGTATGAACCCGCGGGGTGATGGTCACGTGTTGGTAAACAATGGCACACTGAGCGTGAATGGCGTGGGAGACTGGCTTTTTATGCGTGGTGACGGGCGGACAGGTACCGGACGGTTGCCAAATCACGAGTCTAATCACGAAACTCGAGGCCAAATTTTGCCGAAAAAATTTGCCGAAAGCCGAATTTCACGAAAGTCGATGCTGCTGAAACTCGGGGGTCCACTATACATGCATTTACATATACACACTCCTCTGGTTTTCTATTTTCTTACTAGTTCTTGTTCTTGTTTATTTCCTCTTATCTCCATGGGTAAGTGGAACAGAATTTTTCCTCCATAAGCCATGCATGTCATAAGAGGTGACTAAAATGCCGGGAGCAAGGGGCTAGTAACCCCTTCTCCTGTATAAATTACTAAATTTAAAAAGAGAAACTTTCATTTTTCTTTTTGGGCCACCCTGCCTCGGTGGGATACAACTGGTTCATTGAAAGAAGAAAGAATACTAAAATATATATGTGTTCCTCACCTAAACCTGCCACACCTGCTTAACCCTTTGACTGTCAGTGTTGTATAAATACGCCTTACGAGCCAGTGCTTTTGACGTATTCAAATGCCAAAATTCTAGCGGCTTCAAATCAAGCAGGAGAAAGATGGTAGGCCCACATGTGAGAGAATGGGTCTGTATGGTCAGTGCGTGCAGTATAAAAAAAAAATCCTGCGGCACGCAGTACATTATGAAAAAAAAAAAAACTCCAACAGTGTTTTGGATTAAAATGCCGACTTTGAGATGTACAAGTATTTTCGTATAGTATTCATGGTTGTTTTCTCATTTTCTTGGTCTCATTTGATAGAATGGAAGACATTACAAAAATAGAGATGATTTTAATTGGTTTCATGAAGAAAAGGGCCTTGAAATTGAGCTCAAAGCAGCGGAAATATTCGATTTTTGTCTATGTTCAAGAGTAAACAAATGACATCACCATCCAATAATTGTCCAACTAGCCATTCTAATATACAGTCACGAATGGGTTGACATTATTTATACAATTATTACAATAAAAATTCAAAATAGAAAGCAAGAATAATATAAGAGGGACCTTGAGATGTGACTAATGAACAGAGAAAATGTTACTTTAGTGCCAGGAATGTCTGTATTGTTTATTATGGACCCTATTTTGAATCTGGCACCTTTTTTAATTTGCGTGAAATTGGCCAAATTGCCAATTTCTGACCACTTTATTGGGTAGTTGAAATTGGTAAATGGCGGTTTCTCGTACTCAATCGATAGAACAAATGGAGTCCTAAAGAAATAGCTATGAGTTTGGTTAACTGGAACAATGGAATTGGCCGAAAATAGAGCTCAAAGTGGGCAAAATCGTGTGTGTATATATAGCCAAGACCACTAACTTTATGAGAGCGCAATTCAGTAAGTTTCCTATCAAATTTCGTACTTTTGGTGTCATTGCCACCGGGAAAAGATTCTCTATGATTTCATGAGAAATTTTTTTTTTTTTTTTTCGAATATTTTGTGACACAGACACACACTTCAGGATTTGGGGTCTTGACAGTCAAAGGGTTAATGATACTTGAAAGATTTTGGGATTAGAGGACATATCTGGGAATCCCCTTTGACCATGCATGTCAGGAGAATTGATAGGGAACAGTGTAGTAAAGAAAGCGAATGCCAGACTGAAGTTCCTGTATAGACAAGCACAGTGTCTACCTACTGAGGCTCGCAGGACCCTATGTCTAGCCCTTATACAATGCCATATGGATTACGCATGCTCTTCATGGTACTCTGCCTTGACAAAAAAACTGAAAGATAGACTACAAATCACCCAGAACAAAATCGTAAGATTCATCCCTGGGGCTGGGACCAAAGAACATGTAGGCCAGGATGAATTACATCAGTTTGGATATGCTGCATGTTGAAGAAGTTTAAAACAACTGAAGCTAATCATGTTTAAAATCTCACACAAACCATGTCATAAATCTTGCTTCATATTGTCAGGTTGGGAAAAGCAATTCATAGTACTAGGGGGAGAGAGCACAACTTTGTAGAACCCACAGTCATTGGCCAGGCTTCAAACACCTTTTATTGTACAGCAATAAAAGAATGGAACAGACTACCCGCACATATCAAAGCCAGTCAAAGCATGAACCAGTTCAAAAAGAGTGCCAAAAGGTGTCTGATGAATGTAGCTACAGAAAGGGAGGGGAATGATTTTCTATTTTTTAGCTAACATACGTGTAAATTTTACCTTATTCCTAGTAATGACCCTCGTACTGTAGATAGTCTTAATGACACTCGTGTAGTAGATAGTCTTTTTAGTATGATAATAAGATGTTATCTTCATTATAGAATAATGAGAAAATATTATAATGTTTTTTTTTTTTATTTTTTTTTATTTTTTTTTTTCAACAGTCTTTGGCGTCTCCCACCGATGCAGGGTGACCCAAAAAAGAAAGAAATCCCCAAAAGAAATACTTTCATCATCAATAAACACTTTACCAACCGCACGATTATCACTGTTGTTGCAGAGGTGTCTCAGAATACAACAGTCTCAAACAATAGATACATAACTAATTTCCTCTTCCAAACTGCCAATATCCAAACCCCTCCTTATTAAGTGCAGGCATTGCTTACCACATTTCCAGGACTCTAGTCCGACTATATGAAAATAACCGTTTCCCTGAATCCTTCACTAAATATACCCTGCTCACACTCCAACAGATCGTCAGGTCCCAAGTACCATTCGCTCCATTCACTCCTATCTAACACGCTCACGCACGCTTGCTGGAAGTCCAAGCCCCTTACCCACAAAACCTCCTTTACCCCCTCTCTCCAACCCTTTCGAGGACGACCCCTACCCCGCCTTCCTTCCCCTATAGATTTATATGCTTTCCATGTCATTCTACTGTGATCCATTCTCTCTAAATGACCAAACCACCTCAACAACCCCTCTTCTGCCCTCTGACTAATACTTTATAATGTTATAATATTATAATGTGCGAGTGTGGTGAAAGTGTTGAATGATGATGAAAGTATTTTCTTTTTGGGGATTTTCTTTCTATTTTTTTGGGTCACCCTGCCTCGGTGGGAGACGGCCGACTTGTTGAAAAAAAAAAAAAAAATAAGGTAAAAGGACCTCAATGGAAATAAGTCACTCTGTCTGACTTTTTTGGGTTATCCCAGGTTCTCTACACATATGCTGCAATGTATGATAACTCTATGTAACTGTATTTGTGTATACCTGAATAAACTTACTTACTTATTCATGCTGCGATGCTTACACTTAAGTTCCCAAGTGTTTTGTCGGATGCAAATCCAATGAGTTTCCATGCCAGTCACTGAAGTGTAGAAAAAATCACAATAATTTATCCAATTCCTCGTCTTTGGTAGTACGGCAAGGGGCACCGTCTTCCATACTTAAGTTGCCCCGATACCTCTTGTATATGTCAGGCAAAAATAGTCTGCTAAAAGCATACTTACAGGTATGCATATTTATGATGCCTACTGTACATCTTATATCCTCCCTCAGCTAAGGAGCTGTTCACCAGCATCAAGACACTCTTTGAAGGCACAGAAAATGAAGTTAGGCTTAGGTTAAGAGAAGTGTCATCCAAACTGAGTTACTTTGGTGCATCTATTTTGAGACAGTTTTGCATCCTACAGTACTGGTGCCCTTATTAACTTTTATCTATGAATAGAGGGATTTCAGATTATAGTAATTTTAGCCAAAAACTTGGAGCCATTACAACAGTTTCCAAATGGACTTTAAGGCAATTAATATCACAAAAGGGAGAGCACTAAATTTATACGAGTCATACAGCTCCTGGAAAAATGGAAAGCAATTAGGTTTGATCCAGGGTGAAAGTGCCTCTCACCAGCATCAAGATACCCTTTTAACCCTTAAACGGTCCGAACGTATATATGTTTTTTCAACATTTGAAAGTATGTAAAAAATTGTACATCATCTTTTGTTTTTTACATTTGAAAATGTGCAAAAAAAACTTTTATCTACATTTTTTTTTGTTATATTTGAAAATATGTAAAAAAAAATAGATCTACTTTTGGAGCACTACGGATTTGAACATCGATCTATTTGGACCGTTTAAGGGTTAAAGGAGAGGTAACGACCTCAGGCATAATAACTAAAGCATACACCCTGCATCGGTGAGAGATGGCCAGTGTTAAAACAAACAAAAATAAGGATAATGAAGTTCAGGTTGGAGGTATGTAGGAAAGAGGGAGATTATTTTCCAAAGAAGCATGATGTCACCAGTAGACAAGATGCGTGATGTCACCATGGTTGACACATTTATAGATGGTTTGTAAAAGAAGCGAATGCTGGGGTGTTGGGGAGAGGTGCAGGATTAAAATATGTGGATTCTAATACAAAATGGGAATTGCCACAGCTTTAAAGCCAATAACACTGCTTCTGGGAGATTCTGAAGGGTAAGTAAAAGGAAATTAAATGCAAATATAGGAAAGAGCAAAGTGAAGAAGTAACAAATGATTTAAGTAATGAAAGACTGGATATCAGATTGGAAGGAGGAAGTATGGAGGAAGTGAATGTATCCAGATATTTGGAGTGGACGTGTCAGCAGATGGGTATATGAAAGATGAGTTTTATTATTATTATTATAATCATGGGGAAGTGCTAAACCCAGTGGATTATACAGTGCCTGTGTAGGGATGAAAGGTATTCAGGATTAATTCAGGGAACTGGAGCACAGATCCAATTCCCTAGATGAAGAGCCCCTCACCAGCATCAAGGAATCTCTCTTGAGCTAAAGAGTTCTTTGTCTCCACTGAGGCATCAGTGGAGACAAAGAACATTATCCATGAAGACAAAGAGGAAAATGTACGAGAGTATAGTGGCACCAATACAGTGGACCCCGCATAACGATTACCTCCGAATGTGACCAATTATGTAAGTGTATTTATGTAAGTGCGTTTGTACGTGTATGTTTGGGGGTCTGAAATGGACTAATCTACTTCACAATATTTCTTATGGGAACAAATTCGGTCAGTACTGGCACCTGAACATACTTCTGGAGTGAAGAAATATCGTTAACCGGGGGTCCACTGTACTTACATGGGTGTGAAGTATGGGTTGTCAGTGTTGCAGCAAGGAGGAGGTTGGAATTGTAGAATTTGGAATATAGAAATTTGAAGATGTGGTAAGACAGTTATTGAATATTTTTTTTTTAGTCACCCTACTTCAGTAGGGATATGGCCGGTGTTAAAAATCACAAAAAAAACTTTGTGGCACAAAAAAAAAAAATGAAAAGCACACATCTTGAACTGAAGTGGTCAAATATCTTCTCTGTAAAGTTGAACCACTTAAGGCTAAGAAATGGGTCTCCTTGACTTTTATGGTCAAATATTTTCCCTATAAAGTTGATGAACCAGTAAAAGGCTAAAAATGTCTTTGAAATGTTAGAAAAAGCTATACATGTATTTACTTTCTGATGCACTTGTATTGATAGATACTGAAAGTGCACCCCTGTTTTATTATCAAATCACTTTTTTTGTTACAAGTCATTACAGTATAAATAAATTTGGAGGTTGCTTATGTGCCTCTGCATCCAATTTAAATCAAAATGCTAATAAGAAATAAAAACAACACTTATGAAGCTTAAAAGCATAGCAAAATATGCTAATATAACAACATTATAGGTTACATATTAACGGCAATTTTTTTTTGTATGAATGAACAATCAACTTATAGGTTTCATATATGCTTTTACTGAATAGAGCCATACACCAGGAAAAGTTTATATACAAAAGAAAAATATATATATTATATATATATATATATTTTGCTATCACATGTGCTTCAAAGAAGCATTGAACTTACACAAGTTACTCGAACATGAGTTTCACTATGTTAAAGTTCCAGCAGTAAAAATGCCATTGAATTATAAGGAAATACGACAAAATGAAAAGTCTGTGTAAAGAGAATGACTTTGGAATGGAGAGTGGCTGTAACTTTCCATATGCAATTCAAATTTGCACAAAAAAAGTGTGCAAATCAGCCAGTACATCTTGATTCATTCTACATGTTGATAAATTTAGTGGATATGGTGACAGAGGCTGGCAATGAGATCTCAAAGGCAGTCATACAGCAGGTGGCAACTATGGCCAATGCTCACCTGCTTTATGTCACCGGACTAGAGGTTGCTTTTCAGTATTCCTTATCCAACATGGCAAGAATATTTTTTTATGTACAAGAAAGACAACTGAGAGAATCAGAACAGGACAGATTAATATACACTAAACTAAGTTATGCAGGTACAGCATCTGAGGTTGACCTCCCAGGGAAGTCCTCCTCAAGTGGCCTTGGCCCCAGGACCTATTTCACCATTTCTGGCAAATTTGGCCCTCTTTGCCAAAAACTCAAGTTACTCGTTTATCTAATATATAAAAACAATACATATAGCATGTGCTAAATAGTGTAATTCTCCAATATGAAGGAAATAATTCCATTTTCTCTTATAAGTATTTCAGAAATAATGGTCCAAGTGACATGTGATAATTATCTCCCTTAATAGAGATAAGTTTATGGTATTAACAATGACAGCACAAACTATCACAGCAGCTCTGTGTTGCTCTTAGGCAATGACAACAAAACTGTTCTTTGCCAATCAGAAGCTCTTTAAATATACATTTTTCTGTTATACACCATATTCCAAATGTGGATAGTGCTCAGCATGGTAAATGTTCAGCAAAATTCAAGTGTGGTCTCATTTTTCTCTATTGCAACATGGAGAGGTCATTAAATCTCCCACTGTCCAATACATGGGATGAAACTTAAGAGGTCTCCCCAGTGTCTCACTGTTTCTTTCAATAGCACCAGAGAACAGTACAAGTGTGCTACAACTTTTCTACAACTAGATAATCCACTTCACTCCATGGGCACTTGGTTACCATCCATCTGCTCACTGCACCGGTTCCTTGGAACAGTAACTCAACAGGCACATCTTAGACACGGTGCTTCACATTCACTTGCAGAACTATGGGATGGCCACATCTTGCATTATAATCTAAGAAGAATTCTCGTGACATCACTCCGCTGGAAGTGGTCTGTACTTTTTGATGCGTTTCCACTCTCCAGTGTTGTAATTCATCTGGAAGTGTGTCTCGGCAAGCATACTGATAAACGTTCCCTCTGGTTGTGACACAGTCTCTTCTCCTTCACTCAGCTTGATGGTCACTATGTTACCCAGATGTGGACAGGGATTTTCTGCAATGAATATTATGATATTATAGCTTTAGTCCCAGTAGTTCTATAAACTTATCTTCTAGCTACAACATATATATATCTCTTAAAAGACCTAAGGCACATGATTTGGTTTTAATTATTTCTTCAGCTGTACTCTTTTTCTCTTGATCTCCTGATTCTGTTCTTACTGACAATGCGCAATCAGTAATACAGTAGAACCCCCGTATCCATTGATTCGGTATCTGCGGTTTCAGTTATCCGTGGTTTACTGTGGCTCAAAAATACCTCTTAATTTTGAATAATAATGGACCCAAAGCACAAAAGTAAGAGAAGCTGGCAGCTCTTCAAAGTCTAAGAGAAGCCGTAAAGTGCTTCCCATCCACAGCAGGTCCTTGGAAGGTATTCCCGAAGGATATGCAGGTCCTACTGTATACAAAATTTAAAGTCATATGCTTTATGTCACCGCTTGTGCTTTACCTAACACTATACATCTTCTATTTAAAAAGCTTTACCAAACTAAGGTTCCACTTCTCATTCCTACCATATCCCTGACTACTTGCTAATCACTACATACAATCCCATGGCCACAAAGTAATTGTCTTACAATGAACTAGCATTCATAGATCATTTTCACATGATAATCTCTGCATGAAACAA
The DNA here is from genome assembly GCF_026875155.1 of Cherax quadricarinatus. NCBI lineage: Eukaryota > Metazoa > Arthropoda > Malacostraca > Decapoda > Parastacidae > Cherax > Cherax quadricarinatus. The sequence goes on along the minus strand of NC_069413.1, from coordinate 11,569,896 downwards.
ATTATAGCTACCTGCTGCTCATAGGACTAGGTCTACAAAATATGACTTGCTGCCAGGAATATACAACTTACCTCTGGATCCAGCCATGAAGCCAAGGATAAGGGCCTTCTCTGGTCTTGTAACTTTGTTGCTGGTGCGGAACATCTCCTGTGCCTCCAACATTTGTTCTCTCTGTAAATGCATCGAGGATTATTTATCTGGTGTCAAAAAACACATGCTTCCAAATTCATGTAAACAAATACAAGTTATATGAACATGATACACTACTTATACAGAAAGAAGGGGACAAATGAGAGCATGATGAAAGCCCATAGTTATGCAAAGTATTTCAGGCAAGCTTAAGCCTAACTTAAGACTACATAATTATACATGATTATAAGAAGAAACTTGTTGGGTTTTAGTCTAGTAAGTTTACCCGTACTATTTTTTACATTAGATGGCAGGGGTACTATTTTGTACATTAGATGACATGGGTACTATTTTTTACATTAGATGACATGGGTACTATTTTGTACATTAGATGACATGGGTACTATTTTTTACATTAGATGACATGGGTACTATTTTGTACGTTAGATGACATGGGTACTATTTTTTACATTAGATGGCATGGGTACTATTTTGTACATTAGATGACATGGGTACTATTTTTTACATTAGATGACATGGGTACTATTTTGTACATTAGATGACATGGGTACTATTTTTACATTAGATGCATGGGTACTATTTTGTTACATTAGATGACATGGGTACTATTTTGTACATTAGATGACATGGGTACTATTTTGTACATTAGATGACATGGTTACTATTTTGTACATTAGATGACATGGGTACTATTTTGTACATTAGATGACATGGGTACTATTTTGTACATTAGATGACATGGGTACTATTTTGTACATTAGATGACATAATAGGTTAAGGGTCATAACACAAAAAGATATAAAGTTTGTTCTCTCTTTTCTACATACTCAGATGATCAACACATGGGTACAAGAATTAATAACTACCTACTAATTATCAAATAGGTAAATACAGAAAACGAGATAACATAACATAAAAAGAAAACCAAAAATGTTTCCTTTATCTATCAAAGTTTCAGGATCTAGCCTCACCTACAGCCAGGTCTCACAGCAGACCTCATTAAATCACTTCAGTTCATGACCCTGCTCGCAACTTGCTCTCAAGGTGAAGAATATTAAAAAAAAAATATTTCTTATGAAAGATAAATCCTTTCAAAGGTAATGAAACCAAAAGTATGAAATTTGCGAAATTGCAGAATTACACTATCGCAAAGTTAGGCGTCTGAGTTTATCTGGAGTTTACAGAGAGTTCCGGGGGTCAACGCCCTCGCGGCCCGTCTGTGACCAGCCTCTTAGGTCATGTCCCGGATGCGACTCGCACAACATGTCGACTAACACCCAGGTAACCATTTTACTGATGGGAAAAATACAACAGGGGAAAGAAACACTCCAATGTTTACTCTGCGGGAAATGAAACCCAAGCCTCACGTGTGAAAGCGAGAGCGTTACACCACCAGGCACCAGAGCTGGTGCTCGGCAATATCTATGCATAAGTGATTTCACCACTTTGAACGCTATTTTCAGCCAGTTCTATTGTTTCAATCACCCAAACTCATAGCTATTAAAGTAGTACTCCTTTTATTCTATTGATTGAGTACAAGAAACTGCCCATTTACCAATTTCAACTACCTAATAAAGTGATCAGAAATTGGTAATTTAGCCAATTTCACACAAAATGCAAGAAAGACCAATTTCAAAATATGGTCCAGAATAAACAATACAGACATTCCTGGAACTAAAACAACATTTTTCTCTGTTCATCAGTCACGTCTCCGAGCAACTCTTATTTTACACTTACTTTCCATTTTGAATTTTTATTCACACACAAAATAGAAGATTTACCACTATGCAGACTACTGCATAACATGTTTATACAGGGCCACATTAACTCTCTCCATATACAAGAAACAGCAACCAGAATTAGGCAAAACAAAATAATTTCTTTTGGCTTTATAAAACTATTTTTAAAAACTTGATTTTTTTTAAGAACTAAAAACAAAACCTTATTTTTCTCACAGGGATGTCACTTAAAATGCAGTTTTCAGGAACATAACTGATGTGTTGTATGAGAGTTTACTGAATGCAAGGCTAGTAGATACAAATGTAATAAAATCTATAAACAAAGCTACCATTTGCACTCTGCTGAAATAAACAGCTAACAGGCAGCTGGTGGTAGCCAGAGCAGTTGCCAAAGCAGACCCCGCCACTACAGTTGTGAAGATGCAAAATAATGGATAATTTTCTTGCAAGATGTATGAGGAAAAACTGAAAGTGTTCAGCACTTGTGAAGTCTTGGTGTAGCTCACTGTTCTCCACCTTTACCTTCTTCCTCATCCATCACCTTCTTTCTCCTCCTTCACCTTCCTCCTCCTCCTCCTCCTCCTCCCTCCTACCATAGCTCAAGACAATGTTTGCATATGTATATACTTAGCATCACATGAAGCATTCAGCAAATGTGCAGCATTCTATTTTACTAAGTTATAGACGAAACCTACACCACTCATGCTATAACTGAAATTAAGTTGCAGTGGCCACAGCCATCCACAAGAGTCACCACCAGACATCGGTGTTACTACTACCAGTCAGCTATTTATTTGAGCAGGACACCTTTGTTTAGTCATTTTTTCTATTTTCTTCAGTTAACAATGCTTGCAAAGTATAATAATGACAACAGTTATGCAGTGAAACCTTGGTTTTCATGATTAATCCGTTCCAGAAAGACTGATGAAAACTGAATTGTACGAAAACTGAAGCAATATTTCCCATAAGAAATAATGTAAATCCAATTAATCTATTCTAGACATCCACAAATATTAAAAAAAAAATACATTTTATAGAGAACAACTATAGTTTTACATACAGAAAACAATGAGAAATAAATATAAATGACTAATGAAATGGAAAAATGAACATCTAACATCACTTTTAAACAAACCATACCACGGGCGGGACTTGAACCCGCGGTTAGAGAGTCTCAAAACTCCAGACCGTCGCGTTAGCCACTGGACCAGCTAGCCACAATAAGATTCGTCCAACTAGGTATATTTCTACACCATAGGAAGGTTAGCATAAGCACCACTGTGATCACAAATGCAAGTTTTTACAGACGAATCTCCAGCTAGCGTGGCCATGATGAACTCTAGCTCAAGTCCCCTCAAAGCCGTTAACATGACTCACGAAATCATAATGACACGATTGCAAACAAACCATACCACGGGCGGGACTTGAACCCGCGGTCAGAGTGCCTCAAAACTCCAGACCGTCGCGTTAGCCATTGGACCAGCTAGCCACAATAAGATTTGTCCAACTAGGTATATTTCTACACCATAGGAAGGTTAGCATAAGCACCACTGTGACCACAAATGCAAGTTTCATAGCATAGGCACCACTGTGGTCACAGTGGTGCCTATGCTAACTTTCCTATGGTGTAGAAATATACCTAATTGGACGAATCTTATTGTGGCTAGCTGGTCCAGTGGCTAACGCGACGGTCTGGAGTTTTGAGACTCTCTAACCGCGGGTTCAAGTCCCGCCCGTGGTATGGTTTGTTTACAATCGTGTCATTACGATTTCGTGAGTCAAGCAACATCACTTTTACTTTTATTGAAGACTCTTGTTGGTGTATGGAAGACAGCAAGGAGGGGAGAGGGAGGAGGAGAGGTTACTGTTTGAAAGGGAAATCCCTGTCCATAAGGATTTCAAGTATCAAGACCCTATCCAGGGTTACTTCCCTTCCTTATCTTTTACTGGCACTAGGATCAGCTTGAGAGTCACTGTACCCATCACACAATAAAACTGTCCAGAGAGGTCTGTTTCTGGCATCTCTAAGATTTACCTAAAATGAGACAAGGCACTGTCATTGAACATGTTGCAGACAAGGCTTGCAACAGCTTTGTTAGGGTGATATTTCTCCACAAAGCTTTGCAACTCGCTCCACTTTGCACACACATCCTTAATCTCTTAAGGAGGCACATTCAGAACTTTCTTTGGCCCCATGGTGGCTTATTTAGCAGTTGCACTCAATAAACAAGCACAAAAAATAATGGATTATTACGAAATGTTTCGGATGAATGAGCGGAGTAATGTTGTGGGATGCTTTGTGTAGGCACAGGCAGGCAGACGCGTTTGATGCGGCAGACCATTGTCAACTCTAAGAAAACCGAGCGGATGTACGAAAACTGGGACAAAATTTTGATGAAAAAAGTTGTCAAAAACCGAATTCTACGAAAACCAGGGCACACGAAAACTAAGGTTCCACTGTAGCTATAAGCCTTGTGTATAAACTGGTTAATGGTAAGTCCAGTTATTAATGAGCAAGTTTTATCTGATGATGCAAAAAATGTGTGTGAAATTCTAGCATAATTTTAATGAATGTCAGTTGCTAACCCCGGTGTTTCACCTCTTAGCATCACATAGCATATTACTTACATAAGGACAAAACCAGCAGGAATTTATACTGTTTATTTTGCACTTTTATGTTTCGGCTTGTTCATTTTTCCTTGAGAAATTCCTTTAGATTTACCTGCTCAGTACCACTTGACAAAAAAACATCAAGACAGCTTCCTTCCCAGAATGAGCTGAGCTTACAGTGTTGCACTGTATTTACTCTTAGACTGAGGTGTAAAGTACATAAACAAACTCACCGTGAGTGAGAGTCCTCGCTTTTGCTGAGACTGTTGCTGTTGCGTGGTGACAGCTGTTTGGTTGATGGGAACTTGCTGAGTTTGCTGTGCCTCGGGTTGTGGTGTCACAGTGATAACTTGGGTAGCTTGCTGCTGCTGTGTTGGCTGTTGAGGTGCTGGTGATGCTGCTGCAGCAAGAGCTGCTGTGGTCAGAGGGGTTGCAGTATACACCATTTCGGGCTGTACAGGCTGCAATGGTAAAGCAATAATGTACTGTACACTACCACACACACACACACACACACACACACACACACACACACACACACACGGATTCTTCAAACCATTATTTTTGATATAAAGATCTGACCACAATACTTAATTCTAATAATACAACAAACATTGTCCTATAAAAACGAAACAGATCACAAACAAACGGCTTGGTTGTACATGGCTAACCAGCACCATTCTGAAATCCATTGACAAGAAACACCAATATGAAAAGCAATACAGACAGGGCTTAATACACAAAGATATTCTTAAACACTATTCATCAGCTCTCACCAAAGTAATAAAGAAAGCCAAACAACTATACTACTCCAGTAGATTCACAGACACTAGAGGAGATATAAAAAGACCTGGAAAACACTCTCTCAGATTCTAGGAACCCACAAACTGAAAAAAAACAAGAATATTGTCCTAACTAAACCTAATGAAACACCACTACATCCCACTGACACAGCTAACAAAATAAACGACTTCTTCTCAACCATAGGATCTAATCTCGCCAATAAAATCCCACATACTAATGCCCATGCCGGGGACTACCTAGATGGGAATTTCCCAAATTCCTTCTATCTTGCACCAACTGAGCCCTCGGAAGTCACCGAGATTATAAAGTCACTTAAAAACAACTCAGGGAATCTGTCTAATGTCCCACCATTACTGTACAAGCGAGTGGCCCATATCCTTTCGCATGCTATTTCATTACTTTTTAACAAGTCCCTAGAAACTAGCACCTTCCCGAAACTACTCAAGATGGCAAGGGTTACACCAATACATAAAGGTGGTGACCCTACAGACTTAAACAACTATAGGCCAATATCAAACTTACCATTGCTATCCAAAATTTTTGAGAAACTCGTGCACAGGAGACTATATTCATTTATAACAGCACAAAACATACTCAACCCCTGCCAATTTGGATTTAGGAAAAATAAAAGCACTAATGATGCAATCATAAAAATGCTAGATCTGCTTTACACAGCATTGGAAAAAAAGGAATATCCACTAGGAATTTTTATTGACCTAAGAAAAGCTTTTGACACAGTAGACCCCCGACATCCTACTCACAAACTTGACCATTACGGTATAAGAGGCCATGCGCTTGCTTTATTTCAAATCTTACCTTACTAATAGGTATCATTTATGTTACCATTAAAGACACAGCATCAACAACACGGCCACTTGATACTGGAGTTCCGCAGGGAAGTGTCCTTGGTCCCCTGCTCTTCCTCATATACATCAATGATCTTCCAAACGTATCCCAACACCTGAAACCCATTCTCTTTGCTGACGACACGACTTATGTCATCTCTCACCCTAATCTTGCCACCCTCAACACCATTGTTAACGAGGAGCTGATCAAAATATCGACTTGGACGACAGCCAATAAACTTACGCTTAACACTGACAAAACCTACTATATTATGTTTGGTAGCAGAGCAGGAGATTGCACAAATTAACATTAAGATCGACAACACTCTAATTACCAGACATAATGAGGGCAAATTCGAGGCCTATACCTTGACAACAACCTGAATTTCAGCACCCATATCCAACACATAACCAAAAAAGTATCCAAACAGTTGGGATCCTCTCCAAGATACGATACTACGTGCCGCAAAATGCCCTTCTCACACTATACCACTCACTTATTTATCCATACCTCACCTATGCTATTTGTGCTTGGGGATCAACTGCAGCAACACACCTAAAGCCAATAATAACCCAACAAAAAAGCTGCAGTAAGAATAATCACTAAATCCCATCCCTGGCAACACACCCCCCCACTCTTCATAGATCTAAAAATTACTCCCTGTTCAGTACATCCACACTTACTACTGTGCAATCTACATCTACAGGACCTTAAACTCCAATATCAACCTTGACCTAAAACGCTTTCTTGATAGTTGTGACAGAACCGACAGGCATAACACCAGACACAAACATCTCTACGACATTCCCCATGTCCGACTAAACCTTTACAAAAATTCAATGTATGTCAAAGGCCCTAAAATCTGGAACACCCTACCTGAGAACTCTAGAACTGCAGACACATTCATCCCTTCAAAAAACTACCATTAGAAAACATCTTATCTCCCTGAAAACCCCATCAACTAACTACACGAATACCACCTGGTGGTTCACACTTACACTCACCCATTTGACCATAAACAGAAATATTAATCTCATGAATCCTATGATACTCCAATACTGAAACTATGTACTGTGCCAAAACAAAAGCATTCACATTGCTAAACTCACAAACTAGTATTTAGTCACTTAGCCATAATACCAACTTACCTCATAATTTGTAATATTTTAAAATAAAGAATTAAACTAAGTCTGCCCGAAATGCCTAGCCATGCTAGGCGTTCTAGTGGTACACTCTGTAATCATTATTTAACTACATGTAAACCACACAACAACCAAATTCTGTAAATTCAACATTGTAATCTTTATAAAGAATAAACTTTGAATTTGAATGTTGTAAGAGTACAACAGAAAAACAATTCTCAAATAAACTATTACCTTATATGATGCATGTATAAAAAAAAATCATATTGGTTTAAGTGCTTATTATAATTCTTCTCAAATCCCCACACACATCAAAAATATACAAGCTATGTAATTAAACTATGTTCTCAAAAATGCTATATAAGCTACATAATTAGGTACTTCAAAAATGATATTAACTAACACAGGTACTACAAAATTTTTATTTATTATTTATTATCACACTGGCCGATTCCCACCAAGGCAGGGTGGCCCGAAAAAGAAAAACTTTCACCATCACTCACTCCATCACTGTCTTGCCAGAAGGGTGCTTTACACTACAGTTTTTAAACCAACATTAACACCCCTCCTTAAGAGTGCAGGCACTGTACTTCCCATCTCCAGGACTCAAGTCCAGCCTGCCAGTTTCCCTGAATCCCTTCATAAATGTTACTTTGCTCACACTCCAACAGCACGTCAAGTATTAAAAAACATTTGTCTCCATTCACTCCTATCAAACACGCTCACGCATGCCCGCTGGGAAATCCAAGCCCCTCGCACACAAAACCTCCTTTACCCCCCCCTCCAACCTTTCCTAGCCGACCCCTACCCGCCTTCCTTCCACTACAGACTGATACACTCTTGAAGTCATTCTGTTTTGCTCCATTTTCTTACATGTCCGAAACCCCCTCAACAACCCTTCCCAGCCCTCTGGACAAAAAGTTTTGGGGAAACCCGCAGCTCCTCCTAACCCTTTCCCAAAATACGAAATTCTCTGCATTATATTCACACCACACATTGCCCTCAGACATGACATCTCCACTGCCTCCAGCCTTCTCCTCGCTGCAACATTCATCACCCATGCTTTACACCCATATAAGAGCGTTGGTAAAACTATACTCTCATACAATTCCCCTCTTTCCCTCCAAGGACAAAGTTCTTTGTCTCCACGACTCCTAAGTGCACCACTCACCCCTTTTCCCCTCATCAAATTCTATGACTCACCTCATCTTTCATAGACCCATCCGCTGACACGTCCACTCCCAAATATCGAATACATTCACCTCCTCCATACTCTCTCCCTTTCCCAAACTGATATCCATTCTTTCATCACCTAATCTTTTTATCCTCATAACCTTACTCTTTCCTGTATTCACTTTCAATTTTCTTCTTTTGCACACCCTACCAAATTCATCCACCAATCTCTGCAACTTCTCTTTAGAATCTCCCAAGAGCACAGTGTCATCAGCAAAGAGCAACTGTGACAACTCCCACTTTATGTGTGATTCTTTATCTTTTAACTCCACGCTTCTTGCCAAGACCCTCGCATTTACTTCTCGTACAACCCCATCTATAAATATATTAAACAACCATGGTGACATCACACATCCTTGTCTAAGGGCCTACTTTTACTGGGAAATAATTCCCTCTTTCCTACATACTCTAACTTGAGCCTCACTATCCTCGTAAAAACTCTTCCACTGCTTTCAGTAACCTACCTCCTACACCATACACCTGCAACATCTGCCACATTCCCCCCTATCCACCCTGTCATACGGCCTTTTTCCAAATCCATAAATGCCACAAAGACCTCTTTAAGCCTTATCTAAATACTGTTCACTTGTATGTTTCACTGTAAACACCTGGTCCACACACCCCTACCTTTCCAAAAGCCTCTGTTCATCTGCTATCCTATTCTCCGTCTTACTCTTAATTCTTTCAATAATAACTCATACCATACACTTTACAGCATACTCAACAGACTTATCCCCCTATAATTTTGCTCTCTCTTTTGTCCCCTTTCCTTTATACAAAGGAACTATGCATGCTCGCTGCCAATCCCTAGTACCTTACCCTCTTCCATACATTTATTAAATAATTGCACCAGCCACTCCAAAACTATATCCCCACCTGCTTTTAACATTTCTATCCTTATCCCATCAATCCTGGCTGCCTTACCCCCTTTCATTTTACCTACTGCCTCACGAACTTCCCCCACACTCACAACTGGCTCTTCCTCACTCCTACAAGATGTTATTCCTCCTTGCCCTATACACAAAATCACAGCTTCCCTATCTTCATCAACATTTAACAATTCCTCAAAATATTCCCTCCATCTTCCCAATACCTCTAACTCTCCATTTAATAACTCTCCTCTCCTATTTTTAACTGACAAATCAATTTGTTCTCTAGGCTTCCTTAACTTGTTAATCTCACTCCAAAAACTTTTTCTTATTTTCAACAAAATTTGTTGATAACATCTCACCCACTCTCTCATTTGCTCTCTTTTTACATTGCTTCACCACTCTCTTAACCTCTCTCTTTTTCTCCATATACTCTTCCCTCCTTGCATCACTTCTACTTTGTAAAAACTTCTCATATGCTAACTTTTTCTCCCTTACTACTCTCTTTACATCATCATTCCACCAAACGCTCCTCTTCCCTCCCGCACCCACTTTCCTGTAACCACAAACTTCTGCTGAACACACTAAACACTACATTTTTAAACCTACCCCATACCTCTTCGACCCCATTTCCTATGCTCTCATTAGCCCATCTATCCTCCAATAGCTGTTTTATATCTTACCCTAACTGCCTCCTCTTTAGTTTATAAACCTTCACCTCTCTCTTCCCTGATGCTTCTATCTCCTTGTATCCCATCTACCTTTTACTCTCAGTGTAGCTACAACTAGAAAGTAATCTGATATATCTGTGGCCCCTCTATAAACATGTACATCCTGAAGTCTACTCAACAGTCTATCTACCAATACATAATCCAACAAACTACTGTCATTTTGCCCTACATCATATCTTGTATACTTATTTATCCTCTTTTTCTTAAAATATGTATTACCTATAACTAAACCCCTTTCTATACAAAGTTCAATCAAAGGGCTCCCATTATCATTTACACCTGGCACCCCAAACTTACCTACCACACCCTCTCTAAAAGTTTCTCCTACTTTAGCATTCAGATCCCCTACCACAATTACTTTCTCACTTGGTTCAAAGGCTCCTATACATTCACTTAATATCTCCCAAAATCTCTCTCTCTCCTCTACATTCTTCTCTTCTCCAGGTGCATACACGCTTATTATGACCCACTTTTTGCATCCAACCTTTACTTTAATCCACATAATTCTTGAATTTACACATTCATATTCTCTTTTCTCCTTCCATAACTGATCCTTCAACATTACTGCTACCCCTTCCTTTGCGCTAACTCTCTCAGATACTCCAGATTTAATCCCATTTATTTCCCCCTACTGAAACTCCCCTACCCCCTTCAGCTTTGTTTCACTTAGGGCCAGGACATCCAACTTCTTTTCTTTCATAACATCAGCAGTCATCTGTTTCTTGTCATCCGCACTACATCCACGCACATTTAAGCATCCCAGTTTCATAAAGTTTTTCTTCTTCTCTTTTTTAGTAAATGTCTACAGGAGAAGGGGTTACTAGCCCATTGCTCCTGGCATTTTAGTCGCCTCATACGACACGCATGGCTTACGGAGGAAAGATTCTTTTCCACTTCCCCATGGACAATAGAAGAAATAAAGAAAAACAAGAGCTATTTAGAAAAAGGAGAAAAACTTAGATGTATGTATATATATATATATATATATATGCATGTGCGTGTCTGTGAAGTGTGACCATATAAATTGACTATATAAATTGAAATAGAATATACTGTAACTGAGAAACAAAACTCAACAATATCTAAAACTAACTTTTTATGGTATTTTTAAATTTCATGAATTTAATGAATCTTTCAATAATTTTTATGGTAAAAATACAAAAAAAAACAAAAGTAAAACTGATAAATTACCCTAGACAATCAAATAATCCTAACCTCCTCCTATGTAGGATACACCAGCATCGAAACTTTTGAAGCCTATCAGAATAGGCTTTCTCATATCAAATAAAAACCAAATCCAGGAGTGGCCTATATAAAATACACCCAAGAGCACCTGCACATGTTGTGTGAACCTTTCTGCAGCTGCAGTACACCAGTGTTGAAAGTTTGAAGCCAATTACATCAGGTGTTCTTAAGCTATAAAAAATACTTGGAGCAAGAAAATAGAAAAACCAGGCAACTACTTCAGGGTTACCTGATGAATTCAAAATTGCTCCAAAATGGTATATATTTTGAGATGTAAAATATGATAATAATGAAGAAAGCATAATCTTTACTTACCTGAAGTGTGGCATATTGTGGTTGTCCAACAGTAGCAGGAGCATCTCCAGTGCTCGGGGTCACAGTAACAGCTGTGGCAGCCTGGACAACTTCTGCCGTCGTGAGCACCGGAGTGTGTGTCACTGTGCGGTACACAACCGTAGGTGATCCTGCAGCCTGCGTACTTGGCGTGACAATGATACGTTGAGGGGTGGTTGCACCAGAAGGGGGTGTGGGAGTAGAGGGAGTAGATCTCCCTCCTGTACTGGAACTCTGCTGTATTGAAGATCGCGCTGCTATAGTGCCAACAGCAACAGCATTGGCTGAAATAATAACCACCTTTGAAACCCTAAACATACTAAATAGCAAGTGGCCTTTTGGCCCTATGATACAAATGGCACTAAATACTATTTTTTTTTTTTTTACCTCAATGGCTGTCTGCAAAGACATGGCAACCTAAAGAAAAAATACATTCACCATCACTCATTCACTCACAGTCCTTACTGAAGTGTGCTGACATCACAATTCTGATTACCCTCAAGCTCCAATATCTCCATTCCTCCATAGTTCAGGCACTGCCCTTCCCACCTCCAGAACTCAAGTCTGGCTAACTGGTTTCCCCAAATCACATTATAAAAGTTACTTTGATCACACTCCAACAGCACATCCATTAAAATCCACTTGTCTCCAATCACTCCTATCTAACAAGCTCACAAAAGCCTGCTGGATGCTCAAGCTCCTAAAATTCAAAGCCTCTTTTACCCCCATCCCTCCAACTATTCCAAAGATGAACCTTACCCGTAATACCTTCCCACCTCAGATTTATACACCCTCTTTGTCAACGTATCCCTCTCCATGCTCTCTACATACTCAAACAACTTTAACAACCCCTCCTCAGCCCTCTGAATTATACCCTTGGTCACCCCACATCACTTTCTAATTTCTACGCTTAGTATATTCACACCACACACTGCTCTCAAACATGACGTCTTCACTGCCTCTAGCCGCCTCCTCACTGCAACATTCAAAACCCATGCCTCACACCCATGTAAAAGTGCTCGTACCACTATACTCTGCTACATTCCCTTTTTTGCCTTCAAGGATAAGCTTCTTTCTGTTCACACATACCTCTACACCTAACCCAAACATTTTATTCTATGGTTCACCTAGCAATAAAATTTAGATAGTAAAAAGTACTAAAATTAAAGGTGCTAAATTTTTATAAGTTTGTAACTCATGATCTTTGTAAGTTCTTAAATAACAAAAATGTTATTTAATGCCTTGGAAAGTGTTTACCTTGATTTATAATGAGGAGATGTTACAATTTTAATAAAACACTAAATTATTACTGAAAGTATCGATCTGCATTCACAATGTGTAATACACAGTTCTAACCAAGAATACAGTGGTGTGTGTGTTAGATACTAAATGAGGCCTATGAAAATAGGCCTGTTCTCTTCGGAAGAACATACTATGACACAGCTTATATAAGTGTGCTTCTTCTCAGCTTACTAGTTTCATTAACCTTGTTCCTTAAACTTTTTTTAAGTTAAGACAGAAGTAGCTGTAAAACACTTATGACTAGTTTTGATAGTTTTATACTATCATAGTCCAACCTGATACAAAACTTCCTAACTGACTGCCTTGTCAACCAGGCTGTGTTGCCAGTGAACCCACAAGTACACACAGCCACCACAACCTGGTTAATCAGAAAGTTACATTAGAAAATTATGAAATGGCCTATTCTTCCAGAAATGAAGAAGTGCTGTTAACCATAGGAAAATGTAACACTGCAGAAAAAAAGGCTGCAAACCTCAGAAAAATGTGGGACTTACTGTGTAGGGTGGATGCCCCTCCAGCAGTAGCAGAAATGAGAGGAGTGGAAGGCGTTGGAGGACCAGGTGTAGGGGGGTTAGAGGGAGTGAGACCAGCAGCGTAATCTGGGGTTGCCTGCTGCTGCGCCTGTGTTGTCTGTGTTGTCTGCTTCCCATCTGTTTGTTGCTGTTCTTTTCGCTTCTCCTCAGCATCTGCAGCTTTAGCATCAGCTGTGTCTTGCAATTTTCTTCTTTTCTTGGCCTAGCAAAGTTGCAAAAACTCTTGATTAAGAAACTAGTTAATTATGATAATATAAGAAGTCTAAGTTACACTCGAAGCATTCATCTTTATTTAGAAAAGTTCATCATGTAGTCATACCTCGCTTTAAAGAACTTCATCAATATGGCTCTTTTCAATTATGACTCATGAAATTGTAATAACACAATTGTGCTGGCCTGGAGTTTTACGACTCACTCGCCGTGAGTTCAGTCCCCACTCACGGTATGGTTTCTTTTCAATTACGTATATTCACATCTATTATTTTTTGCTCTTAAGATGGTTTATAGCGATGATGCTCATTTTTGTATTTATCGTATTTTTGTATCTTAGTATTTATCGTCTTTCTAGACCTACTGCTTTTGCACAGTTAATAAATGATAGTGTAAACATATTTTTAGGCTTTTATATGCACTGGCAAGTGAAAAAAAAAAAAAAGGTTGTGATTCACTTTATGTGAAATTCGCTTTATGTAATATTCGCTCTATGGTGAGAGTCCGGAACCTAACCCACTGTATTAGCAAGGTATACCTGTACATCTTTAAATCCCTCACTGCCTTCAGGATCCCTGAGATCCAAGTAAAACCATCCAAAGTAATACAGCTACAAACCATATCTACTTCTCAGTGTTCTATGCTTCAAAAAATAACCTGAAATACTTGCTCAATTATCATAACCATGAAGACACTTTTGACAACAACATGAGAGATCAATTGATGCAAAGAATGAAATAACTAGTGAAATATTGCAAAGCTGAGTAATCTCATAACCACTAAGTGTAGACAAGTAATTCTATACTATTCATATCACTGTCCCATAATATGCTGTCTATCTTGAAATATCTGCTGTCAATAACAAACATAAATGGCTAAACAAATTTTCATTTAACATTCTTTGTCTGCAAAAAGCTTTGAAAACTATACGTGAAACAGAAAATAGATGTATTCAGACACACAAACAAAAACTTGAGAAAAAGGACCAGACGCTAAAACTCAATCCCTGCAGCCACATACAGGTAAGTACACACACAGCTACTAAAGCCAATGTTTAACAATGAATTTTCAAGTAGGCCTTAACCCTTTCAGGGTCCGTCCCGTAGATCTACGCCTTCATGTTCAGTGTCCAAATCGTAGATCTATGCCAAAATTCTAGCGCTGTCAAATTTAGCGCGAAAACGCTCATAGGTCTACATGTGAGAGAACGGGTCTGCGTGGTGGGTGCGCGCCATAAACAAAAAATCTAGGCGCCCGCATAGCACTGTGGGAACGCCGGCTCAGTTACCCTTGTTCACCATGCCTCGTCGCAAGGCAGCTCTCACTCCAAGGAAAATTAGGACTCTCCTCTTCCTATCTGATAGTTCTGACACTGATAGAAGTGGAAATGAAGACGAATTCTTTGGCTTTGATCAGTTAGTGACCGAAAGGAATGACCAGGATGTCGATAATAGTGCAGAAAACCCTGACGATCCTCAACCTTCTACCTCTGGTGTGGGCTCTCCTCAGTCACGGTCAGTTGTACCTCAACACAAGAGAAAACTATTATTTTCGCGTGGCCAGGCCTCTGACTTCAGTAATGATGATGATAGTGACATGGATTGTGATTTTATTGCTCTTGACGATCATTCGAGTAGTGATAGTGAGGAAACATATTCACCAGTGAAGCGTTGGTATGTATGCCGCCACATGCGCTCGGGTAGTGTACCCTATGCAGTGCCCAGGGGACGGAGTACATCCCGGAGTACATCCCATGGCCCTACACCAGGAATAGACAGTGAAAGTGAGGATGATGTGGCTACACTTGGCATGGATAGACCACAGTCATCAGTAGATGGTGGTAGTGGTGATGGTAGTGCCACAGCCATGCATGACTCACCAGCCTAGGCTGGGACCCACGCTGCTGACTCCACAGTTCAAGGACAAAGCGGAGCGTCAGCCACAAGCCCACCACAACCACAACTACCCGCACAACCAGCCTATGATGTCTAGTAACCACAAGCAAACCGTATCTGGGATTGGCAGCAAAATCCCAATTTTGTTCCCAAGCCCCACCACTTTGATGACTCTCAAAGTGGAATTCTACCTACTTGTCCCCTTGGAAACACGGCCAATGAACTGGAATTTTTTGAAATATTCTTTGACCAACCCTTGATGGAAATTATTGTCAGGGAAAGTAACAAGTATTTTGAGTACACCATGGCAAATACGATGATATCACCACAGTCAAGACTACACCGGTGGAAAGAGACGACTATTGCAGAAATGTATTTGCTTTTTGCAACAATAATGCTTATGCCTCATGTCTATAAGCATAATTTAAAAGCATACTGGTCCACAGATCAGCTAATTTCTACCCCAGTCTTCAGTGAAATCATCCCAGTGAACAGGTTTATCTTACTGTTACGTATGTTGCACTTCTCTGACAAAACCAGTGACAGGTTATACAAGATTAGAAATGCTTTTATGTATCTCAAACAAAAGTTCAGCATGTACTTTTATCCATTCAAGAATCTCGTAATTGACGAGTCTTTGATTTTGTTCAAAGGTAGGCTGTCATTCAAACAGTATATACCGAGCAAGAGGAAACACTTTGGTATAAAACTGTTTGTACTCTGTGACTGTGACTGACAGTGACTGACAGGAAGTAAAACACTGAAAGATACCAAGATGTTATTGGGTATCTCAGGTGAAGTAGTGAGAAGCATGATGGCACCTTATCTTGGTAAGGGGCATCCATTATATACCAATAACTGGTACACAAGCCCTTTACTCAGTGATTTCTTGCGAGTGAACAAGACAGATGTGTGTGGCACAGTGCGTTCTAATCGTAAACATATGCCCAGGCTCAACGCAGGTGCTCGTGGTGATGACGTGCAGGTGTTTACTGCCAATGACATCATGGCATTACGGTGGCATGACAAACGAGATGTCAAGTTGTTGACAACCATTCACCGTAACGAAATGCAAGACTGGCAAAGTTGATCGAGTGACTAATGAAAGTATTCGAAAACCAGTGACAGTGATTGATTATACACAAAACATGCGCTTGGTTGACAAATGTGACTTGCAGATTGGCTTTGTTGATTGTGTTCGTAAAAGTTACAAGTGGTACATGAAACTTTTCTTCCATCTCATGGACATTTGAATGTTCAATGCATATAATATGTACCAAATGAAGACTGGCAACAGAACACCATATGGCAAATTTTGTTTGTCTGTTGTCAGATAACTCATAATGAAGTACCAGGTAACAACACCTGCTATACAACAAGGTCCTCGAATTCCAGAGAATATACCCAAGCGTTTGAGGAGGGAAGGTGATCATTTCATAGTACAGCTTCCTTAAACTAAGAAGAAATTTGCTCAGAAGCGATGTGCTGTCTGTGCACAAAAAAACGACGGCAACAAAGACGCAAAGACACTCGGTTTATGTGTGAGGAATGTAAGGTACCTCTGTGCATGGTGCCTTGTTTCAAGGACTTCCACAAGCTCCAGCAGTTCTAAAACCATGTCCAGTGATTGAAAATATGTAAATATATGATAGAACATTAGTACAGTGGACCCTCACCTAACGATATTAATCCGTTCCTGAGAGATCAACGTTTGGCGAAATTATCGTTAGCCGAATTATCTTCCCCATAAGAAATAATGGAAATCAAATTAATCCATTCCTGACACCCCAAAGTATGAAAAAAAAAATTTTACAACATGAAATATTAATTTTAATACGCACAAACTGAAGAAGACATGCACAGTTACATGACACTTACCTTTATTGAAGATCTGGTGATGATTGATGGGATGGGAGGAGGGGAGTGTGTGAATGGTGTTAATGTTTAGAAGATGGAATCCCTTCCATTAGGACTTGAGGTGGCAAGTCCTTTTCTGGGGTTACTTCCCTTCTTCTTTCAATGCCACTAGGACCAGCTTGAGAGTCACTGGACCTCTGTTGCACAACATATCTGTCCATAGAGGCCTGTACCTCCCGTTCCTTTATGACATTCCTAAAGTGTTTCACAACATTGTCAGTGTAATAGTCACCAGCACAGCTTGCAATAGCTGTGTGAGGGTGATTTTCATCAAAAAAACGTTTGCACTTTAAGCCACATTGCACACATTTTCTTAATCTTTGAAGTAGGCAACTCCCTCAATTTCTCTATCCCATCCTCCGGAGCAGTTTCCTCAAGTGTGGCCTCTTGCTGTTGAAGATGATCTAGCAGCTCATCAGTGGTTACTTCTTCATTGTCCTCCTCCACCAACTCTTCCACATCCTCCCCACTAACCTCCAACCCCAAGGACTTCCCCAATGCCACAATGGATTCCTCAGCTGGCATAGGATTCCCAGGGTTAGCCTCAAACCCTTCAAAATCCCTTTTGTCTACACATTCTGGCCACAGTTTCTTCCAAGCAGAGTTCAAGGTCCTCTTAGTCACTTCCTCCCAAGCCTTACCTATAATGTTTACACAATTGAGGATGCTAAAGTGATCTCTCCAAAACTCTCTTAGAGTCAATTGAGTTTCTGAGGTCACTACAAAGCACCTTTCAAACATAGCTTTTGTGTACAGTTTCTTGAAGTTGGAAATGACCTGCTGGTCCATGGACTGCAGGAGAGGAGTGGTATTAGGAGGCAAAAACTTGACCTTAATGAAGCTCATTTCTGCAGAAAGTCGCTCTGCCACGTCTGAAGGATGACCAGGAGCATTGTCTAATACCAGGAGGCACTTAAGGTCCAATTTATTTTCCAGGAGGTAATTTTTCACAGTGGGAGCAAATGCATGGTGTAACCAGTCATAAAAAAAGTCCCTAGTGACCCATGCCTTACTGTTTGCCCTCCACAGCACACACAAATTAGCCTTGAGGACATTGTTTTTCCTGAGCACTCTGGGAGTTTCAGAGTGATACACCAATAAAGGCTTCACTTTGCAATCACCACTAGCATTAGCACACATCAACAGAGTAAGCCTGTCTTTCATAGGCTTATGTCCTGGGAGTGCCTTTTCCTCCTGAGTAATGTAGGTCCTGCTTGGCATTTTCTTCCAAAACAGGCCTGTTTCGTCACAATTAAACACTTGTTCAGGTTTCAGTCCTTCACTGTCTATGTACTCCTTGAATTCCTGCACATATTTTTCAGCCGCTTTGTGGTCCGAACTGGCAGCCTCACCATGCCTTATCACACTATGTATGCCACTACGATTCTTAAATCTCTGAAACCAACCTTTGCTGGCCTTAAATTCACTCACATCACCACTAGTTGCTGGCATTTTTCTAATTAAATCCTCATGCAACTTCCTAGCCTTTTCACATATGATTGCTTGAGAGATGCTATCTCCTGCTATCTGTTTTTCGTTTATCCACACCATTAACAGTCTCTCAACATCTTCTATCACTTGCGATCTCTGTTTCGAAAACAAAGTTGCACCTTTGGCAAGAACAGCTTCCTTGATTGCCGTTTTCTTGGCCAAAATAGTAGCAATGGTTGATTGGAGTTTTGTGTACAACCTGGCCAGCTCGGAGACACGCACTCCAATTTCATACTTAGCAATGATCTCTTTCTTCATATCCATAGTAATTCTCACCCTTTTTCCTGTAGGGTTGGTACTAGAAGCTTTCTTGGGGCCCATGGTGACTTATTTTGCAGGTGCAATCACTAAAAAGGCTGTGACAATATGAAATGATCCAATTGTATGCTTGGAAGCGACTGCGGTGGCTGGCTTGTAAACACTGGCACCCACGGAACAAGTGAGGCGGGCTCAGGCCGCACTTGGATACGTCTCGAACGAATCGCGTTGAGCTAGTTTTTTAGCGCTAGCCGAGGCAAAATTTTTGCGTTAAAATGTATCACTAGGCAGATTTAACGTTATGCGATGCATTCGTTAGGCAAGGGTCCACTGTATTATACAAGATTTGTGCATGTTTATTGTAATAAACAAAAGTGGTAAACAATAATATAACTTTAGTGCAGTTATTGTGTTCAATACAGTGAGTTTATATATATACTGTACATTATATACAGTATTGGTCTCTCAGGCCCCAAATGTTAGTAGGAAAAGAAAAAAATTAGAAAAGAAAAGAAAAAACTACAAAAAACGTTAAATAAAGTAATGCGCGCATGTGGAAATCGTCGATATTGCCGCCACCACGTCATTTTTGGTAAACTTCTCGGCACTGTATCTCAGTAAGTACTGATCAGAAATTTTTTTTTTGTCTTATTACCTTCACAAAAATATACTCTAATTCTGTAAGAAAAAATAATTTTTTTTTTTTTTTTTCAAAATTTCTTGGACACTGGAGCACCACTTCAGATTTTGGCCTTGGACCCTGAAGGGGTTAAAAAGAAGATTTCACAAATAAATAAATTTCTTATTTAATCTAGGAGAATAACAGAATGCTTTATTAAAACTAAATTTAACACAAAAAAATTTGCATTGCATCAACTCAGCCAAGTAAAATGTGATATCATTTCACAACCCATAGCATTTAGTTTTTTTTTATGTAGGATGGGTTTAAAAAAAATACTGTATTCCTGGAAATCTATTATCTCAGCACTTCCCATAGTGTATAAACTGCACAGCTTATTACATTTTTGATCAAACATTAGTAAACAACAAAATGGTAATGAGATGCCTGCAAGATACCTCTGCCCATTCTACAAACCATGTAACTAACAAGAGTACAAAACCTCCAGAATATAAAAAGGCAATAGAAAACATGGCCATGCATGAAGCACCAGGGCCCGATACATGGAACTTTATAAATAAAAGTGCAAAATACGGTACTACTAGCACTTGGTGTTCTTGGAGAAAGAGTTTAAAATCTAGGTGAATTCCCAGAGGCCTTAAGAAGTGCAGATATTAGCTCCTGCACAGAGGAGACAATAAAGTGCTGGCAAAAAAATTACAAGTCAGTAGAACCAACATCACAAATTATAAAGGTTTTTGAAAGGGTGATGATATGCCAAATCACAAATTTTATAGAAAAGCACAACTCAGGTCATGCTTATCACAACTACTAAACCATTATAACAATATTATGGAGACTTTGGAAGAAAAGCAAAACACAGAGGTGATCCACATGGACTTCACTAACAATAAGGTCAACAAGTATAACAGGATGAAGATAAATGGTAGAAAATACTGACATGATGGAGAAACAAACACAAAAGCAGTATAATGTGATCCTTTATTATACTGCATCTGTGTCTATTTTTTCCAAGTATAACAGGAAAATGGGGAAGTGCAAAGAATTCTTCCTCCATAAGCCGAGTGTATTAAGAGGCGACTAAAATGCCGAGAGCAAGGGGCTAGTAACCCCTCTTTCCTGTGTAAATTACTAAATTAAAAAAAATAAAAAACTCTCATATTTCTTTTTAAGTTACCCTGCCTCAGTGGGATATGACTGGTTCGATGGGAAAAAACAGAATAAGAAAAAACGAATATTCAATTTTCTTAAGAAAAGAATACAAAAGTTATTGAAAACAAAGCAAAGTAAAAAGTTCAGTACTCAGTCATAACCATGGTGCTTTTAGTATTTCTCTTCCTTATAGCAGAAAGATAAAAGCACTAACCATAGCTTTATATAATCTGTTGAAGACTATACCAAAATAAACATGAAAGTAGCCTCAGTAGAAAACATAGAAAATTTACAAACAAATATCAACAAAAACTTCCAGAGGATATAGAAAATAACAGAGTACATGCTGCAAAGGTCACAAAAATGATAAGAGTTGATAATAAAAACTTTCAAAAGAAGAGAAATAATGTCAATGGTGAGTAATATTCAAATCACTTGTGCTCTCTCATTTAGAATACTGTTATGTGATGACAACTCTGTTCAAGGCAGGAGAGACAGATGGAGAAAGTAGATTGTTTACTGCCAGCAGAGACAATAAATCATTTAAATGACTGGTAACACCTGACAGTACTGGGTATGTACTGTCAGACCTGACATTACTGGGTATGTATGGTCACACCTGATAGTACAGGGTGTGTAAAACAGATCAGTGAAAAGTAAGCTTTGATCCAAGACTCTTCGACCTGCTACCAGAAAATATTATGTAAAGTAAAAGGACACAAGTGCAACTAAGGTGACATTTTATTGTGGCAACGTTTCGCTCTCCAGAAGCTTTGTCAATCCGATGACAAAGCTCCTGGAGAGCAAAACGTTGCCACAATAAAATGTCACCTTAGTTGCACTTGTGTCCTTTTACTTTACATATTGTCGGTAATTCTACCAACATTATTACAGAAAATATTAGAAATACTGCTGAAACAAGTGTCGAAGTTTTCAAGAGGAAACTGGATTGTATTGGTAGAATTACCGACAATATGTTAAGTAAAAGGACACAAATGTGAAACAAAACGTTGCCACAATAAAATGTCACATTAGTTGCATTTGTGTCCTCTTACTTAACAGTGCTAGCAACAGCCTGGTTGAAAAGCAATCAACAGAAAAGCCTTGGCCCAGCCCATGATGAGCTGCTAGAGTACAAAAATTTTTGAAACTGGTCACAGGTGTATTCCTAAATCATTTCCTGTTTTTCAGTCATTCCCTGAAATAGGATTTAGTGGTAATTCTACTAAAAGTGGTCAAGGACAGACAAGGTTATCTGCCTGATGAACTCATTCCACTTCTAAATCGACAGGATGGGGCCACCATTACTAGTAGTCAAGAGAAGGCGGACCTCTTTGCCGAACACTTTGCTACCAAAATGCAAGTTCCTGATCCAGCAAGGGACCCTCCTTGGCTAGCTGCAAGAACTGTGTCAAAACTGTCAGTGGTGACAATAAGGCAGGAGGAGGTGCATTTCCTTCGTAAATTGCTTGACCAAGAAAAGGCTGTGGGCCCAGACAAGTTGAGCCCAAGATTGCCGAGAAGATGTGCAGACCAGCTAGCAGTACCTCTAACTCGCATCTTTCAGCACTGCCTAGTACAGTGTAAATGGCCCTCTCTGTGGAAAGAGGCAAATGTAGTCCCTCTTCACAAAAAGAAGAGCAGAGCAGAAATCAGCAACTACAGACCAGTGTCACTCCTGTCAATCACTGGTAAGATCCTTGAGACAATAATCTCAAGACAAATGACAGAGTTTTTTGACTACCACTCACTACTTTGTGATCGTCAATATGGCTTCAGGAAAGGTTACTCTGCTGCTGATCTGTTGTTAAACCTCTCCACTAAGTGGCACCAGTCACTGGATGAATCCAAAGTCAGCTGTGTGGTAGCACTGGACATTGCTGGTGCTTTCGACCGGGTGTGGCACCAGGGCCTCTTAGCAAAACTTCAAGCACTGGGAATTGCAGGCTCTATGCCATGTCTCCTCAGTGATTACCTTCATGAAAGATCTCTAAGGGTAGTTCTCAATGGAACGGAATCAGCAAGACATCCTATTGGGGTAAGTGTTCCACAAGGAAGAGTGCTGGGACCACTGTTATGGAACGTCTACTTCAACGACCTTCTTCATCTCATCCCAGAATCCCATGCATATGCAGACGACTGTACACTGACATTCACTTGTCCAAGAGAAGAAATGCCAGCTGCTCTAAGCTACATCAATCACCAGCTAAGAGCTATATCAGCTTGGGGAAATAGATGGCAAGTAACATTTGCACCTGAGAAAACGCAAAGGATGATGATCTCTAGGCACCATGATGGTAATGCTGGTGCAGTAGTAAAGATGAATGGGAGGGTGTTGGCACCTGGAGAAGAAGTTGATATCCTTGGGGTGAAATCTGACTCCAAACTAACCATGAAGAACCATGTTGTAAATCTTGAAAACAAGGCAGCCAGGAAGCTTACAGCACTTCGCCGTATCTCGCATCTGCTTGACAGTAGGGGTTGCAAGATTCTGTACGAGGCACAAGTATGCTCACACCTTGAGTATGCTCCACTTTCTTGGTTTGCCTGCCTCCCCTCTCATCTGCGACTGCTTGACAGAGTAGAGAACAGAGCAAGACGTCTCATCTCTCGCCTGGACCCATCCTGGATAGATCTGGCATTTCAGCAGAGCCTTCGACACAGGAGGGATGTGGGTGGCCTTACTGTTATGTACAAGGCCAATATTGTCAAAGTACCACACTTGGATCCACTTCGAGGACAGCGTGAAACAAGCTTTTATGCCACAAGACGGGCAGAAAGCAGCAACTTCACTCTGGCTGTACCCTTCTCCAGAACATCACTTCATCTGAGATCATATACATCTGGGATGACTCGAGTATGGAACACATTCGTACAGCATAATGATGTCAACGAGATAAAGTCAGCTGATCAAATGAAAATGCTGGCCCACAGATGGCTCCAACTTCATCCTGTTCCCTACTTGTATGTCTCATAACAATAAAAATGCTTTCAAATGAGCTGATGTAGGTAACAGCTCTTAGCTTGCCAATAAAGTTAGGAATCCTTAACCTGTAAATAGCTTGTCAATAAAGCTGGGATCCTTAACCTTATCAAACCCTGAGTAAAAAAAAAAAAGTGTCTATATAAAGTTATTTTATCAAGAACACTAGACATCATTTTATCTTCAATCACAAAAACCTGTCTTGTAACAAAAAATAAGTGTAAAATAAAAATTAATATCGAAGAAGGTGAAGTGAAAAAAAAGGATGGAAGAGGGATGAAAAAAGGAGGAATAGGGGGCAAAAAGGAGGGAAGGAGAAAAAAGGATGGAAGAGGAAAAAAAGGATGGAAGAGGAAAAAAAGGATGGAAGAGGGGGAAAAGGATGGAAGAGGGGGAAAAGGATGGAAGAGGGGGAAAAGGATGGAAGAAGGGAAATAAGGATGGAAGAAGGGGAAAAAAAAGGATGGAAGAGGGGAAAAAAGGAGGGGGAAAGGAGGAAAGAGGGGGAGGAAGAGGAGGAAAGAGGGGAAAAAGAGGGAAGAGGGAAAAAAGAGGAGGGAAGAGGGAAAAAAGAGGAAAGAGGGAAAGAAACTGGCCAGCAGAATGAAACACTACTGTACAATATACTGCATTCCACCACCATAAATAAAAACCTTGAGACTTGTAACAAGACGACCAGCAGTGCTCAGCAACAGAATTCAAGAAGCTTTATCAGAAAAGTTGGTCAAGTAAACACGCTGCAGCC
The DNA here is from genome assembly GCF_026875155.1 of Cherax quadricarinatus. Taxonomy (NCBI): domain Eukaryota; kingdom Metazoa; phylum Arthropoda; class Malacostraca; order Decapoda; family Parastacidae; genus Cherax; species Cherax quadricarinatus. The sequence continues at coordinate 11,545,068 of NC_069413.1, read as the reverse complement.
AGTTATGATCCTCAACGCTGAAACTTGGTTCAACTTTCTTCGTATATACACTGTACTTCTCACTGTGTCTTCATTATCTACCAGAAATCCTTTCCCATTATAAAAATATCTTTATAAACAGATTTTAATGTTTCTCAACAACACACTGCTAAAAAGTCCTCAAAATGTGCAACTCGTCAGAATATTTTCAGACCAACTCTTCACCATTTTGGTCTGCTGGTCAGTACCTCAAACCATATAATTTGATCTCAAAAAACTGCAAAAATAAAAAAATAAAAAAAACTTTTACCAAAGCTTGATAATGATATATAACAGAGCATCTTCAGCTGATACAATGATCCTGGGTGCAAATCTTAACACTGTACAGTAGTAGTTTTTTCTATTGGACATTTCATGCTATAATGAAACAATCAAGATTTTTCTGTAGTGTCACAATTAAATTTTTTTTTTGTCTAATGTATTCCGGCTAACAGCTTTTAAGGCCTAGTTCCTAGGCCTTTATGTGTACTGTGTATCCATTGGCTCTTGCACTACCATACCTCTCAGTTTCAAGAATTTTCACACCATTTCCCAGATGCTGCATGACCTAGCTTTCTAGCACTTCCCTCCCACAAATATAATAATAAAAATAATGATAATACTGTAATAATAATAATAATAATATAATAATAAAATAATAATAATAATAATAATAATAATAATAATAATAATAATAATAATAATAATAATAATAATAATAATAATAATAATAATAATATAACAACAACAACAACAACAACAACAACAACCTCTTCTGTATACATTACTAAATTTAAAGAGAGAACTTCCATTTTTCTTTTTAGGTCACCCTGTCTCGGTGGGATGCGGCAGGTTTGTTGGGGAAAAGAAAATAATAATACTGTAAAACAAACTTGGATAACAATAAGAGAGACATGAGCCACTTTCCTACTTACTTGCTGAACAGCAATGGGTGATTCAGTGATGTCTAAAAGTTTGATGCCACCATCTTTGCGAGTGACTGTGGCACGCACCAGCGGCCGACTGACAGGGGTAGAGCCTAAACCAGATCCTCTTAGTCCAGAGCCTGGCAATCGGCTTGGGATACCCTTCAATGGTGCTGTTGGATGTAGGATAAACTATAAACTACCAACCACTTAAATCTGACAGTTAAAAGGCCTATAACAATACAGTAAAGATTTTTGTATACACAAAAAAATGTCACCATGGTTGTTTAACATATTTATAGATGGGGTTGTAAAAGAAGTGAATGCTAAGGTGTTAGGGAGAGGTGTGGGATTGAAAAATAGTGAATATGGTATGGAGTGGGAGTTGCAACTGCTGCTTTTTTGCCAATGGCATGGTTCTTTGGGAGATTCGGAAGAGAAGCTGCAAAAGTTTGCAAATAAATTTGGAAGTGTATGTAAAAGGAGGAAATTTAAAGGAATCATAAGAAGACTTCTTAGCACCTGAAACAGTAACAACAAAGGTTCAGTTGTAAATTGAGAAAAAGTGGAAATTCTCAAAAATTTTACAATGAAGAGATTACTGAATATGGGTCCCCATGAACATAGTTTAATTTTTGTAATAGGTAATTACTGTAAGCTCCAACTTTACATGATGGTTATGTTCCAGAAAAATGGAGCTCGAAAACACGACACGTGGAGTAAACAACTCATGGGAAAAATTGAGTTACATTCCATGACACCTCAAAAAAAGCCAAACAATTTTTTTTTTTTTACATTCTTAACTTATCAATATTAATAAAGTTTCTAAATTTACACTGTAAATTTTATTTCTTGCTGACCTACAAATGTGTGCAGAGGGTTTAATGTTGCTCTACTAGGCCTGGTTCAATGTAGTGAGGATTAGGAAATTAAATAAGTGTACAATTTTAAGTTCTCAATGGGTTCTTCAAGGCCAAATTTATATAATGCATCTTTGACCCTGCCTCAGTGGGATATGGCCGGTTTGATGAAAAAAAAAATTATCCGCCCATAACAGTGAATGAGTAGGAAATGGCCAATGTGGAAAAAAAAAAATTGTTCATGTTCATTAAAAAAATGATGTACTTGTATGCAAAACCTAAATAAAAATTATTTACTAAATACACTTAAAGCCTCTGAAGGAGGCTTGTGTTTGACACAGTTACAGGAAGACCCCATTTACAGAGCTTCACTTTACAGTGCTTCACTAATACACCAGTTTCCAATTATACCCAATCTTCATTTAATCAGTCAACCTACAATAAATATATTCAAGATTCCATGATGTTGCAGTGTCTGACAGATAAATAAATGGTTTTCAAAACTAACAAGTTGAAGATTATGACACTTATGGAAATTATGGCAATTTATTATCACATCTGTCAGACACTGCAACATCACGGAATCTTGATACAAGGAATTCTTCAATACTTGTCCAACCTTTGGACAAGACCTACTTACACTAGTGGATGGTTCCACTATGATACCACCTCCTGTTTCCACTCACCTGACTACAGTATATAAGCTAATTCTCCAGCCATATCCTGTACTTTCTACATGAGGTATGGACAAAACACACTGATTCCAGGTTGAGGGACTAATTTCCTCAAACTACTACTCTCCTTACACCTTTCTGCTTTGTATTGGACTGATGAAGCCACTGTGTGGCAAAATATTTCCTCAATACAGACTGCCATATTACGTTGCATCAATGTCTCAATTTTCAAATATATTCAACACTCACTGTAAGACAGGTATGAAAATATTTTAAGGTAAGCAACATATGTACTACTTTTTTTTTTTATTAACAAATCGGCCATTTCCCACCAAGGCAGTGTGTCCCGAAAAAGAAAAGCTTTCATCACCATTTACTCCATCACTGTCTTGCCAGAGGCGTGTTTACACTACAGTTATAAAACTGCAACATTAACACGCCTCTTTCAGAGTGCAGGTACTGTACTTCCCATCTCCAAGACTCAAGTCCAGCCTGCCGGTTTCCCTGAATCCCTTTATAAATGTTACTATATATGCATTTTTTAGGCCTAGCTCTATTGCTCACTTAATATACGATAGTGTAAACATGTTAGCAGACTTTTATGTACATTTCAAAGTGGAAGAAAAAAAAAAGCTATGTTTTACTTTACAGCAGTAGCATGGAACCTAACCTGCTGTATAAACGAGGCCCTCCTGTACAGTGTATTCCTTCCATAGTAAATGGGCAGGTCATCTTGGACCAGTTTCAAGAGAAGATATGTACTCTCAAAGTTGTGTATTGAGTGCCTCCACCACTACCACCAAAAGCCTTATTAATCAGACCATCCACTGGGAGGCCTGGCTTGGGACCAAGCCACAAGTGTGTAGACCCTGAAATCAACTGCCTCATCTGCATCATACCATTCTTCATCCACTCTTGAATTAAGTAAAAGCTTTCTTACATCTCTATGACCCATCTGTCTTTTCAGCTTCCCCCTGTATTCCCTTCATCCTGGTCCTCTTAATACAAATTGTCTATCCTTATCTGCTCTATCAATTCCCTTCAAGATTTTGCATGTCATGATCACATCTACCCTCATCCTTCTCTCCTCCGGGGTCATTAAGTAAAGTTCTTAAGCTCTCCTCATAGTGCATTCTTCTCAGTTCTGGTGCTAGCACAGTTGCTATCTTTTGGACCTTTTCAAGCTTCATTGATGGAAAGTTCTCAGGTATAATGAGAGTAAGGGAGTTACGATTTATATAACTGTCTATCTAAAACAATAAAGTAACCATTTATACTAACATATACATCTCATTAAATTCAATTACTTTAATACATCACTGACGTGCTGTTGGAGTGTAAGCAAGGTAACATTTATGAAGGGATTCAGGGAAACTGGCAGGCTGGATTTGATTCCTGGAGATGGGAAGTACAGTGCCAGCACTCTGAAGGAGGGGTGTTAATGTTGCAGTTTTATAACTGTAGTGTAAGCATGCCTCTGGCAAGACAGCATTGGAGTGAATGATGATGAAAGTTTTCCTTTTTCGGGCCACCCTGCCTTGGTGGGAAATGGCCGATGTGTTAATAAAAAAAATATCTAACAAAACCATGTTGAACAGTAAGCAATGTGCTGCAGACTTTCACAATAAACTAAAGATAACGAAACAAAATACTAACTGGTATCATTCATCTTGCGTGGCATGCCTCTTGAGCGCACCGGGACCGTAGGCAGCTGACTCTTCTTCACATTTGCCTGGGCGTCAGCTGAACGGTTAAGCAGCTCTGCCCGCAGAGCTGCAGCCTTTGGTTTTCTCTTAAGAGCAAAGTGTTTGGTGAGAGGTGCCTGAAATGTAAAATTTAACATAGTTATGATCTTGGCAATCATAACTATATGTCTCTCGAAGAATAAAATGTCACAATACTGTGGCTGGAACTTACAAATAGCCTATGCTTAGGAGAAGAAACCTATGAGGACATTTCAGTCCATATCCTGAAGTGCCATCAGGTCACGACCAACCTGAAAATGTTCCAGGATAAACTGAGGCATCGTACATTTACTCTCCTAAGACCAGTTTCTTTGTATCTCTCATTTTACATTTTGACATCACATATTTAACTATGGCCTTAATTTTATTCTCAAATTACAAGGATTAAAAATATATACCATACCAATACCATCTTTAGCTGCCTCATACATCACACAAAATACATACTTTTTACTCTGAGGTCCAAAACTACTACCATGAACTTTCTTCTATTAACCTTAAAAGCAAACATATACACCAATGTTTGAAAAACCATGATTAGTCCATCCATCTTCACTTAGCACTATGTAAAATAATGTGTGGAGAGAAGAAAAGGCATCTGTCACTTTATACAGCAACTGTACTAATGTCACTCATTTTATGCAGTGAAGAATTTCAGGCTCACATCTGTACTAAAGTCAATCAGGTCATCAACATCTACATATTAAGAGTCTTCAACATGATGCACAAATCATACTGATCTCATACAGTGAATTCACAAGTGAGCCCACAAAGTGGGGGAAGGGGATGCACCTATTTTATTGATGGATCATTCCATATCAACTGGATTGATCGTCCCTACCTGACCAATTTTGCTGAAACCTGACGAGAAGCTCCATGTAGGTTTCAAATGAAGATCTGTCGAGTTTTAGATCCATGTATGTTATACAATAGCTTCACCCCAAGGGGCCTTAATATAGGGGTAACCCTAAGTGATGTGGATGCTAAGTTTTGCTTGCTACTATGGGATAAACACAGTTACCATTCTGAAGAGTTGTGTTCTTGTTCAACTTTGCTGCCCAGTCAAAAACTGAAATGCTGAGACCCATAAATTTGGTGGACTCAATAATTCTGAAAGTACACAGCCAGGCCAGAGTATATCATCTGTTTACTGCCTCATTTGTGAGCTAACCATATTTGCTTAACCTCTGCTTCCCCCATTGCATAATCAAGGTTAAAACAAAAGGAAACTGGAGACAGTGTCAATGATGTACCTACTGTAATTACACTGTGCATTGGTTTGGTCGTTATACACGAATTTTGTGATAAAAAAGCAAACACGCCTGAAGTGTAGGTCTGATGTGGTAATGTATATACCATCTGTTCCTCACACTGTTGGCATACCTAAACCAAGTGTGTACAGCAGTACTCTACTGTACCAGAATTTATGACTTACTGGTACAATATGGCAGACCATTTTGTTAAATACTGTATTATTAACTGTGGCAAACATAAATTTAGATATCATTACTTATGGTACGGTAACAGATTTAGTGAAATATGTACTGTAAAATCTTCAATCCCAAACAGCACCCTATGTCAACAACCACTGTACTACAGGTTATTTTAGGTAAAAACTTTTAGCACAAATTCATACAAAAGCATGAGTACTGTCAGTAGACATGATATGGTAACATTTGAGTGAAATCAGCCCAATGATTCAGTTAGAGTCAGAGCTTCTCACAGCAGCTCTGACCTGCCGCACAGGGCACAGGTGTGTTGAGGTCACAAAGAAAAAATATTAAAATATTGAGTAGTTTTAAAAATCAACCCAACAATAACATGGTGGTAAAGATAGCCTAAATATTTTTTTCAATATTTTGCTCATTGTTTGCATAGTTTTTGGGTGATATACACTCATAAAAAAAGAGGGGAGGGGAAGGGAACGTTTACTCTAAGAATATTTATTTAGTAAAAACCTTGCCTTTTGGCTGTTAACATTTGGTACATTGTTCTCCACAATTTCAAAGACTTGCCTTCAAGCAGAGAGCAAGTGAACTATAACAGTAGGACCTGGAATGCACCAACCTTCTCCAAATTTCCATCTTACAAGTAGAACAGAAGGTACAAAAAATTATCAGCTGACCTTAATCACGCATGAAGTACATGTACATGTACTACCACAGGGAAAGTAAAAAAAAAGGTGTTTAGTACCCTTTTACCTAAAAATGGCACAAGAACAGAGGGCAATGGACCACAAAGTGACTTAAGCTCAGCCTAATAACCCAAGAAGAGAGAAGAATCAGGGGAACATAATCACGCAGGACAGACTATTTAAAATGTGAGAAAACTAGGAAACACAGATGGCAGCTAAAAATGTTAATGAACCATAGAGATGTTAAGAAGTACAGTGGACCCTCAAACAACAGTATTAATTCATTTCAGAGAGCTTGCCATTAGTCGAATTTGCCGTTGGTCAAATTAATTTTCCCCCTAAGAAATAATGAAAATAGAATTAATCCATTCCTGACACTCCAAAGTATGAAAAAAAAATATTTTACATGAAATATACATTTCAATACACCAAAACGAATGGGACATGCAAAATAAACAATAATTAAATGCCACTTACCTTTATTGTGGAGTTGTTGATGAGTGATGTGCCAGCAGCAGGGGAGATTCAGGTTTTCTATTGTTTGGAAGGGGAATCCCCTTCCATAAAGACTTCAGGTACCAAGTCCTCTGGTGGGGTTACCTCCCTTCTTGGTTTTTTAATGCCATTAGGACCAGTTTGAGAGTCACTGGACCCCTGACGCACAAAATGTCTGTCCAGAGAGCTCTGTTTCTTACGTGCCCTTAACCCTTTGAGGATCGACAGGCCCTCTCAGAGACTTGTTCTCAGGGTCACCAAAATTTAAAAAAAATTATTTTTTCTTGTGAAAAGATAGAAAATCTTTTCCCGATCATAATGACACCAAAAGTATGAAATTTGATAGAAAACTTACGGAATTATGCTCTCACGAAGTTAGAGGTCTCGACGAAGTTTATGCATTGGCGATTTTGCCCACTTTGAGCCCTATTTTTGGCCAATTCCAGTGTACTAGTCGACAAAAATCATAACTATTTCGCTAGAACTCCATTTTTTCTACCGAATGAGTACAAGAAACCACCCATTTACCGATTTCAACTATCCAATAAAGTGGTCAGAATTTAGCAATTTTGCCAATTTCACACAAATTTTAAAAGATGCCAATTTCCAAATAGGGTTCAGAATAGACAAGAAAGACATTCCTGGCACTAAAATAACATTTCCTCTGTTCATTAGTCACATCCCCATGCCCCTCTTACATTTCTTTTGCTTTCCACTTTGAATTTTTATTCTCACAAAAAATAGAAGATTTACTGTTATGCAGACTACTGTATTAGTGTAGAAATGGTATAAATAATACCAGCGCACTTGTGAAAGAATATTAGATTCACCAGTTGACGTGTATTGGACGTGTGGCATGAATTGTTTACTTTTGAACTTTGGCAAAAATCGAACATTTCTGCTACTTTGAGCTCAATTTCAAGGTACTTTTCATTGTGAAATCAATCAAAATCATCTCAATTTCTGTAATATGTCTTCCATTCTATAAAATAAGACCAGGAAAACTAGAATACAACCATAAATACCATACGAAAATACAGTGCAAAGTCGCTGTTTTAAACCAAAAACACGGTCAAGTTTTTTTTTCTCATTACGCACTGTGTGCTGCAGGATTTTTTTTATACTGTGCACACTGACCACATAAACCCATTCATTCATATGTAGGCCTACCAGCTTTCTCTTGCTAGATTTGAGGGCGCAAGAATTTGTGTGTACTAGTACGTCAAAAGCCCTGGCGTGTAAGCCGTACTAGTACGGCCAAAACCCCGAAAGGGTCAAGATTTCCCTAAAATGGGCCACAAGAGTATCATTGTACATGTTGCCAATGCGGCTTGCAACTTCTGTGACAGGATAAAATTCATCTATAAATGTTTGCACCTTTGTAAACACTGAACACATTTTCTTAATCCTTGACGAAGTCATCTTCCTCAGTCTCTCTTCATCCTGCTCTGAAGAACATTCCTGAGATGTGATCTGTTGCTGTTGCACCTGAAGCTCTTGCAAGTCTTCAGTGGTTAGTTCTTCCTCGTCATTCTGCACCAACTCTTCCACATCCTCACCACAAACCTCCAACCCCAAGGACTTCCCCAATGACAAAATAGCTTCCACTACTGACATAGCCTCCTGAGGGTTAGCCCCAAACCCTTCAAAATCCCACTCTTCTACACATTCTGGCCACAGTTTCCTCCAAGCAGAGTTCAAGGTCCTCTTAGTCACTCCCTCCCAAGCCTTACCTATAAGGTTTACACAACTGAGGATATTGAAGTGATCTTTCCAAAACTCTCTTAGGGTCAACTGAGTGTCTGAGGTCACTTCAAAGCACTTTTCAAACACTGCTTTTGTGTAGAGTTTTTTTTAAGTTTGAAATGACCTACTGGTCCATGGGCTGGAGGAGAGGAGTTGTATTAAAAACTTTACCTTAACGAAACCAAACTCCCCTGCAATTTCCTCTTGCAAGTTGTGAGGATGAGCAGGAGCATTGCCCATTACCATTACCTGAATGACAATTTCTTTTCCTGGAGGTATTTTGTCAGAGTGGGGCCAAACACAACATAAAACCAGTCCAAGAAAAATTCCCTAGTGACCCATGCCTTACTGTTTGATCTCCACAGCACACACAAATTATTTTTTATTTTTTTATTATCACACTGGCCGATTCCCACCAAGGCAGGGTGGCCCGAAAAAGAAAAACTTTCACCATCATTCACTCCATCACTGTCTTGCCAGAAGGGTGCTTTACACTACAGTTTTTAAACTGCAACATTAACACCCCTCCATCGGAGTGCAGGCACTGTACTTCCCATCTCCAGGACTCAAGTCCGGCCTGCCGGTTTCCCTGAAACCCTTCATAAATGTTACTTTGCTCACACTCCAACAGCACGTCAAGTATTAAAAACCATTTGTCTCCATTCACTCCTATCAAACACGCTCACGCATGCCTGCTGGAAGTCCAAGCCCCTCGCACACAAAACCTCCTTTACCCCCTCTCTCCAACCTTTCCTAGGCCGACCCCTACCCCGCCTTCCTTCCACTACAGACTGATACACTCTTGAAGTCATTCTGTTTCGCTCCATTCTCTCTACATCTCCGAACCACCTCAACAACCCTTCCTCAGCCCTCTGGACAACAGTTTTGGTAATCCCGCACCTCCTCCTAACTTCCAAACTACGAATTCTCTGCATTATATTCACACCACACACTGCTCTCAGACATGACATCTCCACTGCCTCCAGCCTTCTCCTCGCTGCAACATTCATCACCCATGCTTCACACCCATATAAGAGCGTTGGTAAAACTATACTCTCATACATTCCCCTCTTTGCCTCCAAGGACAAAGTTCTTTGTCTCCACAGACTCCTAAGTGCACCACTCACTCTTTTCCCCTCATCAATTCTATGATTCACCTCATCTTTGATAGACCCATCCGCTGACACGTCCACTCCCAAATATCTGAATACATTCACCTCCTCCATACTCTCTCCCTCCAATCTGATATCCAATCTTTCATCACCTAATCTTTTTGTTATCCTCATAACCTTACTCTTTCCTGTATTCACCTTTAATTTTCTTCTTTTGCACACCCTACCAAATTCATCCACCAATCTCTGCAACTCTCTTCAGAATCTCCCAAGAGCACAGTGTCATCAGCAAAGAGCAGCTGTGACAACTCCCACTTTGTGTGTGATTCTTTATCTTTTAACTCCACGCCTCTTGCCAAGACCCTCGCATTTACTTCTCTTACAACCCCATCTATAAATATATTAAACAACCACGGTGACATCACACATCCTTGTCTAAGGCCTACTTTTACTGGGAAATAATTTCCCTCTTTCCTACATACTCTAACTTGAGCCTCACTATCCTCGTAAAAACTCTTCACTGCTTTCAGTAACCTACCTCCTACACCATACACTTGCAACATCTGCCACATTGCCCCCCTATCCACCCTGTCATACGCCTTTTCCAAATCCATAAATGCCACAAAGACCTCTTTAGCCTTATCTAAATACTGTTCACTTATAAGTTTCACTGTAAACACCTGGTCCACACACCCCTACCTTTCCTAAAGCCTCCTTGTTCATCTGCTATCCTATTCTCCGTCTTACTCTTAATTCTTTCAATAATAACTCTACCATACACTTTACCAGGTATACTCAGCAGACTTATCCCCCTATAATTTTTGCACTCTCTTTATCCCCTTTGCCTTTATACAAAGGAACTATGCATGCTCTCTGCCAATCCCTAGGTACCTTACCCTCTTCCATACATTTATTAAATAATTGCACCAACCACTCCAAAACTATATCCCCACCTGCTTTTAACATTTCTATCTTTATCCCATCAATCCCGGCTGCCTTACCCCCTTTCATTTTACCTACTGCCTCACGAACTTCCCCCACACTCACAACTGGCTCTTCCTCACTCCTACAAGATGTTATTCCTCCTTGTCCTATACACGAAATCACAGCTTCCCTATCTTCATCAACATTTAACAATTCCTCAAAATATTCCCTCCATCTTCCCAATACCTCTAACTCTCCATTTAATAACTCTCCTCTCCTATTTTTAACTGACAAATCCATTTGTTCTCTAGGCTTTCTTAACTTGTTAATCTCCACTCCAAAACTTTTCTTATTTTCAACAAAATTTGTTGATAACATCTCACCCACTCTCTCATTTGCTCTCTTTTTACATTGCTTCACCACTCTCTTAACCTCTCTTTTTCTCCATATACTCTTCCCTCCTTGCATCACTTCTACTTTATAAAAACTTCTCATATGCTAACTTTTTCTCCCTTACTACTCTCTTTACATCATCATTCCACCCAATCGCTCCTCTTCCCTCCCGCACCCACTTTCCTGTAACCACAAACTTCTGCTGAACACTCTAACACTACATTTTTAAACCTACCCCATACCTCTTCGACCCCATTGCCTATGCTCTCATTAGCCCATCTATCCTCCAATAGCTGTTTATATCTTACCCTAACTGCCTCCTCTTTTAGTTTATAAACCTTCACCTCTCTCTTCCCTGATGCTTCTATTCTCCTTGTATCCCATCTACCTTTACTCTCAGTGTAGCTACAACTAGAAAGTGATCTGATATATCTGTGGCCCCTCTATAAACATGTACATCCTGAAGTCTACTCAACAGTCTTTATCTACCAATACATAATCCAACAAACTACTGTCATTTTGCCCTACATCATATCTTGTATACTTATTTATCCTCTTTTTCTTAAAATATGTATTACCTATAACTAAACCCCTTTCTATACAAAGTTCAAAGGGCTCCCATTATCATTTACACCTGGCACCCAAAACTTACCTACCACACCCTCTCTAAAAGTTTCTCCTACTTTAGCATTCAGGTCCCCTACCACAATTACTCCTCTTACTTGGTTCAAAGGCTCCTATACATTCACTTAACATCTCCCAAAGTCTCTCTCTCCTCTACATTCCTCTCTTCTCCAGGTGCATACACGCTTATTATGACCCACTTTTCGCATCCAACCTTTAATCCACATAATTCTTGAATTTACACATTCATATTCTCTTTTCTCCTTCCATAACTGATCATTTAACATTACTGCTACCCCTTCCTTTGCTCTAACTCTCTCAGATACTCCAGATTTAATCCCATTTATTTCCCCCCACTAAAACTCCCCTACCCCCTTCAGCTTTGTTTCGCTTAGGGCCAGGACATCCAACTTCTTTTCATTCATAACATCAGCAATCGTCTGTTTCTTGTCATCCGCACTACATCCACGTACATTTAAGCATCCCAGTTTGATAATGTTTTTCTTCTTCTCTTTTTTAGTAAATGTCTACAGGAGAAGGGGTTACTAGCCCATTGCTCCCGGCATTTTAGTCGCCTCATACGACACGCATGGCTTACGGAGGAAAGATTCTTTTCCACTTCCCCATGGACAATAGAAGAAATAAAGAAGAACAAGAGCTATTTAGAAAAAGGAGAAAAACCTAGATGTATGTATATATATATGCATGTGCGTGTCTGTGAAGTGTGACCAAAGTGTAAGTAGGAGTAGCAAGATATCCCTGTTATCTAGCGTGTTTATGAGACAGAAAAAGAAACAGCACAAATTACCCTTGATGATATTGTTTTTCCTGGATACTCTGGGAGTCTCAGAGTGATACATCACCACTAGCATTACTACACAACATTAATGTCAGCCTGTCTTTCATAGGCTTATGTCCTGGGAGTGCCTTTTCCTCCTGAGTAATGTAGGTCCTGTTTGGCATTTTCTTCCAAAACAGGCCTGTTTCGTCACAACTAAACACTTGTTAAGGTTTTAAGTTTTCAGTCTCTATGTATTCCTTAAAGGCAGCCAGTCTGAACTGGCTGCCTCACCGTGCCTTACCACACTGTGTATGCCACTACAAATCTTAAATCTCTCAAACCAGCCTTTGCTGGCCTTAAATTCATCAGCAGCAGCACTATTTTCAGGCATTTTCTTAACGAGATCACCATGCAACTTCCTTGCCTTTTCACAATTTATAGACTGAGAAACACTATCTCCTGATAATTGTTTTTCATTTATCCATACCAATAACAGTCTCTCTACCTCTTCAATTATTTGCTGTCTCTGTTATGAAAAAGATACTTGAACCTTTCGCAACAACAGCTTCCTCGATTGCCTTTCTGTTCGCCAAGATAGTACTGATGGTTGAATGTGATTTGTTGTATTGCCTTTCCAACTCAGACATACGCACTCCACTCGCGTATTTTTCAATTATCTCTTTCTTAATTTCCATCGTAATTCTCACCCTTTTTAACACAGGCTTGGCACTAGAAGCTTTCCTGGGGCCCATGATGGCCTACTTAGCAGTTACAAGCACTAAAAACACCGGAATAATCCAAAATATATGGCAGGCACATGTGGAACCAACCACAACAGCTTGTAAACAATCTCACACCGAGTCTTGGAGTGGCTGGGTCCGCTCAGGCCGCGCTCCAGGCGTATGGACACGTTCCAGACGGATGTCGTTGGTAGAGTTTTTTGCCGTTGGTAGATTTTTTTTACGCCAAAAAGCGCCGTTAGACAAATTTGCCGTTACCTAATGCCGCTGTTAGTTGAGGGTCCACTGTACTTTGTCAGTCATGGGGTAGTAAGTGGAATATGCTAGGAATTTAAAATGAAAGGAAAGGAAGCTAGGGGTTACAGATGGTAGCTAAAATTGCAGATGAGACATACATCTGTATTCGATAAATCCAGTATTCGATGCATTTTATCGCAAAAATTTTGCCTCGGTATCTGATCGAAAACCTGGTATTCGATGCGATTCGTACGAGACGTGTCCACGTGTGGCCTGAACTGCCCCGTGTGTGCCAGTATTTACAAGCCAGCCAGTGTGCGCGCATCTAAGGATACATTCGGTACATTCCATATTATCACTGTTTTTGGTGCTAGTTTCTGCAAAATAAGTCACCATGGGCCCCAAGAAAACTTCTAGTGCCAACCCTTCGAGAAAAAAGGTGCTAATGACTATTGAAATGAAGAAAGAGATAATTGCAAAGTACGAAAGTGGAGTGCGTGTGTCGGAGCTGGTCAGGTTGTATAGTAAACCCCAATCAACCATCTCTACTACAGTGACCAGGAAAACGGCAATCAAGGAAGTTGTTCTTGCAAAAGGTGCAACTGTGATTACGAAACAGCGACCGCAAGTGTTAGAAAATGTTGAAAGGCTGTTATTGGTGTGGATAAACGAAAAACGGATAGCAGGAGATAGCATCTCTCAAGCAATCATTTGTGAAAAGGCTAGGCAGTTGCATGACGATTTGGTAAAGAAATTGCCTGCAACTAGTGTTGATGTGAGTGAATTTAAGGCCAGCAAAGGTTGGTTTGAAAGATTTAAGAATCGTAGTGGTATACATAGTGTGATTAGGCACGGTGAAGCTGCCAGTTCAGACCAAAAAGCGGCTGAAAAATATGTGAGGGAATTCAAGGATTACACAGACAGTGAAGAATTTAAACCTGAACAAGTGTTTAATTGTGATGAAACAGGCCTGTTTTGGAAGAAAATGCCAAGCAGGACCTACATTACTCAGGAGGAAAAGGCACTCCCAAGACATAAGCCTATGAAAGACAGGCTTACTCTTTTGATGTGTGACAATGCTAGTGGTGATTGTCAAGTGAAGCCTTTATTGGTGTATCACTCTGAAACTCCCAGAGTTTTCAGGAAAAACAATGTCCTCAAGGCTAATTTGTGTGTGCTGTGGAGGGCAAACAGTAAGGCATGGGTCACTAGGGACTTTTTCTATGACTGGTTACACCATGCATTTGCCCCCACTGTGAAAAATTACCTAATTGAAAAGAAATTAGTCCTTAAGTGCCTCCTGGTATTAGACAATGCCCCTGGTCATCCTACAGACTTGGCAGAGCGACTTTCTGGGGACATGAGCTTCATTAAGGTCAAGTTTTTGCCTCCTAATACCACTCCTCCCCTGCAGCCCATGGACCAGCAGGTCATTTCCAACTTCAAGAAACTGTACACAAAAGCTATGTTTGAAAGGTGCTTTGTAGTGACCTCAGAAACTCAATTGACTCTAAGAGAGTTTTGGAGAGATCACTTTAGCATCCTCAATTGTGTAAACATTATAGATAAGGCTTGGGAGGGAGTGACTAAAAGGACCTTGAACTCTGCTTGGAAAAAACTGTGGCCAGAATGTGTAGACAAAAGGGATTTTGAAGGATTTGAAGCTAACCCTGAGAAGCCTATGCCAGTTGAGGAATCCATTGTGGCATGGGAGAAGTCCTTGGGGTTGGAGTTTAGTGGGGAGGATATGGAAGAGTTGGTGGAGGAGGACAATGAAGAACTAACCAGAACTAACTAGATCACCTTCAACAGCAAGAGGCCAGACCTGAGGAAACTGCTTCGAATGAGGGGATAGAGAAATTGAAGAAGTTGCCTACTTAAAAGATTAAGGAAATGTGTGCAATGTGGCTTAAAGTGCAAACCTTTTTTGATGACAATCACCCTAACACAGCTATTGCAAGCCATGCTGGTGACTATTACACTGACAATGTTGTGAAACACTTTAGGAATGTCATAAAGGAACGGGAGGTACAGGCCTCTATGGACAGATATGTTGTGCGACAGAAGTCCAGTGACTCTCAAGCTGGTCCTAGTGGCATTAAAAGAAGAAGTTAAGTAACCCCAGAAAAGGACTTGCTACCTCAAGTCCTAATGGAAGGAGATTCCCCTTCTAAACACTAACACCTCTCCTCTCCTCCCATCCCATCAATCACCACCAGATCTTCATTAAAGGTGAGTGTCAATTATTCTATTGTTATTGTTGTTACTGTAATTATTCTATTGCATTAAACTTAATATTTCATATGGTAAAAAAAATTTTTTTTCATACCTTTGGGTGTCTTGCATGGATTAATTTGATTTCCATTATTTCTTATGAGGAAAATTGATTCACTTTTCGATATTTTCGGTATTCGATGAGCTCTCAGGAATGGATTAATATCGAATACCGGGGGTCCACTGTACTTTTTCAGTCAAGGAAGGTAATCAGAAAATACTAGGAAAGAGGCAACAAACACTATGTGAAGTTTCAAGAATTGTTTATTTCACTATTTCCATCTTTAATAATCCTTTCCTCTTGATTTCTACCTTTTCATGATTCTACACTACTTTTTCATGTGTCTAAGGGCAATGTGTGGTGTAAATATTATGCAGAAAATTCGGAGTGTGGAAATTAGGAAAAGGTGTGGAGTTAATAAAAGTATTAGTCAGAGGGCAGAAGAGGGGTTGTTGAGGTGGTTTGGTCATTTAGAGAGAATGGATCAAAGTAGAATGACATGGAAAGCATATAAATCTATAGGGGAAGGAAGGCGGGGTAGGGGTCGTCCTCGAAAGGGTTGGAGAGAGGGGGTAAAGGAGGTTTTGTGGGCAAGGGGCTTGGACTTCCAGCAAGCGTAACGTGAGCGTGTTAGATAGGAGTGAATGGAGACGAATGGTACTTGGGACCTGACGATCTGTTGGAGTGTGAGCAGGGTAATATTTAGTGAAGGGATTCAGGGAAACCGGTTATTTTCATATAGTCGGACTTGAGTCCTGGAAATGGGAAGTACAATGCCTGCACTTTAAAGGAGGGGTTTGGGATATTGGCAGTTTGGAGGGATATGTTGTGTATCTTTATATGTGTATGCTTCTAAACTGTTGTATTCTGAGCACCTCTGCAAAAACAGTGATAATGTGCGAGTGTGGTGAAAGTGTTGAATGATGATGAAAGTATTTTCTTTTTGGGGATTTTCTTTCTTTTTTGGGTCACCCTGCCTCGGTGGGAGACGGCCGACTTGTTAAAAAAAAAAAATGCTTATAAAAGGCAGTACTGATTCTTTTTACAATTCTGTTGTCTAATAACAATGGCAATAGCTCCAAGAATTCTTTGATAAATATTTCAAGGCTATTTTAATTATCTTTTAACACAGGAAAACAGCAAAAGTATCTAGGGAGTGCTAACCAGATATCAAATAGTAGAGAAAGATAAATCCAATCACTATAGTACATGTTTAATGAAAACTGCTGTCCTGGAACCGTGGTCACTCTAAATGTACACAAGGGTAGAAAAAAACTTATGCTTATGGAATCAAAAGGCCTTTGTGTAAAAAAAAAGTGTTAAGGTGGAGTGAAGTTTGTTTGATGGTTGTGTGCCAGCATGGCGGAGATACTACAATTTCCATTTTTTATGTGCGACTTCTTGGTTTACTAGTTATAGCAAACAATGGTGACAGTAGAGTTTAGGTTCTGTGAAGATCATTCCTCTCAAGGAAGGTTCCTTGATGCTGGTGATCTAGGGAATTAGATCTGTGCTCCAGTTCCCTGAATTAAGCATGAATACTTTCCACATCCCCCACAGGTGCTGCATAATCCTAAGAGTTTAGTGCTTCCCCCTTGATTATAATACTAATAATAATATTGATGTGAAGATCATTTGCACTTTGGTCCAATCAAGTACTGTACACCACACAATGTGTTTCAGGAGTCTCCCTGCTGTATACATATTTGTGTTTGTTAGCACTAGTGGACAAAATCCTGCCTGTCTCTCCTACACATTACTTTTCACACTGACCACATATGATTGTGAAGTCACTGGTGGTATATGTAGGTTGTCATGTTGTGGATCATCAAGTTCTGTGATGGGTAAGGACACAAGGGCTACCACGTGGCTGTTGCTTGCATCTAATGTCAGTGCAGTCTCTTATTGCTCTAACAGTGACACAAAAGGCAGAAAATTATAGTATCATTGCCATATTAGAATTCATAATCAATGAGCTTAACCCTTTCAGGGTTGGTGCCGTACTAGTACGGCTTGCGAGCCAGGGTTGGTGCCGTACTAGTACGGCTTGCGAGCCAGGGTTGGTGCCGTACTAGTATGGCTTGCGAGCCAGGGTTGGTGCCGTACTAGTAAAAGTAAATTCTAGCGCCTTCAAATCTATTGAGAGAAAGCTGGTAGGCCTACATATGAAAGAATGGGTCTGCGTGGTCAGTATGTGCAGTATAAAAAAAAAATCCTGCAGCACACAGTGAATAATGAGAAAAAAAAAAAACTCCGACTGCGTTTTTGGTTTAAAACAGCAACTTTGCAGTGTATTTTCCTATGGTATTTATGGTTGTATTCTCGTTTTCTTCATTTTATTTGACAGAGCGGAAGATATATTACAGAAATAGATATAATTTTGACTGGTTTCATGATGACAAGTACCTTAAAATTGAGCTCAAAGTAGCAAAAATGTTCGATTTTTGCCAATGTTAAAGAGTAAACAAATCATGCCACGTGTCCAATACAAGTCAACTGGTGCGTCTAATATTCTTTCACAAGTGTGCTGATATTATTTATACCATTTTTACAATGATGCAGTTGTATACATAACAGCAAATCTTCTATTTTTTGTGAGAATAAAAATTCAAAACGGAAAGCAAAAGTAATGTAACAGGGCTGGAGACGTGACTAATGAAGAGATAAAATGTTATTTTAGAGCCAGGAATGTCTGTCTTGTTTATTCTGGACCCTATTTTGAAATTGGCATCTTTTGAAATTTGTGTGAAATTGGCCAAATAGCCAATTTGTGACCACTTTATTGGGTAAACATCAGTAAATGAGCAGTTTCTTGTACTCAATCGATAGAACAAATGGAGTTCTAATGAAACAGCTATGATTTTAGTAGACTGGAACATTGGAATTGGCTGAAAATAGGGCTCAAAGTGGGCGACATCGCCGATGCATAAATATCGTCGAGACTACTAACTTCATGAGAGCATAATTATGTAAGTTTCCATCAAATTTCATACTTTTGGTGTCATTACAATCGGAAAAAGATTCTCTATCATTTCATAAGAAATATCATTCTATTTTTTTTTTTTCAGAAAATTGTTTGACCCTGAGAATGAGTTTGGGAGAGGGCCTCTCGACTCTGAAAGGGTTAATATAACCTGACACAACAGTCAGGTGATATGATGCTAAACCTCTCATACTTACCTTCACATACATTCCAAGTGATTAATTTTTTTCTTTTTCCAATAGACTTGTCAGTATCATATACCGTTATATCCATAGGCAACAAACTCTCATATCCACTTCAGGTTATAGTGTAAATTGAGTGCTACTGCAGAACAGTACATACCTGACCACCTGCAGCAGCCATAAATGCATTTCTGTTGAGGTAGTTGCACTCCATGGGCAATAATCCCAGCTCACTGTGCTTCTTGACTAATTTACGCAGCTCAGTGATCAAGTCATGGGTAATTCTCTGATTTTCTGGTGGCTCCCTACAAAAAATAATGGTTATTAACATGAGAGGTTAGAGAAATATGAGATAGAAACATTTATGAAGCCTCAAATTATCTTGGAACACTGGCACCGCTGCTACAATAGCTGCATGTACCTCACACTGGTACCGCTGCTACAATATCTGCATGTACCTTACACTGGCACCACTGCTACAATATTTGCATGTACCTCACACTGGCACCACTGCTACAATATTTGCATGTACCTCACACTGGCACCACTGCTACAATATCTGCATATACCTCACACTGGTACCACTGCTACAATATCTGCACTTTCCCATTCTAGGGCATGTGCAGGTATACTGTACAGTAGATACTCTAATATTATCATTTCTGATCAACCAAAATTCAGATCTTTACTTATTTTTTAGTTTTTTTTTTTTTTCTAAATTCACATGGGTCAATCAGAGCAAGGAGTGGAAGAGGCTCCATTCTTCATGGTGGCTTGGTTTCTGACCACTGACCAGTCAGGCCAATGATAATCAGGTGTTACTTGAATGTTTAGGAATTCACAATCAAGTAACAGAAAAATCTTTGAGGAAAACCCCACTGCTACAGTGAATATTGTAGAAGGCATAGAATTTAAGTTTTAAGAGTCCCAATGGTAAATTATGAAATGGGACCTTCGATTAAACTGTACTTCGAAAATCTTGGTAATAAACAATACATGTGTAAGAACAGCATTAGCTACTGCAGAATACAAATGATAATAAAGTGTGCAATGAAATCAGTTTTGTAAACTATGTTTGGGCAGAAAATAGGTTGAAGGGCAGATATCTAGACACCTTTTAAGAAAAACAACTTCTATCCCATAATTATTTAGCAGCAGCTAATTGGTATCAGCAGTTGAAAGAGAAGTGAATGAGTTCAGTAAGAGAATGATTATTGAGAAGTATGAGTAAATGGTGGATAAAAATAAAAAAAAAAAGTGGGTTAGGGGAGGGTTAGGGTGGGTTGAGAGGCCTGGTTGTGGACTGGGCTGCAGGGGCGTTGATCCCCGGAATATTCTCCAGGTTGGGTAATAGAAAGTGATGATGAGGGCAAGTAGGGTATGTATGATATGTAATGCTAATGTTTGCAGCCAAATTATCATCAACATCATGGAAACACTAAACCTGTAGGCATTACATAGCACCTGTGATGGGAGGGGGGATGGAAGGCATTCAGGCTCAATTTGGGAAATTGGAGCACAGGTCCAATTCCCTAGATCAAGTGCCCCTCACCAGCATCAAGGAACCTCCCTTGAGGGGACCGTTTGCAGTCCAAGTTTGTGGTTATAGGAGGGTGGGTGCAGGAGGAGAGAAATGAGTGGTGGAATGATGAGGTATTATTACATTCCTGGGTAAAGCTAAACCCGTAGAGGTCAAACAGCACCTGAAGATATGGAAGGTATTTAGACTCGATTCAAGGAATTTTTCTCAAATACGTACCAACTTTTTTACCTTTGTTATCATTCCCCTCAAGGGAGGTTCCTTGATGCTGGTTAGGAGCTTTTCATCCAAGGAATTGGGCCTGTGCTCCAATTCCTCAAGAATGCCTCTTTTGATCAGCTAATTTTTAATGCTAATGTATTCTACACTGAGCAAGGTTTGAACTGTGTAAGCGCCAAGTTGCCAATCTTATTTGAAAAACTGGGTGATGTTCATGCAATAATTTGTGAGTGTATCTCCTAATTGGCTTCAAATTTTACAATGTTGGTGCATCTAATGCAAAAGAAGATTCAGATTTGTTTTGGACTGTTAGTGAAAATCTGGCAGATTTAATCAGCTTATAATAACTGGAATTACTAGTTTCAATGTGATACTCTGAGAATGCCTTTTCTGACTGGCTTCACATTTTCAACACTGGTGTTCCTTTTATACAGGAAGGTTCAGTTTGTTATTGGGCTTTGCAGGTGCCAACTTCCCAATTTTCTTCAAAACCAATTGGTGTTTACCATACTTACCCTTTTGGAGCGCCAAGGAATTAAGGGTATCAACACAATACTCGCTACAACTACTAAGCGACTGCATATAAAGCACCTGATGGTTGAACCAGATTAAAAAAATTTCAGACTACTTTTTTTTTCATTTTTGGGAATACATTAGTATAACTTAAACACCTTAAGAAACACACTTTCAATATACAGTAGGGCCCCACTCATACAGCAGGTTAGGTTCCAGGCTACCGCCTTAAAGCAGAACACCATTTTTTCCACTTATAAATGCATATAAATGCCAGACAAGTTTACACTAACTTGTATTAAGTTAGTAATAGAACTAAGCATTAAAAAACACAATAAAAAGTAAAAAACATACACAGTACATTCATTACTTACCTTAAAATATTTGTAGTCTTATTAATGTAGGGCGAGAGGTGAGTAGTACTTATTTGTAGGAAGTAAGGTGTAGGTAGCCTAGGCTCCCTGTCCCAAACTTAATATACGATATTTAAAGCAGCCCAGAGAGATAAAATACATACAGTATACTCATGATTTACCTTAACTTATGTGTAGTCTTAATGCAGTATGAGAGGTGATAGGCGAGTAGTATTTATTTGTATGAAGTCAGGTGTAGGTAGCCAGTAGATGTAGCTATGTAGTCCGCCTGGCTACATAGCTGCACCTACCTACATAGCTATACGATATTTAATGCAGCCCAGAGCCATATTATTACTATCGGCATACCTTGTTAACTGAGTTTAATCGTTTCTAACACCTACCTTTAGATGCCATCGTAAACGAAGGGAGAAGTAATGAATAATACATGCCGAGAATTGTAAACAAAAGCGGAGTGTTAAGGGGAATGACTGGGCCAAATGCAGATTAATACGTTTTCTCTGGTGCTGGACCAGAGAAGACGTAATGTTTTCCCTCCGCCCAGCTACCACACCTCCATAGCATATACACATGGCATGTTTGTATGCTATGTAATGTGTTTCTTAGATCATTTTAATGTAAAATAAGTCATTTAATGTGCCCAAGAGTGATTATTATTATGTACTACATGTATTAGTATTTCTATGGCGTTAAGACTAAGGGGACACTTAGTGATTTTATTGTGTACCTGCACATCATCACAGTGTATATATAGGTACAGGTACACACAAGTATTATTATCAGAGTACAGATAAAATATGCAATAACTTTAAAACACTTGAAATTTTGGAAAGTTTCCAAACATAATAGAGAGATGTGCTCAAGGAGAATGTAAACAAACCAGGTGGGGTACAGTGGACCCCCGGTTCGTGATATTAATTTGTTCCTGAGAGCTCATCGTAAACCAAAAATATCAGAAAGCAAATCAATTTTCCCCATAAGAAATAATGGAAATCAAATTAATCCGTGCAAGACACCCAAAAGTATGAAAAAAAAATTTTACCACATGAAATATTAAGTTTAATGCACACAAACTGAAGAAGACATGCACAGTTTGTAGCACTCTACTAACAATAGAATACATGCACTTACCTTTAATGAAGATCTGGTGATGATTGATGGGATGGGAGGAGGGGAGAGTGTCGAAGTTGTTAATGTTTAGGAGGGGAATCCCCGTTCAATAGGACTTGAGGTAACAAGTCCTTTTCCGGGGTTACTTCCCTTCTTTTAATGCCACTAGGACCAGCTTGAGAGTCACTGGCAGCCTCACCATGCCTAATCACACTATGTATGCCACTACGATTCTTAAATCTTTCAAACCAACCTTTGCTGGCCTTAAATTCACTCACATCACCACTAGTTGCAGGCAATTTCTTTACCAAATCGTCATGCAACTGCCTAGCCTTTTCACAAATGATCGCTTGAGAGATGCTATCTCCTGCTATCTGTTTTTCATTTATCCACACCAATAACAGTCTCTCAACATCTAACACTTGCGGTTGCTGTTCTGTAATCACAGTTGCACCTTTTGCAACAACAGCTTCCTTGATTGCCGTTTTCCTGGTCACTATAGTAGAGATGGTTGATTGGCGTTTTGTATACAACCTGGCCAGCTCCGACACATGCACTCCACTTTCGTACTTTGCAATTATCTCTTTCTTCATTTCAATAGTCATTAGCACCCTTTTTCTCGAAGGGTTGGCACTAGAAGCTTTCTTGGGGCCCATGGTGACTTATTTTGCAGAAACAAGCACCAAAAACACTGTGATAATATGGAATGTACCGAATATATCCTTAGATGCAAGCACACTGGCTGGCTTGTAAACACTGGCACACATGCGGACACGTCTCAGACGAATCGTATGCCGGGTTTTTTAACAGGAACCGAGGTAAATTTTTTGCGATATAATGCATCGCATACCGAATTTATCGGATACCGATAGCATCGTGAACCGGGGGTCCACTGTATTAGAAAGACAGTTAGCCATATAGCGAGTTTTGGCCATAATTTAAAATCACTGTATTAGTGGAAAACCGTAAGGTGAAACGCCGTAAAGCAGGGCCCTACTGTACAATGCACAAAGATTCCGTCATATAAATAGAAACATTCCATAAAATGAAAGTGACATGTGCAACACTTGACTGTCTTTACTAACAAAAAAGAAAGCTTTGCCTGCATAGCAGGCTTCTTTGGTTATGCCTGGAGGCTACTTGAATAGGGTTTCTGGGATCAACACCCCCACAACCCAATCTGTGACCAGGTTAAATATATCACTTAACAAACCATACCACGGGTGTGGATAGCACCTGCAATCAGTCATAAAACTCCAGACCAACGTGTTAGCCACTGGGCCAGCTAGCTACAATAAGATTCTACCAATTAGGTACGTTTATATACCATAGGAAGGTCTGGAGTTTTATGACTATCTGATCACGGGTTATATCCCTGCCCATGGTATGGTTTGTTTGCATTCATGTCATTACGATTTTGTGGATCATATAACTGAAGACAACAGAAGGAATTTGAGGTGATCAACCCCTCAGCCTTGATAAGTGGGTCAGTTCCTCAGCCTAAGGTACTGAGGCTGACCACCACATGCACATGTCGAAGCCTGTCTTAGCACGAGCCAGTTCAGAAAGATAGCTAAAAGGTACCTAATGAATGAAGCTACAGAAAGAGAGAGTGATTTCTTGTATATTTAACAATCATGTACTTATTATTCTAAGTTAATCCTCTCTCTAATGTTGATGTAAATAACCCAGTTTATTTATTCCTATTCTATATCCTTTTATTGTTACTGATTTTCACACAGCTGAGTTACTTAGCTGTATTAACTTTTAAGGTTATAACCATTACTGATTCCTACTGTAACTTACTGCTTGGCTTTAGATAATAAGGTATTACAAGGACCCCAATGGAAAAAAGTCACTAAGTCTGACTTCTTTTTTAGGTTATCCTACGTAATTTACACGTTAAACTATGCATGATAAGTGTACTTATGTGTACTTGTACCTAAATAAACTCACTTCCCTATCAAGGCTGAGAGACTAATCACCACAAAATTATTACTACTGTCTCTAGCAATATATTAGCTTGTATTAAACTGAAGAAGCCTACTGTAATGATGACACATTACAGCAACAAAGATACCCATGTGTGGCACAGGTGTTTTATTCATCAGGTAGTTGGTATGGTATTTTGTATCATCAATAACATGAGTAGGGGAGTTAGTAGATGGGGAGATGGAGGTATTGGGTAGATGGCGGGAATATTTTGAGGAACTTTTAAATGTCGACGAAGAAAGGGAGGTAGTAATTTCTTGCATTGGCCATGGAGGTATACCATCTTTTAGGAGTGAGGAAGAGCAGGATGTGAGTGTTGGGGGAGGTGCGTGAGGCATTATGTAGAATGAAATTAGGTAAAGCAGCTGGAACTGACGGGATCATGACAGAAATGTTAAAAGCAGGGGGGAATATAGTGTTAGAGTGGTTCGTATTTTTGTTTAATAAATGTATGAAAGAGGGGTAGGTACCTAGCGATTGGCAGAGAGCATGTATATAAAGGGAAGGTGGACAAAACAGATTATAAAAATTATAGTGGAACAAGTTTACTGAGTATACCAGGAAAAGTGTACGGCAGGGTTATTATTGAAAGAATTAGAGGTAAGACAGAATGTAGGATTGCGGATGAGGAAGGAGGTTTCAGAGTGGGTAGGGGATGTGTAGATCAAGTGTTTACATTGAAGCATATATGTGAACAGTATTTAGATAAAGGTAGGGAAGTTTTCATTGCATTCATGGATTTAGAAAAGGCATGTGACAGAGTGGATAGGGGAGCAATGTGGCAGATGTTGCAAGTATATGGAATAGGTGGCAAGTTACTAAATGCTGTAAAGAGCTTTTTTGAGGATAGTGAGGCTCAGGTTAGGGTGTGTACAAGAGGGAGACTACTTCCCGGTAAAAGTACGTCTTAGACAGGGATGTGTAATGTCACCATGGTTGTCTAATATATTTATAGATGGGGTTGTAAAAGAAGTAAATGCTAGGGTGTTGGGGAGAGGGGTGGGATTAAATTATGGGTAATCAAATACAAAATGAAAATTGACACAGTTACTTGTTGCTGATGATACTGTGTTTATGAGAGATTCTAAAGAAATATTGCAAAGGTTAGTGGTCAAGTTTGGGAGTGTGTGTAAAGGTAGAAAGTTGAAAGTGAACATAGAAAAGAGTAAGGTGATGAGGGTATCAAATGATTTAGATAAAGAAAAACTGGATATCAAATTGGAGAGGAGGAGTATGGAAAAAGTGAATGTTTTCAGATATTTGGGAGTTGATGTGTCAGCGGATGGATTTATGAAGGAGGAGGTTAATCAAAGAAGTGATAACAGAAAAAAGGTGAGTGGTGCATTGATGGTATATGTGGAGACAAAAAATGTTATACATGGAGGCAAAGAAGGGAATGTATGAAAGTATAGTGGTACCACCACTCTTATATGGGTGTGAAGCTTGGGTTATAAATGCTGCAGTGAGATGGTTGGAGGCAGTGGAGATGTCCTGTCTAAGGGCAATATGTGGTGTAAATATTATGCAGAAAACTCAGTGTGTGGAAATTAGAAGGTGTAGAGTTAATAAAAGTATTAGTCAGAGGGCTGAAGAGGGGTTGTTGAGGTGGTTTGGTTATTTAGAGAGAATGGATCAAAGTTGAATGACATGGAGAGCATATAAATCTGTAGGAGAAGGAAGGTGGGGTAGGGGTCTTCCTCGAAAAGGTTGGAGGGAGGGGGTAAAGGAGGTTTTGTGGGCAAGGGGCCTGGACTTCCAGTAAGTATGCGTGAGCATGTTAGATAGGAGTGAATGGAGACGAATGGTATTTGGGACCTGACGAGCTGTTGGAGTGTGAACAGGGTAATATTTAGTGAAGGGATTCAGGGAAACCAGTTATTTTATATAGCCGGAATTGAGTCCTGGAAATGGGAAGGACACTGCCTGCACTTTAACCCGTAAATGGTCCAAACGTATATACACGTTTTTACCGCTAGTGCCCCAAACGTATATATACGTATTATGTATCCTACATTTAACATTGCCACGATAACCCTGAGTCACCTAGACATGTAAGAATGGGTGTGAGCACTCACTGTGCACCATATTAAAATAATTGGGGATGCCTGGGTACCATATGCTCTTTTTTCCTATTAAAAAACAACAATGTTTTTTTTCTCAAAAAAAGTTGGGGCAGTACGGTAGTGAACGTATATATACGTTTGGACCGTTTACGGGTTAAAGGAGGGGACAGTTTGGAGGGACATGTGTATCTTTATACGTATATGCTTCTAAACTGTTGTATTCTGAGCACCTCTGCAAAAACAGTGATTGTGTGTGAGTGTGGTGAAAGTGTTGAATGATGAAAGTATTTTCTTTTTGGGGATTTTCTTTCTTTTTGGGTCACCCTGCCTAGGTGGGAGATGGCCAACTTGTTAAAAAAAAAAAAATTCAAAATGCTTTTCATTGTCTAGAAATTTCTTCATTTAATTATAAACAAATCTGAAAAGTTAGAGAGATTATCTTAACACCTTAAGATACAACACAATAAAAACTGATAAAATTAACAAACAATGAAAAAAACTGAACATTCTGAATACTGTGCTATACAATACTCTACCAAAACAGTCATCCTAGTTTTGAAGAAATACAAACCGGGAATAATAAACAAGTACCCCCAAAAGCATATACAGGAGTGCCCTCTGCTTTACAGCGCTTCACTTTACAGCATTTAGCTAATGCAGCTGTTTTCAATTATACCCATTCTTCATTTATTCAGACTTCCTACAATAAATATATTCACCACTCATATGCTAAGGATGAAAATATTTTAACGTAAGTAATGTGTGTACTGTATATGAATTTTTTATGCCTAGCTCTATTGCTCACTTAACGTGTTATAGTGCAAACACGTTATCAGGCTTTTACATGTATATGCATTTGAAAGTCAAAAAAACAATTATGTGTATCACTTCACAGCGGTAGCCCAGAACCAAACCTGATGTATAAGGGGGGCCTTCCTGTATCTATAGTGGTTTTCGGGGTACCTTAATTTTTAATTATTCTTTCATCCTCACGGTTTCCAAGCAATGATTTGAGAAGGCCACACCTGAGTGACTTCAAGTTTTCAGCATTACTGCACTATATTTAAAAGAAAAGTTCAGATTTCTATTAAACTGTGGAGGTGCCAATTAAGAAATTGTTGTATATAGAATTCTGAAGTGTTAGAGAAAAGGGGCTGGTGTTACAAAACTGTGCATATTTTTTTGAGATTGTGTGCCTATCAAATCACATCTGGCAATAATTAAGGATTTCAATCCCACTGGAATTATATTTTGAAAATTCTAATTGTTTCAATCAATTCTGAAATACCTGGGATTATCCTCATCATTCATATGAAAATTGGAGAGACTACAATATTATTTACCTGTGATTTACCTGTGACCTATTTCGAGAGTTTTCCTATTCTCGCGACCTGGCCTTGGGCCATGCCTCCCTGCTGACTGCCTGGTCGACCAGACTGTTGCTGCAAGCAGCCCGCTGGCCCATATACGTATCTATCACAGCCGCGTACATCTGGCACACTGCTGAGGTAGTGATCCAGTTTCCTCTTGATAACTTCTACACTTGTTCCAGCATAAGTTTTTGATATCTGCTGATAACAGGTTGAATAGTCGCTGCCCACAGGTGTCGATACACTGTTCTCGTGTGGTTCTCACAGTTCCCCTGCATCGCATTGCATCTATTTTACACCCAAATCTCTCACGCCAGTACGTTGTTACAGTAGGCAAACATCCTGTGTGAGAATTTTAGTTAAAAAGAGCTAGCTCTTAGCCTCACCTTCTTCGAGGCAGGAAAAGAAAGGGTTTTTGATCCAGTGAATTGCCTTACCTTATAGGCTATTTTTCTTTGATCAGCAAGATAGGACAACTGAGCTGGAAAATGATATAGGGATATTCACTAGCACACTTTCATTACTGTCAAAAGTACAGGAGGGCCCCGCTTTACAGTGCTTCACTTTACAGTGTTTCGCTAATGCAGCGGTTTTCAATTATGTATTTATTCAGACTTCTTACAATAAATACATTCACCACTCACTATAAGCTATTGATGAAAATATACTAAGGAAGCAAAAGGCCTAGCTCTACTGCTCCATATATGATAGTGTAAACATGTTATCAGGCTTTTTGTAAGCATTTGAAATTGAAATAAGGTTATGATTCACTTTACAGTGATTTTCGCATTACAACAGTAGTCCAGGGCCTAACCTGCTTTATAAGTGGGGCCCTCCTGTACACCCAATACTTCAAGACAGTGGAACACTGCTGAATCCTACTGCTCCTATGCTGGGTGGGACCTGCAGTGCTCACATTCCCCTTTAGTTCACCAGTTTCTACCTACCCATACCTAACCACTCATCCACCCCCACTCATGCAGAACACTCCAGCCCACATGCCCAATTGAATCTGAGTATCATTAATCCAAGTATACCACTCTAACCCACATACCCACTCTACTCCAACCCACATACCCATTCCACTCCAACTCATGTACCCACTCTGTACCATCCCATGTACCCACTCCACTCCAACCCATGCATACCAGTCCACTAATTCACACACACCACTCCAACTCCCCCACACACACATGCAAACTCATACCCCCCCCCCTCGCTCTCTCTTTCTCACTCTACCTCTCATACTTTTACTCTTGCATTATCCTCCTCACTTTCTCTACCTCTTGCTCTCTCTATCTCTTCTCTCTCTCTATATATCTCTCTCTCTATATATATATATATATATCTCTCTCTATATATATATCTCTCTCTCTCTATAATATATCTCTCTCTCTCTCTCTCTCTCTCTATATATATATATATATATATATATATATAATATATATATATATATATATATATATATATATATGTTGGATTATGTATTGGTAGATAAAAGACTGTTGAGTAGACTTCAGGATGTACATGTTATAGAGGGGCCACAGATATATCAGATCACTTTCTAGTTGTAGCTACACTGAGAGTAAAAGGTAGATGGGATACAAGGAGAATAGAAGCATCAGGGAAGAGAGAGGTGAAGGTTTATAAACTAAAAGAGGAGGCAGTTAGGGTAAGATATAAACAGCTATTGGAGGATAGATGGGCTAATGAGAGCATAGGCAATGGGGTCGAAGAGGTATGGGGTAGGTTTAAAAATGTAGTGTTAGAGTGTTCAGCAGAAGTTTGTGGTTACAGGAAAGTGGGTGCAGGAGGGAAGAGGAGCGATTGGTGGAATGATGATGTAAAGAGAGTAGTAAGGAGAAAAAGTTAGCATATGAGAAGTTTTTACAAAGTAGAAGTGATGCAAGGAGGGAAGAGTATATGGAGAAAAAGAGAGAAGTTAAGAGAGTGGTGAAGCAATGTAAAAAGAGAGCAAATGAGAGAGTGGGTGAGATGTTATCAACAAATTTTGTTGAAAATAAGAAAAAGTTTTGGAGTGAGATTAACAAGTTAAGAAAGCCTAGAGAACAAATGGATTTGTCAGTTAAAAATAGGAGAGGAGAGTTATTAAATGGAGAGTTAGAGGTATTGGGAAGATGGAAGGAATATTTTGAGGAATTGTTAAATGTTGATGAAGATAGGGAAGCTGTGATTTCGTGTATAGGGCAAGGAGGAATAACATCTTGTAGGAGTGAGGAAGAGCCAGTTGTGAGTGTGGGGGAAGTTCGTGAGGCAGTAGGTAAAATGAAAGGGGGTAAGGCAGCCGGGATTGATGGGATAAAGATAGAAATGTTAAAAGCAGGTGGGGATATAGTTTTGGAGTGGTTGGTGCAATTATTTAATAAATGTATGGAAGAGGGTAAGGTACCTAGGGATTGGCAGAGAGCATGCATAGTTCCTTTGTATAAAGGCAAAGGGGATAAAAGAGAGTGCAAAAATTATAGGGGGATAAGTCTGTTGAGTGTACCTGGTAAAGTGTATGGTAGAGTTATAATTGAAAGAATTAAGAGTAAGACGGAGAATAGGATAGCAGATGAACAAGGAGGCTTTAGGAAAGGTAGGGGGTGTGTGGACCAGGTGTTTACAGTGAAACATATAAGTGAACAGTATTTAGATAAGGCTAAAGAGGTCTTTGTGGCATTTATGGATTTGGAAAAGGCGTATGACAGGGTGGATAGGGGGGCAATGTGGCAGATGTTGCAAGTGTATGGTGTAGGAGGTAGGTTACTGAAAGCAGTGAAGAGTTTTTACGAGGATAGTGAGGCCCAAGTTAGAGTATGTAGGAAAGAGGGAAATTTTTTCCCAGTAAAAGTAGGCCTTAGACAAGGATGTGTGATGTCACCGTGGTTGTTTAATATATTTATAGATGGGGTTGTAAGAGAAGTAAATGCGAGGGTCTTGGCAAGAGGCGTGGAGTTAAAAGATAAAGAATCACACACAAAGTGGGAGTTGTCACAGCTGCTCTTTGCTGATAACACTGTGCTCTTGGGAGATTCTGAAGAGAAGTTGCAGAGATTGGTGGATGAATTTGGTAGGGTGTGCAAAAGAAGAAAATTAAAGGTGAATACAGGAAAGAGTAAGGTTATGAGGATAACAAAAAGATTAGGTGATGAAAGATTGAATATCAGATTGGAGGGAGAGAGTATGGAGGAGGTGAACGTATTCAGATATTTGGGAGTGGACGTGTCAGCGGATGGGTCTATGAAAGATGAGGTGAATCATAGAATTGATGAGGGAAAAAGAGTGAGTGGTGCACTTAGGAGTCTGTGGAGACAAAGAACTTTGTCCTTGGAGGCAAAGAGGGGAATGTATGAGAGTATAGTTTTACCAACGCTCTTATATGGGTGTGAAGCGTGGGTGATGAATGTTGCAGCGAGGAGAAGGCTGGAGGCAGTGGAGATGTCATGTCTGAGGGCAATGTGTGGTGTGAATATAATGCAGAGAATTCGTAGTTTGGAAGTTAGGAGGAGGTGCGGGATTACCAAAACTGTTGTCCAGAGGGCTGAGGAAGGGTTGTTGAGGTGGTTCGGACATGTAGAGAGAATGGAGCGAAACAGAATGACTTCAAGAGTGTATCAGTCTGTAGTGGAAGGAAGGCGGGGTAGGGGTCGGCCTAGGAAGGGTTGGAGGGAGGGGGTAAAGGAGGTTTTGTGTGCGAGGGGCTTGGACTTCCAGCAGGCATGCGTGAGCGTGTTTGATAGGAGTGAATGGAGACAAATGGTTTTTAATACTTGACGTGCTGTTGGAGTGTGAGCAAAGTAACATTTATGAAGGGATTCAGGGAAACCGGCAGGCCGGACTTGAGTCCTGGAGATGGGAAGTACAGTGCCTGCACTCTGAAGGAGGGGTGTTAATGTTGCAGTTTAAAAAACTGTAGTGTAAAGCACCCTTCTGGCAAGACAGTGATGGAGTGAATGATGGTGAAAGTTTTTCTTTTTCGGGCCACCCTGCCTTGGTGGGAATCGGCCGGTGTGATAATAAAAAAAAAAAAAAAAAAATAAAATATATATATATATATATATATAATATATATATATATATATATATATATATGCAATAAGATCACAGTAAACAGGTGATTTCGGAATATGCAAAACAACCACTCTGAAAAAATAGAGAAATTCCAAGCGCTTTCATGACTACTCACATTATCAAGGAACTATGAAAGTAAAGTGTGTATGTGTATATATATATATATATATATATATATATATATATATATATAATATATATATATCACACACACACACACACACACACACACACACACACACACACACACAGAGCATTGCAAGTCAAGTCTGACCCAAAACTGGTGTATAGCCACATTAGGAGGAAGACAACAGTCAAAGACCAGGTGATCAGGCTGAGGAAAGAAGGTGCGCAACTCACAAGAAACAATCATGAGGTATGCGAGAAGCTCAACCTGAGATTTAAGGAAGTATTTACAGTAGAGACAGGAAGGGCTCTGGGAAGACAGCACAGAGGGTAACACCAACAGGGACTGTACCAACAAGTGTTGGATGACATACAAACAACAGAGGTGGTGGTGCAGAAGCTGCTAAGTAACCTTGATAACTTAGCCCTTTCCATGTTTCGGCCGTACTAGTATGGCTTACGTGCCAGTGTCCATGACATACTAGTACGCATAAATTCTAGTGCCTTCAAATCTCGCAGGAAAAGGCTGGTAGGCCTAGGTGTGAGAGAATAGGTGTGTGGGGTCGGTGTGCGTGGTAGAAAAAAATCTGGGACCCAGTGGCACATTGTGGGAACGCCATTTTAGTAGACGTTGTTTGCCATGCCTCGCAGTAAGAAGCTCCTCACTCCTCAGCGAATTGGGACACTTTTGTTCCCCAGTGACAGTTCTAATACAGATGGAAGTGCCAGTGAAGATGAGTTTCAAGGTTTTGGTGAGGTTCTGACCGAAACTAATGACCATAATATCGGTAATAGTGAGGAAAACCCAGACGACCCTCAGCCTTCCACCTCTGCTGCTGGGCTGTCTTGTTCACGTTCAGTTGTACCAGAACGAAAGAGGAAACTCATATTTTCCCAAATCCTGGACTCAGATGTGAGCACTGGAGATGATAGTGATAGTGAATATGAACTACAAGCTCTTGAAACCAGTTCCAATAGTGATAGTGAAGTGGAATATTCTCCAGTGAAGCGTCAGTAAATACGACGATATATGCACTCTGGTAGTGTGCCATATGCTATTCCAAGGGGAAGGAGTACATCTCGGAGTACATCCTGTGGCTGTACAACAGGAACAGACAGTGAGAACGACGATGAAAGTGTTGCAATTGGGATGGAAAATGTGCATGGTGGTGGTAGTGGTGGTGCCAGTGGTGAGGCACCAGCAGTGGGCCATGCTGCCACCCATGCCATTGCCTCAGCTGATCTACAACAAAGGCCACCATCCCCCACCCACCCACCACACCAGCCTCCACAACCACAACCACCTGTCATTGTCCAGTACCCACCAGCAGACAGCACCTGGGATTGGCAGGAAGGTGTCAATTTTGTTCCAAATCCCCACCAGTTTGATGAAAGCCAAAGTGGAATACAGCCATGTTGTACACTGGGGAACAATGCCACTGAAGTGGAATGTTTCGAGTTATTCTTTGATGAACCCCTGATGGAAATTATTGTCAGGTAAAGCAACAGATACTACGAGTACACCATGTCAAACACAATACTTTCACCAAGCTCACAGCCATACAGGTGGAAGGAGACAACTGTGGTTGAGATGTATCTTTTCTTTGCCACAATAATGCTTATGCCACATGTGTATAAGCACAGTTTGAAATCATACTGGTCAACAGACCGCCTGATTGCAACCCCAGGTTTCAGTGATATAATGGGAGTGAATCGATTTGTGCTACTATTACATATGCTTCACTTCTCAGACAAAACCAGGCCTGACAGAAACGACAGGTTATATAAGATTAGGAATGTGTTTGTGTATCTGAAAGAGAAATTCAATATGTATTTTTATCTCTTCAAGAAGCTTGTAATTGACGAGTCTTTGATTCTGTTCAATGGAAGACTCTCTTTCAAGCAGTATATACCAAGCAAGAGGAAACACTTTGTTATAAAGTTGTTTGTGCTTTGTGATTGTTACAGTGGTCTTGTACTGGATATTATTGTGCACACTTGAAGTTATACATTGCAAAATACCAGGAAGTTATTGGGCATCTCTGGTGATGTGGTTAGAACAATGATAGAACCATACCTTGGTAAGGGGCATATACTATATACTGATAACTGGTACACAAGCCCCTCACTCAGTGATTTTTTTGCGAGTGAACATGACAGATGTGTGTGGCACAGTGCGTGCAAATCGTAAACATGTGCCCAGGTTTGACGCTGGCACTCGTAGAGGTGAGGTGCAGGCATTTGCTGCCAATGACATCATGGCATTTCGGTGGCATGACAAACGAGATGTCCCACTGTTGTCATCAGTTCACCCTAACGAAACGACAAACACTGGCAGGCAGCATAGAGAAAGCAATGAACCCATTCTAAAACCTGCAGCTGTGATTGATTACACCCTCAATATGC
Organism: Cherax quadricarinatus; assembly: GCF_026875155.1. Classification (NCBI taxonomy): domain Eukaryota; kingdom Metazoa; phylum Arthropoda; class Malacostraca; order Decapoda; family Parastacidae; genus Cherax; species Cherax quadricarinatus. The sequence goes on along the minus strand of NC_069413.1, from coordinate 11,510,432 downwards.
ACTCAGTGGACAAATGTGACATGCAGATTGGGTTTGCTGATTGTGTTCGCAAGAGTTATAAGTGGTACATAAAACACTCTTTCCATCTTCTGGACATTTCCATGCTCAATGCTTATAATATGTATAAGATGAGGACCAGAAACAAACCATCATATGCCAAATTTTGTTTGTCTATCATCAGACAAATAGTATTCAAATACCAAGGAACAACACCTGCAATAGACCGCCCACTAAATTATCAACAACTACCTTCTCGTCTGAAGCATGGTGATCACTTCCTAATACAACTGCCTGCTACTGCTTTCAAGAAAAAGGCTCAGAAGAGGTGTTACGTCTGTGCACATACAAAAAACGTCCACAACAACGCAGAGACACTCGTTTTATGTGTGAGGAGTGTATAACACCACTGTGCATGACACCATGTTTCAAAGACTTCCACAGGTTGCAGAACTTCTAGAAACATTCCCTGTGACTGTATATGTGTATATAAAATATAGAAAAATAGTAATAAACAACATTTTTTATTGTTTGTGTGTGTAAACAACAATCATAAACAATATAAGGACAACAGTGTTTGTGGAGTTATTGTGTAATAGAGAAAAAATTATAAAATAGTGCTAATATTGGTCTCACAGGCCATAAAAGTTACTTGGAAAAAAAAATTAAAAAATAATAGAAAATAGTACCTAAAAACAAAAATAATACCAGGTGACGGCAGTCAGCGATAACATATACCGGGCATTTTGTGTCCACTTCAAGCCTCCATATCTCGGTACGTATTGATGGTAAAAAATTTTTGTTTACCCTATAATGTTTAGAAAAAAAAAACTATCTTTTCATAAGCAAAAATAATTTTTTTTTTTTTTTTAAATTTGGGGGACCCTGAGAACAAGTCTCTGAGAGGGCCTGTGGACCCTGAAAGGGTTAAAAGCAATGGGACCGGACAACATCTCCCCGTGAGTCATTAGAGAAGGAGCAGAGACGCTGTGCATGCCACTAACCACAACCTTCAATACAGTGGACCCCCGGTTCGCGATACTAATCCGTTCCTGAGAGCTCATCGTAAACCAAAAATATCGGAAAGCGAATCAATTTTCCCCATAAGAAATAATGGAAATCAAATTAATCCGTGCAAGACACCCAAAAGTATGAAAAAAAAAAACTTTTACCACATGAAATATTAAGTTTAATGCAATAAAATAGTAATTACAATAACAATAAATAACAATAAATAACGAAAGAATAATTGACACTTACCTTTAATGAAGATCTGGTGATGGTTGATGGGATGGGAGGAGGGGAGTGTGTGGATGGTGTTAGCATTTAGAAGGGGAATCCCCCTCCATTAGGACTTGAGGTAGCAAGTCCTTTTCCGGGGTTACTTCCCTTCTTCTTTTAATGCCACTAGGACCAGCTTGAGAGTCACTGGACTTCTGTCGCACAACATAACTGGCAGCCTCACCATGCCTAATCACACTATGTATGCCACTACGATTCTTAAATCTTTCAAACCAACCTTTGCTGGCCTTAAATTCACTCACATCACCACTAGTTGTAGGCAATTTTTTTACCAAATCGTCATGCAACTGCCTAGCCTTTTCACAAATGATTGCTTGAGAGATGCTATCTCCTGCTATCTGTTTTTCATTTATCCACACCAATAACAGTCTCTCAACATTTTCTAACACTTGCGGTCGCTGTTTCGTAATCACAGTTGCACCTTTTGCAAGAACAGCTTCCTTTATTGCCGTTTTCTTGCTCACTATAGTAGAGATGGTTGATTGGGGTTTACTATACAACCTGACCAGCTCCGACACACGCACTCCACTTTCGTACTTTGCAATTATCTCTTTCTTCATTTCAACAGTCATTAGCACCCTTGGTCTCGAAGGGTTGGCACTGGGAGCTTTCTTGGGGCCCATGGTGACTTATTTTGCAAAAACAGGCACCAAAAAACAGTGATAATATGGATAATATGGAATGTACCAAATGTATCCTTAGATGCGCGCACACTGGCTAGCTTGTAAACACTGGCACACACGGGGCAGTTCAGGCCACACATGGACACGTCTCGTACGAACCACATCGCATACCGGGTTTTGTATCAGGAAGCGAGGCAAATTTTCTGCGATATAATGCATCGGTTACCGGATTTATCGGATACCGATAGCATCGCGAACCGGGAGTCCACTGTACATCCCTTGAAACTGGGCAACTACCAGAGGTATGGAAGACAGCAAATGTAGTCCCCATTTTTAAGAAAGGAGACAGAAACGAGGCACTAAACTACAGACCAGTGTCTCTGACGTGTATAGTATGCAAAGTCACAGAGAAGATTATCAGGAGAGTGGTGGAGCACCTGGAACAGTAAAAGATTATAAACGACAACCAGCATGGATTCATGGAAGGCAAATCCTGTGTCACAAACCTTCTGGAGTTTTATGACAAGGTAACAGCAGTAAGACACAAGAGAGGGGTAGGTTGATTGCATTTTCCTGGACTGCAGGAAGGCCTTCGACACAGTTCCTCACAAGAGATTAGTGCAGAAGCTGGAGGATCAGGCGTGTATAACAGGAAAGGCACTGCAATGGATCAGAGAATACGTGACAGGGAGGCAACAATGAGTTATGGTACGTGATGAGGTATCACAGTGGGTGCCTGTGACGACCAGGGTCCCACAGGGGTCAGTCCTGGGACCAGTGCTATTTTTGATATATGTGAATGACATGATGGAAGGGATAGACTCTGAAGTGTCCCTGTTTGCAGATGATGTGAAGTTAATGAGAAGAATTAAATCAGATGAGGATCAGGCAGAACTACAAAGAGAACTGGAGAGGCTGGACACGTGGTCCAGCAACTGGCTTCTCGAATTCAACCCAGCCAAATGCAAAGTCATGAAGGTTGGGGAAGGGCAAAGAAGACCGCAGACAGAGTATACGCTAGGTGGACAAAGACTGCCAACCTCACTCAAGGAGAAAGATCTTGGGGTGACTATAACACCGAGCACGTCTCCAGAGGCACACACCAAACAGATAACTGCTGCAGCATATGGGCGCCTGGCAAACCTGAGAATAGAGTTCCGATACTTTAGTAAGGAATCGTTCAAGACATTGTACACTGTGTACGTCAGGCCCATACTGGAATATGCAGCACCAATTTGGAACCCACACCTAGTCAAGCACGTCAAGAAATGAACGAAAGTACAAAGGTTTGCAATAAGGCTAGTTCCTATAAAGAAAGGTTGAGGGAAATCGGACTGACGACACTGGAGGACAGGAGGGTCAGGGGAGACATGATAACGACACACAAAATACTGCATGGAATAGATAAAGTGGACAGAGACAGGATGTTCCAGAGAGGGGACACAGAAACAAGGGGTCACAATTGGAAGCTGAAGACGAGTCAGAGGGATGTAAGGAAGTGTATTTCTTCAGTCATAGAGTCATCAGGAAGTGGAATAGCCTAGCAAGTGATGTAATGGAGGCAGGAACCATACATAGCTTTAAGATGAGGTATGACAAAGCTAAGGGAGCAGAGAGAGGATCTAGTAGCGATCAGTGAAGAGCTGAGTCTAGACCCCTGCAACCACAATTAAGAGAGTACAATTAGGTGAGTACACATACACACACACACATGCATGCATGCATGCACACATACACTATAGCAACCTAGACACAACATTCCAACTGACAAATACTACTTCACATCACTCTCAAGAGCACCAAACCACATACACCACTCCCACCTCAACTTACATCCACCCCATATAAACTTTTGCTTCACCTCACAGCAAACAATAACATTAATAAGAACAAAAACAAAGAACAGGTAGTTAGGGGCAAATGAATTATGGCAAACTCGTCCACAGCCGGAAGGAAAGGAATGATGAAATAAACTGAAATGTTGATTAAGGGTTAATGAAATGAATGGGGGAAATAAATGGGACCAAGGGGAAGCTTGCCTTACAACAATGTACTCAAGCTGATCAATGTACTTATATTGGTAATTACACTTACATACTCACTGATCAATGTATTCATAGCAATCAATGTACTCACATTGATTAATGAATGCATACTTCAATGTAGCTGCAATGACCAATGAACTAATTCCCACCAGGACAGGGTGACCCAAATTAAGAGAGATTCACCATAGCAAACTTTTATTCTCCTTCACCCTCAAGCTGTCCATCACAAACTAGTACAGTATGTGACAGTGATCAGTGTTCATAACATTTTAGTATGCAACAGTCATCAGTTTCCATGATGTACTAGTGCACATAATAATTAAATGCCCTCAAATTTGCCGAGCTGCAAATTTTGGCCTAGACACGAGAATGACTTTGTGTAGTGGGTGTGTGTACCTTACAAAAAAAAAAAAAAAAAAAAAAAAAAAAAAACTCAACAGTGCATATTTGGGAAGAGCTAACATCTGACTTTGCACTTTTGTTATAAAGTTAATCTGCGGCATTGCTTGAGATGGTTTTTGTGGTTGTATTGGCTATTTCGTGTGAGACCATAAACAGAACAGAACATGCTGGTGATGGTGGATTTTAGGCGATTTTCCTGGGGAAGGGTACAAGACCCACTACCCCTCCCCCGTGTTTTATGGGATTTTAATAGACCTGTTTCAATTTTTAGGATGGCCTAAACCATGTCCAAGCATTCTTGGTTATGGTTTATTAGTCACAAAAATAGGGAAAAATCTATTTTCAATAAAAAAAAATTCATAATGGAGTGCGCTATAAAGAAGAGGCCTGGGGACATTAGTGAACAGAGAAAAGGTCCCCTTTGTGGCTAGAATACCTGCAGTGTTTGTCCTGAGCTCTGTTTTAAACTGGAATTTGTTGAATATAGTGTAAAATTTGCCAAATGAACAATTTCCCATGGATAAATGGGTAGTTTCTTGCAATAAATGGATAGCATAAAGACAAACTAATAAAACAGTCAAGAAAAGGATGAAAATAGGCCTCAAAATGTGCAAAGTTGCTGTTACATAGAGTGCTTGCTTAATTCTGTATATCAAATTTGGAGTTTTTAGTGTCTTTCACTTCAGAAAAAGATTCGCTACCATTTTAGAAGATAAAATATTTTTTTATTTTTTTTTTTTCAAACCTGAAGACACAAAAATTGGGCTTTCAATTTGAGGGGTATGGACAGCGTAAGCATTCAACAGATTTTCTATACAGACAGAAAAATTACTCTACCAAAAACATACTGGCAATACAACATTACCTAAATGTAAATGCACAAGAACAACATGATAAATTTTAGAGGACCAAGAGAAAACATAATACAGCTTATGATAGGCTTGAGAGCCAGGCCTTACCGGATGTCCAGGTTGAGGTTGCCAGAGGACGGACATGTTCGCATGATCTCCGCCAACATGGCCACCCAGGGTTCACTGTCCACCACAGCCACTTCCAGGATCTCTTCCAGCTCTGACCGCCACTGCAATGGCAACACCCTGGTGCTAGTTCTTGGTTACACTTGTTAACTGCTGTATGTACCAACTGTTAATGCAGTATCTGAGCAAACTTTACTTTCCTCAGTTAATATCACAAGTCGATCTCTAATCTGTTGTAACAGAACTTAAACTCACTTTTCAATTTCAGTAAACTACTGGTACAATAAACTCTCCATATAACGACTTCAGAAATACGGAACAAAATCCACTGGGTGAATCAATTTGGAAACAATTGACAAATGCTGTTGGTTAACAAAATTGTCTGTTATTAATTCAACCAAAGCAAAATCTCTCCTCTATCCAGACATACTACCATTATCAATCATCTGCTTCCCCCTAACTTTCATTATATGGAAGATTTATTGTAATTACCTATGTGTAGCTACAAGAATAGAACTATGCTTATGGTGACCATCTTCACTATTTTTTATATCTTATAATTTTCTAAAATTTGTACCATGTAAGGCTATGACTGTCTCATGACTAGTACAATGAGAACAACACACTACTACCTGTGCTTAATTACTCACACAATACATACTTAGCACTTCATGAAAATATAAAAATTATATCAAGGAACATAGAAATAAAATTAGTCCTCATTAGGTGTTTTCCTCTCAGAGTCTAGCTAAGTCACAGACTTTTCAAATCATCAACATTAGCAAATTATCCAAGCAGTAGTTTGGTAGTTGTTACAAATATAACCACAAGTTACCCAACCGAATAAGTTAGGTTTAAGTCAAACTTATATTAGGTGTGTGTTCGCTGATAGAGTTGCTTAATTATGTTTGGGAAACTTCACCAGTATACCTGGAGAGGGTATTGGGGGTCAATGCCCCCAGAGCCCAGTCTGTGACCAGGCCTCGTTTACCAGTGGGAAAATATCGGAGACAACTTCTACCAACCAATGAGTTAGTAACATCAGTGATATCCCTTGCACTCCTTGGACCCAAACATATACGTATAAACTAACTTCAATTATGACACTGCACTTCAGAAACATCACTTCTAGTACCTGGAGTTTACCTGGAGAGAGTTTCGGGGGTCAACGCCCCCGCGGCCCGGTCTGTGACCAGGCCTCCTGGTGGATCAGCCCCTGATCAACCAGGCTGTTGCTGCTGGCTGCACGCAAACCAACGTACGAGCCACAGCCCGGCTGATCAGGAACCGACTTTAGGTGCTTGTCCAGTGCCAGCTTGAAGACTGCCAGGGGTCTGTTGGCAATCCCCCCCATGTGTTCTGGGAGGCAGTTGAACAGTCTCGGGCCCCTGACACCCACTGTATGGTCTCTTAACGTGCTAGTGACACCCCTGCTTTTCATTGGGGGGATGGTGCATCGTCTGCCAAGTCCCCTGCCTTCGCAGTGAGTGATTTTCGTGTGCAAGCTCGGTACCAGTCCCTCTAGGACCCTCCAGGCGCAATTATATTTTCCTGGTTTGAGGTCGTGGAAATAATGTGTTCTTTATTAACTAAAACTATTGCACACAACAGAAGCAGCAGCAGCAGTAAGGAACCCAAACAAAGTGCACAACCAAAACAAAGTCAATAAACACAACAAAGTGCACAACCAAAACAAAGTGCACAACTAAAAGTGCACAACCCAAACAAAGTGCACAACCAAAACAAAGTGCACAACCAAAACAAAGTGCACAACCCAACAATGTGCACAACCAAAACAATGTGCACAACCCAAACAAAGTGCACAACCCAAACAATGTGCACAACCCAAACAATGTGCACAACCCAAACAATGTGCACAACCCAAACAATGTGCACAACCCAAACAATGTGCACAACCCAAACAAAGTGCACAACCAAAACAAAGTGCACAACCCAAACAATATGCACAACCCAAACAAAGTGCACAACCAAAACAATGTGCACAACCAAAACAAAGTGCACAACCCAAACAATATGCATAACCCAAACAATATGCACAACCCAAACAAAGTGCACAACCAAAACAAAGTGCACAACCCAAACAATATGCACAACCCAAACAAAGTGCACAACCAAAACAATGTGCACAACCAAAACAATGTGCACAACCAAAACAATGTGCACAACCAAAACAATGTGCACAACCAAAACAAAGTGCATAACCAAAACAAAAACAAAGTTCATAACAAAAACAAGAGCACAACCAAAACTAAACGCACAACAAAAACTATGGGGACAATAAAAATGAAACAAAAACAGCATCAGAATAACAAGTATAAAAACAAGGCCCAACAACAAAGCAAAAGAAAAAGAACACAAAAAGAACTCAACAACAAAAAGAAAGATCACAGTAACTTACCAATGCCCAGGCACTACAACAGTGTACAGTCAACTTACACAATGCCCAGCCACTACAACAGTGTACAGTCAACTTAACAAAATGCCCAGGCACTACAACAGTGTACAGTCAACTTAACAAAATGCCCAGGCACTACAACAGTGTACAGTCAACTTAAGAAAATGCCCAGGCACTACAACAGTGTACAGTCAACTTAACAAAATGCCCAGGCACTACAACAGTGTACAGTCAACTTAACAAAATGCCCAGGCACTACAACAGTGTACAGTCAACTTAACAAAATGCCCAGGCACTACAACAGTGTACAGTCAACTTAACAAAATGCCCAGGCACTACAACAGTGTACAGTCAACTTAACAAAATGCCCAGGCACTACAACAGTGTACAGTCAACTTAACAAAATGCCCAGGCACTACAACAGTGTACAGTCAACTTAACAAAATGCCCAGACACTACAACAGTGTACAGTCAACTTAACAAAATGCCCAGGCACTACAACAGTGTACAGTCAACTTAACAAAATGCCCAGGCACTACAACAGTGTACAGTCAACTTAACAAAATGCCCAGACACTACAACAGTGTACAGTCAACTTAACAAAATGCCCAGGCACTACAACAGTGTACAGTCAACTTAACAAAATGCCCAGGCACTACAACAGTGTACAGTCAACTTAACAAAATGCCCAGACACTACAACAGTGTACAGTCAACTTAACAAAATGCCCAGACACTACAACAGTGTACAGTCAACTTAACAAAATGCCCAGGCACTACAACAGTGTACAGTCAACTTAACAAAATGCCCAGACACTACAACAGTGTACAGTCAACTTAACAAAATGCCCAGGCACTACAACAGTGTACAGTCAAACTTAACAAAATGCCCAGGCACTACAACAGTGTACAGTCAACTTAACAAAATGCCCAGACACTACAACAGTGTACAGTCAACTTAACAAAATGCCCAGACACTACAACAGTGTACAGTCAACTTAACAAAATGCCCAGGCACTACAACAGTGTACAGTCAACTTAACAAAATGCCCAGACACTACAACAGTGTACAGTCAACTTAACAAAATGCCCAGACACTACAACAGTGTACAGTCAACTTAACAAAATGCCCAGCACTACAACAGTGTACAGTCAACTTAACAAAATGCCCAGACACTACAACAGTGTACAGTCAACTTAACAAAATGCCCAGGCACTACAACAGTGTACAGTCAACTTAACAAAATGCCCAGGCACTACAACAGTGTACAGTCAACTTAACAAAATGCCCAGACACTACAACAGTGTACAGTCAACTTAACAAAATGCCCAGGCACTACAACAGTGTACAGTCAACTTAACAAAATGCCCAGGCACTACAACAGTGTACAGTCAACTTAACAAAATGCCCAGACACTACAACAGTGTACAGTCAACTTAACACAATGCCCAGGCACTACAACAGTGTACAGTCAACTTAACAAAATGCCCAGACACTACAACAGTGTACAGTCAACTTAACAAAATGCCCAGACACTACAACAGTGTACAGTCAACTTAACAAAATGCCCAGGCACTACAACAGTGTACAGTCAACTTAACAAAATGCCCAGGCACTACAACAGTGTACAGTCAACTTAACAAAATGCCCAGACACTACAACAGTGTACAGTCAACTTAACACAATGCCCAGGCACTACAACAGTGTACAGTCAACTTAACAAAATGCCCAGACACTACAACAGTGTACAGTCAACTTAACAAAATGCCCAGACACTACAACAGTGTACAGTCAACTTAACAAAATGCCCAGGCACTACAACAGTGTACAGTCAACTTAACAAAATGCCAGGCACTACAACAGTGTACAGTCAACTTAACAAAATGCCCAGACACTACAACAGTGTACAGTCAACTTAAACACAATGCCCAGGCACTACAACAGTGTACAGTCAACTTAACAAAATGCCCAGACACTACAACAGTGTACAGTCAACTTAACACAATGCCCAGGCACTACAACAGTGTACAGTCAACTTAACAAAATGCCCAGACACTACAACAGTGTACAGTCAACTTAACAAAATGCCCAGACACTACAACAGTGTACAGTCAACTTAACAAAAATGCCCAGGCACTACAATAGTGTACAGTCAACTTAACAAAATGCCCAGGCACTACAACAGTGTACAGTCAACTTAACAAAATGCCCAGACACTACAACAGTGTACAGTCAACTTAACACAAATGCCCAGGCACTACAACAGTGTACAGTCAACTTAACAAAATGCCCAGACACTACAACAGTGTACAGTCAACTTAACACAATGCCCAGGCACTACAACAGTGTACAGTCAACTTAACAAAATGCCCAGACACTACAACAGTGTACAGTCAACTTAACACAATGCCCAGGCACTACAACAGTGTACAGTCAACTTAACAAAATGCCCAGACACTACAACAGTGTACAGTCAACTTAACAAAATGCCCAGACACTACAACAGTGTACAGTCAACTTAACACAATGCCCAGGCACTACAACAGTGTACAGTCAACTTAACACAATGCCCAGGCACTACAACAGTGTACAGTCAACTTAACAAAATGCCCAGACACTACAACAGTGTACAGTCAACTTAACACAATGCTCAGCCACTACAACAGTGTACAGTCAACTTAACACAATGCCCAGACACTACAACAGTGTACAGTCAACTTAACACAATGCCCAGCCACTACAACAGTGTACAGTCAACTTAACACAATGCCCAGACACTACAACAGTGTACAGTCAACTTAACACAATGCCCAGACACTACAACAGTGTACAGTCAACTTAACACAATGCCCAGACACTACAACAGTGTACAGTCAACTTAACACAATGCCCAGACACTACAACAGTGTACAGTCAAAATTTAACACAATGCCCAGGCACTACAACAGTGTACAGTCAACTTAACACAATGTCCAGATACTACAACAGTGTACAGTCAACTTAACACAATGCCCAGACACTACAACAGTGTACAGTCAACTTAAAACAATGTCCAGACACTACAACAGTGTACAGTCAACTTAACACAATGTCCAGACACTACAACAGTGTACAGTCAACTTAACACAATGCCCAGGCACTAGAACAGTGTACAGTCAACTTAACACAATGCCCAGACACTACAACAGTGTACAGTCAACTTAACACAATGCCCAGACACTACAACAGTGTACAGTCAACTTAACAAAATGCCCAGGCACTACAACAGTGTACAGTCAACTTAACACAATGCCCAGACACTACAACAGTGTAGTCAACTTAACACAATGCTCAGACACTACAACAGTGTACAGTCAACTTAACACAATGCCCAGACACTACAACAGTGTACAGTCAACTTAACACAATGCCCAGACACTACAACAGTGTACAGTCAATTTAACCCAATGCCCAGACACTACAACAGTGTACAGTCAACTTAACCCAATGCCCAGACACTACAACAGTGTACAGTCAACTTAACCCAATGCCCAGACACTACAACAGTGTCCAGTCAACTTAACCCAATGCCCAGACACCTCAACAGTGTACAGTCAACTTAACACAATGCCCAGACACTACAACAGTGTACAGTCAACTTAACCCAATGCCCAGACACCTCAACAGTGTACAGTCAACTTAACACAATGCCCAGACACTACAACAGTGTACAGCCAACTTAACACAATGCCCAGACACTACAACAGTGTACAGTCAACTTAACAAAATGCCCAGGCACTACAACAGTGTACAGTCAACTTAACACAATGCCCAGACACTATAACAGTGTACAGTCAACTTAAAACAATGCCCAGACACTACAAGAGTGTACAGTCAACTTAACAATGCCCAGACACTACAACAGTGTACAGTCAACTTAACACAATGCCCAGACACTACAACAGTGTACAGTCAACTTAACACAATGTCCAGACACTACAACAGTGTACAGTCAACTTAACACAATCCCCAGGCACTACAGCAGTGTACAGTCAACTTAACAATGCCCAGACACTACAACAGTGTACAGTCAACTTAACACAATGTCCAGACACTACAACAGAGTACAGTCAACTTAACACAATGCCCAGACACTACAACAGTGTACAGTCAACTTAACACAATGCCCAGACACTAAAACAGTGTACAGTCAACTTAACACAATGCCCAGACACTACAACAGTGTACAGTCAACTTAACACAATGCCCAGACACTACAACAGTGTACAGTCAACTTAACACAATGCCCAGACACAACAACAGTGTACAGTCAACTTAACACAATGCCCAGACACTACAACAGTGTACAGTCAACTTAACACAATGCCCAGACACTACAACAGTGTCCAGTCAACTTAACACAATACCCAGACACTACAACAGTGTACAGTCAACTTAAAACAATGCCCAGCCACTACAACAGTGTACAGTCAACTTAACACAATGTGCAGGCACTACAACAGTGTACAGTCAACTTAACCCAATGCCCAGACACTACAACAGTGTACAGTCAATTTAACCCAATGCCCAGACACTACAACAGTGTACAGTCAATTTAACCCAATGCCCAGACACTACAACAGTGTACAGTCAATTTAACCCAATGCCCAGACACTACAACAGTGTACAGTCAACTTAACCCAATGCCCAGACACTACAACAGTGTACAGTCAACTTAACACAATGCCCAGACACTACAACAGTGTACAGTCAGCTTAAAACAATGCCCAGCCACTAACATCATTGTACAGTCAACTTACACAATGTCCAGACATACAACAGTGTACAGGCAACTTACCACATGCCCAGGACACTACAAACTGTACAGTCTTAAACTGCCCACGACAAACCAACTGTACAGTCCAATACCCGAGTGCCAGAACCGACATGTGCATCTTACCCAATGCCAGACTAAACTGTACCAGGGTCCTGTACAATCCCCACCCACAGTGTCAGTGAAACTTAACAATTCCCCCTACACCATGTAGTCTACTTAACCAATGCCCAGTGACACCCCTGCTTTTCCAATTGCAGGATACAACGTTCGCCAAGTCCATGCCCAGCCTACACAGTGAGTAATTTCACTGTCCAACACTCCGTACAGTCCCTTAAACACCCCTCAGGCAGCAATTACCTGATTTTCCTGGAGAGAGTTCCGGGTCAATGTGCTCGTCTGAACCAGGCACTAGTGGACAAGACTGATCACAGGCTAGTTGCTGCTGGTGAAACCGCAAACCAAATCACAACCAAACAAGTGATCGAACTAGAACATTAGTTGCATACCAAAACTAAAGTGCACAACCTTATGTGGCACAATTGAAACAGTTGCACACCATAACTAAAGGGTCCTAAACAAAGTGACACCACGTGCATTAACAAACGAATGGTGCACGTGCCAAATCATTTTCCACCGAAATAAGTGGATTTACGAGTGCAAGTTCTACTAATCCACAAGAGCATTCAACCAGAAATAATCAGATCACTACACACTATGCGACAAATAAGTCAGAACTCAAAGCATCAAATAATAAGGTATTAAAAACAATGCCCAACACAAAGCAAAGAAAAAGAACAACAAAAGCCCAGCAACACAACAGTAACGATCAACTAACTACAATGCCCAGACACTAAACAGTGTACAGTCAACTTAACAAATGCCCAGGCACTACAACAGTGTACAGTCAACTTAACACAATGCCCAGACACTACAACAGTGTCCAGTCAACTTAACACAATGCCCAGACACTACAACAGTGTACAGTCAACTTAACAAATGCCAGACACTACAACAGTGTACAGTCAACTTAACACAATGCCCAGGCACTACAACAGTGTACAGTCAACTTAACCAAATGCCCAGACACTACAACAGTGTACAGTCAACTTAAACCAATGCCAGGCCTACACAGTGTAAGCACTTAACAAATGCCACACTACAACAGTGTACAGTCAACTTAACAAATGCCCAGACACTACAACAGTGTACAGTCAACTTAACACAATGCCCAGACACTACAACAGTGTACAGTCAACTTAACAAATGCCCAGACACTACAACAGTGTACAGTCAACTTAACCCAAATGCCCAGACACTACAACAGTGTACAGTCAACTTAACACAATGCCCAGCACTCAACAGTGTACAGTCAACTTAACCAAATGCCCAGACACTACAACAGTGTACAGTCAACTTAACACAATGTCCAGCCACTACAACAGTGTACAGTCAACTTAACACAATGTCCAGCACTACAACAGTGTACAGTCAACTTAACAAAATGCCCAGACACTACAACAGTGTACAGTCAACTTAACCCAATGCCCCAGCACTACAACAGTGTACAGTCAACTTAACACAATGCCCAGACACTACAACAGTGTACAGTCAACTTAACACAATGCCCAGACACTACAACAGTGTACAGTCAACTTAACACAATGCCCAGACACTACAACAGTGAAAGTCAACTTAACACAATGCCCAGACACTACAACAGTGTACAGTCAACTTAACACAATGCCCAGACACTACAACAGTGTACAGTCAACTTAACACAATCCAGACACTACAACAGTGTACAGTCAACTTAACACAATGTCCCAGACACTACAACAGTGTACAGTCAACTTAACCCAATGCCCAGCACTACAACAGTGTACAGTCAACTTAACCCAATGCCCAGACACTACAACAGTGTACAGTCAACTTAACCCAATGCCCAGACACTACAACAGTGTACAGTCAACTTAACCCAAAAATGCCCAGGACACTACAACAGTGTCAGTCAACTTAACCAATGCCCAGACACCTCAACAGTGTACAGTCAACTTAACACAATGCTCAGACACTACAACAGTGTACAGTCAACTTAACACAATGCCCAGACACTAACAGTGTACAGTCAACTTAACACAATGCCCAGACACTACAACAGTGTACAGTCCAATTAACACAATGCCCAGACACTACAACAGTGTACAGTCAACTTAACAAAATGCCCAGACACTACAACAGTGTACAGTCAACTTAACACAATGCCCAGACACTAAACAGTGTCCAGTCAACTTAAACAATGCCCAGACACTAAAGAGTGTACAGTCAACTTAAACAATGCCCAGACACTACAACAGTGTACAGTCAACTTAACACAATGCCCAGACACTACAACAGTGTACAGTCAACTTAACACAATGCCCAGACACTACAACAGTGTACAGCAACTTAACACAATCCCCAGCACTACAAGCAGTGTACAGTCAACTTAACAAATGCCCAGCACTACAACAGTGTACAGTCAACTTAACACAATGTCCAGACACTATAACAGTGTACAGTCAACTTAACAACAATGCCCAGACACTACAAAGTGTACAGTCAATTTAAAACAATGCCCAGACACTAAAACAGTGTACAGTCAACTTAACACAATGTCCAGACACTACAACAGTGTACAGTCAACTTAACACAATGCCCAGGCACTACAGCAGTGTACAGTCAACTTAACACAATGCCCAGACACAACAACAGTGTACAGTCAACTTAACACAATGCCCAGACACTACAACAGGTACAGTCAACTTAACACAATGCCCAGACACTACAACAGTGTCAGTCAACTTAACACAATGCCCAGACACTAAAACAGTGTACAGTCAACTTAAACACAATGCCCAGCCACTACAACAGTGTACAGTCAACTTAACACAATGGCAGACACTAAAACAGTGTACAGTCAACTTAACCAATGCCCAGACACTACAACAGTGTACAGTCAATTAACACAATGCCCAGACACTACAACATGTACGTCAATTTAACACAATGCCCAGACACTACAACAGTGTACAGTCAATTTAAAACCAATGCCCAGACACTACAACAGTGTACAGTAACTTAACCCAATGCCCAGGACACTACAACAGTGTACAGTCAACTTAACCCAATGCCCAGACACTACAACAGTGTACAGTCAGTTTTAAAACAATGCCCAGACCACTACAACAGTGTACAGTCAATTTTAACACAATGCCCCAGACACTACAACAGTGTACAGTCAATTTAACCCAATGCCCAGACACTACAACAGTGTACAGTCAACTTAACACAATGCCCAGACACTACAACAGTGTACAGTCAATTAACACAATGCCCAGACACTACAACAGTGTACAATCAACTTAACCCAATGTCCAGACACTACAACAGTGTACAGTCAACTTAACCCAATGCCCAGACACCTCAACAGTGTACAGTCAACTTAACACAATGCCCAGACACTACAACAGTGTACAGTCAACTTAACCCAATGCCCAGACACCTCAACAGTGTACAGTCAACTTAACACAATGCCCAGACACTACAACAGTGTACAGCCAACTTAACACAATGCCCAGACACTACAACAGTGTACAGTCAACTTAACACAATGCCCAGACACTACAACAGTGTACAGTCAACTTAACACAATGCCCAGCACTACAACAGTGTACAGTCAACTTTAACACAATGTCCAGGAAAACCCAACCGCGTTGACCAGGCCACCTTAACAACACTGCCCAGGACTGATTGCAGTGTACAGCAAACAAGAACAACGCCCGGACACTAACAGACAGTTGTACAGTCAACTTAACAAGATGCCAGGCCTTTACCCAGTGTGCTGAGCATTAACACTGCCCAGACACTTAATGTAAGTCTACTTAACGATGCCTAGACACCCATGTTTTCAGTGACTTGACACATTTGCCAGTCTTTTCTTCGAGGGTGATTTCTTTCAAGTTCACAATCCCCTAGCATTACCAGTGTATATCAATTCCATGTAGGCCTACACAGTGCGTTCAGCAATACTTAAACCACAATGCCCCAAAATTAGTGTATATTAAGACAATGCCCAGACACTACAACAGTGTACAGTCAATTAACCAAATGCCCAGGCACTACAACAGTGTACAGTCAACTTAACACAATGCCCAGACACTAAACAGTGTACAGTCAACTTAACACAATGCCCAGACACTACAACAGTGTACAGTCAACTTAACACATGCCCAGACACTCAACAGTGTACAGTCAACTTAACCACAATGCCCAGCACTACAACAGTGTACAGTCAACTTAACACAATGTCCAGACACTACAACAGTGTACAGTCAACTTAACACAATGTCCAGACACTACAACAGTGTACAGTCAACTTAACACAATGCCCAGACACTACAACAGTGTACAGTCAACTTAACCCAATGCCCAGACACTACAACAGTGTACAGTCAACTTAACCCAATGCCCAGACACCTCAACAGTGTACAGTCAACTTAACCCAATGCCCAGACACTACAACAGTGTACAGTCAACTTAACACAATGCCAGACACTACAACAGTGTACAGTCAACTTAACACAATGTCCAGACACTACAACAGTGTACAGTCAACTTAACACAATGCCCAGACACTACAACAGTGTACAGTCAACTTAACCCAATGCCCAGACACTACAACAGTGTACAGTCAACTTAACCCAATGCCCAGACACCTCAACAGTGTACAGTCAACTTAACCCAATGCCCAGACACTACAACAGTGTACAGTCAACTTAACACAATGTCCAGACACTACAACAGTGTACAGTCAACTTAACACAATGTCCAGACACTACAACAGTGTACAGTCAACTTAACACAATGTCCAGACACTACAACAGTGTACAGTCAACTTAACACAATGTCCAGACACTACAACAGTGTACAGTCAACTTAACACAATGTCCAGACACTACAACAGTGTACAGTCAACTTAACACAATGCCCAGACACTACAACAGTGTACAGTCAACTTAACACAAAACCAACAACAGCACAAAATCAACAACAGAACACAAAATCAACAACAGAACACAAAATCAACAACAGAACACAAAATCAACAACAGAACACAAAATCAACAGTGCACAAAAACAAAAAATACAAAACCAACAACACACAGGAACACAAAACACAAAACCAACAATACAAAACCAACAACACACAGGAACACAAAACCAACAGAACACAAGAACACCACAAAACCAACAACAGAACACAACACCACAAAACCAACAACAGAGCAGAAGAACACAAAACCTACAACAACACAAAACAACACACAGGAACACAAAACCAACAACAATACAAAACAACACACAGGAACACAAAACCAACAGAACACAAGAACACCACAAAACCAACAACAGAACACAAGAACACAAAACCAACAGCAATACAAAACACACAGGAACACAAAACCAACAGAACACAAGAACAGCATAAAACCAACAGAACACAAGATCAACACAAAACTAACACAGGAACACAAGAACACTACAAAACTAATACAGGAACACAAGAACATCACAAAATCAACAACAAAACACAAGAACAACACAAAACCAACAACAAAAAAACACAACAAAACCAATACCAGAACACAACACCACCACAAAACCAACAACAAAACACAAGAACAACACAAAACCAACAGAACACAAGAACACAACAAAACCAATACCAGAATACAAGAATACCACAAAACCAACAACCAAGAACACAAGAGAAACACACAAACCAACACCAGAACAACACTAAACCACACCAGAACACAAAAACCACACAAAAACCAACACCAGAACACAAGAACAAACCCAACACCAGAACACAAAAGCAACAGAACACAAGACCACCACAAAACCAACAACACACAAGAACACCACACAAACCAACACAAAAGAACACAAAACCAACAACAAAACAATACAAAACCAACAGAACACAAGAACAGGAAACCAACAGGACACAAAACCAACAACAGAACACAACACAAACCACCAACAGAACACAAAACCAACAACAGAACACAACACAAAAACCACCAACAGAACACAAGAACACAAAACCAAAACAACAGACACAAAACAACAACAGACACAAAACACAAAACCAAGAGAACACAAGAGCACAAAACCAACCACAGAACACAAAACGAACAGAACACAAGAACACAAAACCAACAAAAGAACACAAGAATACAAAAACTAACAATGGAACACAAGAAAACAAAACCAAGAGAATGCAAGAAGACAAATCCAACAACAGAACAGAACACAAAACCAACAACAACTACAAGAACACAAAACCAACAACACACTAGAACACAAAACCAACAACAATTAGAAAAAACCAACAACAACACTAGAACACAAAACCAACAACACACTAGAACACAAAACCAACAACAACACACTAGAACACAAAACCAACAACACACTAGAACACAAAACCAACAACAACACCAGAACACAAAACCAACAACAACACACTAGAACACAAAACCAACAACAACACACTAGAACACAAAACCAACAACAACACACTAGAACACAAAACCAACAACACACTAGAACACAAAACCAACAACAACACACTAGAACACAAAACCAACAACAACACACTAGAACACAAAACCAACAACACACTAGAACACAAAACCAACAACACACTAGAACACAAAACCAACAACAACACACTAGAACACAAAACCAACAACACACTAGAACACAAAACCAACAACAACACACTAGAACACAAAACCAACAACAACACACTAGAACACAAAACCAACAACACACTAGAACACAAAACCAACAACAACACACTAGAACACAAAACCAACAACAACACACTAGAACACAAAACCAACAACACACCAGAACACAAAACCAACAACAACACACTAGAACACAAAACCAACAACAACACACAGAACACAAACAACAACACACAAACACAAACCAACACACACCAGAACACAAAACCAACAACACACCAGAACACAAAACCAACAACACACCAGAACACAAAACCAACAACACACCAGAACACAAAACCAACAACACACCAGAACACAAAACCAACAACACACCAGAACACAAAACCAACAACACACCAGAACACAAAACCAACAACACACCAGAACACAAAACCAACAACACACCAGAACACAAAACCAACAACAACACACACGACCACAAGAACAAACAAGCAGAAAACAACATAAGAACAACAAACAATTCACTGCGTACTAATAGCTAGAAATGTGCTATGTGCGGGTTATTTGCGTACGTGTGTATAGTAAAAGGTCTATCCCACAACTAGTTTATAGATCTAACCCACAACTAACAGTTTTTAGATCTACAGCATCCCACAACTAGTTTATATTATTATTATAATCAAGGGGGAAGCGCTAAACCCGGAGGATTATACAGCGCCTGGGGGGGGGATGTGGAAGGCATTCAGGCTTAATTCGGGGAACTGGAGCACAGATCCAATTCCCTAAATCAAGAGCCCCTCACCAACATCAAGGAGCCTTCCTTGAGGGGAACTAGTTTATAAATCTACAGCATCCCACAACTAGTTTATAAATCTACAGCATCCCACAACTAGTCTATAGATCTATCCCACAACTAGTCTATAGATCTATCCCACAACTAGTTTATAGATCTATCCCACAACTAGTTTATAGATCCCACAACTGGTTTATCGAGCTATCCCACAACTAGTTTATAGATCTATCCCACAACTAGTTTATAGATCTATCCCACAACTAGTTTATAGATCTATCCCACAACTAGTTTATAGATCTATCCCACAACTAGTTTATAGATCTATCCACAACTAGTTTATAGATCTTCCCACAACTAGTTTATGATCTATCCACCAACTAGACATTACAAGACTCCATGGCAATACAAGACTCCCAATGGCAATAACAAGGACCTCCAATGGCAATAACAAGGACCTCCAATGGCAATAACAAGGACCACAATGGCAATAACAAGGACCTCCAATGGCAATAACAAGGACCTCCAATGGCAATAACAAGGACCTCCAATGGCAATAACAAGGACCACAATGGCAATAACAAGGACCTCCAATGGCAATAACAAGGACCACAATGGCAATAACAAGGATCTCCAATGGCAATAACAAGGACCACAATGGCAATAACAAGGACCACAATGGTAATAACAAGGACCCCAATGGCAATAACAAGGACCTCCAATGGCAATAACAATGACCACAATGGCAATAACAAGGATCTCCAATGGCAATAACAAGGATCTCCAATGGCAATAACAAGGACCCCAATGGCAATAACAAGGACCACAATGGCAATAACAAGGACCTCCAATGGCAATAACAAGGACCACAATGGCAATAACAAGGACCTCCAATGGCAATAACAAGGACCACAATGGCAATAACAAGGACCACAATGGCAATAACAAGGACCACAATGGCAATAACAAGGACCCCAATGGCAATAACAAGGACCTCCAATGGCAATAACAAGGACCACATGGCAATAACAAGGACCCAATGGCAATAACAAGGACCCAATGGCAATAACAGGGACCTTCAATGGCAATAACAAGGACCACAATGGCAATAACAAGGACCACAATGGCAATAACAAGGACCACCAATGGCAATAACAAGGACCACAATGGCAATAACAAGGACCACAATGGCAATAACAAGGACACAATGGCAATAACAAGGACCTCCAATGGCAATAACAAGGACCACAATGGCAATAACAAGGACCACAATGGCAATAACAAGGACACAATGGCAATAACAAGGACCACAATGGTAATAACAAGGACCCCAATGGCAATAACAAGGACCTCCAATGGCAATAACAAGGACCACAATGGCAATAACAAGGACCACAATGGCAATAACAAGGACCTCCAATGGCAATAACAAGGACCACAATGACAATAACAAGGATCTCCAATGGCAATAACAAGGACCTCCAATGGCAATAACCAGGACCTCCAATGGCAATAACAAGGACCACAATGGCAATAACAAGGACCTCCAACGGCAATAACAAGGACCACAATGGCAATAACAAGGACCACAATGGCAATAACAAGGACCTCCAATGGCAATAACAAGAACCACAATGGCAATAACAAGGACCTCAATGGCAATAACAAGGACCTCAATGGCAATAACAAAGACCACAATGGCAATAACAGGGACCTCAATGGCAATAACAAGGACCACAATGGCAATAACAAGGACCTCAATGGCAATAACAAGGACCACAATGGCAATAACAAGGACCACAATGGCAATAACAAGGACCTCAATGGCAATAACAAGGACCACAATGACAATAACAAGGACCACAATGGCAATAACAAGGACCACAATGGCAATAACAAGGACCTCAATGGCAATAAGGACCTTAATGGCAATAACAAGGACCTCAATGGCAATAAGGACCTTAATGGCAATAACAAGGACCTCCAATGGCAATAACAAGGACAACAACGGCAATAACAAGGACCACAATGGCAATAACAAGGACCATAATGGCAATAATTCAGTATGGCTGACTTTTTGTGTTATCCTGGGTAATTTACACTAAGTATGATAATTGTACTTGTGTATATCTGTACCTCAGCAAACTTACTGAGAAACATTTGTGTGCAACACAGACTACCTACACAGTTTCACGTGTAGGTACGATCGGGTCAATTTAAAAAAAACCTGCAAACAAACAATCCCAGTTTAGCTTCAAGAGGAGTGAGTAGGAGCGGTGGTTGGACCCCCTGGGGTGATAAAGAGGCCGAGACAAGACAGAACAAACTCACCTCCTCAACATTGCGTTTAGGGATGTGGAAGAATGATAGGAGTAATTTAAGCTTAACTTGAGTCTGGAGCTCAACAAAACATTCCTTGATGTTCCTGAGCACTTCCACGTTCAGCTGTGCACATATAGAGCCCTCGGACCAGGTGTCGGCGGACGTTCCCAGTTTATTGTGAAGCCACAGCGAAATATCGCTGTCCCGAGCAGCCGCCATTGTGGGTGTCCCAGGTGTGACGTCACCACCTCGCTGCCAGCCATCTTGATGACGTCACAACCCGCCAACTTTAAACAGGTAAACAAATCATTAGCGTGGTCGCCATCTTGATGACGTCACAACCCGCCAACTTTAAACAGGTAAACAGATCATTAGCATGGCCGCCATCTTTATGACGTCACAACCCGCCAACTTTAAGCATAAATCCGCCATTTTGATGACGTCACAACCCGGGAACTTCAAACATAAAGAAATCCGCCATCTTGGAGACTCTACAACCTGCCAAATTCAAACACTTAAATCATTTGCAAACTTCCCTGTAGGGCGGTGTCTTGATGCCCCATAACGAGCTCTTGATCCAAGGTCTTAGCCTTACCTTCCTTGCATTGAACCTGATTATGCCCATTACTCCAGGAGCTGACTGACCAGTGCCAGTGGCTCAACTGGTAGCAGCCTCAGTTCACACATTGAAGTACCGGAGTTCGATCTTCGGAGTAGAAATGTTAGTTATATTTCCTTACACCAGCTGCCCCTGTTCACCTAGCAGGAAGCAGGTACCTGGGTATTCGTCACCTTACATTCCTTACAGTTATTGTTAAAAGTACCTCATTGCATCAATGTGATCTATGCAACAATATACTATGTTAAACAAAACTTGAAATCTGCTGTTTATATCCAGTTATGTTCCTGTTCTTCCAGGATGATGAATTAGACACCTGTGCAACATGTGGGTATCTTTATTGTGGAAACGTATCGCCAGTCAGTGGCTTCCCCGATCCAATGCAGAGAAGAATGATTGATGGAGTTTGAGGTAATCAGTCCCTCAGTCTGGAGTCGATATAATCAGCCCATCAATCTTGATAAGAGTACAACATAAGCGTGGAGGAACTTATATACTGCAGACAGGTGATAGGAAACAATAGTAGACGGTGTTACCTAGGACAAATCCACAGGTGGAAGTAGGTCATGGCTATAGGTTAAGCAAGCCTAGAATTCACTGTATCAAGATCCCAAGACGTTGCTGTGTCTGACAGGAATGTAGACAAGTGTCTACATTCACCTGCTTCACTCACCTGTCTACTGTATATAAGCTCCTTAAAAAGGCATATGCTTCACTCTTGCAAAGACTGACGGACTGATCACGTCGACTCCAGACTGAGGGACTGATTACCTCAAATTCCTCCTGATCTTCAACCATTCTTCTCTGTATTGGACTGAGGTTGGCGAAACGTTTCCTTAATAAAAGTACCCAAGTGTTGCACAGATGTCTCAGTAGGTTCTCAGAATCAATTGTCTGCATTCTTCTTCCAGCCTTCCTTCAATGCCTCTATATATATATTGTAATTTTAGTAACTAGTACCACTAACTTTGTTAAACTTAGTAAGTCAGTTTATTCAGATATACACAAATATAAAAATACTGGTGGCTATAGCTCTCACTTCACACGGCGAGGGTCTGGGTTCGATCCCCAGCCAGAGTAGAAACATTGGGAGTGTTTCTTTACACCTGTTGTCTATGGCCCGGTGGCCTGGTGGCTAAAGCTCCCGCTTCACACACGGAGGTCCCGGGTTCGATTCCCGGCGGGTGGAAACATTTCGACACGTTTCCTTACACCTGTTGTCCTGTTCCCCTAGCAGCAAATAGGTACCTGGGTGTTAGTCGACTGGTGTGGGTCGCATCCTGGGGGACAAGATTAAGGACCACAATGGAAATAAGTTAGACAGTCCTCGATGACGCACTGACTTTCTTGGGTTATCCTGGGTGGCTAACCCTCCGGGGTTAAAAATCCGAACGAAATCTTATCTTATCTTGTCACCCGAAACTCTCTCCAGGTAAACTCCAGGTAAACCCATCAGTAAACTAGGTACCCGGGTGTTAGTCAACAGGTGTGGGTCGCATCCTGGGACAAAACTGACCTAATTTGCGGTAAATGCTCAGCATAACAAGTGTCTTTGTATGTAGTAGTATGTCACTGATGTCAGTTATGACTATACCATAAGATAAGATAAGATAAGATTTCGTTCGGATTTTTAACCCCGGAGGGTTAGCCACCCAGGATAACCCAAGAAAGTCAGTGCGTCATCGAGGACTGTCTAACTTATTTCCATTGTGGTCCTTAATCTTGTCCCCCAGGATGCGACCCACACCAGTCGACTAACACCCAGGTACCTATTTGCTGCTAGGGGAACAGGACAACAGGTGTAAGGAAACGTGTCGAAATGTTTCCACCCGCCGGGAATCGAACCCGGGCCCTCCGTGTGTGAAGCGGGAGCTTTAGCCACCAGGCCACCGGGCCACCAATGTATATGTATATGTAGTAGATAAAAATATTGTTATTGTTATACATAGCAGTATATATGTAGTGAACCTAAGATAACCCAAAAAAGTCAAAGTGACTTATTTCCATTGTGGTCCTTAATTTATTTCCATTGTGGTCATTAACTTATTTCCATTGTGGCCCTTAATTATATCTTCTTATTTTGGTTTTTATTATGAATTAACTGAGTTAAGTTTAAGTACAGTATATACTAGGCTTTCCCAGAGACTGCATTTTTTTCGGGGCTTTCAGTTTATTGTAAGTGTTGGGAAGTAATATTGAAATTTGGATTAGTATTTGTATTTGTATTTGACCACCATTAATACTCAACAAATGTTTATAGCCAATTGTTTCATGCTAAAAATGTATTAGTGACTTTATGTTATAGGTAGTTATAAATTATTTGTTTAAGTCTGCCTGGCATCCTATGCATGATCAGGAACTTTCTGTAATGTCAGAAATAATAATAATAATAATAATAATAATAATAATAATAATAATTTTACTTACTACATGTACAAGGTATACAGACCATAGTTGACATCAATGACATACTAATATATAGAAAGCCCCTTGTTATGCTGAGCATTTCCTGCAAATTATGTCAGTTTTGTCCCAGGATGCGACCCACACCTGTTGACTAACTCCCAGGTACCCATTTTACTGATGGGTGAACATGGGCAGCAGGTGTAAGGAAACACGCCCAATGTTTCCACCCCTTCACCGGGAGTCGAACCCGGACCGTCACCGTGTGAAGCGAGAGCAATGCCACCAGGCCACGGTGCCCCGTAGCCACCAACTGTTAACCCTGTTCACCTAGCAGTAAGCAGGTACCTGGGTGTTAATTACCTTACACCTGCTGTCCCTGTTTACCTAGCAGTAAGCAGGTACCTGGGTGTCAGGTAACTATCCCTGGCAACACCCCCCCCCCCACTCTTCATAGACCTAAACTTACTCCCTGTTCAGTACATCCACACTTACTACTGTGCAATCTACATCTACAGGACCTTAAACTCCAATATCAACCTTGACCTAAAACGCTTTCTTGATAGTTGTGACAGAACCCACAGGCATAACACCAGACACAAACATCTCTACGACATTCCCCGTGTCCGACTAAACCTTTACAAAAATTTATTGTATTTCAAAGGACCTAAAATCTGGAACACCCTACCTGAAAACTCTAGAACTGTAGACACATTCATCACTTTCAAAACTACAGTTAGAAAACATCTTATGGCAGCACACCCCCCCCACTCTTCAAAGATCTAAACTTACTCCCAGTTCAGTACATCCACACTTACTACTGTGCAATCTATATCTACAGGGCCTTAAACTCTAATATCAACCTTGACCTAAAACGCTTTCTTGATAGTTGTGACAGAACCCACAGGCATAACACCAGACACAAACATCTCTACGACATTCCCCGTGTCCGACTAAACCTTTACAAAAATTCAATGTATGTCAATGGCCCTAAAATCTGGAACACCCTACCTGAGAACTCTAGAACTGCAGACACATTCATCACCTTCAAAACTACCATTAGAAAACATCTTATCTCCCTGATACACCCCGTCAACTAACTACACGAATACCACCTGGTGGTTCACACTTACACTCACTCACTCATTTGACCATAAACAGAAATATTAATCTCAGTCTTAAAATAATGAATCCTGTGATACTCCAATACTGAAACTATGTACTGTGCCAAAACAAAAGCATTCACATTGCTAAACTCATAAACTAGTATTTAGTCACTTAGCCATAATACCAACTTACCTCATAATTTGTAATATTTTAAAATAAAGAATTAAACTAAGTCTGCCCGAAATGCCTAGCCATGCTAGGTGTTCTAGTGGTACACTCTGTAATCATTATTTAACTACATGTAAACCACACAATAACCAAATTCTGTAAATTCAACATTGTAATCTTTATAGAGAATAAACTTTGAATTTGAATTTGAATATCGTGGGTGGCATCCTGGGTAAGAGGACCAAGGGACCGCAAAGGAACTAAACATATATATTAGTGACAATCTTAGTGATCCTGGGATATTCACTCTCAGATTTAGGAACCTGAGTAGTTCTTCTTGTATTAGACATTATACTGATTTTTGACTTTCAGAAGATAAGAAATAAAGTGTAAATAAATCTGTAAGGTACAACAGAGAACCTGTAATGTAATAAAATGGAAAAAAAATTGAAAATAAATCCTTGATAGGAGAGGATGGTTAAGGTTAGTACATAAGTACAGGTACATTAGTACATAGTACAGGTGCACATAAGTACAGCTATCATACATACTAACATATATATAAATTACCTAGAATGACAAAAAAAAGTCTGGGTCCATGATATTTCCATAATACCCTGAGGCCTCATGGCCTGGTAGTTCAAGTTCTCGCTTCACACGACAAGTGTCCGGGTTCGATTCTCGGCGAGGGTAGAAACATTGGGCGTGTTTCTTTACACCTGCTGTCTATGCTCACCCATTAGTAAAATGGGTACCTGAGTGTTAGTGGACTGGTGTGGGTCGCATCCTGGGAACAAAATTAACCTAAGCTGTAGGAAATGCTCTGCCATAACCAGGTGCTTTCTATAATATAGTACTAAGTCAGCTATGATCTGTATAAGTTGTATCATGTACTGGTAGAAATAAAAATTATTATTATACGCTGAGATAAACACTTCTTGTTGTATGTATCCTGTTATCTCCACCAGGATGCCACCCACACTAATCAACTAACTCCCAGGTGCCTACTTACTGTTAGGTGAATAGGGACAGCAGGTGTAAGGTGATAACACCCAGGTACCTACTTACTGCTAGGTGAACAGGAGCAACAGGTATAATGAAACAAGCTGAACGTGTTCACCCGTGGCGGGGATCGAACTCCAGTCCTCAGAGTACGAGCCGAGGCATCTACCAACTCACTCAGGAGCTTTAAACCTAACAAACTAATTAACATGGGCAGTTAGTAAAGTAGTTTAGTAATTTCTATTATAACATTAACCTATGAAAAGTAACCTGAAGATTAGTCACGTTAGTGAGTCAGTAATTAAGGTTATAATTTACCCACCTGTATAATTAATTTGTCTAATGAATCCAGGTGAGTCATAAAGCAATTAAGGTAAAAATATATCAATATACTTACATAAAACTAATAACAAAAACTTAAAAATATTAACCAAGTTGTTTATTTTGGTTTTCTGTTTTAAAAAGTTTTATTAAATTTTAATAAATTTCTGTAATTTATATTTTTATTATTTAATATATTAAATATATAAGATACTATAAGAAAAGACAAAGTTTTTAAAATCTACAAAGAAAATTAAAACAATTATTATATATATATTATTTATATATATATATATTATATATATATATATATATATATATATATATATATATATATTATATATATATATATATATATATATATATAAATTTTTTATTGGTAGTCATAATGTACAGAAAAACTAAATTAACTTGTTTAAAAACAGAATGTTCTGTGTTTTCCTATGATAATTTTTAGTGTGTTGGAGTGGTAAGCCTTTGGAAGGTCTCGGTCAGATGACCAGAAGCTCTTACGGCGTGTCAGAAACACTTGTCCTGTTTCCTTGAATTTCATTGTTTTATTTCTTAGATATATTTTAGTTGACTGTATATAAGGCACTTAATTAATTAAATAATTGACATATTACACAAAAACTGATCTCAACTTACTGAGAAACTCCGGGGGTCCCCCTCGGCCCGGTCTGTGAACCAATTTTTAGTGGTACCTGGAAGAGTTTCCATGGGGTCAGAGCCCCTACGGTCGGTCTGTGACACCACTTGTTGTGGTACCTGGAAGATTCATGGTTCACACCGCCTATCTGTTGACACACTTTGTGATACTTGGAGATATTCATTTGGGTCACGCCTACGCTTCTGTACCACACTTGTGTACTGGAGAGAGTTCCTGGGGTCAGCGCCCCATCGGCTCAGGTCTGTGACCACCATTATGTGGTACCTGGAGAGAGTTCGGGGTCAGCCCCCCGCGGTCCTGTCTGTGACCAACCACTTGTGTGGACTGGAGAGAGTCCGGGGGTCAGCGTCCCCCTCGGTCCGGTCTGTTACCCCCAAACTTGTGTGGTACCTGGGAGAGTTCCGGGGGTCAGCGCCCCTCGGTCCGGTCTTGTGACCACCACTTGTGTGGTATACTGGAGAGAGATTCCTGGGGTCAGCGCCCCCGCGGTCCGGCTGTGATCCACACACTTTGTGGTACCTGAAGAGATTCCAGGGTCAGCGCCCACGCGGCTCCCGGTCTGTGACCACCATTTGTGGTACCTGGAGAGAGTTCCGGGGGTCAGCGCCCCCGCGGCTCCGGTCTGTGACCACCACTTGTGTGGTACCTGGAGAGAGTTCCGGGGGTCAGCGCCCCCTCGGTCCCGGTCTGTGACCACCACTTGTGTGGTACCTGGAGAGAGTTCCGGGGGTCAGCGCCCCCGCGGCTCCGGTCTGTGACCACCACTTGTGTGGTACCTGAGAGAGTTCCAGGGGTCAGCGCCCCCGGGGCCCCGTCTGTGACCACCACTTGTTGGTACCTGGAGAGAGTTCCGGGGTCAGCGCCCCGCGGCTCCGGTCTGTGACCACCACTTGTGTGGTACCTGGAGAGGGGTTCCGGGGGTCAGCGCCCCCGGCTCCGGTCTGTGACCACCACTTGTGTGGTACCTGGAGAGAGTTCCGGGGGTCAGCGCCCCCCGCGCTCCGTCTGTGACCACCACTTGTGTGGTACCTGGAGAGAGTTCCGGGGGTCAGCGCCCCCGCGGCTCCGGTCTGTGACCACCACTTGTGTGGTACCTGGAGAGAGTTCCAGGGGTCAGCGCCCCCGCGGCTCCGGTCTGTGACCACCATTTGTATGTGGTACCTGGAGAGAGTTCCGGGGGTCAGCGCCCCGCGGGCTCCGGTCTGTGACCACCACTTGTGTGGTACCTGGAGAGAAGTTCCGGGGGTCAGCGCCCCCGCGGCTCCGGTCTGTGACCACCACTTGTGTGGTACCTGGAGAGAGTTCCAGGGGTCAGCGCCCCCGCGGCTCCGGTCTGTGACCACCACTTGTGTGGTACCTGGAGAGAGTTCCTGGGGTCAGCGCCCCCACGGCTCTGGTCTGTGACCACCACTTGTGTGGTACCTGGAGAGAGTTCCGGGGTCAGCGCCCCCCCGGCCCGGTCTGTGACCACCACTTGTGTGGTACCTGGAGAGAGTTCCTGGGGTAAAGCGCCCCCCGTGGCCCGGTCTGTGCCCAAACCACTTGTGTGGAAACCTGGAGAGAGTTCCTGGGGTCAGCGCCCCCGTGGCTCCGGTCTGTGACCACCACTTGTGTGGTACCTGGAGAGAGTTCCTGGGGTCAGCGCCCCCGCGGCTCCGGTCTGTGACCACCACTTGTGTGGTACCTGGAGAGAGTTCCTGGGGTCAGCGCCCCCGTGGCTCCGGTCTGTGACCACCACTTGTGTGGTACCTGGAGAGAGTTCTGGGGTCAGCGCCCCCGCGCTCCAGGTCTGTGACCACCACTTGTGTGGTACCTGGAGAGAGTTCCTGGGGTCAGCGCCCCAGGGGCTCTGGTCTGTGACCACCACTTGTGTGGTACCTGGAGAGAGTTCCTGGGGTCAGCACCCCGTGGCTCTGGTCTGTGACCACCACTTGTGTGTGGTACCTGGAGAGAGTTCCTGGGGTCAGCGCCCCCACGGCTCCGGTCTGTGACCACCACTTGTGTGGTACCTGGAGAGAGTTCCTGGGGTCAGCGCCCCCGTGGCTCCGGTCTGTGACCACCACTTGTGTGGTACCTGGAGAGAGTTCCGGGGTCAGCGCCCCCTCGGTCCTGGTCTGTGACCACCACTTGTGTGGTACCTGGAGAGAGTTCCGGGGGTCAGCGCCCCCTCGGTCCTGGTCTGTGACCACCACTTGTGTGGTACCTGGAGAGAGTTCCAGGGGTCAGCGCCCCCTCGGTCCTGGTCTGTGACCACCACTTGTGTGGTACCTGGAGAGAGTTCCAGGGGTCAGCGCCCCCTCGGTCCTGGTCTGTGACCACCACTTGTGTGGTACCTGGAGAGAGTTCCAGGAGTCAGCGCCCCCGTGGCTCCGGTCTGTGACCACCACTTGTGTGGTACCTGGAGAGAGTTCCTGGGGTCAGCGCCCCCTCGGTCCCGGTCTGTGACCACCACTTGTGTGGTACCTGGAGAGAGTTCCAGGAGTCAGCGCCCCCTCGGTCCTGGTCTGTGACCTCCACTTGTGTGGTACCTGGAGAGAGTTCCAGGGGTCAGCGCCCCCTCGGTCCTGGTCTGTGACCACCACTTGTGTGGTACCTGGAGAGAGTTCCAGGAGTCAGCGCCCCCGTGGCTCCGGTCTGTGACCACCACTTGTGTGGTACCTGGAGAGAGTTCCAAGGGTCAGCGCCCCCGCGGCTCCGGTCTGTGACCACCACTTGTGTGGTACCTGGAGAGAGTTCCAGGGGTCAGCGCCCCCTCGGTCCTGGTCTGTGACCACCACTTGTGTGGTTTCCAACCTTCAGAACAACGACAATGTATTCAGAAATAAACTGTAAGTTTAAATAATTTTATAGGTAATAAACTACATGTAGGAAGCTGATACGACTTAGGTCATGTGATATCATAGGATAACAGATAAGAGATAAGATTTTGTTGGGATTTTTAACCCCGGAGGATTAGCCACCCAGGATAACCCTGGGGGAAGCTTTCTTCTGGAAGTTTTCAATTAGCCACCCAGGATAACCCTGGGGGAAGCTTCTGGAAGTGATCAATTAGCCACCCAGGATAACCCTGGGGAAGCTTTCTTCTGTAAGTTTTCAATTAGCCACCCAGGATAACCCTGGGGGAAACTTTCTTCTGGAAGTGTTCAATTAGCCACCCAGGATAACCCTGGGGGAAACTTTCTTCTGGAAGTTTTCAAGTAGCCACCCAGGATAACCCTGGGGGAAACTTTCTCCTGGAATTGTTCAATTAGCCACCCAGGATAACCCTGGGGGAAACTTTCTCCTGGAAGTGTTCAATTAGCCACCCTGGATAACCCTGGGGGAAACTTTCTTCTGGAAGTGTTCAATTAGCCACCCTGGATAACCCTGGGGGAAACTTTCTTCTGGAAGTGTTCAATTAGCCACCCTGGATAACCCTGGGGGAAACTTTCTTCTGGAGTGTTCAATTAGCCACCCAGGATAACCCTGGGGGAAACTTTCTCCTGAAAGTGTTCAATTAGCCACCCAGGATAACCCTGGGGGAAACTTTCTCCTGAAAGTGTTCAATTAGCCACCAAGGATAACCATGGGGGAAACTTCTCCTGGAAGTGTTCAATTAGCCACCCAGGATAACCCTGGGGGAAACTTTCTCCTGGAAGTGTTCAACTAGCCATCCAGGATAACCCTGGGGGAAACTTTCTCCTGGAAGTGTTCAACTAGCCATCCAGGATAACCCTGGGGGAAACTTTCTCCTGGAAGTGTTCAACTAGCCATCCAGTATAACCCTGGGGGAAACTTTCTTCTGCAAGTGTTCAATTAGCCACCCAGGATAACCCTGGGGGAAACTTTCTTCTGGAAGTGTTCAATTAGCCACCCAGGATAACCCTGGGGGAAACTTTCTCCTGGAAGTGTTCAACTAGCCATCCAGGATAACTCTGGGGGAAACTTTCTTCTGGAAGTGTTCAATTAGCCACCCAGGATAACCCTGGGGGAAACTTTCTCCTGGAAGTGTTCAACTAGCCATCCAGGATAACCCTGGGGGAAACTTTCTCCTGGAAGTGGTCATTCAGGAAGGACTTGTTGATAAACTTGTCAATAAGTATTTTCTGTGTAAGTTCACGAGGGTTACACAAATGCAGTAAATCAACCATTCAAATCATTATGAAGCTGTGTGTAGTCTGTGGTCAGTCAAACAAACGGGCTTCCACATGCATAAATTGTCATTTCTGTGGAAATTGGTGTCACGCTCCTTGTGCAGATATCCAAGAACTAGCTACAAGCAGTATTAAAACAGGGAAGTGTTTTTGGGTATGCCCAAATGAGATAAATCTGTGGACTAAAATCACAAGAGTATTAAAAGAGGTCAACATCAAAGCTGCTTTCATAGAAAACCTGGAAGCTTTCTACAACAGATGGGAACATAAAAAGTCCGGGCTGAATGGTACTGCCCTTGATACTGGCCATGTAGTCAGAAACTGTAAGGCTGGAGATGATGTCCTGGTAGTCAGTAAATGGGGGGCTGATAGTGCTGTCCTGGGAGACAGTAATGGGGAAGCTGGAGGTGCTGTCCTGGGAGACAGTAATGGTGAAGCTGGAGGTGCTGTCCTGGGAGACAGTAATGGTGAAGCTGGAGATGCTGTCCTGGGAGACAGTAATGGGGAAGCTGGAGATGCTGTCCTGGGAGACAGTAATGGTGAAGCTGGAGATTTTGTCCAGGTAGTCGGGAATTATACGCAGGAAGGAATACATATAAATGACCCCATAGGGGACAGGAGCCATAGTAGGGAAACAAGTGTAGTCAAAGATAAGATAAAACCATATTACAAACTAGAAATACCGCAGGAAATAGCAAACAAGAGGACTCCACTAGCAATAGTGAGGATATATTACCAAAAACAAATGGTGGGAGCTCCATTGTTGGTGCTATGGAGGATAGAAGTAAGACAGGGAAACATGCACCAACAGGGAATACAGTCACAGAAACCCAAGGCAAACGGAAACCAAGCCTGTGCACATACTATGCACTCGGTATCTGCTGGCATGGGAAATCTGGAAAAACAGATGGGACGTGCAACTATGACCACCCTAGGAAATGCCATGCCCATATGACAACAGGAAAAATGCAAACTCCCTTCCTGTAAGCTTTTTCCACCCTGAACTGTGTACCTCTTCAGTACAGGAAAGACTGTGCTATAACTTAAATTGCCAGGCATACCATCTAAAGGGGACAAAAAGATACAAAACATCCAGGCCATGGGAAAACCTGGGTAGCCACAGCCACTCAAGAGGGAGAGGTTTTTTAGTGCCAGGAAGGAAAAAAAACTGGCAGGAAAATGGCAGAAATCGTACACCAAATCCAGTCATTCCTGGAGTGGAACCACAGTCGATGGCCTCCACTCCAAACCAACAGATACAGATACTAATGCCGGAAAAAAATCCCCCCCCAGTACCAACAATACCACCAGTCCGATAACATTCTTCTTTGCAAATATACAGGGTCTAAAGCCAGCAACAAACAACAAAATACCTTTCATCCGTGGACTGCTTGCAGAGGCAAAGGCAATGTTCGCGGCTTTCACTGAGACCCACATAAAGGATCACTTGGACAACGAAAATATGGATCCCAGGTTACAACACTATACAGATGTGACAGAGTGAACAGGCAAAAGGGGGGGGGGGTTGGCCTGTACATTGCAGAGTCACTTGTTTGCACAGAACTGCTAAATGCCTCAAATGATGTAGTGGAAGTTTTAGCAGTAAAGGTCGAGAACCAAAACCTAGTCATTGTGATAGTCTACAAGCCTCCGGATGCAACATCCCAGCAATTCCAGGAACAGCTGTTAAAATTGACCACTGTCTGGAAAACCTTTCCAGCTCCTGCACCCAACATCTTGCTCCTGGGGGATTTCAACTTAAGGCACCTAAAATGGAGGAATATAGCAAATAATATTGTTGCAGTAATAACACCAGGAGGCAGCTCTGATGAAAAACTCACACTCACGCGAGCTTTTAAATCTCTGCACAAAATTCAATTTAAACCAGCAAATAATAGAGCCTACTAGACTGGAGAATACACTAGACCTCATCTTCACTAACAATGATGATCTGATAAGAAATATCACCATATCAAAACAATATACTCAGATCAAAACATAATTGGTTCAGTATGTTTGCGCGGGGAAGAAAAAGGGCCATCAAACCAATAACTGCTGCAGCATCGGGCACCTGGCAAACCTGAGAAAAAGCGTTCCGATACCTTAAAAAGGAATCGTTCAAGACCACTACAACAGTGAAGTTAGGCTTTTGGGGGGGCGGGGGGGGGGGGGGGGGATAGTCATACTGGAGTATGCAGCACCAGTCTGGAAACCCACACCTGGTCAATCAAGCACGTCAAGAAGTTAAGAAAGTACAAAGGTTTGCAGACAAGGCTAGTCCCCAGAGCTCAGGGGAAAGTCAGTACGAAGGAAAGGTTGAGGGAGATCGGAACTGACGAACACTGGAGGACAGTAGGGTCAGGGTAGACATGATAACGACATACAAGATACTGCGGGAATAGACAATGGTGGGCAGAGATCGGATATTTCCAGAGAGGGGACAGCAGGGACAGATGGGTCCTCAACTGGAACTGAAGATATCAGACGCGTCACAGGGACGTTAGGAAGGTATTTCTTCAGTTCAAGGCGTCAGGAGAGGTGAAATAGCCTTCGCAGGTGAAGTAGTGGAGGCAGGAACCATACATAGTATAAGAAGAGTAAGACACAGCTCAGGAAGCAGAGAAGTGAGAGTGACCTAGAAGCGATCAGTGAAGAGCGGGAGCCAAGGACTGAGTCCTCGACCCCTTGCAACCAACAGTTAGGTGAGTACAATTAGAGAGTACACACACACACACACGACACACAACACACACACACACATAAACACCAACACTAGCAACAGGCTGCAGCACCTGAATCCAGCAAATTGGCTCCTGGAGTTCAATCCCACCAAGTGCAAAAGTCATGAAGATTTGGGGAACGCAAAAGAACAAGACCCACAGACGGAGACAGTCTAGGGGGCCAGAGACAACAAACCTCACTCAAGGACAAAGTATCTTGGGGTGAGTATAACACCAGGCACACCTTCCTGAAGAGTACACATCAACCAAATAACGGCTGCAGCAATATGGGCGCCTAGCAAACCTCAGAACAGCATCCCGACAACCTTTAATAAGGAATCGTTCAGGAACCCTGACCAGTGTACTTTAGGGCCCATACTGGATAAGCGGCACCAGTTTGGAACCCACACCTAGCCAAGCATGTAAAGAAACTAGAGAAAGGCAAATGGTTTGCAACAAGACCAAGTCCCAGAGCTAAGAGTATGCCTACGAGGAGAGTTAAGGGAAATCAACCTGACGACACTGGACGACAGACAGGGGGGGACATGAATAACGACAAACAAAATAACTGAGTTAGAATTGACAGGTGGGACAAAGACAGGATGTTCCAAGAGATTGGACACAGTAACAAGGGGATCACAGTGGAAGTTGAAGACACAGATGAATCACTAGGGATGATTAGGATGTATTTCTTCAGCCACAGAGAAAGTCAGTAAGTGAATAGTATGGGAAGCGATGTAGTGGAGGGAGGATCCATACATATGCTTTAAAGCAGAGTATGATACACTCACGTTCAGGAGAGTGACCTAGTAGCGATCAGTGAACGAGGGCGGGGCCAGGGGCTCGGACTCGACACCCTGTCAAACCCTCACCTAGGTGAGTACAAGACTAGGTGGTAACACACACACTAGCACTATCACATACACACAGGGGACTCAATTTCATGGCATTCTCTCTATCTGATAATTCATATCTTTATCATTTTCTGGGCGGGCCTGAGGGCGTCTGATTTTCCAGTGGACGTTTTTAACAGACGTACAGTCCTTCCATTTGCAAGCAGTACTATTCTTACTATTTGATTTGCCGGTAATGGATCCCAGCCACGGTCTCTTCAATTTGGTGACCCGACAATGGCTCCCGGGTAGGGAAGTGTTTGTTTAGCTTTCTGACAGCTGGCAGTTCTTCAGCGGGAAGGGGAAGGGGTACCTCCTGGCTCTATGGCTAAGTGATTGTACCAAAAGTTAGTGTGGTCACTAACGGCTGCTGATGTGCGGTGCAATGGAGGCCCAAAGCAGGTCTGCACAGCAACTTCAACAGCGGGGAGGGTGACTGTGCAATGACTGGAGTAAGGCGTCCAAGTCCCTGACAGCTAATTACAAAAGATGTGCTGCCTCATATCCACCCGGCTTGCGCCCACTAGGGGTCATTGGGTAGTGTCTACGTGAAGGGCATCATACCGGGCAGTCTAACAGGATAGTGCCAAAACCATGGTTTCGGAACCATTCGGTCACAATGGCACAGAGCTGCCTCCACTTGCCCAATATCAACAATCCACCAAGTGGTGGGATCCCTAAAGCAAAGTGGTGGATATCGACGCTCAGTTTTCTTGGCTTGCGACTCGGAATACTTGGAGAGGGTGCCCTGTGGTCGCCCTGCATACCAGCAGAGGCCTCGTGAATCCCCAGGGTCAGGAGTTGGAGGCATCTGCCACACCATACCCCAGAGCAATCTGGCTGAGGCGATGAAACTGCAGCACGTTGCTGTGCTGCAGTTTCATCTGGCGGCATCATTGCCAGGAATACCCACACATGGCTTCGGGATCCAGTGACGGTGGCCCTGCGACCCTGGGCCAGAGTGTCTGCAGGTCACCCTGGATGGGGCTGCGAAACAAGATGAAGTTCAAACGATGAGAAATTTCATTTACTCAGATATGGTAAAACATGAGGAAATTAAATTACTTCATCAAGTACATAAAACAAAATTCTGCCACAAAATAGACGGAAACCCCAACATCAAAGACCTGGAGATGATCATGTCGGAGGCTCTCACCTTCAAGGACCATAATCATTGTATCATTCGCATCTGCTTAGAAAATGAACAGGATGGATAATGAGAAACCTTCAAAACTAGGGATGCCAAGCACATGATGAACACTCCTTCAGGTCCCTTGAGTTCTATCTAGGCTGGAATAATGCTGCACACTAACAGCAAACCTTTCAATGGCAGGTGAAATATCTCCGACCTAGAAAATGTACAGAGAGAACTTTCACGGCGAGCGCATAACGGAGCTAAAACACTCAATTATTGGGAGCGCTTGAGTTCCTAAACCTGAGTATTCCTGGAACGCAGGAGAGGAGAGATACATGATTAAATACACCTGGAAATCCTAGAGGGACTAGTACCGAACTTGCAACACGAAAAATCAACTCATTACGAAAGCAAAAGACTTGGCAGACGATGACACCATCCCCCCAAAATGAAAAGCAGGGTGTCACTTAGCACTTAAGAGAACCAACAACAATAAGTGTCAGAGGGCCCCGAGACCGTTTCAACTGCCTCCCAGCACACATAAGGAGGGATAACCAACAGACCCCTGGCAGTCTTCAGCTGGCACTTGGACAAGCAACCAAAAGTCAGTTCCGGATCAGCCGGGGCTGAGTGGCTTCGTATGTTTAGGTTGCGTGCAGCCCCAGCAGCAACAGCCTGAGTTGATCAATGGCTCTGATCACACCATGGAGGCCCTGGTCCTCAGACCGGCCGCCGGGGGCGGTTGACCCCGGAAAACCTCATCTCTCTCAGGTAAACTCCAGGAAATACCAGGAGAGGGGTTTCGGGGGTCAAAGCAGCCCCCGTGGCCCGGTCTGAGACCAGCCTCATGGTGGATCAGGGCCTGACCCGACCAGGCCTGTTACTGTTGCTGCAACGGTAAACCAGACGACGAACCACAGCCAGGTTGTCAGGTAACTGAATTTAGGTGCCTGTCCAGTGCCTTCTTGAAGACAGCCAGGGATCTATTGGTAATCCCCCTTATGTATGCTGAGAGGCAGTTGAACAGTCTTGGGCCCCGTGCATTTGTTGTGTTGTCTCAGTGTACTAGTGGTACCGAGCCTTTTTCAATCCGGAAACGTTCTACAATCTATCTGCCGAATCTATTGCTTTTCATATGGAATGGATCTTTCGTGTGAAAGTTTGGTACTCCTTCTCCTCTTGCGCCAGGAAATGTTTTAAAAAATATGCCGACAAATATGCAAGACAATGTGCGGGTTATTAATTTTATTTAGAAGTCATTTCGTCCACCAGGAACTTCGTCAGTTGATAAAGAGACGAGAAATATGAAAATATATGGGAGACGAGGAGAGGTGCCATAACCTGCATGAGATGTGTTGATGACGTATTGATCATGTATGTTTCTAGGTCAGTTTGGTAAGCCTTCAGGTAACTAAAGTCAATTTAACGTCAGAAAGTGAAATGAAAATAAAAAAAAAATCGTTCATTGAGGAAATGGTTCCCCGGTATGTGTGAAACTGGCATGTTTCCTTACACCTGCAACCACCACCCCCCTCCCCCCATGTATCACCTAGCAGTAAGTAGTTTACCCTGGGTTTCTTAATCGCTGGTGTGGGTTATTTCCTGACAAATAAAAGAACCCAACATGGAAAAAAGACAGACAGTCCTCGACGAGGCACTGGTCACTACTGGGTCATCCTGGGTGGCTAACCCTTCCCCTGTGTTAAAAAATCGAACAAAATCATATCACAGATGTTCTCATACAATGTACTAATTTACTGTTTCATTCAAGGTTATTGTAGACTAATACAAGAACGACCTAATACACCACTGGTCGCATCATTACATACAAATTAGAATGCGTTTTAATCGGTTTTCTTTCTTGCTTGCTTAATAAAGTTAGTAAGTCCACAGAGTTTCTTTTCTTGACATAAGATATATATTTCCCGTTCGTTCGGATAAAATTCAATATTCACCACAGCTAAACGCCCGAGTGCGGGAATATTCCCTGCGCACTCCTGCGGCACAACCACCCCCGCCCGATCGATGCGTCATCGAGACTGTCAAACATATTTCCAATGTGGTCCTCAATCTTGTCCCCCCAGGATGCCACCTCACACCAGCGACAAACACCCAGACTGTACCTATTGCTGCTAGGTGAACAGGACAAAACAAGTGTAAGGAAACGCGTCGAGAAATGTTCCACTACGCCGGAATTCGAACCCGGGCCCATCCGTGTGTGAAGCGGGAACTTTAGCCACCAGGCCAACACGGGATGATGAACTATACTACACAGGAAAAACTGTCATGGGACTTAAACATGTTTATTTAAACACACATATGATTATTATTGATGTGCAACACCGACAGGTTGAAGAATAAGACACATTAACTACACGTGAGTATCATCAATGCCGAAAACAAAGAATTATTCAGGAAAGAACTTGCAAAAGATCTCCTGTTTAGCAAGATACTATATTACTGGTAGTATATAATAGCGACAAGTTGATGAATAAGACATATGTGCAACACTTGGGTATAATGCAAGTAACTGCTTTCACCAGTGATGATACACAAGTGTTGCACAAGAATCTGATTCACCACAAGTATGATTTCAGATCTGACAAATAATACTTACGTTCAACATAGGAACATTGAACTACTGAATGAAGTGGTGGGAAGCCAAGCTAGTTTTCAGGGAAAGTAACAAATTCAAGAAAAAATGTTTAGAAATTTCTCTTTTTTCCACAGTCAACACTTTCTTGCAAAACCAGAGGTTAGGTAAGGTTCGTCAGGAAACAAGACAAGTGTTTCCTGACGCGGGTCTTAGTCATATGAAGACCCACAGCTGGAGCTTTTGGTCATCTGACCGAGACCTTCCACTGGCTTAACAGTCCACCCTTTTCAAAATTATAATAATACAACGAAAACCTCTTTACCGTTAATCTTAATGGGGGGGAATAGAATTTCGCTGATAATCTTCACTGTAAACACTTGGTCTATCCTAACGTATCCCTACCTTCCTAAAGACTCCTTGTTCATCGTGATCCTGGATAGGTTTGTAAGGTTCGTCAGAAACACAAGAACTGAGAGTTCCTGACGCAGGTCTTGACCCTCCGTGCATCTTACTGCTGTCCTCTACTAACCTCCATATATAATTTAGAGTCTTCATGTTATAGAGGCAGAGCAGTTGACAAGTGGCCACATCCTGGCCAGTATGGACATGTCACTTTACCTAAATAAACACACACTTGTTCCTCGCTCCTGTGTCAGTACCTGACCCGCCGAGCTGTGTTCGTATCGTCGTCTATAGTGACAGCATAACAGTCCTGCTTGATCAGGCTGATCCACCAGAGGTCTAGTCATAGACCGGGCCGCGGAGGCGTTAACCCCCCCCCCCCCGTTTGTCTTGGTATATTTGATTTGAAAAACGTGTTGCATACCTGGAGTTTACCTGGAGAGAGTTTCGGGGGTCAACGCCCCCACAACGGCCCGGTCTGTGACCAGGCCTCCTGGAGGATCAGCGCCTGATCAACAAGCGCTGTTGCGCTGGCTGCACACAAACCAACGTACGAAGCCCACACCCGGGCTGCTCAAGGAACTGACTTTAGGTGCTTGTCCAGTGCCACTTGAAGAACTGCACAGGGTCTGTCTGGTAATCCCCCTTACTGTAGCTGGGAGGCAGTTGAACAGTCTCGGCACCTGACACTTAATTGTCTGTCACTTAAACGTGCAAGTGACACCCTGCATTTTTTCATGGGGGGATGGTGCCTCGTCTGCCAAGTCTTTTTGCTTACGTATGAGTGTTTTCGTCTGCAAGTCACGGTACTTCGTTCCCCTCTAGGATTTTTCCCAGGTGTATATAATCAGTGTATCACTCCCCTCCCCCTCTTCCAGGGAATACAGTTAAGAAAACCTCAATGCGCTTCCAGTATTGAGGTGTTTTAAAATCCGCCGTTAGCCGCCGAGAAAGTTCCTCTGTACATTTCTAGGTCCGGCAATTCAATCTGCCTTGAAAGGTGCGTAAGAGTGCAGCAATCTTCCCAGCCTAGATATGAACCATGACCTGAAGAGTGTCATCAAGGGCTTGGCCTCCCCTAGTTTTGAAAAGGTTATCATTATCATCCTGTCATTTTCTAGCAGATGCGATTGAAACAATCTTATGGACCTTGAAGGTGAGAACCTTCCGACATAATCACTCCCCGTCTTTGACGTTGGTGTTTCTCGCTCTATTTTTGTGGCCAGAATTTTGTTTGTACTCTGATGAAGATTTAAATTCCTCATGTTTACCATATCTGAGTAATTGAAATTTCTTCAATGCGTTGAACTTCATATTGTTTTCTTTCTGCATCCCACTGAAAGATTTGGTTGATGTCCGCCTGGAGCCTCGCAAGTGTCTGCAATGGAAGTACACTGTCCCAATGGCAGAATTCGGGTGACATCTCAAAGGAAGACACGTGCTGTGGCTGACATCCATGTCTATGTCGGATATTACGGATGATGAACAAGATGGGAGCCTAGTACTGTGCCTTGTGGAAAGAGCTTTTCAACCGTAGCTGCCTCGGACTTTACTCTGTTAAACGACTACTCTCATGTGTTCTGTTAGTGAGGAAAATTATAGATCCATCGACCGATTTTCCTGTTATTCCTTTAGGCGCGCATTTTGTCGCTATTATGCCATGGGTCCACACTTGTCGAAGGCTTTTGTCATAGTCTTTATATATTACATCTGTCATTCTTTTTGTCTTCTACGTGCATTTAGGACCTTGTCGTAAGTGATCCAGTAGTTGAGACACAGACAGGAGCGACCTGTTCTAAACCCATGTTGGCCCTGGGTTGTGTAACTGATGGGTTCCTAGATGGTGGTGAATCTTTGCTTCTTAGAACCCTTTCAAAGATTTTTATATATGGGATGTTAGTGGCTATTGGTCTGTAGTTCTTTTGCTGTTGCTTTATTATTAACTTGCCCCCTTTGTGGAGTGGGGCTAATTTCTGTTGTTTTTAGTAACTGAGGACGACGCCCCGTGTCCATGCTCCCTCTCCATAGATGGAAAAGGCTCAGTGATAGGGGCTTCTTGCAGTTCTTGATTGAACACAGAGTTCTCATGAGTCTGGCCCTGGGGCAGAGTGCATGGGGCCATGTCATTTAATCGCCTTGTTCGAAGTTCATTTGGGCGTCAGGATAACATCGGATAGGCTTGTGTATAATCAAATTTTGTGCTCTCTCAATAAAAAACAAATTCATTTTGATCTTCGACTCTCATCTGGTTACGGCTGCTAAAAACTTGAGTCATATTTGGGACTTGAGTAGCTCACATCATTTCCTTGCTGTAATCTGTGTAGGACCCATCTTGGTTTAAAGTAGGGGCCCATAACTGGACGTTTTCTCGATTTTGATTTGGGCATAGGAGAAGAAATACTTTGGGATTCTTTCGATTTCATTTATATCTTTTAGTTCTCCCCGCGATTCCTACTCCTAAGGAATTCTTTTAGCTTAAGTTCGACGCTTTGCTATTTCTCTGACCAGTGTCTTCCCTGCCGCATTTCAGATATATTGACCTCTTTTAATTAGCCGCTCGTTATTCTTTTCCGTCTGCCTGTAAAGGAGCGCTGTCTCTTCTATTTTAAAACCATCTACTCCTCTCCTTTATTCTTAGAGAATAAAGCCTTGTGCATACATCGAGTGCACCGTGATGATCTGTTTCTAGGCATAAGTTTTGGGTCTGTGTTGCTAGTATATCTTCCCAGCTTATATCGGTTTAGGACTTGGTTTACTTGGTCCCACTTTATGTTTTTGTTATTGAAGTTGAAATTTGGTGAATGCTACCCTCGTGACTAGTCTCATTTTGTCGTCTGGGGCTCCAACGCATACATGTACTGAACCTCAATTAAGTATGTGGATCTGAGTAATATTGTTTTGATATGGTACATTCTTATCAAATCATCAATGTTATGAAAGATGAGGTCAGTGTATTCTCCAGTCCTAGTAGGGCTCTATTATTTTTGCTGGTTTAAATGAATTTTGTGCAGAGATTTTAAAAGCTCAGTGTGAGTGTGATTTTCACAAAGCTGCCTCCTGTGTTATTTACTGCAACAATATTATTTGCTAATTTCCTCCATTTTAGGTGCCTTAAGGTTGAAATCCCCCAGAGCAAGTGTTGGGTGCAGGCCTGGAAGATTTTTCCAGACATGGTCAATTTTTAACAGCTGTTCCTGGGAATTGCTGGGATGTTGCAATCCGAGGCATTGTAAACTACCACAATGACTGAGGTTTTTGGTTCCTTCGACCTTACTGCTAAAACTTCCACTACTCATTTGAGGCATCTTAATGCTTTCTTGCAAAGCAAGTGACTCTGCAATGTACAGGCCCAGGTGAAATATTGTGTAATAAAATTACCATAAGATAGTTTGTAAATTACAGTACAATCAGTGAACTCAATGTTTCCCGCTCATACAATAACCTTCTGTACCATCAGAATTTAGAAATAAAAACTAATTAACGGTTATAATCATAACCATGATTTTTAAGAGGTGGAAGGGTAAGCTAGCGGAAGGCTTCGGTCAGATGGCCCCGTGCCTGACTGGTAAACCTCTGCTTCAATCACAGCGGAAGTGCCGGGTTTCGAGATTCCCGCGGGGTAGAAAACACTTGAACGCGTTTCCTTACACCTGTTGTCCTGTTCACCTAGCAGCAAGTAGGTACCTGGGTGTTAGTCGACTGGTGTGGGTCGCATCCTGGGGGACAAGATTGAGGACCACAATGGAAATAAATAAGACAGTCCTTGATGACGACCTGACTTTCTTGTGTTATCCTGGGTGGCTGACCCTGCGGGATTAAAAATCCGAAAGAAATCTTGTCTTATCTTAACCAAAAGCTCCAGCTGTGGGTCGTCATAAAGACTTGCCAGTCAAATATCTTTATTATACACCCCATACCCATCCTGTGGGTGGTAGTCACCCCATACCCATCCTGTGGGTGGTAGTCACCCCATACCCATCTTGTGGTTGGTAGTCACCCATACCCATCCTGTGGGTGGTAGTCAACCCCATACCCAATTCTT
Organism: Cherax quadricarinatus; assembly: GCF_026875155.1. Classification (NCBI taxonomy): domain Eukaryota; kingdom Metazoa; phylum Arthropoda; class Malacostraca; order Decapoda; family Parastacidae; genus Cherax; species Cherax quadricarinatus. Next base: position 11,465,729 of record NC_069413.1, on the reverse strand, counting down.
GTGGATGGGTAGTCACCCCATACCCATCTTGTGGGTGGCAGTCAACACAGCAATCCACCTGGTGGGTTGGGTTAGCACCCCGATACCCCATCTTGTGGGTGGTAGTCACCCCATAACCCATCCTGTGGGGTAGGTAGTCAACCACCATTAACCCATCCTGTGGGTGGTAGTCCACCCCCATACCCATCCTGTTGGGTGGTTAGTCACCCTATAAACCCATCTTGGTGGGTGGTAGTCACCCCATACCCATCCAGTGGGTGGTATCAACCACATTCCCATACCCATCTTGTGGGTGGTAGTCCCACACGCACCCCATAATAGACCCATCCAGTGGGTGTAGTCCACACCACCCACGCCCATACCCATACCTGTGGGTGGTAGTCCCCCCCGACACACCCAATAACCCAATCCTGTGGGGGGTTTTAAGCCAGACCCCAAGACCCAACAGGGGGCCTGTGGAGTGGTTAGTCACAACCCAACTCACCCCATACCCATCCTGTGGGTGTATCACGCCGCTCAACAACTGCCAAACCACCAAACCACGCGAACCACAACCCACCCCCACACCCAGCCCGCGCAGGAGGTCCCATACCCATCTTGTTGGTGGTATCACAACACCACACACGACCGCCCATACCCATCCGTGGGTGGTTATCCAACCCTCAACCCCCATACCCATCTTGTGGGTGGTAGTCACCCCATACCCCATCGAAACCCTGGTGATGAGTAGTCACCCCCCAAACCCCAAACCCCATCCAGTGTGGGTGGTAGTCCAAAACCCACGCCCTACCCATCTATGTGGGTGGTAGTTCACACCCCATACCCATCCTGTGGGTGGTAGTCACCACCATAATATAAAATAAAAACACAAAATAATAAGAAATATTACAAAGAGAAATATATATTAAAAACAAAAAAACGATAACAGCACCACCCTCCCCACCCCCCCCCACCATACCCCCCCCCCCCCCTCCACAACCCGCCCACCACCTTCCCCACCCCACGACCCCCTCACACCCACCCAACTCCCGACCCCACTTGTACAGTAAGGAATAGATCCCCCCCATCCCCCACCAGTGGGTGGAAGTGCAAATATCCCAACCGAATCCTGTGGGTGGTAGTACCCCAAAACCCATACTTGTGGGGTTGTAGCTCACCCCATACCCAACCTGTGGGTGTAGTCCACCCCCCATACCCATTCCAGTGGTGGTAGTCCACACAATCCCCGATAACCCATTTCCTGTGGGTGGGCTAGTCAACCCGACCCGTACCCCCCCCATCTTGTGAGGGCTGGTGTATGTCCACCACCCCCAACCACCCCCACCACCACCCCACCCAACTGCCCATACCCATCTTGTGGGTGGCCGTAGTCTCACACCCCATACCATCCTGTGGGTGGTAGTCACTCACCCAATACCCATTCCTGTGCGTGGTGTCACCCCATACACCATCTTGTGGGTAGGTAGTCAACCCCATAACCCATTCCTGTGGGTGGTAAGAGTTCCCTTGTCCCCCCCATAATACCCCATCCTAAAATGATGGTAGTCTTTTTTGGTGATTTTTATTCAACTGTTGTATCAACTGTTTTGTTGTGCAGCTTATTGCTATTGACGGACTGTACATCAGCGTTCAAGGAAAAAGGGAACGGAACAGTACTATACGACCATAGAGATGATAATTGATGAACACGCACACTCCCACGGCCCTCTCCCCCCCCCATACCTCTCTCCCACCCCCAGAACCAGAGGGAGGACGAACCTCTGCCCATCCCCATCTTGTTGGTAGTAGACCCAGCATCCCCACCCCGCCGCCACATGTGGTGAATCCCGTGGCCCCTATACCTACCCATCACAGATGGGCTGGTAGGTCACTACCCCATACCCATCCTGTGGGTGGAAGTAGCCCCCCCCATACCCATACCAGTGGGTGTAAGTCAACGCCCATACCCAACCTGTGGGGTGTTAGTCCATCCCCATGCCCATTCCTGTGGGTGTAGTCACCCATAAGCCCATCCTCGAATCTTATCACCCTGTGGGTGGAAGTCACCTCATTACCCCATTTTAAAATGCCTCTGGGGGACGTGGCGTGGGTAGTTCCCCAACACACCTCATAAAAACCCATGTCCTGTAAGGTGGTTAGTCCACCTTACACCAACCCCGCCACCCAACCTGTGGGGAGCGTGGGGGGGGATGTGGGGGGGGGGGGGTGGGGGGGGGGGTGGTGGGGGGTGGCGGGGGGGAAGGTGGAGGCAGACGCGGAAAGCCGTAAGGGGAGGTCGGGGGGGGATTGGGGAATAAGGGTAGTGGCTGAGTGGGTGGGGAATGGTGATGGGGGGCTTGGGGGAAAGCGGGGGCTGGGGGAGGGAAGGATCGAGGTGGGGGGCTGGGAGATGCGGCAGGGGGGGAGGGCGTGGGTAGTAGTCCAACCCCATCCCCAACCTGTGGGTGGTAGCGTCCACCTCATATACCAACCCACCCCCCCGTTACTATACGTCTAATACAACGCCCCTAAATGCCCTAAGACCTATACCATAAAGGACCGCGATACGACCACACCCCCTCCACCGCAAATCCTGTGGGGGTAGGTCAAACCTCACACCCATCTCTGTGGGTGGGTGAGGTAACACCGGTAAACTACACACCACACGCTGCACTACTCACCAAACCTCCGCTCATACCCACCTGTGGGTGGTAGGTCCCCCTCACAAAAACTAACCCCATGCCTTGGGTTGGTTAAGTCCACCATCAATTACCCATCCTGTGGGTGGTATTCACAACCCCCATAGCACCAATGTCCTGTGGGGGGGGGGGTGGGGGTAGTAGTAACAACCCCAGCTATAATCCCATCCAGTGTGCGTTGGTATTGGCGCGCTGGCTGCCCATAAAAATAAACACAACCTCCATCTTGTTGGGTTGGTAGTTAGTGCGTTTATGTTATTCTATTTGTCCCCCCTCATTTTCATAGTGTCTTTGTTAAGTTTCAATGTGTCCTTTACATTCCCTCTCAAGTTTTACACAATTACTTCTAGCTTCATCCCGTTCCCCAGTCTGTTCCTGGTAACCCTATGTTGTTTTCACTTTATTCTCCTATCCCGTCGTCCTTTAGCATCTATGTGGTGGGTGGTCCCTCGCCTTTAGTTTATCACCGGTTCCGCAATTCGTTCTTGTGTCGAACCACTCCCTTAGTTTCTTTTCCCGCCCCATCCCACCTCATACCCAGGAAAAATCCTCAAATCCTGAGGTGGAAGTCACCACATACCCCATACCCTGTGGGCGGATAGTCACCCCATTAAACTCCATCCTGTGGGGGATGGGTGGGGTAGCGGTCGAGTCCACCTCTACCCATGTCCTGTGGGGTACATGGGGGGGGGGGTGGTAGCGAACAAGACCACCATATAGACCCATCAATCCTGTGGCGTGGAAGCACCCCATTAACGCACCATCTTGTGTGTGGTAGTCATCATCTTAGTCGTTTTGTTCATGTTTTCCCTGTAGTGCGTCATCCTGTCGTTCATCCCTCCTTCCCCACGTCCTTAATCCTTTTTTCACCTCATTACCCATCCTGGTGGGAGGTAGTCCATCACTCCATACCCATCCTGTGGGCGGTAGTCACTCCACCCCATAAACCCATCACTGTGGGGTGGTGGGGGGGGAAATTAATGGGTATCACCCCATACCCGCACCTGTGGGTGGTAGTCACCTCCATACCCATCCTGTTGGGTGGTATCCACCCCCATTTAACCAACATCCTGTGGGACGTGTAGAAGTCCACCTCATACCCATCTGTGGGGTGGTAGTGTTAATGAGTCCTCAACCACTCATATCCATCCTGTGGGCGGTAGTCAAAAATTACAGAGGTACAATAATTATTTCATTTAGGGGTCCAGAGGACTGGTACCTCAACAATTTCAGAGGTTACATAATGGGTACAGGGAACTACGAACCCTCAACACACTTAATTACAGAGGTACATAATGGGTCCCAGGGCTGAGTACCCTCAACGACAGAGAAAATTACAGAGGTACATATTTGCACCTCGCCAGGGACATTACCTCAAAATCGAAAAAAATAAAATTAAACAAGGAGGTACCATAAGGGGCCCAGGACTGTAAGTCTTTGCAACAAAGACATTACAGAGAGGTATTCATAATGGGACCAGGGAACTGTACCCTCAACATTACAAAGGTACATAAGGGGTCCAGGGGTGGGGGGACAAAAACTGTACCGTCAAACATTACAAAGGTACATAATATATGGGTTCCAGGGACTATGTACCTCACAACATTACACAAAGGTATACATAAAATTAATTTATTAATTAGATCTACTATTAATAATTATAATACTTGGGTCCAGGAGGGGACGTGTAACCTCAACAATACAGAAATACAAATATATATAATTTAATAAAATAATGTTATTTATTTAATTTTGGGGACCCCAGGGAAAACTAGTACCTAAGAAACAAACAAAAAAAAACACAACAAAAAAACAAAAAACAAACAGCACAAAAACAAAAAACAATAACAAAACAAAAAAAACAAAACCAAAAAAATAGAATTCAACACAAAAAAGAAAAAAAAAAAAAAAAAAAACACAAATTACAGAGGAGTACAAAAAGGGTCCCGGAACTGAACTCAACATCTAACCCAGTGTACATATAATGGTCCAGGGACCTGTACCACAACATATACAGAGGTACAAGGGGTCCAGGCCTGTAGCCACAACAAAATTACAGAGTGTACATGAATATTGTTCAATAGGGGTTCCAGGGACTGTACCTCAACAAAAAAAAAACATCAAAAAAAAACAAAAAACACAGTTAACAAAGGAAACATAAATGGGACCCGGTCCATATGTGAGCCTAACAAGTCTACTTGTAATCACACAAACACAAACCACATTTTACAAAGGTACATAAAAGGAGTCCCAGGTACTTGTACCTCAACATATAACAGAGGTACATATAAGAAAAAAAATTAAATAATAATAAATTTATATATATATTAAGGGGAAACCAGGTAACTGGTGACCTCAACATTACAAGAAGTTACATAAAAAAATTCGGGTCCCCAGGGACTGTCCCACAACAACAAATTACAGAGGTACATAATGGGTCACTAGGGACTGTACCGTCAACAAACATTATCAGAGATGGTTTAACCATAATGGGTCCATGGAAATACTGTACCTCAAGCAGAAAAAAAATAACACCGAAAAAGCCAACATGACCCAAGAACAAAAGACAAATAAAAAAAAAAATTAACAGAGGTAAAAGAATGGGCCCATGTAATGGTAACATCTACCACAAACATAACAAAAGGAACATAAAGGGTCCAGGGACTGGAACCATCCACACCAAAAATTACAGAGGTACATCATGGGTCCAGGACGATACCTCAACCTTACAGAGTTACAGTCCTAAAGGGACCCCAGGAACCTTATAATACAAGTGCTGTCTTCCAATGATTATTAGTACCCCATAACATTACTAAAGAGGGTACAATGGATCCAGGGACTGTACCTCCAACATTACAACGGTAAATAATGGGTTCCATGAACTGAACCTCACAATAACAGAGGTAGTCTGGTGGGCTAAAGCTCCCGCCTTCACACACGGAGGGCCTTGGTTCGATTCCCGGCGGGTGAAACATTCCGACACGTTTCCCCTTACACCCTGTTTGTCCGTTCACCTAGCAGCAAATAGGTCACTGGTGGTGTTAGTCGACTGTGTGGGGTCGCATCTGGGACAAGATTAAGACCCCAATGGAAATAAGAGTATTATGAATTTAGTTAAGAATGACGTGCCTATCCAAGTACCCTAATATCTTTTAACCAGAACACCGATGACGCACATGTCCTTTCTGGTAATCCTGGGTGGACTAACCCAACCGGGGTTAAAAATCCAGAGGTACATAATGGGTCACAGGGACTGTACCTCAACCTTACAAAGTACTCATAATGGGACCAGGGACTGTTACCTCAACATTACAAAGGTAAATAATGGGTCCAGGGACTGGACCCCAAAGTTATGATATCTACTGAACTAAGTATTACAAAGTAATGAACTCCAGGGTAAGAATCTGTCACAATCACATGGCAAGATTACAAAGTAATTGAATCATCTACACTCGCTATACATGGTTATAATACATGAACAAATATAAGTAATGAGACCGCACTCTCCACGTCCACAAACCTGTCACAACTGTGATGAGTTTTTATTAGTGCAAAGTATTAATTATTGGGTACATACACACACACACACACGCACACAACACACACACACACACACACACACACACTCACAACCACACACAACACAACACAACACAACACACACACAGGACTGCAAAGAGACACTGACTGACAGGCTAGACATGTGGTCCCCCCCCCCCACCAACGGTTAACTGGGCCCCTTTTTTATCTCGAATTCAATCCAGCCAAAATGCACAGTCATGAAGATTGGGAGGAGAGTCAAAGAATGACCGCAGACAGAGTAAAGGGCTTAGTTGGACAAAGACTACAGACCTCACTCAGGGGTGAAAGACCTAGGGGGTGACCATCTACACCGAGCACATCACCGGAGGCACCCATCAAACCAATAACTGCTGCAGCATCGGGCACCTGGCAAACCTGAGAAAAAGCGTTCCGATACCTTAAAAAGGAATCGTTCAAGACCACTACAACAGTGAAGTTAGGCTTTTGGGGGGGCGGGGGGGGGGGGGGGGGATAGTCATACTGGAGTATGCAGCACCAGTCTGGAAACCCACACCTGGTCAATCAAGCACGTCAAGAAGTTAAGAAAGTACAAAGGTTTGCAGACAAGGCTAGTCCCCAGAGCTCAGGGGAAAGTCAGTACGAAGGAAAGGTTGAGGGAGATCGGAACTGACGAACACTGGAGGACAGTAGGGTCAGGGTAGACATGATAACGACATACAAGATACTGCGGGAATAGACAATGGTGGGCAGAGATCGGATATTTCCAGAGAGGGGACAGCAGGGACAGATGGGTCCTCAACTGGAACTGAAGATATCAGACGCGTCACAGGGACGTTAGGAAGGTATTTCTTCAGTTCAAGGCGTCAGGAGAGGTGAAATAGCCTTCGCAGGTGAAGTAGTGGAGGCAGGAACCATACATAGTATAAGAAGAGTAAGACACAGCTCAGGAAGCAGAGAAGTGAGAGTGACCTAGAAGCGATCAGTGAAGAGCGGGAGCCAAGGACTGAGTCCTCGACCCCTTGCAACCAACAGTTAGGTGAGTACAATTAGAGAGTACACACACACACACACGACACACAACACACACACACACATAAACACCAACACTAGCAACAGGCTGCAGCACCTGAATCCAGCAAATTGGCTCCTGGAGTTCAATCCCACCAAGTGCAAAAGTCATGAAGATTTGGGGAACGCAAAAGAACAAGACCCACAGACGGAGACAGTCTAGGGGGCCAGAGACAACAAACCTCACTCAAGGACAAAGTATCTTGGGGTGAGTATAACACCAGGCACACCTTCCTGAAGAGTACACATCAACCAAATAACGGCTGCAGCAATATGGGCGCCTAGCAAACCTCAGAACAGCATCCCGACAACCTTTAATAAGGAATCGTTCAGGAACCCTGACCAGTGTACTTTAGGGCCCATACTGGATAAGCGGCACCAGTTTGGAACCCACACCTAGCCAAGCATGTAAAGAAACTAGAGAAAGGCAAATGGTTTGCAACAAGACCAAGTCCCAGAGCTAAGAGTATGCCTACGAGGAGAGTTAAGGGAAATCAACCTGACGACACTGGACGACAGACAGGGGGGGACATGAATAACGACAAACAAAATAACTGAGTTAGAATTGACAGGTGGGACAAAGACAGGATGTTCCAAGAGATTGGACACAGTAACAAGGGGATCACAGTGGAAGTTGAAGACACAGATGAATCACTAGGGATGATTAGGATGTATTTCTTCAGCCACAGAGAAAGTCAGTAAGTGAATAGTATGGGAAGCGATGTAGTGGAGGGAGGATCCATACATATGCTTTAAAGCAGAGTATGATACACTCACGTTCAGGAGAGTGACCTAGTAGCGATCAGTGAACGAGGGCGGGGCCAGGGGCTCGGACTCGACACCCTGTCAAACCCTCACCTAGGTGAGTACAAGACTAGGTGGTAACACACACACTAGCACTATCACATACACACAGGGGACTCAATTTCATGGCATTCTCTCTATCTGATAATTCATATCTTTATCATTTTCTGGGCGGGCCTGAGGGCGTCTGATTTTCCAGTGGACGTTTTTAACAGACGTACAGTCCTTCCATTTGCAAGCAGTACTATTCTTACTATTTGATTTGCCGGTAATGGATCCCAGCCACGGTCTCTTCAATTTGGTGACCCGACAATGGCTCCCGGGTAGGGAAGTGTTTGTTTAGCTTTCTGACAGCTGGCAGTTCTTCAGCGGGAAGGGGAAGGGGTACCTCCTGGCTCTATGGCTAAGTGATTGTACCAAAAGTTAGTGTGGTCACTAACGGCTGCGGGTGTGGGGTGCAAGGGAGGCCCAAAGCAGGTCTGCACAGCAACTTCAGCGGGGAGGTGACTTGCAATGACTGGGTAAGGCGTCCAAGTCCCTGACAGCAAATAAAAAGGTGCCCCCCATCCCCCGGCTTCCCCCACTGGGGTCATTGGGATGTCAGGGTGAAGGGCATCTACCGGGCGCTAACGGAGTGCACCGGGGGTTTCGGAACCATTCGGTCACAAGGGGCACAGAGCTCCCCCTTGCCCTTAACAATCCCCCAAATTTGGGGGGATCCCTAAGCAAGGGTGGGGATATCGCCCTCGTTTTCGGTTGCGACCGAATACTTGGGGAGGGGGCCCTGTGGTCGCCCTGCATACCACAGAGGCCCTCGTGAACCCCCAGGGTCGGGAGTGGGGCTTTGGGCCAACCATACCCCAGGCAATCTGGTAAGGGAGGAAACTGCAGCACGTGGCTGTGCTGCAGTTTATCTGGGGATTTTGCCGGGAATACCCAAAAATGGCCGGGACCCATTTGACGGTGGCCCTGCGACCCTGGGCCAGAGTGTCTGCAGGTCACCCTGGATGGATGGTTAAAAGGTATGTTCCCCCTTTGGGCTTTTGTGCATAATTGCTTGGATCGCTCCCTTGGAATCAACAGGGGATGACGGGGGAATGCGATGGTCTGCAAGAGGAGCCAAAAGTTTTGGATGGCAAAGAGTTCAGCCTGGGGAGGGTGCAATGGTCCGGGGGCACCAACCGCTGTCAATTGCTGGGGAATACCCCAGAAACGGGGGCGGCCTGCCATGGGTCTCGGGGCCCAAAGGTGAATAGGTACACCCGGCCTTCCGCACCCACATGTAGCCAAGGAAAGTTTTGCACAATGTGCTTGGGAAGCTTCTTACCCCCTGGTGGGTTGTCCAGTGAACCCCAACAGCTCTGGTCCCCAAGGGGGCGGCACCATGTAGTTCGCTGCCATCTGTCCAACCCTTTTCTCCTAGAGCAATGTCATGAGCGGGATTTCCCGTGTGGCATCTGCAATCGCCCACATCCTCGGGGGCCGGGGTGATGGGAATACCTGTCCCGGCAGCCCCCAAAAAATCCCTCATTAGATGTCAGCCCCTGGGCATCGGAGGTGCTTTGCGATCCTTTTGGCGGGGCTACAATTTGGGATCCTGTCTTAAAGGGGCTGCAGCTTGCCTCAAAGTTTAGAGCCACGCATTGGCCCACTGGACCCCCAGCAGGGCCCCTGTACGCTGTTTTTCGGGATCCAAGGGGGACTTGATTTTTGTGGGTCGGGCGTAAACCAAGAACGCTCCATAGCAACGAGGGAGCGTATTGCCTGATTCGAAAAACCTAAATGGCCTCGGGGCGGCCCCCCCAACCCTAGGGGTTGGCCATGGCCCCAAATCCCCTGACCCTCTCAGGGTTCTCGTTTGATGTGGTGCACTTTTTCGAAAGGTGAGACGCCTGTCAATGTAGACCCCAAGGTACCTATAACGTGAAACCCAGTCCAGGTGACCCCGGACCCCGCCTCTGACGGGGTTTCCCCCTTTGTAAAGGATCAGGGTTTGGATTTTCCCCACAGATATCTGAGCCCCAATTTATGGCAAGTGGAAGCCAGCAAATCGAGGTCCTCCTGGGCATCTGAAAAAGCCGTCGCTTCCTATACGAAAAGTGCCGCATCACCCGTAGCGGTAGGAAGGTGCCTGTGGAGAAAGGCAGGACACCCGGGTGCATAGTACATTGAACAGAGCGGGACTAAGCACTCCACCCTTGGAGTGCCGTTTCCGGGTGTTGGAGAAAGGGGCATGCTCCGGGAAAGCGCCCCGGGCCCGCCTGTCCTGGAGATGGGAAAACGAAGCCATGCAAGTGCCTCCCTTTTAACCCCCCCTTGTGGGCTAAAGTGAGAGGTGGCAGGTGCATGGCTAGTCCAAACTTTTCTAGGTCGAGAAAGACAACAATGTGGGCTTGGGCATCTGACCCAATGCCGGCCAGTAGGGTGGTAAGGCTTTCAAAAGTGCCCACTCCTCTGGTGAAGCCATAGAGGTATTTATGAGGAGGGCCAAGCTTCCACCTCAGGCGCTCCAACACCATCCTTTCAGACACCTTCAGAGATGCAACTGGTGAGGGAGATAGATCTCACACTGCCAGGATCCCCAGGCTTAGGAATCGGTATGATGTCAGCCTCCTTCCATACTGCAGGGAGTTTGCCAGTTCGCCAAGTCGGGTTGACGACCCCCAGGACAGCTACATGACCAGAATGGCCAGACCGAGTGATCATGCCATAGGTGATACCATCATGCCCTGGTGCAGTGTCCCGATGAGATGTGAAGGCTGCCTGGAGCTCCTGGTCGGTGAAGTCTTCATCTGTGACGTCCTGAGCCTGGCATGCTCCTAGGAAGGAGGGTGGCTTGGAGGTCCCGGGGATCCTGAGGCAGTTGAGCCATGGCTGCTCTGGAGGCGAAGAGGTCCCCCAGACGTTCTGCCTCTGTTGCCGGGTTTGGGTGCAATCGAGTCACTCTGCGACACTGCCCAGTGGCCAATCGTAACTTGGTCCAAATCTCAGATAAGGTGGAGTAGTAGCTGAGGGAGGCACACCACTCGAACCACTTAGCTTGCCGGACCCTGTGTGAGACATGGTGTGCATGCCGCACCACTTCCCTGAGCAGACACATGGACTCAGCCGTGGGATTACGCCTGTGCAATTTGCGTACACGTTGATCCAGTGGTTCTGTTCCCTGATGTCCTCATTGTAAAACCACCAGTCACGATTGTATGACCCTCCGCCTGTAATCTTAGGTATGGTTGCCTCAGCTGCACATGCAAAAACTGCCTGCAAGCTCAGAGCTGCCTCATCAGGATCTTCTGGAAGAGGAGACTCTGCCCACCAGTGCTCGATGACCTCCTAGAAGCAATGCCAGTCGGCTCTCTTGAGATTCCATCTGGGGGTAGGTGTGGGGGTCGGACACTGCCGGACCATCAGTGTGGTGACCACTGCAAAGTGATCACTGGTGAGATGGGGGTGGACCTCCCATCTTGCACTCGAGAGCAACCATCTAGAGATGAGTGTGACATCCAGGTGGCCACTGTAGTGATGGTTGGCTCACCATTGTTGAGGAGGGCGATCTCAGGGACCTCCTCCAGCACAGCCGCAAGGTGCCTCCCAGCTGCATTGGTAGGAGAGACAGAAGACTTGGGTGGTGGGCATTGGCATCCCCAGCCACAAGACCCTCCAGAGGGGCGAGTGCTGCCACCTCTGAAATGTCAAGGGTGTACCGAGAACTTCTGTATAAGTTATAGACCACGAGAGGTCCATCCGGCAGGAATAGGGTGACAGCCTGGACCTCCACGCCCTCTCCGCAGTTGATGGGGTCAGCGGAAACTGAAAGAGAGATAGAGGCCCTGACGTAGATCACTGTTCTCTGCCAGTCCCTTCCAGGCACTGAAGGTAAGCTGAGAATCCCAGGATATGTGGTTGTGTTTGAAGTGACGAATTGGTAAGTGTCTTCTGGAGCAGGAAGACATCAACCTCATCCTGAACTGCAGCTTCAATCAGTAAGTGAATTTTCTGCTGCAGCTCACAAATGCTCCACTGGAGGATCTTCAAGGGCCGCAGAGGTGGCCCTCTGATTCCATCTCTGCCTGGAACTCGTCGTCCATTGTTGGTGACTCCGGGGCCTCGTCCATCACGGACTGGAAGGACTCCTGGATGATGGCTTGAAGTTCCATTGAGTCCTTCCTGTCCAGTAGGACCATGCCCAGCATCCACGACAGGAGCTGTCTGCAGCACCCCTGTCCTCTGCCGACGGCACCAGGCAACAGAGGAGCGCTGAGATGACCCCGATGGTTTTCTTCAGTCGAGTGGGAAATGAGTCTACCAATTCTACTGTAGGGGTTGCGCTGGACGACACGTCGAGTTGAGGCTGAGTCTCTGGGTATGTCTGGGTGGCTGTCGACACTGCAACTGCATAAGCCCAGGTGCACCCTGGGTCCGGCCTGAGTGGCTGCGGGCTTCCGGGTCCCCTGGTGGGGAACTTCTGCCTGACTCTGGCTGCTCACAGGAAGGGTCTGCCCTTGGGAAGAGGCCTGCTGGAGGGATGGCAAGGAATGATGGTGCCCAGCCGGGACCTGCTGGGCAGTGTTCCTGGTCTGTGGCTGCTTTTCCCAGTGATTCTGTCTTTCTGGCCACCGTGCTGTCTGACCCCGCAGTTGACCATGCTGCTGCAAGCCAGTGCCTATTCCCTGATGCCTCTGCTGGGAGCCCAGTGCCAGGAACTTGCTGGTATTGCCCTCCTGCAGGTATCCGGGGTGCTGCGGTTGGAGCCCATACTGACTGTTGCTGGGTGGTTCCAAGGCTGGGTGGCATCGGGGCTGCCGGGTCGTTCCAATGACGAAACCTGCTGCGAGTGCTGCACCATCACAGGACAGCTCCGGTTCCAGGCATGGTGCCTCTTTGAGCAGTTGGCACACTTGGGCTCTGGCTGAAGGGCCTCGCCGGTTGGCTGCTTGAGAATTGCAATGCAGTCCTTCGAGTCATGTGCCTTGCTGCACACACCACACTTCTCTCGCTGGCAAGTGGCTGCAATATGATTGAACCCCTGACAGCTGAAGCATTGCAGTGGGCCCGACAGGTATGGTCGGGTATTGAATCTTCCCCAGACCCCAAGGTCCAGGTGCACAGAAGTGGACCTTTGTGGTGGATCAGCACCTGACAGGTGGGCACCTTGTTTACCGTGGCAGTGAGTCACTCTGCCTTGACAATATTGGGCACTTCCTAAATGGGGTCCAGTGGTAGGGGCACAGGGACATGTAAGAGCGCCCCCCTTGTACACCTTCTCCCAGGCAACCAGTTCCACCATGCTGGGATGCGTCACAACCAGCCCCTTCAACCCCTTGTAAGAATCTTCGTTCCGAGGAATGACCAAAACCTCGTTCCTCAGAATGAACTCGCAGTGGAACTTGAGGCGGGGGGGTAGATCTTCCAGATACCTCACAAACCCGTAATTGGGAACCTTGAATTTGTTGAAGGCCCTGGTTGCTTGTGCCCGAGCAGAGTGGGAATTCCTTCTTCCACGTGGAGTCAGCCAGTCCCCATCCTCTGTGGAGGCTGGTGCAACTGGGTCGGGGACCTGGGATGGCTCCATCCTTGCCAGTTGAGGAGCTACAGCCTCCTGGTTTCCTTCCATGACCCCTATGGCCATCTGGGGGTGCAAGTCTCCTGGGTAGCAGCTGCCGACAGATCTAGTGGCAGATCGACAGATACAGTAGTCTCCACTGCATCCTTGGCCTTCTTGATGGGGGCTCCCACCTGCCCAACGTCGTCCTCCGATTCGTCCCCGCATTCCAATGAACGTTTAGGCCGTTCTCCTGGGTCTAACATGGTGACTGTAGGTGTGGGGACAGAACCTGCAGCGGAGCTGCTGCCAGTGACCTCATAGCCGCCCACACTGGGTGCAGAGCTGTGAGGCTCAGTGCCCCAGTAGGAGCCCTTAGTCACCCTCACGAGGCTCACAGCTCTGAAACACAGTCTAAGGATCACTAGGAACGACGACGCTAATATGTGCGTAAACTAACACATATGTATATTCCCAAGCGAACACAACACACTCTCTGTTCTTGAATCTCTGTCCTGTGAATCCTGATTCTCGTAAGTCTTGTCCATTTCTACCCTGTTTTGCAAGCAGATGATTTACAATCTCTTCTGTCAATACACTTTCCAGTAAATTCTTTCAGAAAGTAACTATGTTATTCTTGAATTCACTCAGCATTGATCTGACCAGGTTGATTGCCTTAATATCCGAGAAACATTTCATTCTTATGCAGAACCAGCGCTCGATGTCATCAGGGTTCGTGAGCTGGGAAGTGGACACAATATCCATGAAGGCTAGTGCATGGTACGCGCATGTTTCACTATATTGTTGTATATCATGAATCACCTGAAGTGTTCTGAAGCAGGAGTGCATGTAGAAGTAGTCAACTACCATTGTGTAGGCGCTGCCAGAAAGGCCACTGTCATAGTAGAGTAAGGAGCCATCGAAGCAAGAATACAGTGCAATACAGTTAGATTGGTTGCACATGAATACAATGTACAATGCGACCTTGGCCCTTGGGTACAGGAGGCCTGCAAATTAGCTTATAAGATAAGATTTCGTTTGGATTTTTAACCCCGGAGGGTTAGCCACCCAGGATAACCCAAGAAAGTCAGTGCGTCATCGAGGACTGTCTAACTTATTTCCATTGGGGTCCTTAATCTTGTCCCCCAGGATGCCACCCACACCAGTCAACTAACACCCAGGTACCTATTTGCTGCTAGGTGAACAGGACAACAGGTGTAAGGAAACGTGTCGAAATGTTTCCACCCGCCGTGAATCGAACCCGGGCCCACCGGGTGTGAAGCGGGAGCTTTAGCCACCAGACCTTTACAGATTTTACCAAATGCACAAGGTGTGTATTTAACAATGTCGCAAATATTACATACTCTCAGTGGTTTGGTGGTCTCCAGGAGAGGGTGATATTCACCAATTATTTCGACGTTCATTATTTTTACTTCACTTACGGGGCTCGAACCCGCAACGATTGAGTTGTAAATCTCCAGACGGAGGCCCTAACCACTAAACCAACGGGGAACAAATATATACTGTCAACTAAATATATTTATACACCATAGGAATGTTCGTGTGGAAAATTGCATTTATCTGAATGTAACTAATTATATACATAACAGTAAATGATAACAAGGATAATTATTATTTATCAATGATACATAGACAAGTAGGAACTTGGGACACTTAGGTCGCAAAAAAATGTCCCCCTTCGATACCTACCACTGTCATATCCACAAGTTGCTCTGGACCTATTAATTAAATGAAATATACATACACCAGGAATGCTGGTAAATATATAAATCTGTGGACTGTATATTAAAAATAATAAATGGTTATATATATACACAATTATACAACAGAAGGAAAATATATCTTAATATCACTCACCAATTTGACTGGATATTAAGTTGTATCATACTCAGAAAAACCTCACTAGCTAAATTTATGAAAACACTGGCCAGAATTATACACAAATCTAGAGAGCTTATCTGAGGTTCATGGAGCTGTCTTGTCCAGTCGTCTGATATCTCAAGTTATGCAGGAATGCACATCCAACAATTTTGCCTCCTATTTGAGAGGTGTCATTCTAATTTTAACCTCCAGAGCACGAAAAATTCTTCCCATTATATTAACATTGTATCCAATTCAAAACCAAGATGGCGAGTCCCGTCTGTGCAGACGCAGGCTTTCCGTTTTCTATGACATAAATATTATTAAATGCAGTATGGCCATCTATTTACATATAAATACTGAATTTCTGGAAAATATATACAGTATTTTCCACAGTTCGCATAGGCACCATATAGTGATAGTGCGATGTGTTATAATAGTTTAGATAGTGCAGCGTGTTATAATGATGATGATGATAATAATAATAATAATAATAATAATAATAATAATAATAATAATAATAATAATAATAATAATAATAATAATAATAATAATAATAATAATAATATAATATCTTTATTTACTACAAGTGCAAGGTATACAGACTATAGCTGACATCAATGACATATTACTATATAGAAAGTCGCCTGTTATGCTGAGCATTTCTTGCAAATTAGGTCCTTGTCCCAGGATGCGACCCACACCAGTCCATTAACACCCAAGTACCTACCTCGTCAGGAAACACTTGTCCTGTTTCCTAACAAACATTATACCTATCTACCTCTAGAAATAAAACACATTATTTGACTTGATTAGGTTATCCAAGGTTCAATTCTACATTATTCGCCGCTGTAAAAGTTTAAGATTATGCAAGAAGCTTAAATAAGAAGCTAATTTATAATCAGTTGGATAATAGTCACTGTCATTAATACCACCTGCTGTTTTTATGATTTTTTACACTAGCTTATAGACAATATTCCTCGATGCTATTTTATACAACAATCCATTTTAAATCAATAATAGATCTGCAGTGTTTTCCGAAACATAGTTTGAAGTATACAACGAGGAAATTGTTTGTTATTATGGATGTTGGCAGCAACAAGGTGGGTGTTTACTGCTGTGTTGTTTACCTTTAAGAGGATCAGTCGTGTGGGAGACGCCGGGGAGGGTGGACGTTGCTTCTGTTTCTCTAGCATTTATTTTGGCTGTATAATACTATAATTTGTGATTTTTGTGTGTGAGGGGAGTGAAGGATGGCAGCCACGTTGCCCTCAGACACTCACCTGCAGGAGGCTGACACCACTAACAGGAAGACCACTCGCAAGCAGTGGAGTATTCAAGGTGAATATGGGGGAGTGATAAACCCGCAGGGGGTCCTAGTAAGTATATTTAGGTACACGTACATGTAGATACAGTTACACAAATTATTATCCATGGTAACATATGCGTGAATTACCCAGGATAACCCAAAAAGTGACTTATTTACATTAGGGTCCTTGACATCTGGGGAAACTGCCAGGAGTCAGGTTTGATCCAAGGGAGAGAGGGAAGGACAGCTCCAGTGCCTTGGATCAAGGAACCTCCGCTGAGATATTCAAGGGGAATAATGAACAACTTTTCAAATACTGTGATCATTGTACTTGTAACTCTGAAAAGGTGAAGGGCTCTTGATCCGAGGAACTGAAGCCTCCCTCTTCCTTAGATTGAACCTGATGCTACGACCCCTACGGGTTTAGCAGACTCCATTAACCACAAACTTGTATGAAGTATTATCAAGCATATATATCTGTTCAAACTTTAGTTAGTTAATATATGAAACTCTTGTGTAACATTTGAGTTGCTCAGCAGCTTCCTCAGTCAGCAGCTTCCTCAGTCAGTGGCTTCCTCAGTCAGTGGCTTCCTCAGTCAGTGGCTTCCTCAGTCAGTGGCTTCCTCAGTCAGCGGCTTTCTCAGTCCAGTGGCTTCCTCAGTCAGCGGCTTTCTCAGTCCAGTGGCTTCCTCAGTCAGCGGCTTTCTCAGTCCAGTGGCTTCCTCAGTCAGCGGCTTTCTCAGTCCAGTGGCTTCCTCAGTCAGCGGCTTCCTCAGTCCAGTGGCTTCCTCAGTCAGTGGCTTCCTCAGTCCAGCGGCTTTCTCAGTCCAGGGCTTCCTCGTCAGCGGCTTCCTCGGTCCAGGGCTTCTCGTCCAGCGGCTTCCTCGGTCCAGCGGCTTGCTCGGTCCAGCGGCTTGCTCGGTCCAGCGGCTTGCTCGGTCCAGCGGCTTGCTCGGTCCAGCGGCTTGCTCGGTCCAGCGGCTTGCTCGGTCCAGCGGCTTGCTCGGTCCAGCGGCTTGCTCGGTCCAGCGGCTTGCTCGGTCCAGCGGCTTGCTCGGTCCAGCGGCTTGCTCGGTCCAGCGGCTTGCTCGGTCCAGCGGCTTGCTCGGTCCAGCGGCTTGCTCGGTCCAGCGGCTTGCTCGGTCCAGCGGCTTGCTCGGTCCAGCGTGCTCTTTGCTCGGTCCAGCGGCTTGCTCGGTCCAGCGGCTTGCTCGGTCCAGCGGCTTGCTCGGGCCAGCGGCTTGCTTGGGCCAGTGCAGAGACAGGTGGAAGAAGAGTAGTTTGAGGAAATCAGTCTCTCAGCCTGGAGTCTGTTTAGTCCATCATTCTTGAGTTCTTATAAATTAATCTAATTCTATAATTTTTACTCTGATGGACTAGTAAGGCTGGAAAAGTCCACAGTCAGATGACCAAAAGCTCTAGCTATGGGCTGTCATATGACCAAGACCCCACATCAGGAAATGCTTGCCCTGTTTCCTGACAAATATAATAAATAATAATAATAAATCTTTATTTCTACAAGTACATGTACAAGGTATACAGACCATAGTTGACATCAGTGACATACTACTATATAGAAAGCCACTTGTTATGCAGAGCATTTCCCGCAAATTAAGTCAGTTTTGTCCCAGGATGCGACCCACACCTGTCTACTAACACCCAGGTACCCATTTTATACTGATGGGTGAACAGGGACAGCAGGTATCTTATGCAAACACGTCTCAAGTGTTTTCCATCCGTACCAGAGGAGATTCAAATTCCAGACCTCAGTGTGTGAACCGAGTGTGCCAGCGATCAAGCTACAGGACACTGTAATCTTACCTAACCTAAATCAGTCTTGATAAAATTTAGTACCGACTGCAACTGTGTACAACTATGGCATTATTTTAGTTTTCAGCACATGCACAACCTATATGGAAATAAGTCACTTTGACTTTGCTTTTTTGAGTTATCCTAGATAATTACACGTTACTATGCAGCGCTGTATAGCCCTTGTGGCTTAGCTCTTCTTTTTTATTATAATACACATAACTTATAGTTATCTGTTTACAATAATGTTTTATCACTGATTTCATCATTGCTTAGTTAATCTTAAGTTAATTTTAAGCCAGCCCGTAATGCTATGCATGTAAGTGGCTTTGGCCTGCTGCTCTTACCTGTATCTTTTTTGTACCTCTGTATGTATGCTAAATTTCTAAATAAATAAATAAATAATAATTGTAGTACTAGTGTACCTCTACCTAAATGAACTTACTTAACCCTTTGACTGTCGTGGCCGTACATATACGTCTTACGAGGTACCGTGTTTGACGTATATATACTCATAAATTCTAGCGGCTTCAAATCAAGAAGGAGAAAATGGTAGGCCCACATGTGAGAGAATGGGTCTGTGTGGTCAGTGTGCACCATATAAAAAAAAATCCTGGAGCATGCAGTGCATAATGAGAAAAAAAAAACTCCGACCGTTTTTTTAATTAAAATGTCGACTTTGTGATCTATTTTCGCATAGTATTCATGGTTGTATTCTCGTTTTCTTGGTCTCATTTGATAGACTGGAAAACATATTATAGAAATAGAGGTGATTTTGATTGATTTTACTATAAAAAGAACCTGGAAATGGAGCTCAAAGTAGGGGAAATGTTTGATTTTTTGCCGATGTTCAAAAGTATACAAATGATGTCCTTTTCCAATAAATGTCCAACTAGCCATTCTGATATGCAGTCATGAATGGGTTGATGTTATTTGTACAATTATTACAGTATTGCAGTAGTCTTCATAATAGTAAGTCTTCTATTTTTTGTTTGAATAAAAATTCAAAATAGAAAGCAAGAGTAATATCAGAGGGGCCTGGGGACATGACTGATGAACAAAGAAAATGTGATTTTAGAGCCAGGAATGTCTGCATTGTTCATTCTGGACCTTATTTTAAAATTCATATTTTTTTAATTTTCGTGAAATTGGCCAAATAGCAAATTTCTGATCACGTTATTGGGTAGTTGAAATTGGTAAATGGGCAGTTTCTTGTACTCAATCGATAGAAAAAACGGAGTTCTAAAGAAATAGCTATGAGTTTGGTCGACTGGAACAATGGAATTAGCCAAAAATAGGGCTCAAAATGGGGAAATTGACCATTTGTAAATATTGCCGAGGTCACTAACTTCACGAGAGCGTAATTCCGTCAGTTTTCCATCAAATTTCGTTTTTTTTTTGGTGTCATTACAATCGGGAAAAGATTCTTTATCATTTCATAAGAAAAAATAATTTTTTTTTAAATTTTGCGACACCAGGAGACACCTCAGGATTGGGGGTTGCGACAGTCGAGGGGTTAAAGCTACATTATAGGGGAAGTCTTTCTTGTACAGTTTTTTTTATGAGGAAATGTTAATGGAAACTGGTTAGATTAAGCTGCTTATCGTTTAGTTAAAGATAGGTTAGATTTAGGTTGTTAGGTTGCACTGGGTAAGGCTAGATTAGTTTAGATTAAGATAGGTAAGGTTATGCTAGGTAAAGTTAGGCTGTTTGGTTAGATTACTTTTATGATTTTTTTTCAGGTACAAGTACTCATATATAACTACATAAATTGTCATTGTCATACATACTAGCATATGTGTAGGTTAACTACTTTAACCCAAAAAAGTGAAAGTGACTTATTTCCATTGGGGTCCTTCAGTTAGAATTAGTCAGGTTGCATTAGGAAAAGTAACGTTTGGTTAAGTTAAATAACCTAAAAAATGGCACTTATCTTCGTTTACATTTTGCCAGGCATGAGACATGCCTCAGTGTACCACATGACCTATCTTCCAAAATAACTTGCACAAAAAATGATTACCTATTCTGTGCTGTATATAGGCTGTACTGTTGTGTACTGAAAAGTGTAAAATAATGAGTGCTACTGTGTAGCTGTCAGTGTGACTATTACCCAAACTTTTTCAGGTATGTCATGCTGGCACTTGATTGGAAAAAGAGTTGGTCAGTGTTTACTTTATATTCTTGGCAGAATTGGGTGATAATTTATAGTTTACAATGAGTAATTATAAGTGGGTTTTGCAATGAACATCATTTTTCAAGGGGCAAATTGTTAAAAAAAAAAAAAATTAGCACTGGTTAAGCTAAGTTAGCCAAGATTACATTACATTAGGTTAGATTTGGTGATGTTCTAATCCAACTCGCTTGAACTAAACCTACCTAAATTAACCAAACAAAACCCAACCTAACCCAATGCAGTCATTGTATAACTGTATACTAATCTTAACTAGGGGTGTCCCAAAGTATCAGTATTGGTATTGGTGGTATTTGCTAATTTTTGTCAGTATTGTCCTAAAACTGAGCATCAGTACTGGCAAATAATTTTGCCATCATCCCATCTCAAATCTTAACACAGCAAATGTATGGGAAAACTGAAACTATACTATTTGTGTAAAAAGAAAATTAAAAAGGTAGATCATTGTATGATGTTCTGTAACAAGCAACCTATATTAGTGGTAACCTCACTGTAATGTCTAGGAATATTCTTTAATTCTTGTCTGTTGGGTGAATTTATTGTTGGCAGTGTAGAAAAAATGGCAGTTTAAATTTCCATTATAGACAGGCACATTACTTAGCTACTAGCAAAGGCATGTAGCTTCCTATATATTATGCAATGTTATGTAAAATACTCATGGTACTGTGCTCTTAGCAAAAAAAATTCTGAAGACCAAACTTCAAATTATCCAGTCTTGAAATTTGAGGGAACCCTTATGATGATGTAGTAAATTTTTTTTACTGAAAATTTTCTTTGTTTATTATATTTCCATTGTTTGTGTACATTGTATTATATACGTATTTTAATGCTTGTGATAAAATTCATGTAATGTTGGTGAGGAACTCTTGATGCAAGGAATTAGGCTTGTCCTCCCATTTCTTTAATCAATCCTGATTGCCTCCTGTGATAAGTGTGATATATAACTCCCATAGGTTTAGCACTTCCTCCTAAATGGAGGATTCAGGGAAACTGGTTAGCTAGACTTGAATCCTGGACTCGCGAAATCGTAATGATACGATTACAAACAAACAATACTGATCAAAGAGTTTTATGACTCTCTGATCGCTGGTTCTATCCCCACCTGTGGTATGGTTTGAGTCCTGGAAGTGGGAAGTAGTGTCTGCACTCTGAAAGAGTAGTTGGATATTGCAATTCAGAAGGTTATTTGAGCTGTAATGTCGGCCTGCTTCTGGTAAGACAGATAATGAATAACTTGAGTTTTTTTTTTTAATCACCATACCTTAGTGGGAGACTGCTGATGTGTTGAAAAAAAATTAAAATGGCCAATCTTCCATGATATGCTACATCTTTCATTGTAAATTAAAAATTAACAAATTGTAAAGTTCAAATTTTTGGTCTGACAGGTGGCCCAAGGGGATTGCTGCGGCGAATGAGAAGTCAGTTAGCAGAAGATGGCTGTCCAGAATCGCAACTGGTTATGGGAAAGACACTTCTGCAACAACAGAGCCAAGGTTAGCTAAACTTATCTTGTCTGAGAAACCACGAAGCCATGTCCATTTATTCATCGTCAGTTATCTGAAATTAATTCATTGAATGTCCTCTATTTTATGTACTTATGAAACTGGCTCAAAATAAATATTTTCAACAATCCTTTTCCATGTTTAGAGTTTCCATATTTTTGAGTCTGCTCTTTTATAGTATTTTTAACTTTCTTTCCTGCCTTTTGCTTGGATTTGTGTATGTGTGTTAAAATAATGCTTGCCTTTCATATACGTACTACATTCTTGTCTCAGCACAGATACTCCTACCTAAATTTATCCAGTGGTTATGCTGTATCTGTGATTACTTGTTCCAAGTACAGTGGTACCTTGAGTTACGAACTTAATTCGTTCTGGAAGGCTGTTCGAGTGCCGATACCGAACGACTTTTTTTCCCACAAGGAATAATGTAAATTAGATTAGTCCGTTTCAGACCCCCAAAAATACACTTACAAAAGCGCTTAGAAAATACACTTGCATAATTGTTTGAGCTGGGAGCTGTTTGAAACTCGAGGTACCACTATATCTTCTTATCCTTGCATCAACAACGTTCCAGAACTAAAAGGACTTGTGATATTTTATTAAAATGTCTTAAGTGTTTACTCTTGCCTTTAATTATAACACGTTTGCATCACGTACAGTGCCAGGTTTTCACCATTATTTATCTGCTACCCGCCATATCTAGTAGTCTTAGGGTAGGAATACCATTTAGTTTCCCTGAAAAGTTTTCTAATTGGACCCCTTCAATACAGTTTTAAGACATTGTACCTTCAGAGTTTAAAAAAAACTTGGAGCACCTGACACATTCATAAAACCATTCTGCATGCTAGGTTAGGTATATTAAAAGTTAAACATTTGACTATTATGTACTTTCACCATGAATCTTACAAATAAAGAAGTGAAGAAATGAGACAAAAGCAGAAAGAGAAGGGGGCTTAAAGGAAAGAGGTTGGGATATCAGCATTTACTAGGACGATAATGTAGTGGTGGAAAAAAAATAGTTGACCAGATGGTGTTTACCTGGATTACCTGGAGTTTACCTGGAGAGAGTTTCGGGGGTCAACGCCCCCGCGGCCCGGTCTGTGACCAGGCCTCCTGGTGGATCAGCGCCTGATCAACCAGGCTGTTGCTGCTGGCTGCACGCAAACCAACGTACGAGCCACAGCCCGGCTGATCAGGAACTGACTTTAGGTGCTTGTCCAGTGCCAGCTTGAAGACTGCCAGGGGTCTGTTGGTAATCCCCCTTATGTGTGCTGGGAGGCAGTTGAACAGTCTCGGGCCCCTGACACTTATTGTATGGTCTCTTAACGTGCTAGTGACACCCCTGCTTTTCATTGGGGGGATGGTGCATCGTCTGCCAAGTCTTTTGCTTTCGTAGTGAGTGATTTTCGTGTGCAAGTTCGGTACTAGTCCCTCTAGGATTTTCCAGGTGTATATAATCATGTATCTCTCCCTCCTGCGTTCCAGGGAATACAGGTTTAGAAACCTCAAGCGCTCCCAGTAATTGAGGTGTTTTATCTCCGTTATGCGCGCCGTGAAAGTTCTCTGTACATTTTCTAGGTCGGCAATTTCACCTGCTTTGAAAGGTGCTGTTAGAGTGCAGCAATATTCCCGCCTAGATAGAACAAGTGACCTGAAGAGTGTCACCATGGGCTTGGCCTCCCTAGTTTTGAAGGTTCTCATTATCCATCCTGTCATTTTTCTAGCAGATTCGATTGATACAATGTTATGGTCCTTGAAGGTGAGATCCTCCGACATAATCACTCCCAGGTCTTTGACGTTGGTGTTTCGCTCTATTTTGTGGCCAGAATTTGTTTAGTACTCTGATGAAGATTTAATTTCCTCATGTTTACCATATCTGAGTAATTGAAATTTCTCATCGTTGAACTTCATATTGTTTTCTGCAGCCCACTGAAAGATTTGGTTGATGTCCGCCTGGAGCCTTGCAGTGTCTGCAATGGAAGACACTGTCATGCAGATTCGGGTGTCATCTGCAAAGGAAGACACGGTGCTGTGGCTGACATCCTTGTCTATGTCGGATATGAGGATGAGGAACAAGATGGGAGCTAGTACTGTGCCTTGTGGAACAGAGCTTTTCACCGTAGCTGCCTCGGACTTTACTCTGTTGATGACTACTCTCTGTGTTCTGTTAGTGAGGAAATTATAGATCCATCGACCGACTTTTCCTGTTATTCCTTTAGCGCGCATTTTGTGCGCTATTATGCCATGGTCACACTTGTCGAAGGCTTTTGCAAAGTCTGTATATATTACATCTGCATTCTTTTTGTCTTCTAGTGCATTTAGGACCTTGTCGTAGTGATCCAGTAGTTGAGACAGACAGGAGCGACCTGTTCTAAACCCATGTTGCCCTGGGTTGTGTAACTGATGGGTTTCTAGATGGGTGGTGATCTTGCTTCTTAGGACCCTTTCAAAGATTTTTATGATATGGGATGTTAGTGCTATTGGTCTGTAGTTTCTTTGCTGTTGCTTTACTGCCCCCTTTGTGGAGTGGGGCTATGTCTGTTGTTTTTAGTAACTGAGGGACGACCCCCGTGTCCATGCTCCCTCTCCATAGGATGGAAAAGGCTCGTGATAGGGCTTCTTGCAGTTCTTGATGAACACAGAGTTCCATGAGTCTGGCCCTGGGGCAGAGTGCATGGGCATGTCATTTATCGCCTGTTCGAAGTCATTTGGCGTCAGGATAACATCGGATAGGCTTGTGTTAATCAAATTTTGTGGCTCTCTCATAAAAAATTTATTTTGATCTTCGACTCTCAGTCTGGTTAGCGGCTTGCTAAAAACTGAGTCATATTGGGACTTGAGTAGCTCACTCATTTCCTTGCTGTCATCTGTGTAGGACCCATCTTGTTTAAGTAGGGGCCCAATACTGGGCGTTGTTCTCGATTTTGATTTGGCATAGGAGAAGAAATACTTTGGGTTTCTTTCGATTTCATTTATAGCTTTTAGTTCTTCCCGCGATTCCTGACTCCTAAAGGATTCTTTTTAGCTTAAGTTCGATGCTTGCTATTTCTCTGACCAGTGTCTCCCTGCGCATTTCAATATATTGACCTCTTTTAGCCGCTCTGTTATTCTTTTCCGTCGCCTGTAAAGGGAGCGCCTGTCTCTTTCTATTTTACATCTACTCCTCCTTTTTCTTAGAGGAATAAGCCTTGTGCATACATCGAGTGCCACCGAGTTAATCTGTTCTAGGCATAAGTTTGGGTCTGTGTTGCTTAGTATATCTTCCCAGCTTATATCGGTTAGGACTTGGTTTACTTGGTCCCACTTTATGTTTTTGTTATTGAAGTTGAATTTGGTGAATGCTCCCTCGTGACTAGTCTCATTTTGTCGGTCTGGGGCTCCTCGCATACATGTCTGAACCTCAATTATGTTGTGATCTGAGTATATTGTTTTTGATATGGTGACATTTCTTATCAGATCATCATTGTTAGTGAATATGAGGTCTAGTGTATTCTCCAGTCTAGTAGGCTCTATTATTTGCTGGTTTAAATTGAATTTTGTGCAGAGATTTAAAAGCTCGTGTGAGTGTGAGTTTTCATCAGAGCTGCCTCCTGGTGTTATTACTGCAACAATATTATTTGCTATATTCCTCCATTTTAGGTGCCTTAAGTTGAAATCCCCCAGGAGCAAGATGTTGGGTGCAGGAGCTGGAAGATTTTCCAGACAGTGGTCAATTTTTAACAGCTGTTCCTGGAATTGCTGGGATGTTGCATCCGTGTGAATGAAAAAAAAAAAAAAAGTTGAGAAAAGTACCCAATTCAACTTCTTCCACAGTAAACCTTCCAAGAGTATATTGAGGCCAACTGTTTTTATATACGAATTCTTAGAGCTTCTAAAAAATGTTTTTAACCTAGCACATGTTTTTGGGCAGTGATTCACTAAGGACATCTATCATTTCAGTGCCCAGTAACACAAGTTACTCTGATCTGATTTTTTTACTGGTTTTGCTTCAGAAAGAGGTAAATTCCTTTGAATTCAAAATGTATTAAGAACATCTGCATCAGAGTAACATGCAGATATAAAATATTGGTAACTGTAGCAGAGATGAAAACTTGTGTTATGCATAATCAATATTGCAGATTTTTTCTGCATACAGTTTTGAAAAAAAAAAAATTCAGTTTCTTCAACCACTAAATATTTTAGTAAGAGCTAACTGCACCCTGTACATCACTACTGTTAAGTAAGTTTATTCAGGTATACACAAATAGTTACATAGATTATCATACATAGCAGCATACAGTTACATAGATTATCATATATAGCAGCATATGTGTAGAGAATGTAGGATAACCCAAAAAAATCAGTGTGTGTTCTGTGCACATCATTACTGTACTATTTACACCACTACTGTACTATTTTCATTACTGTTCCATGCATATCACTACTGTACCCTCTTTATCACTAGATAAGCAGCATTTTTCCATGTGTTCTAAATGCCTTTAATCTTTTCTCTAACATACTGTATTTCTGTTCTTTCCTGGTGGGTCCCCACACACCATGAAGTGATAATGGAGATAGTGATAATTTCTTGTAGAGAATGAAGGAGACGAAGAGGGTGCGCGTTTGGCAGTGTTCTGGCTGACGAGGGCATCCCTTCAGGGCAGCAGTGAAGCAACAGAGCTGCTACAGAACTGTCTTGACAAGAACATTGGTAAGCTGGATACACAGATGTACTGCTTATAGTGATAAAGAACAAGTGCAGAGAAAGTCATTATTGTGATAGTGCTTAGCTTGATTGACTTGATAAAGCTCTACCCAGTGAAACAGTTAAAATAAAAATTTCTGTATTTGTCTTCCACCTTGGCAATTTGGTAGTAGTAGGTCACAAACAAAAGAGAACATTTTATTTTAAAATAAAAGGTTCTTTACTATTAAGTGTCTTTCTACTAAAAATTTCTCTGCTTACAGCCATTATTCTGCATTAGTAAGTTGATCACATGACAGTAGTGGATGGTACTTGCCAGTTATTGGTTTATTTACGGGGTAAAATTGACCATTTAATAAGACTGGTGAGAAAAAATATTGGACAAGATAAATGAGGATTATGTAATAGGGGATATATTGCTGAAAGGTGGCAGCTAATAAGACTGTTATTGCAGATGGAGATTTCAGCAACAGTGGATCCCTGCAGACCTTGATAGGAACCAGAGGAGTAGTTACTTAAGAAAATAGTGCACTGGGTTTAATGTTACAACATAATTATTATATTAAATATGACATTTCACCAAAAAGAGGGAGACGTCTTCAACAAAACTTCGTTGTATTAAAGTTCATGGTGCAGCACACAACATTCACTGGATTGGACTACTGGACACAAAGGCCCAGTGTAGTAGACCTAGTCTGCTGCGTTAAAGGCACTAACAGACATTTTTTTTTTTTTCAACACGTTGGTCGTCTCCTACCGAGGCAGGGTGACCCAAAAAGAAAGAAAATCCCCAAAAAAGGAAATACTTTCATCATTCAACAATTTAACCTCACTCATACATAATCACTGTCTTTGCAGAGGTGCTCAGATACGACAGTTTAAAAGTCAACCTCCAAACTGCCAATATCCCAAACCCCTCTTTCAACGCTTTCAGGGTTTCGGCCGTACTAGTACGGCTTACGCCCCAGGGTTTTTGACTTACAGTGGTCCTTCAATAATCGTCCGGCCTGAAAATCGTCCATTTCGGAAATGGTCCTGGTTTTTCGTCAAAATATTGGCTCGCAAATGGTCCGGTAACTCGCTAATAGTCCTTCGTCCCGGACGCGTACTCACGCTCTGAGCCGCCTCGGCCTTTCCTTCCCAGCCAGTGTGCCATTGTATATCAGTGAGCGATGGTCCCCTCACGTGCTCCAGCGAAATATTTCATAATATTCCATTTATTTTAGTGCTTGCAAGTTATTTAAGTGCTAAATAAGCAACCATGGCTCCAAAGAAAGCTCCTAGTGCCAAGCCTTTGGTAAAGGTGAGAAATACGATTGAATTTAAGAAAAAACATCATTGAACAATATGATAGTGGCATACGTGTGGGCGAACTGGCGAGGATGTATAACAAATCCCGTACAACCATATCTTCCATCATAGCCAAGAAAAAGGAAATCAAGGATGCTGTTGTTGCAAAGGGGGTAAATATGCTGACAAAAATGAGATCACCGGTACTCGAAGATGTTGAGAAGTTATTATTGGTGTGGATAAATGAGAAACAATTAGCAGGAGATAGTCTTATGACGTCACTTATTTGTGAAAAGGCTAGGCAGTTGCATGACGATTTGGTAAAGAAATTGCCTGCAACTAGTGGTGATGTGAGTGAATTTAAGGCCAGCAAAGGCTGGTTTGAGAGATTTAAGAAGCGTACTGGCATACACAGTGTGGTAAGGCATGGTGAGGCTGCCAGTTCGGACCACAAGGCAGTTGAAAAATACGTGCATGAATTCAAGGAGTACATAAACAGTGAAGGACTGAAACCTGAACAAGTGTTCAATTGTGATGAAACAGGCCTCTTTTGGAAGAAAATGCCAAAGAGGACCTACATTACTGGCATTAAGAAACAAAGAGAAGTAACCCCAGAAAAGCAATTGGTACCCGAGGTGTTGATGGAAGGGAATTCCCCTTCCAAACAGTAAATCATCCAATCTGTCTCCTTCTCCAGTCTTCCATACACAAAGAAGAATTGCCAATAAAGGTAAGTGTTATTCTGTTAATGTTTAATTCATCATTGTGCTCCGGGTTTTCTCGTGTTTTCACGGTCGCTCTTACATGCTAGAACTTTAATTTGTGTCATCAATCCTATACGATACATCCCTCTAGCGCCTGGAACCAATCTTGGGCAGAAAACATTATATACCGAGTCAAAAAAGGAGAATTAGTGTGCACTACCTAGCAGAGTTTACTGCCAGAGGGGAATCAGGCCCGTGTCCCATGTGAAAAAAATAATAATAATTGAACTTTTCGTGTCAGAGGAAAGAAAATCTCGCTGATAACATTGAGTATACATAGTGTATAGTGTATACTACAGTGGCTCCCTAGTATATTGATGATAAAGGCTAAAGTGTCATTTGAAAACAGGTGAATTTGTAAATGAAGTGATAAGCCTATAGAGGCAGGTGCCAGAAGTCACCAGAAACTTACCACAGGTCAGCTGTTTTTAATAATCTTCCTGGCTTGCTAGTGTACTCGCATATAATCTAGTGATACCAGTGAATAGCAGAATACAGTGTTGTAGTAGCAACTAACCAGTATTATAATGGTACTTAGTGGAGTGGAGTGACTTTCATTAGTTTCTTTTTTCTTGAAATACCAGACGTATACTGTGAATTTCATATAACCTGTAGTTACCAGCGGTCGCAATATACACAACGAGAAGCAATTATTACTACAGAAAAAGCATCCTTCCTCCAAAATTTCCACCAGTCAACTATAGTGATAATATAGCATTTATTGTGGTGGAGACGGAAAAAAAAATAGAAAAGCTAGATACAGCGATTGATAAACAAGGGTTGAGGTCGACCGTTCGTCATTGTAGGAATTGCCAGCAGTCACCGGTTTCTTCAACACACAAGTTATACTTTTGTATCAATCAAATCACATATTACTCAGGTAGATAATTTCCAGTAGATCCTTCATGTGTTAGCTCAAATCACCGACCAGTATGTTTTAAATAAGTGACCCACTGATCAGATCAGATCGACTGGTCCGAACCCTTGACTGGTTTCAAACGGTTTCGTTGGACAATAAAGCCGACTGTAAATGGATGGGGTTGTAGGCGCCCTTATAAACACGAACATTAAATATAAATCAGGAATGTGCACGGTAAGCTGTCCAATATACAAAAAGTTAGAAACAGAAATACAAATAGCTAGAGCTTCATTTAAGGAGGTTATTAATAGAATATTCAAGAGGTTGCTAGTAGAATTACAGTAAATCAACCATTCAAATCAATATGAAGCTGTGTGTAGTCTGTGGTCAGTCAAACAAACGGGCTTCCACATGGGTAAATTGTCATTTTTGTGGAAATTGGTGTCACGCCCCTTGTGCAGATATCCAAGAACTAGCTACAAGCAGTGTTAAAACAGGGAAGTGTTTTTGGGTATACCCAAATGAGATAAATCTGTGGACTAAAATCACAAGGGTATTAAAAGAGGACAACATCAAAGCTGCTTTCATAGAAAACCTGGAAGCTTTCTACAACAGATGGGAACATAAAAAGTCTGGGCTGAATGGTACTGCCCTTGATACTGGCCATGTAGTCAGAAACTGTAAGGCTGGAGGTGATGTCCTGGTAGTCAGTAAATGTGGGGCTGATAGTGCTGTCCTGGGAGACAGTAATGGTGAAGCTGGAGGTGCTGTCCTGGGAGACAGTAATGGTGAAGCTGGAGATGCTGTCCTGGGAGACAGTAATGGTGAAGCTGGAGATTTTGTCCAGGTAGTCGGGAATTATACGCAGGAAGGAATACATACAAATGACCTCATAGGGGACAGGAGCCATAGTAGGGAAACAAGTGTAGTCAAAGATAAGATGAAGCCAATATTGCAAACTAGAAATACCGCAGGAAATAGCAAATAAGAGGACTCTACTAGCAATAGTGAGGATATATTACTGAAAACAACTGGTGGGAGCTCCATTGTTGGTGCTAAGGAGGATAGAAGTAAGACAGGGAAACATGCACCAACAGGGAATACAGTCACAGAAACCCAAGGCAAACGGAAACCAAGCCTGTGCACATACTATGCACTTGGTATCTGCTGGCATGGGAAATCTGGAAAAACAGACGGGACGTGCAACTACGACCACCCTAGAAAATGCCATGCCCATATGACAACAGGAAAATGCAAACTCCCTTCCTGTAAGCTTTTTCACCCTGAACTGTGTACCTCTTCAGTACAGGAAAGACTGTGCTATAACTTAAATTGCCAGGCATACCATCTAAAGGGTACAAAAAGATACAAAACATCCAGGCCATGGGAAAACCTGGGTAGCCACAGCCACTCAAGAGGGAGAGGTTTTTTAGTGCCAGGAAGGAAAAAAAACTGGCAGGAAATGGCAGAAATTGTACACCAAATCCAGTCATTCCTGGAGTGGAACCACAGTCGATGGCCTCCACTCCAAACCAACAGATACAGATACTAATGCCGGAAAAAAAATCCCCCCCCAGTACCAACAATACCACCAGTCCGATAACATTCTTCTTTGCAAATATACAGGGTCTAAAGCCAGCAACAAACAACAAAATACCTTTCATCCGTGGACTGCTTGCAGAGGCAAAGGCAATGTTCGCGGCTTTCACTGAGACCCACATAAAGGATCACTTGGACAACGAAATATGGATCCCAGGTTACAACCTATACAGATGTGACAGAGTGAACAGGCAAAAGGGAAGGGGGGTTGGCCTGTACATTGCAGTCTCACTTGTTTGCACAGAACTGCTTAATGCCTCAAATGATGTAGTGGAAGTTTTAGCAGTAAAGGTCGAGAACCAAAACCTAGTCATTGTGGTAGTCTACAAGCCTCCGGATGCAACATCCCAGCAATTCCAGGAACAGCTGTTAAAAATTGACCACTGTCTGGAAAATCTTCCAGCTCCTGCACCCAACATCTTGCTCCTGGGGGATTTCAACTTAAGGCACCTAAAATGGAGGAATATAGCAAATAATTGTTGCAGTAATAACACCAGGAGGCAGCTCTGATGAAAACTCACACTCACACAAGCTTTTAAATCTCTGCACAAAATTCAATTTAAACCAGCAAATAGAGCCTACTAGACTGGAGAATACACTAGACCTCATCTTCACTAACAATGATGATCTGATAAGAAATGTCACCATATCAAAAACAATATACTCAGATCACAACATAATTGAGGTTCAGACATGTATGCGTGGAGCCCCAGACCGACATAATGAGACTAGTCACGAAGGAGCATTCACCAAATTCAACTTCAATAACAAAAACATAAAGTGGGACCAAGTAAACCAAGTCCTAACCGATATAAGCTGGGAAGATATACTAAGCAACACAGACCCCAACTTATGCCTAGAACAGATTAACTCGGTGGCACTCGATGTATGCACAAGGCTTATTCCTCTTAAGAAAAAGGAGGAGTAGATGTAAAATAGAAAGAGACAGGCGCTCCCTTTACAGGTGACGGAAAAGAATAACAGAGCGGCTAAAAGAGGTCAACATATCTGAAATGCGTAGGGAGACACTGGTCAGAGGAATAGCAAGCATCGAACTTAAGCTAAAAGAATCGTTTAGGAGTCAGGAATCGCGGGAAGAACTAAAAGCCATAAATGAAATCGAAAGAAACCCAAAGTATTTCTTCTCCTATGCCAAATCAAAATCGAGAACAACGTCCAGTATTGGGCCCCTACTTAAACAAGATGGGTCCTACACAGATGACAGCAAGGAAATGAGTGAGCTACTCAAGTCCCAATATGACTCAGTTTTTAGCAAGCCGCTAACCAGACTGAGAGTCGAAGATCAAAATGAATTTTTTATGAGAGCCACAAAATTTGATTAACACAAGCCTATCCGATGTTATCCTGACGCCAAATGACTTCGAACAGGCGATAAATGACATGCCCATGCACTCTGCCTCAGGGCCAGACTCACGGAACTCTGTGTTCATCAAGAACTGCAAGAAGCCCCTATCACGAGCCTTTTCCATCCTATGGAGAGGGAGCATGGACACGGGGGTCGTCCCACAGTTACTAAAAACAACAGACATAGCCCCACTCCACAAAGGGGGCAGTAAAGCAACAGCAAAGAACTACAGACCAATAGCACTAACATCCCATATAAAAATCTTTGAAAGGGTCCTAAGAAGCAAGATCACCACCCATCTAGAAACCCATCAGTTACACAACCCAGGGCAACATGGGTTTAGAACAGGTCGCTCCTGTCTGTCTCAACTATTGGATCACTACGACAAGGTCCTAAATGCATTAAAGACAAAAAGAATGCAGATGTAATATATACAGACTTTGCAAAAGCCTTCGACAAGTGTGACCATGGCGTAATAGCGCACAGAATGCGTGCTAAAGGAATAACAGGAAAAGTCGGTCGATGGATCTATAATTTCCTCACTAACAGAACACAGAGTAGTCGTCAACAGAGTAAAGTCTGAGGCAGCTACGGTGAAAAGCTCTGTTCCACAAGGCACAGTACTCGCTCCCATCTTGTTCCTCATCCTCATATCCGACATAGACAAGGATGTCAGCCACAGCACCGTGTCTTCCTTTGCAGATGACACCCGAATCTGCATGACAGTGTCTTCCATTACAGACACTGCAAGGCTCCAGGCGGACATCAACCAAATCTTTCAGTGGGCTGCAGAAAACAATATGAAGTTCAACGATGAGAAATTTCAATTACTCAGATATGGTAAACATGAGGAAATTAAATCTTCATCAGAGTACAAAACAAATTCTGGCCACAAAATAGAGCAAAACACCAACGTCAAAGACCTGGGAGTGATTATGTCGGAGGATCTCACCTTCAAGGACCATAACATTGTATCAATTGCATCTGCTAGAAAAATGACAGGATGGATAATGAGAACCTTCAATACTAGGGAGGCCAAGCCCATGATGACACTCTTCAGGTCACTTGTTCTATCTAGGCTGGAATATTGCTGCACACTAACAGCACCTTTCAAGGCAGGTGAAATTGCCGACCTAGAAAATGTACAGAGAACTTTCACGGCGCGCATAACGGAGATAAAACACCTCAATTACTGGGAGCGCTTGAGGTTCCTAAACCTGTATTCCATGGAACACAGGAGGGAGAGATACATGATTATATACACATGGAAAATCCTAGAGGGACTAGTACCGAACTTGCACACGAAAATCACTCGCTACAAAAGCAAAAGACTTGGCAGACGATGCACCATCCCCTCAATGAAAAGCAGGGGTGTCACTAGCACGTTAAGAGACCATACAATAAGTGTCAGTGGCCCGAGACTGTTCAACTGCCTCCCAGCACACATAAGGGGGATTACCAACAGACCCCTGGCAGTCTTCAAGCTGGCACTGGACAAGCACCTAAAGTCAGTTCCTGATCAGCCGGGCTGTGGCTCGTACGTTGGTTTGCGTGCAGCCAGCAGCAACAGCCTGGTTGATCAGGCTCTGATCCACCAGGAGGCCTGGTCACAGACCGGGCCGCGGGGGCGTTGACCCCCGGAACTCTCTCCAGGTAAACTCCAGGTATTGTTTATGTACTACATCTATATTTCATGTAAAAAATTTTTTTGTTTTACTTCTGGGTGTCGGGAACGGATTAATTGAATTTACATTATTTCTTATGGGGAAAATTGATTCGTAAATCGTCCATTTCGATAATAGTCCCACTTCCAGGAACGGATTATGGACGATTATTGAGGGACCACTGTACTAGTACGCATAAATTCTGGCGCCCTCAAATCTAGTGAGAGAAAGCTGGTAGGCCTTCATATGAAAGAATGGGTCTGTGGTCAGTGTGCACAGTATAAAAAAAAATCCTGGAGTACACAGTGCGTAATGAGAAAAAAAAAACTTTGACAGTGTTTTTGGATTAAAACATCGACTTTGCACTGTATTTTCGTATGGTATTTATTGTTGTATTCTAGTTTTCCTGGTCTCATTTTATAGAATGGAAGACATATTACAGAAATTGAGATGATTTTGACTGGTTTTACAATGAAAAGTGCCCTGAAATTGAGCTCAAAGTAGCAGAAATGTTCGATTTTTTCCAAAGTTCAAAAGTAAACAAATCATGCCAAGGGTCCAATACACATCAACTGGTGAGTCTAATATTCTTTCACAAGTGCGCTGATATTATTTATACCATTTTTACACAAACGCAGTAGTCTACATAACAGTAAATCTTCTATTTTTTTGTAAGAATAAAAATTTAGTGGAAAGCCAAAGAAATATAAGAGGGGCCTGGGGATGTGACTAACGAACAGAGAACTTGTTATTTTAATGCCAGGAATGTCTTTCTTGTTTATTCTGGACCCTATTCGGAAATTGGCATCTTTTGAAATTTG
The DNA here is from genome assembly GCF_026875155.1 of Cherax quadricarinatus. NCBI lineage: Eukaryota > Metazoa > Arthropoda > Malacostraca > Decapoda > Parastacidae > Cherax > Cherax quadricarinatus. The sequence continues at coordinate 11,430,358 of NC_069413.1, read as the reverse complement.
TGTGAAATTGGCAAAATTGCTAAATTCTGACCACTTTATTGGATAGTTGAAATCGGTAATGGGTGGTTTCTTGTACTCATTCGATAGAAAAAATGGAGTTCTAGCAAAATAGTTATAATTTTTGTCAACTAGTACACTGGAATTGGCCGAAAATAGGGCTCAAAGTGGGCAAAATCACCGATGCATAAACATCGTCGAGACTGCTAATTTCGCGAGAGCATAAGTCAGTAAGTTTTCCATCAAATTTCATACTTTTGGTGTCATTATGATCAGGAAAAGATTCTCCATGATTTCATATGAAAAAATAATTTTTTTTAAATTTGGGGACCCTGAGAACAAGTCTTGGAGAGGGCCTGGGAACCCTGAAAGGGTTAAGGTGCAGGCATTGTACTTCCTATTTCCAGGACTCAAGTCCAGCTAACCGATTTCCCTGAATCCCTTCACAAAATATTACCCTGCTCACACTCCAACAGCTCGTCAGGTCCCAAATACCATTAGTTTCCATTCACTCCTCTCTAACATGCTCACACATGCATGCTGGAAGTCCAAAACCTCCTTTACCCCCCTTCCCTCCAACCTTTTTGAGGACGACCCCTACTACCTATGCGCTCTCCAAGTCATTCTACTTTGATCTGTTCTCTCTAAATGACCAAACTACCTCAACAACTCCTCTTCAGCCCTCTGACTAATACTTTTAGCAACTCCACACCTCCTCCCAATTTGCACACTCCAAATTCTCTGCATAATATTTATACCACACATAGCCACACATTGGCAGTTATTATGGTGTTAAACACCTTGACCTTATTACAGCATATCTTCTTCCATTTGGATGGCCATTTCTAATTTAAAATGAGTGACAAGCTGTGGTACTGAAGCAGCTCTTAGTATAAAGAAACCAGAGATCATCAAAAGTGATTATGTATGTTTGAGGAATATTTATATGGGTGACTTGAATGGTGTAATCTGTAGTATCATACCTCTGGCAAGACAATGATGGAATGAGTGATGAAAGTGTTTATTTTTCAGGTGGGAAACAGCTGATTTGTTAAAAAAAACTGCTTAAGTGTGTTTTTCACTTCTAAATTTTACATTACATTATTGCAGGAATATGCGAGCACAATTACCATGAAGTGCGGGAGTGTCTGGCCATGGATTTGCAAGAAAAACTGGCAAGACGAGCCGCTCACATGTTGTTCTGCAGGTAACTGGTAACTTGCTTTACATGGTGCAGTAATGCCATTTGGCATATGCAGGTGCCCAATGCTTAAATTGACTTCTTTGACTGCCACAATTTAAAAACACTTTAACACATTTGTTGGAATAGAAAGGCTTCTCAGATAATGATCGGTCTCTTCATTCATCCTATATGTAGTCTTTTTTTCAAATTCTCAAATTCAGTTATTATCTTTAGACAGCCTTTTTCTGCTTCCACATTTTTTTCATTGCTTTTTCTTCCTTGCTCACTATTTATTGTTTCCTTACACTTGGTTGAGATAACCCTTGGCTATCATTCTATTATGTATTCTCATATCTCAAGCTTTAATTTTTCACTTGATCAAGACACTATTATACATAATATTTTGAGGCATTTTAATGACTTGTTCGTTTTGCTACATTTGAAAGCTGATTGAATATACTGTAATAATCTTTGAGATGACACACTACAACCCATGAGGAGTGCAAACAGATAGGGTAATTAAGTTTAGGGTAATTAAGTTACTGGATTCATAATAGAGCTGGAGATATTAGATAATAGCATACCATATTGCCATATTTGTTGAGAATAAAAGTTGAGGAATTCTCATAACTTATCACATTTCAAAAAGGAAACAAATACTGTTAGCCATTTTTATAGTAGTGTGCAAAGTAGAATTATGGAAAGTAAAACTTTATAGAATTTGCTAACTAAAGTAACTTCAGTGTTCAGTTCTGCAGTTACTTAAAATTTTTTGCAGTGTGAGTGATGGAAATGATGTTATCAGCAGCAGCGGCCTGACGAGCAAAATTCAGGAAGTTTTAGCAGGTGATGATGAGGATGGCATGGAAACTGAAAACCAACAGCAGGTAAGGGAAGAACTGCAGTGTGATATGAAAGTGACATGTCCTCACAAGTTCATTGCATAATTCACGGGCTTTATAAACCATGTTATATTTGTCCTCAAAATCTGTGTCCCTGAATATTTTTAATAGTTTCTCTTTGTCCCCTTGTAACTAATATTGCAATTTCCCATTCGGTATCCTCCCAGTCTGTTCAGTTCCACTTGGGAAGGTGTCTAAATACAGTATTGTAACATGGTTCAGACAATATTTTTAACATTGTTATTAATACTATAAAGAGTTATGAAATTCTGAATAAACATTGTTTTAATGATTTAATTTTATTACAGAACCATGAGCAGTCTGAAAGTTGTGCTACCTTAGAGCAACGCTATGGTGGAGAAAGATTTACTGAGGAACACTTAGTTTCAGGGTCGGTACTCTACTGCCAGGGTCGCGTTCCTCCTCTTCATCACTTTCTTACTCTGGATTCATCCTCTCCAAAGACTTCATACGTCTTGCAGGCAATTCATTGGCCCTACAGGGCCCTAGAGGGGATTTATCATAGCTGCCTGCATTTCTTTGGAGTTGTACTGGCTAATTATGCACACAAAATTTTAGGATTTTTCACGCCAGTTTTTAGTGGACTGGCAATATTTTTACTAGGTAGCTTAATATCATTGTTTGGAGTAGAAAATACAGCAGTTGTTCTGCCTGTTATTGTATCCTGTATATCTCTAATAATAATGGTAATGTCATCTGTTCATATGTTATTAAATAGAAAAAGATTTAATAGCTTTCACATTTGGTCATTGGTGTTTTCTCATTTTTGTTCAGAGCTGGACATTGATCGGGCAGAAAGACGATTCAAGGCAAGGTGCTGGAAACCATATGGTACAATGTGTATGGCTGTATTCTTTTATCTCAGCACAGTACCATTAACATCACCCAAACTTATGATCATATTTTTACCTGTAATGTGTGTGTCTGCAATTATAACATTTTTGCTTATCCCAGAAAGGCTAAATGGATGGCAGTTTCTCTCTCAAATAGTTTACATATCAGCTATGATTCCAAGTGTGCATACAAGCATCAGCAGTTGGCTTGTCTCAGTCTCTGCAGGAACAGGCTTGGAACACATCCTTGCAGAAAACCACATTGATGTGTGGTGGAAATTAAAATTTCACTTAGGGGTGGGGCCTTTGCTTCACTTGTTGTGGTTTGGTATCCAGCTTGGCATGGTAGTATGTAGTGGTCTTGTTCGTCTCCCTCCCCATCTAGTCAGTGTTGTATGGTGCCATTTGGCTGTAATAGCATACCAGAAGGTAGCCACACCAACTGATATCTTATATCCTGTTGTTGGGTGGTCTGTGTTAATTTTTTTACCTACCCTTGCTTCCTTCTTGCTGCTAGTAGGACCTGCTATTATTTGTGCTTTACTTGGCTACCATGTTGGGGTGGATAATCAGGCTTTGCTGCTCTTATTTTTATGTAGCACTATAGGCTTGTGGATATTGAAACATTTGCCAAACTTACTTTTAGTTTGCAAGTGGGTCATGGTTGGATTAATGCTATTGGTTTTGATGCATCCCAATCTTTTTGTGAGGTCACCATCTGCCCAACATTCTAGTCTGCAATGGGATAGTTATACAAATGTTTGTCTACCTTCAAAAGACACTGGGGCTGTTACAGTGCATGGTTGTCTTCCTCTGTTAGAAACTTTGGTGAAATGGCAGGGGTCTGTTGCACAAGTAAGTATTATAAGTGTGCACAACTTACCTGAGGCAGTGTTTTCTCAGTTACCAACAGCCCTTGTTAAACCTATACAATGTTATTTAGGTAAAAGATTGCCTCCTTGTCCAGTGAGCAAGATTATTACAACCCAGATGGAGCGTTGTCAGCTGTTGCATAGTGTTTTGGGGTCTGATGCTTGCACACTAGAAAACTGGAATACATATAACTTTGATATTACAGTGGCAATGAGTTCCTCATATTGGAAATTTGGTAATGAAGGTTCTCAAGTAAGTCTTCAGGCAGATAGCACATTCCAGGACTTCGTGCTGAAGTTACACATAGGTGATAAAGTGGAATTTGTTGGAGCTTTGTCTGAGGGAATTGGCTCACTTCATCCCAAGTTGCATTTATCTTCTATAAAGTGCATTGACTGCAAATCAAAGCTTGCTCCTGTTCATAAAGTAAACTTACAAATCAGTTATAATATATGGGCTGTTCCTACATTCATTTTTAATTTCTTTTTGGGGCCAACATTAACAATTTAAGATCCATGCATAATTTCATTATTTTTTACTGCACTAGAATCTTTAACACATTGGTTGAGGGTCATGTTATAATAGTGGAAGAATATATTGTAAGGTCTTGACACTAATATTGACCAATATTCCAGTATTTAAATCATATCCCAGTTTTTAATGTGATATAGGAATGAATTACCTGAATGAGAAGAGGGAAAAATTGGGGTTAAAGATACTCAGTCTATTTTATCATGGTTGAGTGTAGTGAGTGATGGTATAATGTGCACGTGTTTGTCTTGTAATAAGTCAAATTCTGTTTTCTGTGTGCACGCACATAGGTTGTACGTGCATAGGTTTTGACATTACCTTCTACACCTGTACTGAAATTAAACATTCATTATCAGTGGAGTGTAAAGATTTTTGAGTTTACCAGATTGAACTTAAACCAGATCTCTACAAAAATGAACTGGGTATATCTGGGAATTACATAAATTCCTTATTAATCAAAACCTAAATAAATAATTTCTGGTCCATTCTGAATAAATTTTAATTGAAAAATGTATCTCGATGGACCTAATGTCCTAAAGATGCAATTTTCTAGTGGTGCAAGTAAATTTAGAGCTAGTTGTGGCACAAATATTAAATGGAGTTACTCAGGGTGGGTAATGTAGCTTGTCAACTGACGAGTTTTATAAGGCTGTGATGGTAGTCATTCATGAACTACATTTAATTTGGTATTTATTGACTCATTCCCTCTGTAATATTTATATTTTTATACATTGTGCAAGGCTTATTGACTTTATAGAAATTTTACAGATTTGAAAAAGAAGGCCTAGCAATAAGAATTAGAATGAAAGCTGAATTGTAGAAAGATAGTATTTTAAATCCAATAAATTTGTAAGATGAGGCTCGTACCTAATATGTCGTATGATGCAGCTGGGAAACTTAACTATAGTACTTTTCTCTTATTTTGATTGGATGCTTAATATCAACATTGTTTTTCAGTAATACTAATGCCACAAGCACTAAGATCCCATTATATTTAGGACAAATGTTAATTTTACTGTATTTGTATTTCAGTGTTGAAACTATATTTTTATTTTAACCTTTTTAGAATTTCCAAAGAAATTATAGTAGAAGCTCAACACTGGAAAATATTCTACAGTATAGGAAATTTTGTAATATTTTAAGAAACTTTTATACTTTATTCTTGAAATAAACTCAATTCTAATCAAATCCCCCAAAGTTCAAATTTTTCATAGCTTTACTATATTTTTAATATATACATTACACTGTAGTTTTCACTACAGCCATTTTTACCTGCAGATTACATGGTTCGTGTGTGCTTTATCTAACAAACTAGTCAGTGTATAATAAAGCAGTAGAATTTTTGTTTGTTTTATCAATCCCTGTAATAGGTTTCAAATAAATGTTTAACAAGACAGCTAGTGAATGAGATGATTTTTTTTTTTTTTTTTTTTTTGGGGGGGGGGGGGGGGTTGACTCCTACTCTGGTGGGAGATGACTGGTGTGTTTAACAGTATGATTGTATAAAAGTAAATTATGCAGGTCTTGATGAACACTTCAAATTTTTTAAATACAACAATTTATGCCATATATCTTTTTTCTCTCCATGGGGAAGTGTAACAGAGTTCTTCCTCTGTAAGCCATGCATGTCGTAAGAGGCAACTGAAATGCCAGGAGCAAGGTGCTAGTAACCCGTTCTGTATACATTACTAAAAATTTTCTTTTTAGGTCACACTTCCTCTGCGGGATACGGCCGGTGTGTTGAACAAAAAAAAACTTTATCGTATGCTTATTTCAACATAAGAAGTACTTCAAAGACACAGTATGACTATAATAATCAGTAGCATTGCTGTTCTTGCAACTGAGAAAGACCCTGGGGTTCATTTGTCAGTGAGCATATCTTCCTACACTTGGTGCTCCTGTTCACCTAGCATCTATCAAGGGCTCTTGATCCAAAGATGTAATCTTCCCTTTCTTGAATTGAACCTGAATTTTCCCCAGTCCCCCAGGTTCTGTATGATCCATGTGTGTTTAGCACTCCTTGAGTGTAATAATGTTTACTTAGCAGTAGATAGATACTGTACTTATGAGTTGTCTCTTTTGGGTAGCATCCTGGGGAAAACCTAAAGAGAGGGTTGAACACTTCCCTGTGAATAGTGAACTCCAATGGATATAAGCAAACTGCTTTGTTTTCCTGGGTTATTAACCTTCCAGGGTTACTAATCTGAAAGTCTTTACTACAGTAACCTCCTTTTTTTTTTTTTTTTTTTTTTTTTTTTTTTTTTTTTTTTTTTTTTTTTTTTTATATATAGCAAGTCAGCCATCTCCCACTGTGGCAGGGTGACCCAAAAAGAAAGATAGATCCACAAAAAGAAAATACTTTCATCATTCAATACTTTCGCCTCACTCGCACATAATCACCGTTTTTGCAGAGGTGCTCACAATACGACGGTTTAGAAGCATATACGTGTAAAGATACACAACACACCTCTCCAAACTGCCAATATCCCAAACCCCTTAATAGACTAATAAGGGAAAGGGTGTACGATATTGCCGACTGTCTGAAGTTTGTGAATTATTAAATTCGTGATTCTGGTTCTTTTGAACAAATGAACCAAGTCCGTAACCTGCTGTACCTGTAGTACAAGAGTACAGTACTGAACTGTACAATAATTTTATAGTACTGTACATAATTTACAGCAATTTTACATAAATTTTTGTGGTGGAGGGATGATGTAAACTACCATGATCAATAGTAATGACTTAGTATAACCTTTATCCCGAGTCGGAAGTTATAAAGCTCTACTAGTGAAAATAATGTAGAATGAAGACGTACCACAGAGATGCCAGACTCGACCTTCATTAGTTTCTATTAGGTTTAGCGCTTCTTTATTAATTAAAAAATGTGTACATTAGTTTCTATTTGACCCTGAGTACCACACATTTTCTCTTGCACCACCACTTGCTTTAGAGGCCATTATTAATTGCATTTGACATATGAACATTAGAAGAAAGGAGCACCTCAGCAGGCCTACTGGCCCAAGCTAGGGAGGTCCAACTCTCAATCACCGACGCACATTCGTGTACTTGTCTAGCCTATTTTTAAGTCTACACAAGGTTTTTGCTTCAATGAGCTACCTGAGTTTATTCCACTCATCCACAACTCTTACCAAACCAGTGCTTTCTTATATCCTTTCTAAACCTAAATTTTTCAAAATTGAACCCACTGCTGTGAGACCTGTCTTGATTAGATATTTTTACCATGTTATTTACATCCCCTAGGTTTAGTGCTTAATTTTGATTATAATATTTACATCCTCTGCATTTATTAATGTTTTCCATTCATACACCTCAGTCACATCCTCTGTAATTCTATGCCCTTCCAGAGTGCAAATTCAGTGCCCTCAGTCTATCCTTGTAGGAAAGATTTCCACACATAGGATCAACTTTGTCATCCTCTGCATGTTTTCCAGTGCATTTATATAATAATAACAATAATAATAATAATTATCACCCTGCCTCGGTGGGAGACGGCCGACTTGTTGAAAAAAAAAATTATTATTATTATTTCTACAGGTACATGATACAGCTTATACAGTGACCAAAACTGTGCAGCATAATTTAAATGAGGCCTAACCAACGATATACTTGCATCGTTGAAATATAACCTGAGGACTCCTGTTAGTTATACTAATTGATATGAAGCCAAGAATTCTATTCGCTTTATTGTGAACACTTATGCACTGGTGTCTTGACATTAAATTACTATTAATATAATCTAAAGTAAGTGCTAAACCCACATGGGTCATACAGCCTTGGCTTTAGATTATTGCTAACCAGAACTCCTAAATCTTTTTTACATTCAGAGTGGTTAAGATATGCATTATTTAGTTTTTAAGTGTCATGGTTCTTTTCTTTTCCAAGGCTTTGAACTTTGCATTTGTCTACATTAAACTTTTCCAGTCAGTGCATCAATCTATTCAGATCTTCCTGTAGTGTCCTTATCAGAATTATTCTGAAGGCCTAAGTAAGTTTATTTAGGTACGGGTACACATAAGTACAATTATACACAGTAGTGTGTCAATTACCAAGGCCTATTTTTGTGTCATCAGTAAACCTGCTTATGTCGCTATTTTTTCCCTCATCTATGTCATATATACTGTAAACAGCTGTATAGCCCTTGTGGCTTAGCACTTCTTTTTGATTATAATAATAATATACTGTGAACAACAGATTATTACTATTATTATTATTATAATCAAGGGGGAAGCGCTAAACCCGGAGGATTATACAGCGCCTGGGGGGATGTGGAAGACATTCAGGCTTAATTCGGGGAACTGGAGCACAGATCCAATTCCCTAAATCAAGAGCCCCTCACCAACATCAAGGAACCTTCCTTGAGGGGTGTGAACAACAGAGGGCCCAACACTGACCCCTGTGGGGCCCCTTGTTGTACATCAGTGAGCACATGCAATAAACTGGCATAGGTGGCCTATAGCTCAGACGACAATGAAAACAAAGAACAAAAAGACAATACCATGACTGGAACAATACACAAATAACCCACACATAGGAGAGAGGATTTTACGACGAATTTACATCATAGTAAGCTCCTCTCTCCTATGTGCAGGTTATTTGTGTAACAATGAAAACAGCAGGTCTTGGACGTGGTCACTTTGGCCTGTAGTACTGGACAAATGTCTTGAGTCATTGGACTTGGTTCAGTGCTTCAGTAGACTTTTTTTTCCATTTTGTCCGATACTTCCAACATATGACTGGCCAATTTTTGCTTTTTTGTCTGAAATTGTCGAAATCTGATAAATGGAGGTCTATTAGTGAGAGGTTCAACTGTAATTAGAGTTATTAGTTTCCCTTCTTTGATTATCAAGGGAAGTTTTTTGATGCTGATGAGAGGCTCTTAATCCAAGGAAGTAGAGCTACCCTCCACTTCCTCAAATCAAACCAATCACAGGACTCAATCCAAGTTATCGTATGGAAACTAATATCCCAATTTCTTCAGTAAACTTTGCAAATTGGCATTTACACTGCCCCAAATATATTCAAATATTTCTTCAAGTAGATGTGCTCCAGTTCCCCGAATTAAGCCTGAATGCCTTCCACATCCCCCCCCCCCCAGGCGCTGTATAATCCTCCGGGTTTAGCGCTTCCCCCTTGATTATAATAATTCTTCAAGTAGAATACACCAGATTCTAAAGTTTGAAGACGATCAAAAGAGGCATTCTCTAGTTACTACACGGAAACCAATTTGCCAAATAAACGTTTCATATGGAAAATCAATGCGATTCTCAATTTGAGAAAAACACACCAGTGCCAAAAGTGTCAAGCTTAGACGAGACACATATATACATATGAATATTTGAGCACTTAGGTACGGTCTGCGTGAATGTATTCATATGTATATGTATACATATGAAAATGTATTTGTGCGCATAAGTATAGTAATAATAATAATCTTTATTTCTACAAGTACATGATAAAACTTATACAGACCATAGCTGACATCAGTGACATATATAGAAGGCCCCTGGTTAGATAAGATAAGATAAGATTTCGTTCGGATTTTTAACCCCGTAGGGTTAGCCACCCAGGATAACCCAAGAAAGTCAGTGCGTCATCGAGGACTGTCTAACTTATTTCCATTGGGGTCCTCAATCTTGTCCCCCAGGATGCGACCCACACCAGTCGACTTACACCCAGGTACCTATTTGCTGCTAGGTGAACAGGACAAGTGTAAGGAAACGTGTCGAAATGTTTCCACCCGCCGGGAATCGAACCCGGGCCCTCCGTGTGTCTTATGGAAACACTCCCAAATGTTGCCACCCGTACCGCGGATCGAACCCGGATATCACTGTGTGAGCTGAGTGTGGCACATCTCTTCCCATTATCACCATCACAGTTCATGTTCACTACTCATCACTCACTGTCACATAATATCTTTGTGATGTGTGGCTCCTGTGTTCATTATTTTCAAAGTCATGTTGTGGATGGCAGGAAAGTGAGTGTCGGGTTCATTACTGTTAATCCTGACATTCTGCCTGTAACCTGGAATTATCACCTTTATGGACAAGCACATGACAAATTTACCATGTATATACGCTAAAAATATAATAGAAAAAACAAAAAGGTACTATATCATGACTGGAACAATACACAAATAACCCGCACACAGGACTGATGGCTAAAGCTCCCGCTTCACACACGGTCCCCTCACGGAAGGTTCCTTGATATTGGTGAGGGGCTCTTGATTTAGGGAATTGGATCTGTGCTCCAGTTCCCCGAATTAAGCCTGAATGCCTTCCACATCCCCCCCAGGCGCTGTATAATCCTACGGGTTTAGCGCTTCCCCCTTGATTGTAATAATAATTCACACACGGTGGGCCCAGGTTTGATTCCCGGCGGGTGGAAACATTTCGACACATTTCCTTACACTTGTTGTCCTGTTCACCTAGCAGTAAATAGGTACCTGGGTGTTAGTGGACTGGTGTGGGTCGCATCCTGGGACAAAACTGACCTAATTTGCGGGAAATGCTCAGCATAACAAGCGGCTTTCTATATAGTAGTATGTCACTGATGTCAGTTACGGTCTGCATACCTTGTACATGTACTGGTAGTAAATAAAGATATATTATTGTTATTATTATTATTATGTGATGATCGGGCAGTGACTCCCGAGGGAGTGTGGTAGTTGTTACATGTGATGTATGGTTTACAGCTCTGTGGCAGCCCTATGACAGCCTTCTTCAGGTCAAGTCACAAAAGCCAGTATAAATAGGCGAGAGGGACAAGGATTGGATCACGAGAGGAAGAAAAAGTAGTGGTAAGGCTGATAGTGGAAGTAGTAGTAGGGAGAGTAGTATACAAATAAGCTGCACATGTGTGGATTATTTGTGTATTGTTCCAGTCACGGCATTGTGCCTTTTTGTTATTTGTGTAATAACAGCTATTTATTATTTTGCTTCTCCCTCAATTCTTATTGAAGAATAAAATTTCCTACTGGAGTTACCTGGAGTTTACCTGGAGAGAGTTCCGGGGGTCAACGCCCCCGCGGCCCGGTCTGTGACCAGGCTTCATGGTGGATCAGAGCCTGATCAACCAGGCTGTTACTGCTGGCTGCTCGCAAACCAACGTACGAGCCACAGCCCGGCTGGTCAGGAACCGACTTTAGGTGCTTGTCCAGTGCCAGCTTGAAGACTGCCAGGGGTCTGTTGGTAATCCCCCTTATGTATGCTGGGAGGCAGTTGAACAGTCTCGGGCCCCTGACACTTATCGTATGGTCTCTTAACGTGCTAGTGACACCCCTGCTTTTCATTGGGGGGATGGTGCATCGTCTGCCAAGTCTTTTGCTATCGTAGTGAGTGATTTTCGTGTGCAAGTTCGGTACTAGTCCCTCCAGGATTTTCCAGGTGTATATAATCATGTATCTCTCCCGCCTGCGTTCCAGGGAATACAGGTTTAGGAACCTCAAGCGCTCCCAGTAATTGAGGTGTTTCATCTCCGTTATGCGCGCCGTGAAGGTTCTCTGTACATTTTCTAGGTCAGCAATTTCACCTGCCTTGAAAGGTGTGATGAATGGCAAAGTGTCTCAATCTTTGCCTTGAAAGGTGCTGTTAGTGTGCAGCAATATTCCAGCCTAGATAGAACAAGTGACCTGAAGAGTGTCATCATGAGCTTGGCCTCCCTAGTTTTGAAGGTTCTCATTATCCATCCTGTCATTTTTCTAGCAGATGCGATTGATACAATGTTATGGTCCTTGAAGGTGAGATCCTCCGACATGATCACTCCCAGGTCTTTGACATTGGTGTTTCGCTCTATTTTGTGGCCAGAATTTGTTTTGTACTCTGATGAAGATTTAATTTCCTCGTGTTTACCATATCTGAGTAATTGAAATTTCTCATTGTTGAACTTCATATTGTTTTCTGCAGCCCACTGAAAGATTTGGTTGATGTCCGCCTGGAGCCTTGCAGTGTCTGCAATGGAAGACACTGTCATGCAGATTCGGGTGTCATCTGCAAAGGAAGACACGGTGCTGTGGCTGACATCCTTGTCTATGTCGGATATGAGGATGAGGAACAAGATGGGAGCGAGTACTGTGCCTTGTGGAACAGAGTTTTTCACCTTAGCTGCCTTGGACTTTACTCTGTTGACGACTACTCTCTGTGTTCTGTTAGTGAGGAAATTATAGATCCATCGACCGACTTTTCCTGTTATTCCTTTAGCACGCATTTTGTGCGCTATTACACCATGGTCACACTTGTCGAAGGCTTTTGCAAAGTCTGTATATATTACATCTGCATTCTTTTTGTCTTCTAGTGCATTTAGGACCTTGTCTGTTGAGTCTTTTGTTTTCATTGTGAGTGATTTTCGTGTGCAAGTTCGGTACTAGTCCCTCCAGGATTTTCCAGGTGTATATAATCATGTATCTGTCCCGCCTGCGTTCCAGGGAGTACAGGTTCAGGAACTTCAAGTGCTCTCAGTAACTGAGGTGTTTTATCTCCGTTATGTGTGCTGTGAAGGTTCTCTGTACATTTTCTAGGTCAGCAGTTTCACCTGCCTTGAAAGGTGTTGTTAGTATGCAGCAATATTCCAGCCTAGATAGAACAAACGACTTGAAAAGTGTAACGGGCTTGGCATCCTTAGTTTTGAAGGTTCTCATTATCCATCCTGTCATTTTTCTAGCAGATGTGATTGATACAATGTTATGGTCCTTGAAGGTGAGATCCTCCGACATGATCACTCCCAGGTCTTTGACGTTAGTTTTTCGCTCTATTTTGTGGAAGGAATTTGTTTTGTACTCTGATGAAGTTTTAATTTCCTCATGTTTACCATATCGGAGTAATTAAAATTTCTCATCGTTGAACTTCATATTGTTTTCTGCAGCCCATTGAAAGATTTGGTTGATGTCCTCCTGGAGCCTTGCAGTGTCTGCAATGGATCAGGTAAGATCAGGTCACCAGAGAAGCAACCACCGACCTGACGAAGATGGAACTAGCCAGCATCCTAGGAACCATTCTACTGGTTAAACTCTAACTTGACTGCTACCATAAATTCCATCGCTTACTGCTTTAGTGGCGATGAGGCCGTTAAGATAGTTGCTGTGGAAAATTGCATTTATCTGAATGTATCATTATATACATAACAGTAAATGAACATAGATAATTATTATTTATCAGTTAGACAAGTAGGAACTTGGGACACCTAGGTCGCAAAAAATGTCCCCCTTCGGTACCTAACACTGTCATATCCACAAGTTGCTCTGGACCTATTAATTGAATGAAATATACATCACCAGGAATGCTGGTAAATATATAAATTTGTGGACTGTATATTAAAAATAATAAATGATCATACACACACACACACACACACCCCTGGCGGGGCCAGGAGCTGCGACTCGACCCCTGCAACCACAAATAGGTGAGTACAAATAGGTGAGTACACACACACACACACACACACACACACACACACACACACACTCACATTATCAAGTTGTGGGATCTGATAGTAAGGTGTTGGCCAGACCCCTTATATACCTTCCTTGGATGCTTTACTTTCATAGTTCCTTGATAATGTGAGTAGTCACGAAAGTGCTTGAAATTTCTCTGTTCTTTCACAGTGGTTGTTTTGCACACACACACACACACACACACACACACACATATATATATATATATATATATATATATATATATAATATATATATATATAATATATATATATATATAATATATATATATATATGAAGAGTGTCATCATGGGCTTAGCCTCCCTAGTTTTGAAGGTTCTCATTATCCATCCTGTCATTTTTCTAGCAGATGCGATTGATACAATGTTATGGTCCTTGAAGGTGAGATCCTCCGACATGATCACTCCCAGGTCTTTGACATTGGTGTTTCGCTCTATTTTGTGGCCAGAATTTGTTTTGTACTCTGATGAAGATTTAATTTCCTCGTGTTTACCATATCTGAGTAATTGAAATTTCTCATCGTTGAACTTCATATTGTTTTCTGCAGCCCACCGAAAGATTTGGTTGATGTCTGCCTGGAGCCTTGCAGTGTCTGCAATGGAAGACACTGTCATGCAGATTCGGGTGTCATCTGCAAAGGAAGACACGGTGCTGTGGCTGACATCCTTGTCTATGTCGGATATGAGGATGAGGAACAAGATGGGAGCGAGTACTGTGCCTTGTGGAACAGAGCTTTTCATCGTAGCTGCCTCGGACTTGACTCTGTTGACGACTACTCTCTGTGTCACTTTCCCTCAGATTTTCATTTACGTTTGATTGAACACCTAATTCCAAGGGAATCAATTTATTAATTGTGCGTAAACTTTCCTGGCCACAACACAACACTTTGACATTCCTGACAACACCTTGTGCATCTGGGTACAATGTCAATACTTTGCCCAGAGGCCACAATGTTCGATGTTGTTAGTGTCAATCAACACAATGTCACCTGGTTGAATGGTCTGTCGATTTACTGCCTCTGTCGCACCATAAAAGCGTTTACGTAGTGTAAGAAGATATTCCTTACGCCACACATTAGACTAATGATCAATTACTTTATTTAACATTTTAAATTTATTACACAACACTGCCGTATCATTGTAATCTTCATCACTTTCTTCCGGATTATCTCTATAGACAGGGGCAGCTTCCAATTTCCTTCCACATATTAGGTGAGAAGGTGTTAATACATCTGCATCAGGTGTATCACTCATGTACGAGAGAGGCCAATTATTTATATGATTTTCCGCCTCCACTAACACTGCACGGAATTCTTCCAAATTAATTCTCTTCCGGTGTAGTACTTTACAGAGACACCTCTTCACTGTGCCTATCAGTCTTTCATACAGCCCCCCCTGCCAAGGGGCTCTAGGAGTAATAAATTTCCAGGTACACCCTCGTTGGGTTAACAGAGATTGAACATCGTTGCTATTATTTAATTCTATCAAGTGTTGAGCACCTGCTACAAAATTTGTGGCATTATCTGAAATCATCAACCTCGGACAGGATCTCCTAGCTGCAAATTTTCGAAACAGCTGTATAAACTGTTCTGCAGACAAGTCCTGTGCCACTTCTAAATGAACTGCCCTAGTAGCAGTACAAGTGAACAAACAAACATACACTTTCAGTGGAACACCATCTGAAGTACCTGTTAAAATTATTGAACCACTATAGTCTACACCTGTTACATCAAATGGTTTCACTAATTGTACACGCTCCTTTGGCAATGATGGAGGACCTGGGTACATATAGGATCTGGCATCCACATGGCGACATATTACACAAGATTTAATTACCCTTTTTACACTTTGCCGTCCTTGTGCAATCCAGAAAGTTTCCCTAATACAATTTAAGGTATCTTGTACCCCACCATGCATTACATTTTTATGGGCATTTAGCACAATCAAATTTGTTAGATGATGAGTTTTGGGCAGTAAGATAGGGTGTTTAGCTTAATCAACCAATTCAGCATTTTGTAACCTACCTCTGCACCTAATTACATTGTTCTCTAAATACAGCCCCAATTTTCACAATTTTTCTTTCCATCATCAATTTAATCTCATTTCCATAGATTTCGTCCTGTACCCTCTTTATCCAATACTCAAGAGGATGTGAAAACTTATATGATATATTCATCTTGTTTAGAAATTTAAACACCAACTTAGTTACATTGATTAGTTCGGGAAAAGAAGAATACCTACTTATATCAATGGCTAAGGGAGGACAAACTATTGGAGCGGTGGTCACAGTAATTTCAACAGGAGCAATATACGCCTTTTGTACAGGCCAATTACCTTTATTTACCAACCAGCTCGGTCCTTTAAACCATGATACAGCATTTACAGATTTAGCATAAGATAAACCTCGAGACAAGAAATCAGCTGGATTCTCCTCACCAGGTATATGATTAAATGTTAACATATGCTGACCCAAACTATTATACTTCTCTTGCATCTGATTAATTTCTGCGACTCTGTTTTGTACGTACACAATTTTACTGTTTCCATTACGAATCCATTGTAAGGATACCTCATTATCAGACCAAATTACAGTGTTGCTAATATTTATCTCATGCAACTTATTTCTTATATAATTAGCTAAGTTGACACCTACATAAATGGCTGTTAATTCCAACTGAGGCAAGGTACGTCATTTAATTGGAGACACTGAGTGATCATGTCGGAGGATCTCACCTTCAAGGACCATAACATTGTATCAATCGCATCTGCTAGAAAAATGACAGGATGGATAAGGAGAACCTTCAAAACTAGGGAGGCCAAGTCCATGATGACACTCTTCAGGTCACTTGTTCTATCTAGGCTGGAATATTGCTGCACACTAACAGCACCTTTCAAAGCAGGTGAAATTGCTGACCTAGAAAATGTACAGAGAACCTTCACAGCGCGCATAACGGAGATAAAACACCTCAATTACTGGGAGCGCTTGAGGTTCCTAAACCTGTATTCCCTGGAATGCAGGCGGGAGAGATACATGATTATATACACCTGGAAAATCCTAGAGGGACTAGTACCGAACTTGCACACGAAAATCAATCACTACATAAGCAAAAGACTTGAAAGACGATGCAACATCCCCCCAATGAAAAGCAGGGGTGTCACTAGCACATTAAGAGACCATACAATAAGTGTCAGGGGCCCGAGACTGTTCAACTGCCTCCCAGCATACATAAGGGGGATTACCAACAGACCCCTGGCAGTCTTCAAGCTGGCACTGGACAAGCACCTAAAGTCGGTTCCTGACCAGCCGGGCTGTGGCTCGTACGTTGGTTTGCATGCAGCCAGCAGCAGCAGCCTGGTTGATCAGGCTCTGATCCACCAGGAGGCCTGGTCACAGACCGGGCCGCGGGGGCGTTGACCCCCGGAACTCTCTCCAGGTAAACTCCAGGTAAACACTTTAGCCTTAGACATAACAAGAGAAATAACACTATTACATTGAAGATAAGCAACTGCTCCATATGCCAATTTTGAAGCATCATAAAAAATGTGGAGTACATTTTTCCCATTTGGATTGGCCACCTGAGTGGGAACTCCAACATTAGAATTTTCTCATAATCACCAATTAATTCATCTCACCTGTTAATGAATTCCTCAGGTAGAATTTCATCCCAAGCACATTTAAGTTTCCATGCTTCTTGTATTAATAATTTCCCTCTTATAGTAAGGGGTGACACTAAACCTAGTGGATCAAAACATTTGGAAACTTCAGCAAGCAAAACTCTCTTAGTTAATTTATTGGGCATACTGTAATTATTAGGTTTTAACATTAACAAATCTCTCTCAGTTTCCCAAGTTAATCCCAATACATTACTACATTTTGGCACTTCATCTCCAGGGTAATCTTTACTTATTTTGTCCTTTAATTTGGACGAATTACTATTCCATTCCCTCAGAGGCATATTGGGACTTTGCATTATTTTATTAGCCTCTCCATAAGTCATTAACAGTTCCTCTTCAGTTGACGTCACACCCAGGAAATTGTCCACATAAAATTGTTTGGTCATTACCTTACTCAATAGACTTTCCATACGTTTAAGGTGTGCATTTATCGTTGCTTGAAGTAGGAACGGACTGGATGTAGCACCAAATAATACGCTCCTAAAGCGAAAGGTTTTCAGAGGGCTAAGTGGGTCACTAGGATTCTCAGGCCATAAGAAGCGGGTACAATCACGGTCAGCCTCTTGTAAACCCACTCTTAGGAAAGCTTTACTTATGTCAGCTGTAAAGGCATAATTCTTCACTCTGAAATTTAATAAGATATCTCCTAATTTTTCTGTCAATGACGGACCTGTCATCAAACAGTCATTTAAACTAGGTACATTTTTGTTACTCCTGGCACTACAATTAAACACAATTCTCAGAGGAGTGGTCTTAGAATCTTTCTTCACTCCGTGATGTGGCAAATAGTGACCATAAATTTTGGCTTGCTCAGGAGGTACCTCTTCTATAAATTTATTAATTAACTGCTCAGAAATTATATCATTATAGGTAGTTAACAATTCTGGTGTCTTACTCAGTTTGCGGAGCTGAGCCTTTAATTGTCCATATGCCATTCTGTAATTAGTGGGCAATTCTGGATGGTTCAGTCTCCACGGAAGTCGCACCCAGTATTGTCCAGATTCAAATTTTTAACTCTTCTCGTATTGCTCCTGAGTAAAAGAATCGCTGGACTTTCTTCATTTACCTTTATGTCCATGCTTGTCAAATTCCCACAATTTATGCACTGGCTCAACACCATCCTGACGCCAAATGACTTCGAACAAGCGATAAATGACATGCCCATGCACTCTGCCCCAGGGCCAGACACGTGAACTCCGTTTTCATCAAGAACTCTGCAAGAAGGCCCTATCAGAGCCTTTTCCATCCATGGAGAGGGGCATGGACACTGGGGTCTCCCCACAGTTAACTAAAAACAACAGAAACCTAACAGCAACAGCCTGGTTTGAGTCAGGGGCTGAATTCACCAGAGGCCTGGTCACAGACCGGGCCCGGGGCGTAGACCCCCTAAACTCTCTCCAGTAAACTCCAGGAAAACTCCATCCTCAATGAAGAAATTATACTGGGGGTACGATTTCATGAGTAAGACCCAACAGTTATGGAATTTGTAGTTCCACTAGTTATTATGATTATATTATGGAGGAATCCTACCATACATTAACATGGCCTCCTGCAGGTCTACAAAATGTTGACACACCACGATTTTCATTACCATAACCCTTACAAAGGAGGCATAATAGTCACTACCTATCAAAATATTATTGGGTACTACAAACATAATGACAAACCCTAGGACTACCAGGGATACCTCGGGTCTGAATCTGGCTCAGCTGCCCCAAAACAATGGGGTTGAGCACCTCACCTTGGGAGCACGTCAACAGACCCCCCAATCACAGTCGGCTGTCAATAAACCAGCACGAGCTGAGTCAACTGACAGTCCGCCA
This sequence comes from Cherax quadricarinatus, assembly GCF_026875155.1. Classification (NCBI taxonomy): domain Eukaryota; kingdom Metazoa; phylum Arthropoda; class Malacostraca; order Decapoda; family Parastacidae; genus Cherax; species Cherax quadricarinatus. The sequence goes on along the minus strand of NC_069413.1, from coordinate 11,411,055 downwards.
ACGAGCCCAGCTGACGCGGGACTTCACGTCTCCAGATGTTCCAAGTCTTGCTCCTGTGGTATAACGAACGCTGATGTCGCGCATAAAAAGATCCTGGAATCCACAACAGTTTCTCCTGAAACAACTACTTGAACAACACAAGGAAAGATGTGTAAGTGTACCAATAACAAGATTGTCACTATTTTGTAAAAGCAAAGTATAAGGTTGCTGAACAAGGTGGTGGTGGTGTCTAATTACAGTAATGACGAATAACCTACTTTGTTGATAAACTGTATGAGCATCATAATGAAGGCTAATGGTGTCATGATGTTAGTAATAGTGATGAGCGTTAATATAAGTGGGAGGTGATTAAGATTTTGCCACCGAAGTGGCTTATTTATATGTTGCACAAGCCCATATCCATCCTGGTGGACGGTAGCGCCGAGAGTCATATGGATACACAAAAGGCCTAGGAACTAGGCCCCAACGGGTTAACCAGGAATACATATGGATTTATATCTACATATCTATAGTTCAATTTATCAGTTACAAGCAAATTTAGGAAATTTGCTTAGGTATATCTGGTCATCTTATTTTCATTAATAAGATATCTTGACATGTCACATAGGTTATTATACTGTCTGTCTCTGTATTCCTCAATAAGTGGACAATTAAGCACTTAGTTGTACAAGAGAATGACCATATGCCTTATCACATAATTTTACATTTAGTTTAGATCATCATCTGTGTGTCTCCCAACTGCCAGAAGTACTTGTAACCAAGCCTAAGCCTGGCCACATACAACATCAGTCAGTGTTCACATTGCAATTTGCTCCATAAACATACTTATCTACGTTCATGTTATCATAGTGGGTTAATAGATCTACCTCAGGCATCTAACTGCATTCCTTATCAATCATTTTCAATTATTTAACTTCTTCTCCCTAAAATTATTCCTAACAGCTAGACACAGTTATAACCAAATTTATATTCTACATTCCCTTCTCGATACTCATTCTTGGCTAACATATCAACTTTATCATAGGGAGTAATCAATGTGTGGATGGGATCCATAGCAATTGACATTTAATTCCTTTGTCCCTATTTTTGAGTATCTATACCGTGGCTTCCCCAATGAGCCATGTTTGTTGGCGCATTAATATGAGCCAAGAGCCTTCAATGATGACCATAGAATCAGTAATGATGGATAGAGTCCCAGCTCAGTGTCATAGGTTAGCTTTATCGCCCATTAGGATTGCAAACAATTCAGTTTGCAGTGGTTGAGGACGCCCAGTTGGTTAAATCTTATGCCTAACTCAACAAATTTTCTATCGTTCTTAACTAGGGAGTGCAACAAGATCATATCAGCCCTCCATAAACTCCTGTTTAGATTCCATCAGTGTAATAAACTTGTGATAACTGTTACTAATGGTGGTGAAGAGTGTGATGGGGCAATGGTGTCTATTATGTTAGTAATTAGTGATGAGCGTAATAATAAGGGTGTGAAGGAGTGTATGAGAGCGGTGGTGTCATAATGTTAGTAATAGCGGGAGCGTAATATATGTGTGGTGAAGAAGTGATGAGATAAGATAAGATTTCGTTTCGGATTTTTAACCCCGGAGGGTTTAGCCACCCAGGATAACCCAAGAAAGTCAGTGCGTCATCGAGGACTGTCTAACTTATTTCCATTGGGGTCCTTAATCTTGTCCCCCAGGATGCGACCCACACCAGTCGACTAACACCCAGGTACCTATTTGCTGCTAGGTGAACAGGACAACAGGTGTAAGGAAACGTGTCGAATGTTTCCACCCGCCGGGAATCGAACCCGGGCCCTCCGTATGTGAAGCGGGAGCTTTAGCCACCAGGCCACCGGGCCTGGTGGTGTGTGTCTATAATGGTGTCTATAATGTTAGTAATAGTGATGAGCGTAATATAAGTGGTGGTGCAGAGTGTGATGAGGTTAACCACATAGACATTAATGTTGAATACAATACTGCTGATAAATGTAATGAACACAATGTTGGTAGTGGCGCTGGTGATGACAGTTGCAGTGTTGCGTGTAATGTTAGTGGAGGAGGGAATGTGAGTGGTGGTGTCACCTATCATACATTCACACGTAAACAGCGTCGTGCTCTGGGTATACGAAGACTCCCACGAGGCCATCCTGTGGAGAGGGAGCATGGACACAAGGGTCGTCCCACAGTTACTAAAAACAACAGACATAGCCCCACTCCACAAAGGGGGCAGTAAAGCAACAGCAAAGAACTACAAACCGATAGCACTAACATCCCATATCATAAAAATCTTTGAAAGGGTCCTAAGAAGCAAGATCACCACCCATCTAGAAACCCATCAGTTACACAACCCAGGGCAACATGGGTTTAGAACAGGTCGCTCCTGTCTGTCTCAACTATTGGATCACTACGACAAGGTCCTAAATGCACTAGAAGATAAAAAGAATGCAGATGTAATATAATACAGACTTTGCAAAAGCCTTCGACAAGTGTGACCATGGCGTAATAGCGTACAATATGCGTGCTAAAGGGAATAACAGGAAAGTCGGTCGATGGAGGTCTATAATTTCCTCACTAACAGAACACAGAGAGTAGTCGCACAGAGTAAACCGAGGCAGCTAAGTGGAAAAGCTCTGTTCCACAAGGCAACAGTACAACACTCCCATCTTGTTCCACATCCTCATATCCGACATAGACAAGAATGTCAGCCACACACCGTGTCTTCCTTTGCAGATGACACCGAATCTGCATGACAGAGTCTTCCATTTGCAGACACTGCAAGGCTCCATGCGGTCCTCAACCGAATCTTTCAGTTGGACTGTGCAGAAAACATATGAATGTTCAAACGATGAGAAATTTCAATTACTCAGATATGGTAAACACGAGTGAAATTAAATCTTCACAGAGTACAAAACAAATTCCCTGGCCACAAAATAGAGCGAAACACCAACGACAAAGACCTGGGAGTGGATCATGTCGGAGGATCTCAACCTTCATGACGCATAACATTGTATCAAACACATCTGCTATGAAAAATGACAGGATGGATAATGAGAAACCTTCAAAACTAGGGAGGCCAATCCCATGATTGACACTCTTTCAGGTCACTTGTTCTATCTAGGCCTGGAATATTGCTGCTACACTAACAGCACCTTTCAAGCAGGTGGAAATAGCCGACCTATAAAATGTACAGAGCAACTTCACGGCGCGCATACGGAAGATAAAACACCTCAATTATTGGGAAGCACCTTGAGGTTCCATAAACCTGTATTCCTGGAACGCAGGAGGGAGAGATACAATATTATATACACCCTGGAAAATCCTAGAGGGACTATAACCGAACTTGCACACAAAATCACTCACTACGAAAGCAAAAGACTTGGCAGACGATGCAACATCCCCCCAATGAAAGCGGGTGGTCACTATCACGTTTAGAGAACATACAATAAGTGTCAGGGGCCCGAGACTGTTCACTGCCTCCCAACATACATAAGGGGGATTACCAACAGATTCCCGCAGTCTTTCAAAGCTGGCACTGGACAAGCAACCTAAGTCGGTTCCTGACCATTCCGGGCTGTGGGCTCGTAACGTTGGTTTGCGTGCAGCCAGCAGCAACAGCCTGGTTGATCAGGCTCTGATCCACCAGGAGGGCCTGGTCACAGACCTGGCCCGCGGGGGGCGTATGACCCCCGGAACTCTTTCCAGGTAAAACTCAGAGCATTACAACTGGAAGTGCACTGTACAAAACCATGGACGAGGGTAGCACGTTTGACATTGATCAGGTCAGCTATTATTAAGAAATTTATTTCATAATGACTGTGAGAAACTCAAGATGCGATCCCGGGACAATCTATAATGTATCAAAACTCGTATAAACTTCTATATTAGCTGGAATATTGCATCACTAGAAAATGACTTCCCTGAACTTCATCTAAAGCGTAACCACCGAACCCATGATGTTGTGTGTCTACAAGAACGTGCAGAGTCCCTGAAAAATCCCAACCCCCTAAATTACCATCATTTGTTGCAACATACCTCAAATCTACTAACTCTTGTGTTCTATAAATTAAAAATCGCTTCCCCACTCCAACTTCTAGCACACAAGAAACAGAGGGGGCTACAATATCACGGTGTTAGGATTTTATATAGGGAACTCTGCCTCTCACAATTTAACTTGTATGCACCCTACTGCTGACAAATTTAATTACTTGGAGCTCCCAACTTTTGCTCATTCTGAGCCTACTCTATCTTCTTGGCGATACAAGCCGAGACACAAAACATTGGAAACTCACAGTAAGGTAATCGTAATGGTAATTCAACTGTTGGTCCACTCTTAAACAGTCATGATAATGTCCAAATTGTAGGTGACCTTGAACCCACAACATCTATGGAGGCGTCCTTGATCTGTGCCCTGGCTTCAACATTACTTCTGCCAGCTGTGAGTTTTCATTGTAACAGATAATAGCGTCTGATCATTTCCCTAGGCTAACCTCACTAATGTTCGTAATACTATCCTTTTCCTGGTGGGATAATTATCAACGGAAAACGTTTTTAATGTTCCCAACTGATCAGCATGATGACTTTTGTTGCACATGTGACTGACTGGTATAATTCCATGATTGTTCTCTGTAAGAGACTTCTTTATCAATGACCTTGTGAGCAGTATTCAGAACTACTAAGAGCCGCCACTGCAACCCTTGAACACTAAACCCATCCAAACGTTCCAAATAATCATACATCCTTTCAAATATCAATACTTATTACAATGAATTCTAAACTTCGTACACTGAAACGTACTGTCTCGCAGACTAGCCTAGCCTACAGAAAACATCGTACCCCCTGGATCTGAGGCTCTTCCTAACTGCCCTTGCTGCTAGCCAGAGAGCGTATACAGAGCTGCGCAAAACAGACTGGGAAAAATTTGTCAACGGTCCTTAATGCTCACCCCCCAACTTAGCCGGGCAATGGAAGACATAAATAGAATAAGGGTAACAGAACTGGGCAATCGCGCGACAGAAACCCTCATCTCCTGTGCATAGGGCGAATGAGTTTAGTCAGTGCTTTGGGCTGCTCCATCTAGCGATGACAATCTTCCCAGTACCACACAGGCAAAATTAAAATGACAAATATTATGCAAGGGAGAGACTTGTTTTTGTTTTATGCTCAGCTACGAAGATACTGCAACATTCCATCACTAATTATGAACATTGATGCAGCACTAAGGGCAACTCCACGTCGCCTGTGAGGATGGTATTACTTACAACATACTCAATTGCTGGTCGAGTATCCAGGTAATCCATTACTAATTATTAACATGAGCTATGTACGGGGAGCTCCCTCAATCTTGGACAACACCTCATCATTCATTTCCTAATCACAAATCAACATAATGCATTTCGCCCAATAACTCTTTACTAGCTGCTTGGTGTAAAACATTTGAGAGAATGATTCATTAAATCGTCTCATGTACATAATCAAACAATTTTTTGTCTCCCCGGTTACATGGTTTCATGCATGGAAGGAGCGCGCATACATTGCAATCCACCTTTTCCACACCCGCACACTGACTAGCTCATACACTACCTTCCTTGACCTTAAATCCGCTTTCATGTAGCCAACCGACATGAAATCATCAAGTGAACTTGCCAGAATGGATGTTGGAGGATGCTTTCTCCCGCTGGATTAAAGGGCTACCTTGTCCCAACAGAAAATCGTCTGTGTTGTTTCCCAGGGACATAAAGTGTAACTAAAGAGACTTGAATTAGGAACCCCACAGGGAGGTGTGCTCAGTCCCACACTGTTCAATATTCTAATTAAGCATTACTTAATGCTATGCCTAGTCAGGCCCCCATCATTTATGGTGATTAGTTTTGCTGATGATATAAGTGATTCACACCACCGATTCTTCCAACACCCAAAACATTCTTAATCATGTACTAGCCTCGTGTCAGGACCTGGGGTTGATAATCTCTACTGATAAAACAAAGATACTCAATAGGCGTCCTACTCGAAGAGAGGCACAGTTTCGTCAGATCCAATTGCGTGATGGGTCTCTCAGAATATGTAAGCAGATACAGGTATCTAGGCTTTGAGGTTCCACTACTTGGTACCGGATGTAACAAGACTTTGTCGTCAATACAAAGAACGACTAAGGCACTAGAGCTGTGGCAGTCTTCACCACCCCAGGTTGGTGCTAATGTTAAAATTTGAAAATGATGTATCTTGCTTATATTTAGATCATGTGAGGTTGATTATGCTGTGGCGCCACTACTTGCTCTTGTGTTCTGACTGGAAAGCTTGGAGGCTGGAAAAACTGCAGACGAAGCAATAGGATCATTTTAAGATGCCCTGTACTGCCAAAATTTTAAATATGCACAATAGAACTTGAATATTCCAAGCATCAGAGATCGTGTTAACGAAAGAAATATCCTAATTGGGGTTAATAGTGCTCAGGCAAGCTCATTCAAACCCCTGCACAGAAGCCACTCCAACTTTCCTCAGCACGTGCACACTCCTCCAGATGGATCGAAAAAACTGGAACCGACCTCCCTCCTCATGAATCAGATACATGATCTATGTCAAGTAAGGCAAACAGCGGCACTTCTCGCCTCCATGGAAATATTACATGCCCCATTCCAAACTACCAATAGCAAATTAATATATACACATTAATAAAATTAGGCAACACCTTGTCTTATCATTACACCACTATACTGATATAAATCTTGGCCCAGAATTGTCTTAACCAAATTAATATTATACAAATATAAATCCTTTCCAGAATTTGGCATAGCAAAATTAAATATTGTAATAAAGTTGGTAGAATTACCGACAATATGTAAAGTAAAAGGTACACAAGTGCAACTAATGTGACATTTATTGTGGCAACGTTTCGCTCTTCCAGGAGCATAATCAAGCCAATACAAACAATCATGGACACAGAGGGTATATAAAGGCTCAGAGTGAGGTGAATAATATTGCGGTACCCATTTCGATGTTGACTAGTGTAGTCTCTCCTGTATACTACACAAAGCACCAGAGAGTGAAACCAACTGAAAACAGCTGGCGTCAATTCCAGTTTATAATTGTCCCACTAATTTTATGTTCACCCGGGTAAGAAATAAGCTTTTTATATCCTTTTACCTCATGTACAATTAATAGCTCTACCATATTGTATTTACTTTTGTCACTACCACTACTACTACTACTACTCACTACAACCACTAGTGAACATCGAAATGGTACCTCACTATATTCACTCACTCTGATCTTTATAACCCTCTCCTGGAGTTTACCTGAGAGAGTTCACGGGGTCACGCCCCCGCGGCCCGGTCTGTGACCAGGCCTTCCTGGTGGATCAGAGCCTGATCAACCGGCAGCTGTTGCTTCTGGCTGCACGCAAACCAACGTACGAGCCACAGCCCTGCTGATCCGGAACTGACTTAAGGTGCTTGTCCATGCCAGCTTGAAGACTGCCAGGGGTCTGTTGTAATCCCCTTAATTGTGCTGGGAGTCAGTTGAACAGTTCACGGGCCCCTACACTTATTGTATGGTCTCTTAACGTGCTAGTGACACCCCTGCTTTTTCAATTGGGGGGATGGTGCATCGTCTGGGCCAAGTCTTTTGGCTTTCGTAGTGAGTGATTTTCGTGTGCAAGTTTCGGTACAGTCCCTCTAGGATTTTCCAGGTGTATATAATCATGTATATCTCCCTCCTGCGTTCCAGGAAATACAGGTTTAGGAAACCCAAGCGCTCCTCAATAATTGAGGTGTTTTCTATCTCCGTTTATGCGCGCCGTGAAAGATCTCTGTACATTTTTCTAGGTCGGCAATTTCCACCTGCCTTGAAAGGTGCTGTTTAGTGTGCAGCAGTATAACCACCTAGTAGATAGAACAAGTGACCTGAAGAGTGTCATCATGGGCTTGGGCCTCCTAGTTTTGAAGGTTCTCATTATCCATCCTGTCATTTTTCTAGCAGATGCGGATTGATCGAATGTATGGTCCCTTGAAGTGAGTATTCCTGCCTGACTGATCACTCCTGGTTCTTTTGACGTTTGTGTTTCGCTCTATTTTGTGCCAGAATTTGTTTTGATACTCAGTATGACGATTTTAATTTCCTTCATGTTTACCATATCGATAATTGGAAATTTCTCACGTTGAACTTCATATTGTTTTCTGCAGCGCACTGAATAATTTGTTGATGTTCCCGCCTGGAGCTTTGCAGTGTCTGCAATGGAGACCTGTCATAATGCAGATTTCGGGTGTCCTCTGCAAAGGAAGACACGGTGCTGTGGCTGACATCCTTGTCTATGTCGATAAGAGGATGAGGACATGATGGAGCGAGTACTGTGCCTTGATGGAAACAGAGCTTTTCACCGTAGAGCTGGCCTCGGACTTTACTCTGTTACGACTACTCTCTGTGTTCTGTTAGTGAGGAAATTATAGATCCACCGACCGACTTTTTCCTGTTATCCTTTAAGCACGCATTTTGTGCGCTATTACGCCATGGTCACACTTTGTCGAAGGCTTTTGCAAAGTCTGTATATATTACATCTGCATTCTTTTGTGTCCTTCTACGTTGCATTTAGGACCTTGTCTAGTGATCCAATAGTTATACAGACAGGAGCGATCTGTTCTAAACCCATGTTTGCCCTAGGTTTGTGTAACTGATGGGTTTCTTCTAGATGGTAGGTGAACTAGCATCTAGGACCCTTTCAAAATTTTTATGATATGGGAGTTTAGAATGCTATTGGTCTGTAGTTCTTTGCTGTAGCTTCTTACTGCCCCCTTTGTGGAGTGGGCTATGTCTGTTGTTTTTATTAAACTGTGGGACGACCCACACGTGTCCATCTTCCGTCCTCCATAGAGGAAAAGGCTCCGTGATAGGGGCTTCTTGCAGTTCTTATGATGAACACAGAGTTCATGAACCTGGCCCTGTGGCAGAGTGCATGGGCCATGTCATTTATCGCCTGTCGAATCATTTGGCGTCAGATAACATCGCGGATAAGCTTGTGTTAAATCAAATTTTGTGGCTCCTCTAACAAATTCATTTCTTGATCTTCGACTCTCAGTCTGGTATAGCGGCTTGCTAAAAACTGAGTCATATTGGGACTTGAGTAAGCCACAACATTTCCTTCTGTCATCTGTGTAGGACCATCTTGTTTAAGTAGGGGCCCAATACTGGACGTTTGTTCTCGTGATTTTGATTTGGCATAGGAGAAGAAAATACTTTGGGTTTCTTTCGATTGTCATTTATGCGGCTTTTAGTTCTTCCCCGCGATTTCCTGACTCCTAAAGGATTCTTTTAAGCTTAAAGTTCGATGCTTGGCTATTTCTCTGACCAGTGTCTCCCCCTACGCATTTCATGATATATTGACCTCTTTTAGCCGCTCTGTTATTCTTTTCCGACGCCTGTAAGGGAGCGCCTGTTCTCTTTCTGTTTTACACTACTACTCTTTATTCTTAGAGGGAATAAGCCTTGTGCATACATCGATGCCACCGAGTTAATCTGTTTCTAGGCATAAAGTTGGGGTCTGTGTTGCCTTAGTGGTATCTTCCCAGCTTATATCGGTTAGGACTTGGTTCTACTGGTCCCACTTTATGTTTTTGTTATTGAGTTGAATTTGTGAATGCTCCTCATGACTAATCTCTTATGTCGGTCTGGGGCTCCGTGCATACATGACTGAACTCATATGTTGTGATCTGAGTATATTGTTTTTGATATGGTTGACATTTCTATTCAGATCATCATTGTTAGTGAAGAGAGGTCTATGATTCTCCAGTCTAGTAAGGCTCTAATATTTGCTGTTTAAATTGAATTTTGTGCCAGAGATTTAAAAGAACGCGTGAGTGTGAGTTTTCCATCAGAGCTGCCTCCTGGATTATTACTGCAACAATATTATATCTATATCCATCCATTTTAGTGCCTTAATTAAATCCCCCAGTAAGCAAGAGATGTTGGGGTGCCGGAGGCTGGTAAAATTTTCCAGACAGTGGTCAATATTTAACGAGCTGTTCCTGAATGGGCTGGGATGTTTGCATCCGAGGCTTGTAGACTATACCACAATGAACTAGTTTTGGTTCTCCGAGACCTTTACTGCTAAAAACTTCCACTACATCATTTGAGGCATTTAACGCAGTTCTGTGCAAACAAGTGAGACTGCAATGTACAGGCCAACCCCGCCCCCCTTTTGGCCTGTTTCACGCTGTCACATCTGTATAGTTGTAAACCTGGATCCATATTTCGTTGTCCAAGTGATACTTTACATGTGGGTCTCATGTGGAAAAGCCCGTGAACATTGCCTTTGCCTCTGCAAGCAGTCCACGGAATGAAAGGTATTTTGTTGTTTGTTGCTGGCTTTAGACCCTGTTATAAATTTTCAAAGAAGAATGTTATCGGACTGGTGGAATTGTTGGTACAGGGGGATGATTTTTTTTCCGGGATTATATCTGTATCTGTTGGTTGGAGTGGAGGCCAATCGACTGGTGTGTTCCTCTTCCAGGAATGACTGGATTTGGTGTAGCGATTTCGCCATTTCCTGCCAGTTTTTTTTCCCTTCCTGGCTCAAAACAAAACCTCTCCCTCTTGAGAGTGGCTGTGGCTACCCAGCAAGTTTTTCCCATGCCGTGGAGATGTTTTGTATCTTCTTGTCCCCTTTAGATGGTATGCCTGGCAATTAAAGTTTATAGCACAGTCTTTCCTGTACGAAAGAGTACACAGTTATTCAAGGAGGGGGAAAAAAGCTTACCGGAAGGGAGTTTGGTTCATTTTTCCCGTTGTCATATTGGCATGGCATTTCTAGGTGGTCATAGTTGCACGTCCCATCTGTTTTTCAGATTTCCCATGCCAGCAGATACCGCGAGTGCAAGTATGTGCACAGGCTTGGTTTCCGTAGCCTTGGGTTTTCTGTGACGGTATTCCCCTGTGGTGCATGTTTCCCTGTCTTACTTCTATCCTCCCTAGCATCCACAATGGACTCACACCAGTTGTTTTTTGGTAATATATTCCTCACTATTGCTAGTGGAGTGTCCTCTGTTTTGCCTTATATTCCTGGCGGTTATTTCTATTTGCAAAAATTGTATTTTTCTTATCTTTGCTACACTTGTTTACCCTACAATGGACCTGTTCCCCTATGAGGTCATTTACTATGTATTCCTTCCTGCGTATAATTCCCAACTACCTGGACAAAATCTCCAGCTTCGCCATTACTGTCTCCCAGGACAGCATCTCCAGCTTCCCCATTACTGTCTCCCAGGACAGCATCTCCAGCTTCACCATTACTGTCTCCCAGGACAGCACCTCCAGCTTCACCATTACTGTTTCCCAGGACAGCACTATCAGCCCCTCTGTGTCCATGTATTGTTTGTAATGGCTTGATAAAGCTCCTGGAGAGCGAAACGTTGCCACAATAAATGTCACATTAGTTGCACTTGTGTCCTTTTACTTTAAAATTAATATTATACACAATATAATCTTTAGCCACACTTGACTTGACTTATCCAAATTAATATTATACAAATTGTAAACTTAGCCAGACTTGACTTATCAAAATTAATATTGTAATAATTATAATCCACTACACATTACGTAAATTTGTGAATTTAACATCCACCTCCTTCTGTCATTTCACATATAATTATAAAGTAATTAACTAATTAATGACTTCACTAATTACATCCGGTTCAAGAAGGACCAACGGGCAAATTAAATGTGGAAAATTGCATTTATCTGAATGTATCATTATATACATAACAGTAAATGAACATAGATAATTATTATTTATCAGTTAGACAAGTAGGAATTTGGGACACCTAGGTCGAAAAAAATGTCCCCCTTCGATACCTAACACTGTCATATCCACAAGTTGCTCTGGACCTATTAATTAAGTGAAATATATATCACCAGGAATGCTGGTAAATATATAAATTTGTGAACTGTATATTAAAAATAATAAATGATTATATATATATATATATTAATATATATATATATATATATATATATATATATATATATATATATATATATATATATATATATATATATTAACATATATACACATTTATATAACAGAAGGAGAATATATCTTAATCATAACACTCACCAATTTGACTGGAGATTAATGTGTCATGTACAGGACCTCCCTTTTGCCTACATTTATGAAGAATTTACTGGCCAGAAATTAATCATAATTTAGACAGCTTACCTGAGGTTCCTGGAGTTGTCCTGTCCTGTCGCCTGATTCTCAAATTATGCAGGAATGCACATCCAACAATTTCGCCTCCTATTTGAGAGGTGTCTGCCCAATTTTAACCTCTAGAGCACGAAAAATTCTTCTCATTATTCACAACGTGTTATTCAATTCAAACAAAATGGCGACTCCTCCTTTTAAAAATACACATTTATTGAATACAATATAGGGCATCTATTTACCTATAAATCACCGTATTTCCGGAAAATATACAGTATTTTCCACAGTTGCAACTTCTGTCATGAGGTTGCTTTAAAAAAAGAAAAGGATGTCGAAATGGTACCACCGCCAGTACTGAGGGTGAAGCAGTCGATGTCTGTCAGGAAACAGGACGTGCGATGACCAAGCTGTGGGAAAAGACATTTATGTACAGTTTAGGACGCTAATTAGAGGAAACGTTTCGCCACGAATGGCTTCTTCAGGCTGAAGAAACCACTAATGGCGAAGCGTTTCCTCTGATAATTGTCCTGAACTGTACATAAGTATCGTTTTTTTTCCATATCTAGTTGGTATCACCATACTATTTTTCGACCACCAAGCTGCCAGTCAACCAACTGAGGACAATTCAAGGACCTGAACGACAGGGCCAAAATCAATGAACTTACACAAATAGCCCGCACATAGAAGAGAGGAGCTTACGACGACGTTTCGGTCCGACTTGGACCATTTACAAAGTCACACTAACGTTCTAGTCACGGTATTGTGCCTTTTTTTTGTTATTAATGAACTTACCCTAACCTAAAGCCTCATTTATGATGGAAATATAAACACAAATGCAGTATAATGTGATCCTTTATTGACTACGTTTCGCCCACACAGTGGGCTTTTTCAAGTCACAAACAGAACACAAACAGTTCTGTTTGTGACTTGAAAAAGCCCACTGTGTGGGCGAAACGTTGTCAATAAAGGATCACATTATACTGCATTTGTGTTTATATTTCCATTGTGTCGGTATTTTATACCATTTTTTTCCCTCATTTATGATCCAAGACAGGCTCTCTTGAGATATCCATGGCTCGGCAAGCTATTAAAAAAGGACTACGCATCTCCAATTACTACATTAACCCAAGAAACATTAAACTCAGGTAATTTACCTGAGTTATTCTGCCACCTAACTCCCTGTTAAAACTTACTTTTACATCACTAAGAACTGCCCTCTCAAGGACAAGAAATGTTGCTCTGAATTTGGTAAGGTCACACTTTCATGGAGTGCGCATCAAACAGCTATCCAAAATGTCTTAGCTGTAAGGCAAACAATTGCATTGAGATAAGATTTTGTTGTGATTTTTTTTACCCAGGGGGTTAGCCACCCTGGGTAACCCAGTAAAGTCCATGGGTCATCGGGGACTGTCGGCCTTGTTTCTATTGGGGTCCTCTCATTTTCTCCCCGAGGGCGCGACCCACACCAGTCAAATAACATCCAGGTAAAAGTTTACTGCTAGGTGAACAGGGACAACAGGTGTAAGGTGACTAACACCCAGATACCTACTTACTGCTAGGTGAGCAGCGACAACAGGTGTAAGGTGACTAACACCCAGGTACCTACTTACTGCTAGGTGAACAGGAACAGCAGGTGTAAAGTGACTAACACCCAGGTACCTACTTACTGCTAGGTGAACAGGAACAGCAGGTGTAAGGAAACATATCCAAGGTTTCACCCGTGTAAGGGGATCGAACCCTCAATTATTGAGCTGAGGACGCTGCTAACCGACCCACGAGCACAAACATTCCTTTCTGAAGTGTATTTTGGTAATTTGAATAGTTAATTATGCATCCCATACCCAACCTGAGGTGTGTATTGATGTACAAAGGGGCAGGGTTATGACATAAGAAGATTCCTTTTTCGGATAACTTTGAATCACGCATGAAGAACAAAAAGACATAATACCGTGACTGGAACAATACACAAATAACCAGCATATAGGTCTAAGTCGGACCGAAACGTCGTCTTAAGCTCCTTTCTCCTATGTGCGGGTTATTTGTGTAGAAGCAAGCATTATGTGAAGAGAAAGTTGAGCATAATTTTGAGGTCACAGACCCTGAGCTGCTTTGGGGATTAGCGTGGACGGTTACAAAGCATGGCTTGCTTCTGCAGTGTTTTAAAAATTGAGGTTGGAGAGTAGAAGGAGGAGGTCTTGCTTCTCCAGGAGGAGATTAGGAGGCTGAAGGTCCACCTCAATGGGTCTGGGAGAGAGTGTGAGGTGGCTGGAGTTGTGGGGAATGAGGCGTCTAGCAGTGAAATGCAGTCCGTCTCTCGCTGTGAGGAGGCTGTACGTGGGGAGGTAGCAATGGCTACCAGCAGTGAGGTGCAGTCCAGCACCTGCTACAAGTGGCGAGTGGTTCCCAGTAATGGGAGGAGAATCAGAATAAGGAAAGTTAAGAGTGAAGATCTGAAGGTAGGAAATCGCTTCTCTGTTCTTCAGAATGAATGTACTTCAGTGGCCAGTGAAGGTAAGGGTACTACTGCCCCTGCTAATGGAGGTAAGCGCATTCTTGTGGTTGGTGACTCTCAGGTAAGATATATGGACCGTGCTTTTTGTAATAGGAATAAGAAGATGAGAGATAGAGTGTGCTTCCCTGGAGCTGGTGTTGGGGACATAGTTAACAGGCTGGATAATATCATGTCAGGTAATGGGAACAAGCCCATTATCTGTCTCAGTGCTGGTGGAAATGATATTAGGAAGGGTAGGAGAGAAGAGCTGCTAGATAAGTACAGGTCAGCTATAGATTTCATTAAGTCTAAGGGAGGGGTCCCAATCATATAGCATCTTGCCTAGAAGGGGAGTAGGAAATGAATGGTTGTCTAGGGCAATTGGTGTAAATTGCTGGCTAGACAGATACTGCAAGGAACTTGCAATCCCATTCATTGACAACTGGAACAACTTTTATGGCAAACATGATATGTATGCAAGGGATGGTGTACATCTCTCTGGGGCTGGGGTGGTAGCACTTGCAAACTCAATCTGAGAAGGCAGGGGATCCTTTACCAGTTCAGGTAGCGAGTTCCAGATCTTCGGGCCCTTTATGTACATAGCTTCTTGCATAGTGTGAGGCTGACTCGAGGGATGTTGAAAAGTGCCTGATGTCTTGTATTGTGACTGTGCATTCTGTTGTAACTGTCAAGGAGTAGCTTAAGTGAGAGGTTTATAGTGGAATTTAATGTTCTGTATATGTAGTAGGCACAATAATACGAGTGCATGTCTTGTATATTTAGCGAGTTAAGTCTTTTGAAAAGTGGTGGTGTGTGTTGTCAAGCACAGGAGCTGGAAATAATCCGCACAGCAGCTTTTAGTTGGATTATTAAAGGTTTAAGGTGGTTGGCTGTGGTTGATCCACAGGCACAAATACCACAGGTGAGGTAAGGATATATTAAAGAGTGGTATAGGGTAAGGAGTGTCGTTTGTGGTACATAGTATCGTATCTTGGAAAGGATTCCTACTGATTTGAAAATTTTCTTGGCTATGTGTTGGATGTGGGAATGAGATTTGAGATCACAGTTAAGAAGACCTAGAAATTTACCCTCTGTGTGTCTTGATACAGGGGAACAATTTATCGGTATATTAAGCTGGATATTTCAGGCTCTGTTGCCAAACAGGGGCCCGAGACTGTTTAACGGCCTCTCAGCATACATAAGGGGGATTACCAATAGACCCCTGGCTGTCTTCAAGCAGGCACTGGACAAGTACCTAAAGTCGGTACCTGACCAGCCGGCCTGTGGCTCGTACGTTGGATTGCGTGCAGCCAGCAGTAACACCACTGGTTGATCAGGCTCTGATCCACCAGGAGGCCTGGTCACAGACCGGGCCGCGGGGGCGTTGACCCCCGGAACTCTCTCCAGGTAAACAGCATGAAGTATGTTTCGTCTATGTTGAGAGTGAGTTTGTTGGTCATCAACCAAGTATATATTTTTAGCAGCTCATTGTTTACAGTGTTTCTAAGTACTGCTGTGTTTGAATGGGAGTAGACTTAAGTAGTGTCATCTGCGAATACAACTGATTTCAGGAGTTGGGATGCATTGGAGAGATCACTGATATAGATGAGAAAGAGGAGTGGGCCTAGGACACTACCCTGGGTACTCCTACAGTTACAGGTTGGATAATGGAGTTGACTCCATTTGCATTGGGTTAATAGTCACTGGTGGCAAAGCATCTCTTCAATGTACCTTCATAACTTATATTTCCGGAGGAAATCTTTTCTCAACTCAAGGACCCAAATGGTAATAAGTAACTTTGTAGCTGGATCGCTAGCGCACTCAGCTCACACACTGGGGTCAGGGGTTCGAATCTCCTCCGGTACGGCTGGAAAACATTAGGGACGTGTTTCCATAAGACACCTGCTGTCCCTGTCCCTGTTAGATAAGATAAGATAAGATTTCGTTCGGATTTTTAACCCCGGAGGGTTAGCCACCCAGGATAACCCAAGAAAGTCAGTGCGTCATCGAGGACTGTCTAACTTATTTCCATTGGGGTCCTTAATCTTGTCCCCCAGGATGCGACCCACACCAGTCGACTAACACCCAGGTACCTATTTGCTGCTAGGTGAACAGGACAACAGGTGTAAGGAAACGTGTCGAAATGTTTCCACCCGCCGGGAATCGAACCCGAGCCCTCCGTGTGTGAGGCGGGAGCTTTAGCCACCAGGCCACCGGGCCACACCATCAGTTTAAAATGGGTACCTGGGTGTTAATGGACTGGTGTGGGTCGCATCCTGGGACAAAATGACATAATTTGCGGGAAATGCTCAGCATAACAAGCGGCTTTCTATTTATTTATTTATTTATTAATTTGAACATGATACAGAAAAGTACAAAGAATACAATTTTTAAAGTGTAACATGCCAAAGCTCCTTGTATGCAGAGCATTATGGGCAGCTTAAAATTAACTTAAGATTAACTAAGCAATGATATATTCAGTGGTACAAAAAATATTGTAAAACAGATAATAATTTAGTACAAATGAGTATTACAAAGACAGGTCATATGGTCATTTACTGTGTTGCTGTGTAATCACTAGAATGGAGTATTCTGTTAGGTAATGAAGTTAAATAGTAACAAAGTTTGATTGGGTCACAGGTTGACATTTATGAGATACAATAATGAGATGCATATATGAGATACAATTTATGAGATACAATTATTCAGTATTTATTTAGCTGTGGGTGAGTAAGTGATTTTTGAGAAGAGACTTGAATTTACAAACAGAGTGTTTCTTTTATATTCACAGGTAATGAATTCCAGATTTTAGGGCCTTTTATGTGGATTGAGTTTTTGCATAGTGTGAGATGGACACGAGGAACATCAAAGAGTGATCTGTGCCTTGTGTTATGGTCATGTGTTCTGTTGAGGTTGGTAAGGAGATGTTTGAGGGGAGGGTTTATGTCAGAGTTAAGTGTTCTATGTATGTAGTAGGTGCAGTAATAAGTATGGATGTTTTGTATTGTGAGTAGGTTTAGAGTTTTGAATACTGGTGGAGTGTGCTGTCTGTAGTAGGAATTTGTTATCATTCTGATTGCAGCCTTTTGTTGGGTGATTAGTGGTCTGAGATGATTTATTGTTGTTGAGCCCCATGCACAAATTCCATAGGTGAGATAGGGGTAAATAAGTGAGTGATATAGGGCCAGGAGGGCTGACTGTGGAACATAGTACCGTACCTTCGATAGTATGCCTACGGTCTTGGAATTTTTTTTGGACATTTGTTGTATATGTGTTTGAAATTTGAGTCTATTATCAAGGTGGATTCCTAGGAATTTTCCCTCTGTGAGTTTTGTGATAGGTGATCCATTTATCATTATGTTAAGAGACACATCTACAGCTCTGTTACCAAACTGAATGTAGTAGGTTTTGTCAATGTTTAGAGTAAGTTTATTGGTCCTCATCCAGGTTGATATTTTATGTAATTCGGTGTTTACAATATTGGCTAGCATGACTGGGCTCGGGTGAGAGTAGACGTATGTAGTGTCATCTGCAAATAGTGTGGGTTTGAGTGGTTGCGATGTATTTGGTAGGTCATTTATGTATATGAGAAAGAGAAGAGGGCCTAGGACACTTCCCTGTGGGACACCAACTGTAATTGGCTGTGCGGAAGAGTTTGCCCCGTTTGTGTAAACATATTGGCTTCTGTTGCTGAGGTATGACTTTAGGTAGTTGAGGGAGTGCCCTCTTATACCATAGTGCGACAATTTTATGTGGAGCAAGTCGTGGTAAACTGTATCGAAAGCTTTACGTAAGTCAATGAAGATCCCCAGTGGGACTTCTTTTTTTTCTATTGCTGTATAAATATGTTCTAGCATGTGGATAATAGCATCATTAGTATTTTTATTAAGCCTGAACCTAAATTGACAGGGGTTGAGTATGTTGTGGGAGATGAGGTAGGAATAGATACGCTTATGGATTAATTTTTCAAAGATTTTAGAGAGAGGGTGTAAGTTGGATATTGGCCTATAGTTATTCAAGTCTGTGTGGTCTCCTCCTTCATATAGTAGTATGTCATTGATGTCAACTATGGTCTGTATACCTTGTACATGTACTTGTAGTAAATAAAGATATTATTATTATTATTATTATTATTATTATTATTATTATTATTATTATTATTATTATTATTATTAAAGTTACGTAGCTCGAGTGGTATCGCACTCAGCTGATATACTGAGGTCCATGATTGGATCCCCGGTAAGACACCTGTTGTCCCTCTTCACCTAGTAGTAAGTAGGTACCTGGGTATTGGTCGACTGGTGTGGGTGGCATCCTGGGACAAAATTAACTTAATTTGCCCGAAATTCTCTGTATATAGTATGTCACTGATGTCAGCTGTGGTCTGTATAAGTTGAGTCATATGAGTACTTGTAGAAATAAATATTATTATTATTACTTACCCGAGGTTCGAAGCTCAAGGTTCTTTAACCATAGGTTTGGTAAATTGGGAGAGGAAGGATAGGTAAAGATGGAATGTGGAAAAAGTGGTAGGCGGGTCCGATTCTGAGCGACATTTCTCTACCAGAGAGAAAGTCTGGCTCAAGACGGTGCAGGACTGGGAGGCTCTATAAACCTACAACAACAACAACAATGATCGGTTTACGAAGATTTTTCAACATTTCACTAGTAAGTAAGTAAATAAGTTTATTCAGGTACAGGTACACATAAACACAGCTACATAAATTATCACACATGGCAACATATGTATAGATTACCCAGGATAATCCAAAAAAATCAGACGAAGTGACTTATTTCCATTGGGGTCCTTGCTTATTTTCATTAGGGTCCTTACTTTTTTCCACTGGGGTCCTTACTTATTTCCATTGGAGGTCCTTACTTATTTCTATTGGGGTCCTTACTTATTTCCATTGGGAGACCTTATTTCCATTGGGGTCTTTACTTATTTCCATTGGGGTCCTTATTTCCAATGGGATCCTTGACTTATTTACATTGGGGTCTTTGACTTATTTCCATTGGGGTCCTTGACTTATTTACATTGGGGTCCTTATTTATTTCCATTGAGGTCCTTGACTCATTTCCATTGGGGTCATTGACTTATTCCATTGGAGTTCATGGCTTATTTCTGTTGGGGTCATTGACTTATTTCCTTTGGGGTTCTTTACAGATAAGTGTCCGGGGGTTGAGTGATGCTGCATCCAGTGTGTCGGAGATAAGATTGACTGACCTACTTCGTCGACGTTTCCCCCAGGCATCAACTGTGGAAGTCCAGGACATATCTGGTGGTTGTGGCTCCATGTATGAAGTGTGGGTTGAGGCCCCAAATTTTAAAGGACTCTCTAGGGTCAAACAGCACAAACTAATTACCGAGGCTCTAAAAAGTGAAATAAAACAGATGCATGGACTGCGCATCACCACCTCAGTTCCTGATGAAGACTAATGGTTGCTAAGTTTGACAGTTGTCTAGCAGCAGTGTCAGGTGATACATTATTAATCAAGTACCCTGGCAGCTATCTAGAAATAATGGTACCTCTTAATGAAGGGCATTCAAATATTTATAATAATTGATGCTGTTTTCCATCATAATGTAATAAGATGCTGTATAAGAAATTTCCACTAAATAATGTAGTGGGAGCTGCTGTACTATACATGTTCTCTGATGTGATAGTCTACTATAGAAATAGTAGCATTATGTGACTATACGGGTTTTAACACATTTTGTGAATATATTATTATAATAGATATAAAAGTGCAGTTCTGTAGGAAAATTTTCATTGCTCAGATGAGCACAATTTATAACAATGCACATTGTTTTGTCTGGTCACTTTTATTATTTTACCAAATCATTAGAAACATTTTTGGAGATGTAAATAAATTAAGCTTGGGTGGTTGTGTCTGTTTAAATATCCCCTCAGTATCATGTTTTCTCACCTAGTTTACCAAAAGATAGTAAACTGGGTGTGAAAACTTGCTGATGAATCAACACTTTCAAGGACTTAAAAGGAAATAAGTAATTTTGACTTTTTTTTGTGTTATCATAGGTACTTTAACACTATGTAGGATAATTGTACTTATGTGTACCTATGCCTAAGTAAACTTACTTTTTTAATACAGTACTTTACTCCTCATGTTTTTTTTAACAAGTTTGCCGTCTCCCACCGAGGTAGGGTGACCCAAAAAGAAAGAAAATCCCCAAAAAGAAAATAGTAGTAGGTTGGTAGACGGCAACCACCCAGGGAGGTACTACCGTCCTGCCAAGTGAGTGTAAAACGAAACCCTGTAATTGTTTTACATGATGGTAGGATTGCTGGTGTCTTTTGTCTGTCTCATAAACATGCAAGATTTCAGGTACGTCATGTTACTTCTACTTACACTTAGGTCACACTAAGCATACATGTACACGTTTATTTATACACACTCATCTGAGTTTTCTTTGATTTTATCTTAATAGGTCTTGTTCTTATTATGTTTCCTTTTATATCCATGGGGAAGTGCAATAAGAGTCTTTCCTCCGTAAGTCATGCGTGTTGTGAAAGTCAACTAAAATGCCGGGAACAATGGGCTAGTAACCCCTTTTCCTGTAATAATTAATAAAAAGTATAAGAAGAAGAAAATTTACTTCTCATATAATTGGTTAATATGTAGTTAACACAGCACTTTATTTCTCATATAACTGGTTAATATGTAGATTAGTAGCAGTGATAGAGGCTTTAAGAAATATGCAAGTATTTCAGTTAAATATAGTTCATTCATTTTGTAGGAAGTAGTTTTATTGTTAATAAACTTTGATTACTCCTTAGAAACTGCTTGTATTTTTCTTACTGTGTATATGTTGGAATATTGCTGTACGCTAACAGCCCCTTTCAAGGCAGCTGAAATTGCTGAGCTGGAGAATGTACAGAGAACCTTCACTGCACACATAAGTATGATAAGGCACCTAAAGTACTGGAAACGGTTGATGTCCCTTGACCTGTACTCCTTGGAACACAGGCGAGAAAGATACATGATAATATACATCTGGAAAATCCTAGTGGGATCAGTACCAAATTTGCACGCGAAGATCACTCCATACAAAAGCAAAAGCCTCGGCAGGAGATGCAACACTTCCCCGATGAAAAGCAGGGGCACCACGAGTACACTGAGAGACAACACAATAAGTGTCCGGGGTCCAAGACTGTTCAACTGTCTTCCAGCATACATAAAGGGGATTACCAATGGACCCCTGACTGTCTTCAAGAAGGCACTGGACAGGCACCTAAAGTCAGTACCTGACCAACCGGGCTGTGGTATGTACGTCAGGTTGTGTGTGGCCAGCAGTAATAGCCTGGTGTGGCCCCGTGGCCTAGTGGCTAAAGCTCTCGGTCCACACACGGAGGGCCCGGGTTCGATTCCCGGCTGGTGGAAACATTTCGACACATTTCCTTACACCTGTTGTCCTGTTCACCTAGCAGCAAATAGGTACCTGGGTGTTAGTCGACTGGTGTGGGTCGCATCCTGGGGGACAAGATTGAGGACCACAATGGAAATAAGTTAGACAGTCCTCGATGACGCACTGACTTTTTTGGGTTATCCTGGGTGGCTAACCCCCCGGGGTTAAAAATCCGAACGAAATCTTATCCTATTAGACCTTGATCCACCACGAGGCCTGATCACAGACCGGGTCACGGGGCCGTTGACCCCCGAAACCTTCTCCAGGTATACTAAAATAAATATATATGACCCTTGCAGGTTTGCGCTTTATGTAATAAGTGCTTAGCGCTTCTTTTTGATAATAATAATAATAAAATAATAATAATAATAATAATAATAATAATAATAATAATAATAATAATAATAATAATAATAATAATAATAATAATAATATAAGTATTTATATGCAGAAATAAAGATACTTATTTTCTAATAATAATATGGTAAGGAAGGCAGTTCAGTGGCATCACAAAGACAAGTCTTATATTCTTAATAAGTAAAATTGTGCCTAAATAAATTTGCTTTACTTATTTACCTACTTATTTACTTTATTTAATTTAGTTAATTACATTCATTTATTTATTTAATGTGCTGTTTTCGTCCTGCAGCTTTCATATCTGCGTCATAAATTATTTTCGTTCGAACAGTAACTACCTTTTATCATTAATTTCTGCATATATATTATACTCAATTTGTGTGTTTCTTTGAGGTGAAGTTACAAAGCTGTGAGGAGAGAAGTATATGAGAATATTAAATAAGTGCAGGCTTGAAGGTATGACGAATGCACAAGCGCAGGCTCGACCAATCAGCAAGTCACTTAAGTGCTCCTGCGTGGGCTCGACCAATCAGCAAGTCACTTGAGTGCTCCTGCGTGGGCTCGACCAATCAGCAAGCAGCATGCTGGTGACTTCCCGGGTTTAAAATTAGTGATTCACTCCTCTTCTGTTTTAATTCATTTTTACCCTTTTTTATGGTAAGAAAAAAGGTATTTGTTTCTGCAGTGAGTGAAGGTAATATGCTGATCATTATGTCTGGCGTCTGAAGGGGTTTTAATGCTGTTTCTTTAAGATATTAGCGTAAGGAATGGCAGCTGCTCCAGCTGTCGTTTGTTTACATTTTATTAAATAATTTAAAGAATGTTCTTTGACTTCTGTCAGGTGCTCTTGATCCAGGGAGTTACTGCTGCTGCTCTACTTCCTTGGATCAAGCATGATTATAGTGGTATAAGTATTCGTCTTGTCGATAGTTATATACCTGTGATTTTAAATATTAATCCCCTCGAGGGACGTTACTTGCTTCTGGTGAGGGGCTCTTAATCCAAGGAACTGGATCTGCGCTCTTCATTCTTGGATCAAACTTATTGCCTTCCATTCCCCACGCACTACCTCACCGGGTACAGTTCTTCCCTTAAATATAATTAAAGTTAGCTTCATGGGAGGTGCCTCTGCAGTGAAAGGCTCTTGATCCAAGGAACTGACCCTTTTTCATAGCTGTATATAGTAACTAATGAAATTTTATCTAGGATAACCAAATATCAAAGTGACATTTCCATACTTGTCCTTCCTTTCCTTGGATCAAACTTGATTACCTCCCATTCTCTAGGTGGAGGTTTATAACCCCTGTGGGTTTAGTTCCTTCTAACATTATTATTAGTACATTCGTTGGTCAGCATTAAACCTGTAAGGACCCCGCCCCCTCATGGGAGGTTCCTTGATGCTGGTGAGGGGCTCTTGATCTAGGGAATTGGATCTGTGCTCCAGTTCCCTGAATTGAGCCTGAATACCTTCCGTCTCCCACATGCGCTATATAATCCCTACGGGTTTGTAAAGTGGGGCCCACCTGTAATGTGTACCTGTGTCAAAATAAACATACATAAGGATCATGCAGTTTCTAGGGAAGCAGAGTACTGGTTCAGTTCCTTAGATCAATTGTTACTAAGGATAATTGTAGGGATGGACTGGTTTATTTTAAAATTATTCATGGGTAAGCTCTAAACCCCCTCCATTGTTCCTTCAGAGGAATATTGGAGGGGTTGGAGGTAATTAGGTTTGATCCAGGAAAGAGGATGGTGGCTCCAGTTCCTTGTAGCAGTAGCATTTTCGCATCAAAGCACCGCCCATTCCCTTCATATGACCCATATCAACCCCAATGGAAATAAGTCGCTTTGACTTTTTTGGATTATCCTGGTGAGTAATTTACACTTTACTATGTATTATAATTTGTGTAACTGTACCTCAGTAAACTTACTAAGATCCCATTGGAAATAAGTAAGTTTGACTTCTGGGTTATCCTAGGTAATCTACACACACGTTGCTTTGTATGATATATGTAACTGTATTTATGTATACCTGTACCTGTACCTGAATAAACTTGCTTCCCCACGAGTATGATAATGACCGTGACCACGTGAGTATTATAGCTATACAATAGGTTTCAGAATTATTTTTTTAATGCATTGCTGGCATATTATAATACTTTTGTTGTACTAGTTAAGCTAATTCTTTACTTTGTCAAGATTTCCTTAATTAAATCATTATTAGTCATGATCTGTCTGAGAAATTGCTGTTTGATATTGCCTCAGTAATATGATGCATTTCATCACATTTTAGACTTGCTAATCATTGTCTTTGTTTACTTGATTATTAACCCCCTTGTATACTTAATTTTATAGATGATTGATGAGATGGAAGATGATGAGTGGGATAACATACCTACGGTGGAGGACGTCCTGTCATCAGTCTTAAAGAGCACGAGGTTGGTTACTTGATGTGGGCATTACCAGTCTGATCATGGATATACAAAATATATTCATCACTTGCCTACTGCCTTTGAAGAAAGGCACAAGACAGCACTAGGATGTTTGACCTGCCAAACTCAGTTTTCAAAGTGAAGACTTTGCACTTCCTAACGTTAAAATATTAAGTGGGTTTAAATGGGTGTGTGTAATTGAATTAACAGATTCATTACATGCAGTATTACAGTACCTTTATTACAAGCCAATAACACACCAAGTCCCAGGAACCACTCATCTCTTCTCCTTCCACATTGGCTGCTGGATGTAGCCCTCATCTCCTAATACCTTAGCCCTCTTTCTGTAAGAATTACAGTGGAACCCTGGTTTTTGTCCTTAATCCGTTCCAGGACCCCAATGGAAATAAGTCACTGTCTGACTTTTTTGGGTTATCCTAGGTTCTCTACACACATGTATGATAATTCTATGTAACTGTATTTGTGTATACCGGAATAAACTTACTTACAGAAGGCCGGTCGAAATCTGAAATGGACGAAAACTGAAGTAATATTTCCCATAAGAAATAATGTAAATCCAATTAATCTGTTCCAGACACAATTATTTTTTTTTTTTTTTGTATTTTCCCACTGGCCGATTCCCACCAAGGCAGGGTGGCCCGAATATTAACATAAAATACATTTTATAGACAATAACTAGTTTTACATACAGAAAACAGTGAGAAATAAATATAAATGACTAATTTTAATGGATAAATGAACGTTTAAATCACTTTTACGTTTATTGAAGTGACTTATTGGCGTATGGAAGACGGTGAGGAGGGGAGAGGGAGGAGAGGTTATTGTTTGGAAGGGGAATCCCCCTCCATAAGGACTTCACGTATCAAAGCCCTGTCTGCGGTTAACTTCCCTTCTTTGTCTTTTACTGGTACTAGGACCAACTTGAGTCACTGGACCATGCAGACAGCTTGCAACAGCTTTGTTACGACGATATTTCTCCACCAGCTCTTCCACATCCTAGCTACACGATATTTAACGAGGCCCAGAGCCATATTATTACCATCGACATACCATGCTCGCCGAGTTTAATCGTTTCTAACAGCTACCTTTAGATGCCAACATAAACAAAGGGAAAAGTAATAATTAATTCATGCTGAGAATTGTAAACAAGAGCGTTATGTATTAAGGGTGGTGACTAGGCCAACGCCGATTTATACGTTTTTCTTGATGCTGGACCAGAGAAAACGTAACGTTTTCCCTCTGCCTGGCTTGCACACCTCCATAGCATATAAATGGTGCATGTTTATATGCTATGTACTGTGTTTCTTATATAATTTTGGAGAAAATATCATAGATGGATTAATGAAAATGTCTGTTAACCTAAAATAAGATATTTAACGTGCCCAAGAGTGATTATTATTACGTGGTTGAAATCCAAATTGTACAAGTATCCGCACCAGACAAAATCCGGGGTTCCACTGTACAACCATAAGATGGTTCTCTGTAATTATGGCATACCATGGACTATTACATATTTTAATGCCTTGTCAGTGACTGCTGTTTCAGTGGTAGTTTTGACAGTTGGGGTAGCTGTCAGGATTCCTGGCAAAAAAAAAAAAAAAATTGTTAGCATTTTGTGAGCTTTAAATTGTTGCCTCATATTTTAACTTAGTGGGAGAGCACTTTTATTATGTCTCAGTGTGATCGGTCTTTCAGAGAGGTAACAAATGAATGATATGGTTACTCGTATGTACTTTTGTCAGTGTAATCTATTGGGCTCGGTATAATATTTTATAACTTCCTAGGTACAGGTATGTACCTGTATTTCAGATCCTCATTCCATCTGCTCCTCAAATGCTACATACGCCTTCCATCTTCCCCAGATTTATTCATCTGTATTAGTCTCTTGCTAAGTTCTTTCTACATGACCAAACCATCTCGGTAACCTTCTTTCAACACTTTTGTTACACCACTGTGACGACTAAAGCGGGTTTTACTGGACGAATCCATGACAATTTTTTTTTCACGTTGTCTTGTTTAATAATTAGGCTTATAAATTAACAATACTTAGACTAAATCACTCATGTTATATGGCTATAATTGTAATTTAATTGTATTGTTTTTCACATTCCTTACTGTTCTTGTATCGTTGATTAGTCAGTATCTTGCATTTTCTTTCAAACCTAATCTGATAATTTATTACATGTCACAGTTGTTACTTGAAATGCTGTTAATGTTTATTTCAGCAAGTTTGGCAAAGTGAAGCTGGTTGCACCATTTTTCACTCAAAAGTCTACAAACTTGAAGAAAGATGTTTCGCCAGAAAATGGAGTTGAAAAGGTACTGATCCCCCCCCCTCTTTTTTTTTTTTAAGTACATGCTAACTCTGATATAATGACAAATTTTAGCACAGCTTTTCCCCACTGATTTTGTCCTCTTAACAAGCATGCTACTTGGTATACTTATATTCTGTTTGGCTGTTGGCAGTCCAATATACTACAAAGAATTATTTGAGAAACTAATTTAACTCCATTTTAACCCTTTTGAGGGTTTCGGACGTACTAGTACGGCTTACGACCCAGGGTTTTTGACGTACTAGTACGCCTAAATTCTAGCGCCCTCAAATCTAGTGGGAGAAAGCTGGTAGGCCTTCATATGAAAGAATGGGTCTATGTGGTCAGTGTGCACAGTCTAAAAAAAATCCTGCAGCACACAGTGCATAATGAGAAAAAAAAACTTTGACCATTTTTTTGGAATAAAACAGCGACTTTGCACTGTATTTTCGTATGGTATTTATTGTTGTATTCTAGTTTTCTTGATCTCATTTTATAGAATGGAAGACATATTACAGAAATTGAGATGATTTTGACTGATTTTACAATGAAAGGTACCTTGAAATTGAGCTCAAAGTAGCAGAAATGTTCGATTTTTACCAAATTTCAAAAGTAAACAAATCGTGCCAAGCGTGCAATACACGTCAACTGGTGAGTCTAATATTCTTTCACAAGTGCACCAATAATATTATACCATTTTTTACACTAATGCAGTAGTCTGCATAACAGTAAATCTTATATTTTTTGTGAGAATAAAAATTCAAAGTGGAAAGCAAAAGAATATAAGAGGGGCCTTGAGACGTG
Source organism: Cherax quadricarinatus (assembly GCF_026875155.1). NCBI lineage: Eukaryota > Metazoa > Arthropoda > Malacostraca > Decapoda > Parastacidae > Cherax > Cherax quadricarinatus. The sequence continues at coordinate 11,383,026 of NC_069413.1, read as the reverse complement.
ACTAATGACCAGAGGAAATGTCATTTTAGTTCCAGGAATGTCTTTCTTGTTTATTCTGGACCCTATTCGGAAATTGGCATCTTTTGAAATTTGTGTGAAATTGGCAAAATTGCTAAATTCTGACCACTGTACTGGATAGTTGAATTTCATAAATGGGTGGTTTCTTGCACCCATTCGATAGAAAAAATGGAGTTCTAGCGAAATATTCATGTTTTTTGTCGACTAGTACAGTGGAATTGGCCGAAAATGGGGCTCAAAGTGGGCAAAATCGCTGATGCGTAAACATCGCCGAGACCGCTAACTTTGCGAGAGCATAATTCCGTAAGTTTTCCATCAAATTTCAAACTTTTGGTGTCCTTATGATCGGGAAAAGATTCTCTATCTTTTCATAAGAAAATATTTTTTTTTTTTTTTTAATTTGGCCTACCCTGAGAACGAGTTTCGGAGAGGGCCTGTCGACCCTCAAAGGGTTAAAGGTCTACACCATGTTTATGAAAGGAAAATTTAGGAAGATGGTGTGATTAAGAATGAGAAACTTAAATCTTAACAATTTGGCAGATGGAAAATTGATTATACTTGTTCATGTATTTAGTACAAGGTTACAAATTTGTTGACTTACTGGCAATGGATTCAAGTTGGAAAAATGTAGATTTAGAAAAGATATAGGAAAACATTGGTTTGGTAAGAGAGTAGTGGATACATAGAACAAACTCTTGAGTAGCATCATTGAAGCTAGAACCTTGTGTAGTTTTAAAAATAGATTAGACAGGTACATGAGTGGGTGTGATGTGGACCTGCATTGCTAGCATGGCTCAGTAGGCCTACTGCAGTTCTCTTACTTGTGTTCTTATGTAATCATAATTTGGTTTTACCATGTTCACTTCTGCTGTACATGAGCTATACCTTTGCTTTAAAATATTTAGGCAGTTTACCAAGTGATGAGGTGATATCAAAAGTATTTCTGATAGTAATACTCAATTTTAGACTGATACTGATACCACCCAAATTCACCAGTTCTGATACTCGGGTTTAGGCCGATATCAGTACCATCAAAATAAACCAGTGCCCACCTATACTGATACTCTGGTGCACCCCTGTTCAGCAGTTCAATGTCAGTGTGATGACTTGAGTCCTGGAAGTGGGAAATACTGTGCCTGCACTGTACAGGAGGGGGTTTGGTATATTGGCTATTTTGAGTTACATCTAAACTGTTGTATTTGAGCACCTCTGTAAAGACAGTGATTGTGTGAATGATGTTGGAAGTGTCACCCTGCCTCTGTCAGAGATGGCTGGTGTGTTAAAAAAAAATCTGATGAGTTTGAGGGTTCTTTTTAAAATTCAGCATATGCAGTAATCCCTTGAAATAGTGGACTAATAAGAGATGTCCATATATCAGAATGTTAACCCTTTGACTGTCGCAACCCCAAATCCTGAGGTGTCTCTGGTGTCGCAAAATATTTGGAAAAATTTTTTTTTATGAAATGATAGAGAATCTTTTTCCGATGGTAATGACACCAAAAGTGCGAAATTTGATGTAAAATTTATGGAATTGTGCTCTCACGAAGTTAGCAACCTCAGCGATGTTTACGAATCGGCGATTTTGCCCACTTTGAGCCCTATTTTAGGCTAATTCCATTGTTCCAGTCGACCAAACTCATAACCATTTCTTTAGAACGCCATTTGTTCTATTGATTGAGTACAAGAAACTGCTCATTTACCAATTTCAACTACCCAATAAAGTGGTCAGAAATTTGCAGTTTGGCCAATTTCACGCAAATTAAAAAAATATGACAATTTTAAAATAAGGTCCAGAATGAACAATGCAGACATTCCTGGCTCTAAAATAACATTTTCTTTGTTCATCAGTCATGTCTCCAGGCCCCTCTGATATTACTCTTGCTTTCTATTTTGAATTTTTATTCAAACAAAAAATAGAAGATTTACTACTATGCAGACTACTGCAATATTGTAATAATTGTATAAATAACATCAACCTATTCATGACTGCATATTAGAATGGCTAGTTGGACATTTATTGGACAATGACATTTGTTTACTCTTGAACATCGGCAAAAATCAAACATTTCTCTTACTTTGAGCTCCATTTCAAGATCCTTTTCATAGCAAAATCAATCAAAATCACCTCTATTTCTATAATATGTTTTCCATTGTATCAAATGTGACTATGAAAATGAGAATATAACCATAAAAACTATACGAAAAAACACCTCAGTCAGTGTTTTAATCCAAAAACACAGTCTGAGTTTTTTTTTTCTCATTATGCACTGCATGCTGCAGGACTTACTTTATATGGTGCACACTGACCACACAGACCCATTCTCTCACATGTGAGCCTACCAACTTTCTCCTGCTTGATTTGAAGCCGCTAAAATTTTTGAGTATATATACGTCAAACACATTGGCTCATAAGACATATATATACATGTATATGACTGAAACAGTCAAAGGGTTAAAAAATAGTAAAAAAAAAAAAAAAAAAAAAAAAAAAATTACACTAAAATACTCTACTTCTTTCAGCAAACTGTATCCCACTGAGGCAAGGTGGTCCAAAAAGAAACACTAAAGTTTCTCTTCAAATTTAGCAATTTATACAGAAGGGGCTACTAGCCTCTTGCTTCCGGCATTTTAGTCACCTCTTACGACACGCATGGTTTATGGAGGAAGAATTCTGTTACACTTCCCCATATACATAATATAGCACTGTATGCACAATTTACAAACCCATCCCACAGGTAGGAAAACTTTGTGTACTTGATTCTTTATAAAGGATGGCTAATTACTTATCAGTAAAATATAGCCTGAATACGGCAAGCAAATTGTTTGGTGCCAAAACATTTAATATCCACAAGTGGATCCAGATGGTGTGATGCTGACAGTGGTGAAGAAAGAAAAAATTAAAAGGAAATGCTGCTCATTGTAGAATGAACTTTAATTTGGATAATACAATGCACCCTCCCTTTTCGTCGATCTCCGTTTTCGGTGATTTCCATTTTTGCTGACTTTTTTCATCAAGATATTGGTTCCGTTTTCATCGATGGTACGGAACCTGTCCAGTGCCCAGAGTGCATACACAGCCACCCCCACATGCATTCTCAGGCAATGTTGTATTGTTTCTTGGCAAGTGAACATATCCTGCGAGGTCATATGAAACATTTCGTAATTATCCATTGTTTTTGGCACTTGTTTATTGTGTGTGACTGCTAAATAAGCCACCATGGGCCCAAAGAAAGCTTCTAGTGCTAGCCCTTTGGTGAAGAATGTGAGAAACATATTATTATTATTATTATTATAATCAAGGGGGAAGCGCTAAACCCGGAGGATTAAACATGATAGAATTCAAGAAAAAGTTTATAGAAAAATACAAAAGTGGTGGTGGTAGTAGAGGGTGGTAGTGATGATGGTGGTAGAGGGTGGTAGTGATGATGGTGGTAGAGGGTGGTAGTGATGATGGTGGTAGAGGGTGGTAGTGATGGAGATTTGGGCAATGTGGAGTAGGATAGAAAGATTTGTGGCATTAAAAAACAAAGAAGGGAAGTGACCTCTGATAAGGACTTTGTACCTAGAGTCCTTATAGAGGGGGATTCCCCTTCCAAAGAATAACCTCTCTTTCCTCTCCCCTCCTCCTTGTCTTCCCTCCACAAACAACAGCCTTCAATAAAGGTAAGTGTCATGTTGAATGTTCATTCTTTTGTGCATGTAAATCTATCTTTAAGGTAAAAAAAAATTTCTTAATACTTCTGGGTGTCTGGAACGGATTAATTGGATATACATTATTTCTTGTGGGGAAAATGGTTTCAGTTTTCACAGATTTCCGTTTTTGCCGATCTCGAACGGATTAAACATGATAACAGAGGGTCCACTGTATTTTGCCTTGCATAGAACTTTTCACTGCGAAATATTCCAGTAAGATCTTGTTCTGCGACATGCTTCTTTTTTACCCACTACAAAATGATCAGACCTAAAATCTACTACTGTCCAGCCTTAGCCTCTCTTGCCTCTGCCTATCTACCCACAACCTTTTACACTGCTGCATCTTATCCAGTCCTCATCCCCATTCTTGCCATTGATCTTGAGGCATTTAATCAAACTGTCCTCTAAAGCTCCATCCAGTGTATAACGTCTTAATCATGTACAATATGATAAAAAGTGACTGCTGATTATTAAATTTTAATGTAACTGCCTCTAGGGAGTTAGTAAAGAAGTATATTTTTTTTTTTTTTCAGACAAAATCTGAGGAGTTGAGGTCATACTTGACCCAGAGTGAAGTTGGAAAAGAGAGAAGTGGCACTCATGGCAACCTTACCCATCTGCACCAAGCTAGTGGTGGCAAACAGACCAGTGATGACTTTAACATTTACCATAAAGATAAGTTGGCCCTGGGTAAATGTGATAAGTACAATGGATCCGAGTCAACCAGCAAGATGAAACACACACAGTCCACTCCAGCACTTGGGGTCAAGCATATGCCAAAATATATCACACCAGAGGAAGTCGCAGGACCCAGGTCATCATCCATTTGCCAGACAAACCTTAATTCAAAAGTTGTCAGTGCTGTGGGAAATAAGGAAAATACTAACCCTTATGCTCTGCTCTCTGATAAACTTTCAGAAAAAATTTCAATTCCCTTTGAGGCTGTCAACAAAGATTTGCATAAAAAAACTCAAGCATTTACCAGAAAAGAGCATCACATTCAACCTATAATAAATTTAGAGGATAAAAATAAGGTGGAAAATGGGAGAGGATTAGGGCTAGGTTTTTCAAATTCAGCAGTGCCAAAGAACAGTGAAGCACTGTTAGAGAATGGCAGTTTGTTTATGTCATCATCAGTGAAAAATGAGTTGGCAAGCAATAAAAGCCATGTTGAAAGAGTCAAGCTAGGAAAGGCTAATACCTGCCCTTCCATTAATACTCAAAACTGTGCAGCTGCTCAAGAAAGACTGTCATCAAAGCCACTCATAAGCACCAAGCTCCAAGAAATTGCTCCCGACACAGGTCTGACCAAAAGAAGCACTGCATCCCACTCCATAAAGGCAATTGCTGAAGAAACACAAAACAGTACTGATGATGTAATGGATTATAGTGCATCATCAGAAGGCACGGCTGGACAATCTATTTCACGAAATTCCAAAACATTGGCCAGTTCCCAGTATAAAACTCATTCCAAATCTCAGAACACTGCACCAATGAACAGTCTGTCCTGTGTGTCATCTGAGAGTAGAAATCAGGAAGTAGCACTTAAAGGAGCCTCTCAAACAAGTAAAAAAAGTCAAGTTACACCTGGGAACTGTCTGCAGCATGTGAGCCTGTCTCGAACCTCTTCTCAGAGGCTTCAGAAGCCAACCACAGAACATCGCTCTCATTCACACTCCCCAACACCACCAAAACCACATAAGCTGATGGATATGGCGAACATCATCGTCAACGGCAAAGAATATGTACAGCTAGAGTTACTTGGACAAGGAGGATCCAGCAAAGTCTATGAGGTGTGGTGATTCTCTTGCATGTTCTTTCCCCTTCA